>CM057458.1:61490000-62690000 GCA_016271365.2 Neoceratodus forsteri
TCTACGTTTTAGTAAAATGGGATCCTACATTTTCCTTTTTACAGTTAGAAAAAACATGCTTGTATGTAGAAAAAATGTAGAACTGTTTCTGAGCTATGATAAAATGGTCCTTTCGCAGACATTGTTTTAATATTCATGAGCTTAAGTTGTATATTTGCAGCTGCTGTTGTTTCTCTCTCGCTCTCTGTCCACATTGCCACAGAGCTCTGAAGGTATGTTACGGAGTGAATGGAATGAAACTCCAGGTTCTTTCAAAGGGGGGGGAGAAGAGAGAGACAGAACTGTTTGAGGAGAGCCTTGAGGGACAGGGCGGTTGCTGGAGTTTACACAGAAGTGCTTTGCTATGTGTTTCCGCTCTTTCTGCTGAGGAAGCAAAGAGGGGAGCGGTATTGCACTTTTTCCCCCTGCCTATCTTTCTCAGCACAGTCTGCTCTCTGCTAGTGTCCTCCATCCCGGCTGAGAGTGAGTGTGCATCTGTGTGCGCATGCAGCTAAACTCACTGGTTTCCTGTATTTGAGTGGCTCGTCGGATGAAAAAGGGAGCGAGAAAGCTCGGACCAACTAGGAGCCATGCGAGCTGCCAGCTGCCACCTCAACATGGTGTAATCTCCTCTCCTTACAGATGGCGAATGGCTCTCCAGCAAAAAGTCTGGTGGACGTAGACCTTTCCTCTCTTCGGGCGAGTGCTGTAGGAGGGCACAAAATGGAACCCCATTTTTTGGTCTGTGCAAAGAAGTGCAATTTAAAGGAAATTGGAGAAGGGTGAGATGGTAGCTGCCTGCAGAGACTGCTTTTCTGTACAGACTTTCTTTTTTTCTCAAATGCTGTTTGGTTTGCTATGTTTCTAGTTAATTTTGTTACTGTATAGGGTGGGTGCAGGGGAAGAGTAGCGAGGAAACAACAATGGTGGCATTTTAAAATGCCAACATTCTAAAGCTTATTTTTGCCTTTTCACTGCCGTCTTTTTTTTTTTTTTTACCCATGCATGGAACATAGTTCATGCATGGTGAGGTGGGTCTCTGATTGGCTGGTTTAGCCTACCCATTTTATAAGCAACTCTAAGGGCTCTGGAGTACAGCTGATGCCTGTGCGGGCTGTTTGCAGTGAACTTAGCCTGGGTATCACAGGAACAAGCCTCTCGAGTACCTCTGTCACCTCTGATGACATCAGGTTGGGAGAGTGTGTTCGCTGTTCTGTACAAATCGCCTGAGGTTGCCCTCACTGAAGGAGAGCCCGGGGGTCAGGGTATGGGATGAGGGTTGGCACCCTCCTATGCTGATCTGCACATTTTTATCCAGTTGGACCCTGTGAAGAGACCCCTGGTCCAGTGCCAGAACATATGTTCTGCCCTGCATTCTGCTCAGAAAAAAAGAAATTGGGGAAATGCCCATGCAGAAAGTGCCCCAACCCCCAAGATCTCTACCTAGCCAACCGATGGGGCAGCAGTCCCTATCCAACAAACGAAGTGCCCAGTGGAAGTCCAGCATCTGTGGAAATTGAGGAGGAGGAAAGGAACCGGAATGTGAACACACTGTACTTGGCCCAATTGCTCCAGCCAGGCAAGGAGACAGAGGAAGAGCATGCGTCTTCAGTCTCGTCTGTTGCCAAAAAGGGGCAGGCCAAAGAGAAGCAGTGGAGAAGTGGGAGTATGAAACCAGAGTGAGGCTCCTGCATGGACAAGCACCAAGGACCGCCCTGAGGGGTTTTCCTGAATGGTCTTAGGCACAGCGGATTGTCCACAAGTGTGTCAAGCAGGAATTTCCCCCAGTACGATTACCTGTGTAACCCCTGCCCGGGCTGCCATTGCCATCTGACAGCAATACCAGGTGGGCTGGGTTCAGGAAGGAATAGCTCACTCGGCACAAAGGCTAGGTTTGGCTACGCTGCACAGGGGCACCCAAGTAACTCCGAACACAGGAAGCAAAAACTGTAATGTCCAATACCAGAAGTGGGATTCTAAAGTGTGGCTTTTTATTCACATCCAAACAGAATAAACAAAGCATAGATGGACCCGCACGAGGCTACACTCCTGATAATGCAGATTAAAAGAGACTAGAACACTTCCTCAACACTTTAGCCCTCAGGCTCTGAACCCACTGGGTACACAGCCCGGACTTGCACGTTGCTTTGGGTTACACAGCCCGAACTTGTACACTGTTCTGGGTTTTCCCTGGCTCGGCTCCCTTGCCAGCCACTTGGACACCTTCCATACTTCAGGGAAACATTTTCTGGTGGCTCCTAAACCACCTAAGAGCACCACGGCTCCATCAGGGAATCTTCCTTTCAATCCCACATCTGGGTACTTTCCTCAGGCACTGGCCAAGTACCTGAGAGAAAGTAAAAGGTGTCTCAGAGCAAATCCATAGAGGTGAATTTGGTTACTACTGTTGGGGGGGGGTCTCCCACCTCTCGCTCCCACAATTCATACCCGGCCATTTCTCTGGACAGTAAACACCTCATCCTGTCAAGCTTTGCAATGTAGATTTAATCTTGCTAAATGTATTTCACATTCCATCTACTTGTCTTGCTTCCCATTTGTGCTGGACTTGAACATACTTTTAAGTGGCATTGTCCATTACTCTAGATCGCCCACTGAGTTAAGCAGTCCAATCCCCAATTTCCTTCCCTCTTTGTGCTGGACTTGAACAAACTTGAATTAAGTGGCATTGTCCATTACTCTAGACCTCCCACAGATTAAGCAGTCCAATCCCCACTTTCCAACTGTACCTGGCTGTCTTTTCCTGACCCCACAGTAACAGTCCCTTTAGTTTCCTTCTGTTCGGGTGAAAACACTTGGCCCTTTTTCAGAGCAAACTCACCCTTTGGTTGCAGGTGCCCCACAGGCGTTTCCTCCACAAGGAATTTCTCTCTCACACAACTTGAACAGGCAGCTTCTTTCCCTTAGCCGGATCCAGGAAGGTTGCCCTTGGAAAACAGGCAAAAACCTTCACCCATCCCCTCAGGGATGGGAATCTTGAACCACTGAAAGCGGTCTCCACCACTTCAATTACCAGTTCCTGTGTTCCTCTTCAGGTGGCAACACACACCTTCCAAAAGTAGCTCTTAAACAGAGCTTAAAGCTCTGAGAGCCTGCACACACTCTGCTGCACTACAGTCTCTCACTCAGGCTGCCTGCAGACTGGCTTCAAATTCTCCAACGTTCTGCTCTACCCTCCAACTGCAACATTCCAGTGTGGCTTATGCAGCTGCGACAGTTCTAAAATGATGTCATCCCTTAGTCTCAGCTGAGACTGAGAACAGAGACAGTGTGAAATCCATTTAACTGGAGTTTCACAAGCTGCTTTCCTTGCCTACCACTAGGTCTTACTGGGATTCTAGTAACCCCAGGTAACAGGGGGTTACACTTGTACATGCCAGAAAAGGTTTGGGATCTGGCGGAACATAAGCAGTCCAATTTGTTTTACCAAGGACTTTTGGGCAAAGTGTACTGCCAACACCATCTCAATGCACAGATTGAGACTTACCAGCTGTAAAAGGTGCATAGGATTGCGAAGGGACTCTATGCACAAAACGGATTTGATGGCCTGACCCTGTATAAGAACTACGCCATGATACAGGACATTATAGGCAATAGGAAGAAGTTTAGTGTGCCAGCTTTTGATTCCTTTGGTCAGCCCTGTACAATACCGGACCAGCAGTATTACTTCAGCCACTGGGAAGGATGCCCCTGGCAGGAGGCCTGTGGCAGATCCTGCAAGTAATGCTGAATGAACTATAGCCCCCTTGGACTGTATCCTCCTCAGAAGTGTGCTCTGCATTCGTGCTATGAGATTGTAACCTACCTTAATGTTTGGTGAGATTATTCCTTTTTTCTCCCTTTGTTTTCAGCAAGTACAGTGACTGTAAACTTTGCCTGTGAGAACTGTTTTCACGCACTTTATGAACTACACCAATGTATTTACGGGGGGGGGGAGTTTAGTTGGGCCGTTCATTAATTTCAGTGCACAGTTATACTTCAGAACTGTTTTAGAACTGCGTTTGAAATATAGCTAGTACTACTGTTAAGAGTGTGTATTAAATTGTTGCGAGTAGCTAGGTACAACTGTAAGAGTGTAATGCATGTTATTGTTTGACATGATGACTAAGAGTATAGCTAGCAATGTTTATTCTTGTTTAATGTTTTATTGCAATATGTTTATTAATTCTGTATATGGAGGGAAGTAATTTGAGCAGCTTGGGAGCCCCAGGGCAGTGTAGGTAGCGGTTCCGGGTGCCTGTAGGTGGTTTGGGAGTGGGATGCCACCTCTGTAGCAAGGAAATCTGTGTGAGGGTGCGGGTGGTTGGGTCAACATAGTTTCAAGCATACTGGGAATAATTGGGGGGGGTGAGTTTCACTATTTCGGTGTGCCAGTGAACTGTGCTACCACCATCTGAGGGAGGAGTCGATACTTCCTTGCACTGGCAGGTGGGTTGCTGGTTAAATACTCACCAGGGTTGGTGAGTGTTTTAAGTGGGGGGAATGTAATCCCTTTGGTAGGTTACTAGCGTTTTCCATTTTGGGAATTGAGGCTTTGTTGCAAGTTAGAAAAATCGATGCCCTTGCTGTCACCAGGGTGGAGTTTCATGCAAATCATGAGGTCACAAGTGTGCAGGGGATAAAATTGCCTTTTGGCAGGAGTATGGTGTGACAGGGTGTATCCCTGCCACTGTAGTAGGGCCTCTGAGCACTTCAGTTTGCAATATATATATATATATATATATCTATCTATATACAGTATATACATATATATATATATATATATACATATACATACACACACACACACACACACACACACACATACATATACTGTATATATATATATATATATATATATATATATATATATATATATATATATATATACACACACACACATACATATATACATACATACACACTCTTATCTAATAAAGCTATCCCTTTCTTTCCGTCTGGAGGCAGGCCACCTCCAGACAAAACTTTGTGCTTCTCTTTAATTTTCTTTTCTCTTCAATGCATCCATATGCATGGAGGTCAACTTTCAGTGACCTTGAGCTCCCAGACAGAATGGGACAATAAAACAGAATGCTTGTGGCTTAGCTCTATAGAATGGCTGGCTATTTTAGCTAGAATGAAAGATATGTATTGCATACAGTAAAGCACCCTAATCAAAAGGGATACAGTGGCTATTTAGTGTGCAGGCAGAGAAAGACGTACATGACTAGCCTGTACATTAGTATTTATTGCAAAGCAGAAAACCCTTTCCCTTTTTATTTTCTGTAACCCTGTTGCCGCTATGGAAATGTTAGAACCTGTACTGAATACTGCAGTTTATCTACTGGATGTGTTATGCTGTTAAACTGTGGTTGCATCGGTAGAAATTAGAAGGAACCCTGTTGTAGTTATGCCATATTAGGTTCCAGAGCTTAATTGTAAGAAGCAGTGATCACCCTTTACTTAGCAAAGCACTTTACTTACATGCACCAGAGATAAACATAGCTAGTGAAGACAGAAAAGGCTAGAATACTGAAAGGGGGTAAAGGAAAACACAAACCTCCTTTGGACCACATAAAATGCTTTAACAAATATACTTCTTGAAGGAGAAGGAATAAATTAAGTCTGTCCTTACCTGAAGCAGGGGAAAGAATGAAATATCGTGTATAGGGGAACAGCGGCCCCTTGTGGCCCCTTTTTATAGTAAGCTGTCTGTCACTCAAGTCCCAGTGGAAGGTTTTCCACCTTTAAAAAGGGGAAAACCCCTTTTGTTATCTAAACCTGCTGCTCATTATAGAAGGGTAACTAAGTCCTTTTAGCCTGTTATTTAATTAAATGAAGGGCCACGATGATGCTTGGTCACCTGATCCTGGTGGGCGGGTATAAATAGTATTGCCTGATCAAACAGATGTTAGATAGGGTCAGTGTCTTCTGACTGAGTGTTGGTGAAGGACTTGGAGAGTCCTGTGCTGCACTAAGGAGAAAAAATTGTGAAAAGTATTTACAAGTCTTTTCTTTTGAATAGTTTTGTTTTATTTTACTTTATATGATGCAAAGCTGTTGCTGTTTATGATTACAAAATAAACATCCCACTTAGAAAAAGCGGGTTGCACCAAAAATCTTGTGTTTGTGTCCATCTGCATTTCCCACACCTTTACATATGGGGGCTGCACTTCTGGTAGCGACAGGAAGGAAGAGTGGTTCCATGGCCAGGCAGGGGCGATTGCCCGCTCAGGCCTCCGGCCATCAGCTAGTGGCCCAGCGAGAGATGGGGAGAGAGGTAGCCACCGGATTGCAAAGGCAGTTGCACAATGTGCCAGGCTGCGGAAGTGGAAAGGAGAGGATGTGGCCAGGAGTCGCTGGAGAGGGCCAGCTCTCAAACCATGGACTTGCCCAGCCACTGTTCTTTGGAGCCGAGGAGCCCCAGAGAAAAATAAAGGGAGCAAGCTGGGAGCCCTTCTGAATGTGGGATGGCTTGGCACATGTCCCCAGTCTTTCTATTTATTTTTATTTGCTCATTCAGAACACACCTTCAAGCATTGCTCATTTAAAAAGGTTCCACATTTGGGGGGTGGAGGGGTACAGAGTAACAATATCAAAATATTAATACAATATAAAAATAGCAATTGTGACGAAGTAAAGTATAACAGCAGCATTAGCATTGTCAAGATCAAGTACTGATTATTTACCAGTTGTCTGAGCAAAGGATACAAATGGTGCACTAAGAGAGGAGAAGGGAAAGGTAACAGAGAGTAGCCAGGAGACACTGGGGAGGAGAGACGCAGTGGTAGTTAGGAGAGAGGGGGTGGAAGAGCTGAATCAGAGATGGAGAGGGTGGTAGGTCAAGTGCAAAATAGAGGAGGGTATTAGCAGGGAGGGAGTTGGGGCTAGTGTGGGTGTGAGGGGAGTAGGGGGAGTGGGAAGGTGAGAAGAGGGTTGTGGGTGGGGGGGACCCAAGGGGTGTGGGGAGCAGAATGAGTGTGTAGGGTGGGTTATGCCATGCTAGGACAAGGACAGGGAGGGGGAAAGGTATTTTCTTAATTCCAGTTTGAACAGTCCAGTTTGGGGTAGCTTTACTAGTGACTGAGGAGGTTTGTTCATCCAGCGAAGGGCTCATCGATAAAGGGATCTCATTGCTAGGCTGGCAGCTTGTTGGAAGAGAGACTGCAGTTGGGGGGGGGTGTTAAGGCCCAAGAGTGCTTTCCTTCCCATGAGGCAGGATTGGAATTTGATTCTTTGCTCAAGGGGTAGCCAGTTAGCACTGGAGTAAAGACTGCAGGTATGGGTAAACCTATCAGGCATCCAGGGCAAGGCAGCAGCCTTGTTGAGCAGTACCTTGATTCTATTTAGGATCATATCAGATGCTGCACCATAGACCAATAGGTAAGCAATAAGACATGACAGGGTGTGCATAGAACATATTTTACTGCACGGCCAGGGGCGTAATAAGGCACGAGACCTTGGCCGAATGCCTTTAGCCCCTGGCGTGTGGTAAAATATGTTCCATGCACACCCTGGAGTGTCTTTTTCTGCTTATAAAATGAGTTCCTATATTTATCTTAATTGTTATAGTTACAAAAATCTTGCTTGGATGTGGAAAAAAAGATGTTATGGTGCTATTCTATGATAAAATAGTCCTTCCGCTAACATTATACTAATATTCATGAGGTCATTTGAGGACAGTCTGTAGGCTCTGAGCCTACGAGAAAGTTCTTTCTGGAAAGCACATTGCATGCATAGCAGACAGGAGAAAACGTTGACATTTACAAGGGCATTTTGATTCCTCTGCCAAACAGACCCACAACAAGTAGAGAAGAGCAATTGCTATGGGAAACCACCTGGGACCAAGCAGCAGAGAAACAGACTAGACAGAAACAGAGGCTGACTGCCGTACAAGACGTGAAAGCGCTGCTTCAGGAATTCAGATGTGAGGTATCTTCCTGAAACACCTCGGCTGCTCTAAAAGGACCTCGGGCAGCAGTCACGATCCAGCCATAGCACCTCTATGGTGCAAGGAGCCTGATCCACCTCTTCGTAGAAACATAGAATTTGACGGCAGATAAGGACCGCTTGGCCCACCCAGTCTGCCCATTTCCCTACCTACTGGATAAGCTGCAGATCCTAGTTAACCAGCAGCCTACTTCTTCCTACCCCAACCCCCTAGAATGGCCTTATGACTGTCCCATGCATGCTTGAATTCCACCACTGATTTTGACTCCACAACCTCCTCCGGAAGGCCGTTCCATGCATCCACAACCCTCTCTGTGAAAAAATACTTCCTTAAATTACCTCTGAGCCACCCCCCATCTTCAAATTGTGCCCTCTTGTTCTTGCACACCTCTTTTTTTGAAAGATGCTACCCTCTTGGACTTTGTTGATTCCCTTGAGGTACTTGAGATGTTTCTATCATGTCCCCCTCTCCCTCCTTTCCTCGAGGCTATGCATATAAGCTCCTTTCATCTCTCTTCATATGTCTTCCGGGTGCAGACCCTGCACCATTTTAAGTCGCCCTCCTCTGGACAGCTTCCATCCTGTCTATGTCTTTGCAGAGATTGGGTCTCAGAACTGCACACAGTACTCAGATGGGGTCTCACCAGCTGTCTGTACAGAGGATAATAACTTCCTGTTTTCTACTGGTGATGCCTCTCCCTATGCATCCCAGTATACCCCAACCCTCCTTGTTGCCCTCTCACATTGCTTGCCCACCTTTAGGTCATCTGCTATGACTACCCCAAGGTCCCTTTCCATTTTGTTGTTGTTAGTATCTCACCCCATTGTGTACTCTTCTCCTGGGTTTTGTTTCCCAGGTGCACTTACATGTACTCTTAGCACTGAATCTAAGCTGCCATACATTTGACCATTCCTCTAACCTTGCCAAGTCCTTCTCATCCTTTCCACCCCACCCTGTGCATCAACTCTGTTGCAGATCTTTGTGTCATCTGCAAAGAGACATACTTTCCTTCAGTCCTCTGCAAAGGTGCTTATAAAGACATCGAAGGACCCGGTCCTAATACTGAACCCTGCGGTACCCCACTAGTAACCCTCCTTTCTTCTGGGTGGACTCCATTTACTATCACCTCTGTGTCCTATTCTCAGCCAATTCTTTACCCAGGATGTCATTTTGGGACCCACTCCCAGGCTGGCTAACTGTATATTAATCTTTTGTGTGGGACTGTGTCAAATGCCTTGCGAAAGTCTAGGTAGGCCATGTCCACAGCCCCTCCCTGATCTACTACTTTGGTCACCCAGTCAAAGAAATCTATCCGATTCATCTGGCATGACCTTCCCGCTGTGAATCCATGCTGCCTAGGGTCCTGTGCTCCTCTGGCCTTTAGATACTCGACAATTCTTTCCTTCAGAAGTGATTCCATCATTTTCCCTATCACTGAGGTTAAACTAACAGGTCTGTAGTTCCTGCTTCTGCCTTGCCCCCACTTTGTGAAGGGAATCACATCTGCCCTCCTCCAGTCCTCGGGTACCACCCCATCCTCCCATGATTTGTTAAAGAGGGTAGTCAGTGGTGTCACTAGTTCTACCCTTAGTTCTTTTAAATTCTGGATGAATCCCATCAGGCCCCATTGCTTTGTCCACCTTCAGTTTTAAGAGTTCTTTCAGAACCCTTTCTTCTGTAAATGGGCTGGTATCAACTTCTGTATCCTGAGTGTTTCTACTGTTTGTTTTAGGTACCTCCCCTCTTCATTTGTAAATACTGAACAAAATATTTGTTTAGTATCTCTGCCTTTTCACAGTCTCCCTCTTCCCACCCACCCTCCCTCCCTTTATTAAGCCTCACTATCCCTCCCTTGGTCTTCCTTCACTCCCTGATGTACCTATAAAAGTTTTATCCCCTTCTTAACTGAGTTGGCCATCTTTTCCTCGGTTTGAGCCTTTGCTGTTCTGACTGCCTTCCCAGCCTCCTTTTGCTTTAACTGATACAGTTCTCTGTCCTGCTCCTTCTGCGATTCCTTGTACTTCCTGAATGCTTTCTTTTTCTCTTGAACCTTCATTGCCACTTCCTTTGAGAACCATAGTGGTTTCTTACATTGTTTTGTTTTATTTGCTTCACACAAAGGCTCGTTACCTCTGTGATGGCAGTTTTATTATTCTCCATTGTTCTTCCACCCTCCTTCTGCCCATTTACTAGTGCATTCCTTAGGCACTCACCCATTTTGGCAAAGTCAGCCCTCCTAAAGTCCAGTATTTTTGCCTTTGTATGACTTGACTCTATTGCTGTGTTTATTGTGAACCATACTGTTCGATGGTCGCTAGTTCCCAGATGGCTACCCACTTCTACATCTGTGATCCTCTCTCCATCTCCATTTGAGAGAACCGGGTCTAAGATTGCTCCCTCTCGAGTGGGCTCCAATACTAGTTGTCTAAGGCATGCCCCCTGTAGGGCATCTAGAATAACCCCACTCTTAGAAGTGGCTGCTGCAACTGCACTCCAGTTAACATCTGGCATATTCAGATCACCCATCAGCAATATCTCCTTTTTCTCCCATTCAAGTATACTTTCTATCATTTCTTTGTCCATTTCCTCCCCTGAAAAGAAGTCTGTATCTAACCCCTGTCGCGGATTGTGGTGCCATTGCCTGTCTCAAATTTACCCACAGTGCTTCTTCTCCTCTCTGTTTACCTTTTTTCAGTTGCTTTTATTCCTTCCCTTATGTAAAGAGCTACTCCTCCTCCTCTTTTACCCTCCCTGTCCCTCCTGTAGATAGTATATCCTGGTATGTTTACGTCCCAGTCATGGTTTTGTGTGTACCATGTTTCTGTGACTTCCACGATATCCAGATGTTCCTCCTCCATCAAGGCCACTAATTCAGGAAGCTTGTTACCCAGACTACGGGCATTGGTACTCATTGTTCTCCATTGTTGGATGGCTTTACCTTCTGTTGCAGCATCCCCCACTGACCTTTCTACCTCGGTCTTTCTCATTTAGTACCCTGTTTTGTAGGGAGAGGCTGGGATTTTCCTGCTGCTTATCAGTGCCTCCCCCTTTGACTAGTTTAAAAGCTTGTCAATGAAGCATTTAAACCGATTGCTCAAAAGACTTGTTCCTTCCTGGACAGATGCAGACCATCCTGCTAGTATAGGCTGGTGTCCTCCAGGTGGAACCCCAGTCCCTAATGAAGCCAAACCCTGTGCTCCACCATTTTTTCAACCATTCATTAAACTGCATGGGTGCTAATTACCCTCGCCTCCCCATGCCATTGACAAGCAGCACCTCTGAAAGAGGATACTGTGTGTGCTACTTGTCATAGCCCCTCTAACTCTACAATGTCTCCTGCACTGCTCTAATCTCATGATGAGCCAAGTCATTTGTCCCTAGGTGGACAATTACGTCCAGCTCAGACTCCCTTGCAGCTGTTCTCGTGATCCTGAGGATGTGCTTCCTGTCCCTCCAAGCCATGGCACCAGTCAGGCACCTTACTTCAGTTTTCCCAGCTCCCCCAGTTCTGTCCCCCTAATAATTGAGTCCCCCACCAGGAGCTGCTTCCTTTCCCTGTGGTGTCCTCTGTCTTCTTCCTGTGGGCCTCCCTTGTGACAGTTGTCAGTCTTCTCTGCGGGTGCATCCATAGGGAAGCTATGCTACCCCCCAAAGAGATAGATAAGGTGCCACTTGCCCCCTCGGGCAGCAGTCACGATCCAGCCATAGCACCTCTATGGTGCATGAAGCCTGATCTACCTACCTCCCCAAAAGATAGATAAGGTACGACACTCGAAAAATTGCCACGATTTCTCTGGGCTGTGTGAACATTGAACCAGATCATCACTTGCAATTTGCTGTTCTCAATTTCAGCGCCTTCTCAGGGTAGTGCTATTGGCTCCTTGCCTGTGTAGAGCTCCCTAACTGGTTGGTCTCATTCACCTGAGACAGGAGCACCCAAGACATGTGGCTTAATGTAAGCCTGCATCCCTGTACTCGGCTTCTAATTTATATATTTTAATTTAGCCTGTTCTGCTCGGCCTGTGTAAAGTAACTTACCATTCCCCCCCTACTGCAGTTTCTCTCCAACTGTATGTACACTGATTCAGTGCTAGCTCTGCAAACTTCCCCTTGATTTTTCGTCTCACCCGCCTGCCCCTGCCAGGCCTCCTTTAAATGCACACAGTCTCCGCCCACTCCTAGCTGATGTTTCAATTTATTGGTTACTTACTGTCAACAACTGCAGTTCCTCCCATCCCCTTTTTGCAACTAAGCCTTCTAGCAGCTTTATCTCATTCTGTCTTGCTGAGGCATACCATTTTGGTACTTTAGGTTTGCTTATTGCTGACTAGCATCTCCTGTCTTGCTGACTAGCATATCCTGTCTGGCTAAGGCACTGTTTTTACTTGAAAATTGTACTACAAATTACTGAACTGTGACCGATTTGCCAAAAAACTGTGTTGATTGTCTAAAAATGTTCCCAGCAACCAAGTGTTACAGCCCCTTCGTGACTTTGTAGCTCTCTCCAGACTGCAAGGCGCCAAGGAAATCGTAGGCTTTTCAGTTGCTAATTAAGCTGTTTTCACTCAGGACTGCTAGCCTTTGTGTTGCCCCACTAATAAATTTGAGTGACTCTCTCCTTTCTCTTGCTGAGGGCGGTATACATTTATCTTGCGTAACTCCGTTTTTAAACTTCCCCAAACAGTCGCATAAGGAACAACGACCCCTGGGACCTAAATAACTTAGATAGCAGAAGCTACTGCACACTCCTTACCTACATAAAGGGCAACCATGATTGGCCTTGTTTGGCTACGCTTGTTCGCCAGCCTTTGTATAATACCCTATGTGGTTAGGCAACCTGACAAAATTGATTCCAACAAAGGTGCATGCTCTACCATGCTAGTCTTTCCATATACCAACACTATGAACAAATTATGCTGCCACTATACGCCTTTGATCACCTTATAGTTTGTGGAATCTCCTCGAAGTGGAACTGCTAACCAATATCCTCTACGTGGTCCTATACCCTATCCATTCAAACTAGGTATGGCTTGGTGCTATTCTGCATGGATCCTAGGATATGTATCCGTAGGGCAGCACAATAAGATGATTCAGTCTTTGGACCCATGTACTCAAACCTATACCAGACACAGAAAGACTCGTGCCTTTAAACTTCTCCTTGCTGCCCTGAGGAAAATTGTGCTCCTTCTACTCCTATGCTCAGGTGACGTCGAACTTAACCCTGGCCCTACAAAAGTGCTCTCCTTCTGAACTCAACTTTGAAAGGAATTAGCTTCTTGTATACTAACGTGTGTAGTCTTTTAAAGAAGCTCAATTCAGTCCAGGCTTGGATTATTCATACTGCACCAGACGTACTCGTGCTTTCGGAAACATGGCTCTGGGCGTCCACCCCAGACAGAGAGGTAAACAGCCCTAACTACCTCCTCTTCAGAACCGACAGGCAGACCAGGGGTGGAGGAGTACCCATTTATGTTAAAAACAAATTCTCAGTATCTATATTAGATACTACCTCCTTTGCCTGTGGATTTGAATTAATGTCTCTTAAAGTCAAGCTTTCCCCATCAGTGGTGTTCCGCATCATAGGCTGCTATAGACCTCCAGCAGCAGGACTGCAACTTCCAACACACCTGTCATCCCACCTAGATACTACCCCAATGGAAACAATCATACTAGGTGACCTTAACTATGATTGGCTGACTAAGGTCTCGTTACCCCTGAAACAATTCTGCGACTCTCATGGGCTCACTCAACTTATTACTGAGCCTACTCGCATAAAAAAAAAAAATAATCCAATGAGAAGCACCCTCTTGGATGTTCTCCTTATTAACAGACCTCATTCCTTTTCCCATGCTGGTATCCTCTTAGCGGATGTTAGTGACCACTGCTTTGTTGGTGGCATAAGAACTGTTACCAAACCTCTATCTACATCAAAGTTTTCCACTAAAAGATCCAGACGGAACTTCGATCCTATTGCATACTTCAATGGTCTAAAAAAAACTCTTTGCTATGGCAGAGTTTCTACCTGGCTAAGTCAGTGAGCGATGCCTATGATGTTCTTTATGAAATCATATCCAGCGCCCTAAACAGCCATGCTCCCCTGGTTAAAGCATGAATAAAAGCCAGAACCTATCGTTAGTTCTCCCTGGATCTGAAGGCTGCCTTACTCAAAAGAGATTACCTCTGGAAAATCTTGTGCCGAGGCAGACTGGTGTCTCTTCAGGGCATCTAGAAACGTCTGTACTAAGTTGGTCAGAGAGGCCAAAGCCAACTTTTATCAAACCGAGCTACTCTCTGCGTCAAACTGCCCTACCAAGTTCTGGTCCATCATAAAAGAGCTATCTGGCCACTCTCCAGGAAGTGCGCTTCCTTCCAAAATTACCACTGATAATATTATCATTAATAAATTAGAGATATTGCAGGCTTTCAACAATCACTTTGCCACTGCTGGCCTGGCATTTGATAACGCACCAGTAAGTAGCCTTCTTCCTCAGACCAACACCCAGCCTTCAGAACCAAGTAGCAATAACATGGACTTCTCCTTTTTACCTACCACCATAAAAGAAGTTGAGGATAGATATTCTACAACTAGATACTAAAAAAAGTGCTGGGGCAGACTCCTTTGACCCATATTTCTTGAAAATAGCATACCATATACTTGCTACACCTATAACACACCTATTCAATCTGTCCCTAGCACAAGGCCCCATACCCAAGGCATGGAAAACTATTCACGTCATTCCTTTGTTTAAAGCAGGGGACCCCTGTGACCTAAATAACTATAGACCAATCTCCCTTCTTCCCATACTTTCAAAACTTCTGGAAAAAATTGTGGATACGCAGCTGAGATCCTTCTTAGACAATGCTAGACTACTCAACCCAATGCAGTCTGGCCTTAGAGCTAAGCATAGTACAATTACGGCACTGGCAAAAGTTACTAATGACTGTCAACGGGACCTAGACAACAAAAAATTCATTTGTGCTGTGTTTCTGGACCTCAGTAAGGCTTTCGACACTGTCGACCACTGCCTGCTCCTCTCCACCTTAAAAACTATAGGCATTGGCTCAACCACACTGGGATGGTTCCAAGACTACCTTTCTGATAGCAACAAATTAAGGCTGATGGAGAGATTTCTCCACTTAGACCGATAAAAAGAGGTGTCCTCCAGGGCTCCATACTGGGCCCATTACTGTTTGCCATTTATATCAACAGCTTGGACGTAGGCATCAAAGATGCCAGTATTCACTTGTTTGTTGACGACACGGTGCTCTACTTAAGCCGGGAATCACCTGAAGCTGCCTGCACTGAGTTACAAGCTGACTTTAATACTCTGCAGTACCAGCTCCTTAGCAAAAAGTTACTACTAAATGCAAAAAAAAAAAAAAAGCCATTCTTTTCTCACCATCAGGCCCAGGGGCTTACTCTGCTGTCGCTAGTCCATTACCATCAATCTCTACTTTATTAGGAGAAAATCTTGAATTTGTGACTAAATTCAAATACCTTGGTATTTGGCTAGACAACAAACTCTTTTGTGGAACACACAGAAGAACTACTGAAAAAACTGAGGCAGAGACTTGGTCTTTTTTTTCAGAATTAAATGCCTCTTGACCACAGACGCAAAAAGACAGCTTGTCCAATCTACGTTCCTTTCATTAACTGACTACGCCGACTTCATTTATGGCCATTGCCCTGCCTCATATCTTGCAAAACTGGATGTACTATATCATAGAGCACTGAGATTTATAACTGGCCTCCCGTACTCCACACATCACTGCTCTTTATTCGCAGTCGTAGGGTGTCCCTCCCTTCAATACAGGCGATATAGAAATGCAGCCTTATGGACGCTCTGAGCCCTTACCAACAAACTCCCACAATACATTGTTGACTGTCTCCCCCTTAGTCCTATTAGGAACTATGCCTTAAGAAGTCAATCGCAGATTTCTTTGAATGTCCCAAGGGCCAACACTCGCTTTGGAAGGGCCGCCATAAGCTATGCCCTGCCTATTCTCTGGAATAGGATACAAAAATCGTTGAGACTTAGCTCACCTGTCAGTCATGCCTTCTTTAAGACCCTCTATGACAAAACATTTGCTGAAATCTGTAATTGCTTCCATCGCTCCTAGCAGCTTGACTATTGTTCCTCTCTTCTTCAACACTAGTCCCAGCTGCTTATCCAAATCAGCCCTTGCCACTATTACTCCCCCCTCCTCTGCCCCACTTGCCCTCAGCACCCTCTGCATCCCTCTTATTCACCACCCCCCTTCTGCCGCATTTACCTAAGGCTTACACACTTATGTGCACCTCCATAGCTTAGGAATTTCCATCCAGGCCTGTAACATGTTTCTGCTGGACAGGAATATAAATAATCTTTCTTTTTTCTTCTATGGTTTGTATATGACATCCATACACATCCTGCTCCTGTGGGAACTGTGTATATATTATATATATATATATATATATATTACGTTCGGGTTGTGTTATGTATATCTTTCTTGTACATGTGACTTGGAATGTAAATACTCTGCTCCTATCAGTATTGTAAACATGTTGTTCCTTTTGTATTATATTTATATGTAACTACAATTTTCCCTGCCAACAGCAGGTCCACTGTGTAAATGAGCTTGCTCAATGGTGATCGCCTGGATAAATAAAGATTTGATTGATTGACTCTTGTAAGGTACTGGGCTTTTGTCCGACTGGCAGGGGAACTGTTTAAAACCAGCATGTTACTGCCTGGGGGGGGGGGGTCTGAGTGCGCAGTGGAGGGATGAACATTGCCGTGGCTAATGTGAGATGGCTAAAATGGAAAGAGACTTGTTGCGGGGTTTAACTGATGGTCTTGAGAAACCCCAGGATAACAGCAATCTTTATCAGGAATTTGTAAATGATATTCAATTCAAAACACATACAGCTGTTTAAATGTTAACATAAAATGAAATAATAATCGGAGCATTAGCGAGGGAATATAAGATGGCGGCATTTTAGACGCCAACATTCTAACGCTCCAGATTTCATTTGGAAATGCGATTCTGCTTCTCTGACCTTTTATTTAGCCATGCATGGAACATATTTCATTCATAGCGAGCTCGGTCTCTGATTGGCTGGTTTAGCGTACCCATTTTATAAGCCATAATAAATAACCGTGTCGACAGATGCAGAAACTGCAAGGTTCTGAGCATTGAGTCATATGTTTCAAGTTTCATGTTGACCACTTTTACGACTTGGTCAATATGGTGGGAGAAGGTTAGTGTGTCATTGAGGTAGGAACATAGAAAAAGTGAAGGCAGAAGGAGGCCAAAGGTCCATCGAGTCTGCCCTTGGTTTCCCAAGACCTGATGGGGGTCCCGGGATTTAGCCCTCTTAATGCTTTTTACCCTTTCCTTGGCCCACATTGCCCCATGACGTCCTTGCTCTATCCCACCCTTTTTTGAATGCTGGGATGGTCCTTGCATTCACCACATCTTCCAGCAAGTGGTCCCAGGGCTCCACCACCTTTTCTATGAAAAAATGCTTTCTCCGATCTCTCCTAAAGCTCCTGCCCTTAAGCTTCCGTTCGTGCCCCCCTGGTGGTTGATCCAGCGGCCCTTTGGAATAGTTGTGTGTGTGCGTGTGGCACCTTGTTCATGCCTCTCAAGAACTTGCAGGTCTCAATCATATCCCCACCAATCTCCTGGTATTCAGCGAGAACAGGTTAAGCTCTTTCAGTTGCTCCTCGTAGGAGAGGTCATGGAGGCCTTGCATCATTTTGGTTGCTCTTCTCTGAACATTCTCCAGCCTATCCTAGTCCTGTTTAAGGTGTGGATTCCAAAACTGGATGCAGTACTCCACATGGGGTCTCACCAGGGACCAATAGAGAGGCAGGATCACCTCTCTGCTCCTGCTGTCTAACCCCCTACCAATGCATCCCAGCATTTTGTACGTCATGCCATAAGCTTTGTTGCTTTGGCTTAAGGGCATCACATATGATGACCCCTAGATCTCTTTCTTCCTGAGAGGTGCCAAGTTTGACTCAGTTGAGCCAGTATTCCATCCTGGGATTATTCTTTCCCAGATGCAGCACCTTGCATTTTTTTGCATTGAACTTTAGCTGCCAGATGTTAAGACCACTTCTCTAGCCTTTGTAGGTCTTTCTGAAGTTCCCCAATAGCCTCCACGCAGTTGACCATAGCACCAGCTTAGTATCATTTGCGAAGAGTACTATCTTGCCCTGAATGTCTATGCCTATGTCGCAGATAAACACATTAAACAACACCGGGCCTAAGACCCCGGCCCTTACGGCACTCCACTAGTGATTTTACCTACGCTTGACCCTACTCCATTTACAACTGCTCTTTGGATTCTGTTCTTAGGCCAATTTCCCACCAACCTGATTAAGTTTTCAGTACTGCCTATCATAGTATTATAGTAATGTGTCAGCAGAAAAGGACAATCCAGGTCCATCTAGTCTGCCTATTTCCCACCCGCCCCTACTTATCTCCACTTCCCAGGGATATTTTCCTCTGCCTACCAGCCGACCCTTTGTCTCTGTCCTACGCCCTCTTGAATTCCTCCACAGTTTCTGCACACACCACCTCGTTAGGCTATCTGTTCCAGGGTTCCACCTCCCTCCCAGTGAAATAACATCCCCTTACATTGCTCTTAAATCTTCCCCCTTCCAATCTTAAATTATGACCCCTTGATTTAATTCCTACTTCTCTTTTGAATAATCAACCTTCATTCACTTTTATTCCTTTCATATACTTAACAGTATCATGTCACCTCTATCTCTTCTAACCTTCAGCGGGTAAAGATTAAATTCTCTCCATCTAGTCTCGTATGCCTTCTCTTGCATACCTTGTACCATCTTTGTTGCCCTTCTCTGAACCCTCTCCAACCCATCTATATCCTTTCTTAAATGAGGCCTCAGAACTGTACCCCGTACTCCAGGTGCAGTCTGACCATGGTCTTACATAAAGGCATCAACACCTCCCTCTTCCTACTTGTTATACCCCTTCCTATACATGCCATCTTTCTAATAGCTTTACCTACTGCCTTACTACATTGGTCTCCTACCTTAAGGTTGTTTGAGATTATAATCCTCAGGTCCCTTTCCTGTTCTGTTTGCTTCATCAGTTCTCCCCCCAATGAGTACTCAGCCAGTGGATGTTTACGCCCCACATGCATCACTGAACACTTCTTAGCATTGAACTTCAGCTGCCAAATATCTGACCACTTCTCTAGGGTACTCAGATCTCTCCTCATGGCCTCAACCCCTCCTGCTATGTCAACCGTATTATATAACTTTGCATCACCCTCAAAAAGACACACTTTCCCTTCAAGTCCCATTGATAGGTCCCAGGCCCAGGTCTTCTAATTTATTTTTTTTTTTTAACAGGCACCTATGTGGTACTGAATCGAAAGCTTTGCTGAAGTCAAAGTAAAGGAGATCCAGCAGATGCCCCTTGTCCACTTGCCTAGTAACCCAGTCAAAAAATGTAGGGCTCCCAGAGAGGTAGCTGGCAAACCAGTCTGAGGTCTCCTGTGAGGCCTAATAGAGTTTGTTGAGCAACAGCTGGTGGTTGATAAGATCAAATGCTTTGGTTAGATCAACAAAAATTGATCCAACCAGGTGACCTCTATCAAGTTCATTGTGCAATACGCCAGTGTATTCCAGGAAAGCAGTTATGGTACTATGGTTTCATCTAAAATGATGCTGTTGTGGGCACTGTAAGTTGTATTGACCAAGGAAGTCAAACAACTGATCTCCAGTGCCTTGCAGAGGGGGATAGTATGGAGATGGGTCGGTAATAAGTAAGAGAGCTTTTGTCCCCTTCTTTATATACCAGGGTGACAGTTGTGATTTTCCACAGATTAGGGGATGGAGCGCACCTTAGGGAGTGGTTGAATACGATGATGAGGGTTAGGGCCAAGATATCAAGCACAGATGCAAATAGTCACGTGTCAATGGAGTCACTTTCAATTCTAGTTTTGCCAATAACCTGCTTAAGGTATTTGAGGTTTTCCTTAACTGACACGCACTTAAAGTAAAACTTGGGAGTCTGTGGTGAGGCCAAGGATATGTTGTCCTGGGCAGGAGGACAGCTAGAAGGTTGAGCAGAGGAGTCCAGTGAAGAGAGTTAAGTAGCTTAGGTCAGTGAATGAAGTGTTGAAAGCGTTCGCTATTTGGGAAGGGTCAGTGAGTGTCGAGTCATTATGAGCTATCATGGTCGGTGCAGTCTTGTCCTCCATGCCAAGGAGACAGAATTTTCTTCCATCACTCCAAAAGGTTGGCCTGCTCTGCTTTGTAAAAATTGGCTTTAGCACGTCTAATTTTAAGTGTACAGTTGTTTCAGGAAGCGTTGTAATTCTGTATGTCCTGTGGCGTCCAGGATGCCCTGGCCCTGCTCCATAGGATGTCCCTATCCCACAAGCGTTGTCTTAAGGAGGGGGGTTAACCACCTGCCAGAGTTTCCTCTAACCATCCGCTTTTTGAGGGGTGAGTATGCTAATGGCTATGTTAAATTCCTGAATGAAGAAGTCAAGTGCAATGTCAATGTCTAAGCTTAAGTGCAAGTAACTCCAATCAACAGAGGCCAAGTGAAGCCTGAACTGCTCAACAGAGGAGATATGGAGGACTCTACTTGTGACCAGCTTAATTTGAGATCTGGTTCATTTAGCTGACCATACATAGAGGACAGGTGAGCGGTCACTAATTGAATCTGGGAGCACACTGATACTGGTGATTCTCTCCGGGTGGATGGTGAGGATCCAGTCTATGAGGGTGTTTGTGTGGTAGTTTATTCCGGTGCTCTCATTTACCATTTGAGTGAGAGAGACTACTGACCAAGTCCTTATGTGGACTAGTGGCAATGTTCCCCCAGTCAATGTTGAAGTCTCCAGTGACCAGGTTTCATGGGTAATGTCCAAACAGTACCTCATGAAGGATTCAAAGTCCATCTGGCTGCTTCTGGGGGGAATATTGACCGTCATAATTACCATGGACTTATTGCAGAGGTTTAGTTTAGTTACAAGGCACTCGCAGTCACTAGTGATGCCAGGTACATCTATTCTCTCGACTTGCCCTGAGGTATTGAAGATATCCTCTTCCCCACTTGCCTACCCTGTCCTGTCTAATTATGGAGTATCCCTGGAGAGTGATGGATGAGTCAGGGACTTTAGGGTTTAGCTAGGTCTCCATGATGGAGACTATGTCCGGATTGGTGTGTAGCACCCAGGCCTCCAGCTGAGTAAATTTGGGCAGCAGGCTGCCAACATTTAGAAAGGCTATGTGTAGGTGGCCCTTTTTGTCTGGTTGAGGAGTGGCTTCAGTGTGGGGTCCTGGGTTGGGATGAATATTCCCTGAAATAAGTAGGAGGAGCAGTATGGTTTTATGCTGCAGTCTAAGTGGTAGTTGTTTACAGGAGGTCTTAGGGTGTAGCAATTTAATATATGGGTCACAGGATTTCACCTTGCCAGTATTGTGAGCTTATACTGTATGTTAGGCATCTAGGACCACTGGGTGGAGGTGGTAAGGGTGGTTGCTGTTCAGCCTGAATGTTATGGGTAACGGTGGTGCTAGATCTGGTTGATTGTGGGCTGAGAAGGAGAAGCTGTTTATGCAGACGAGCCCTGTTTTCTGTTGGGTCCTACATAATGTAGCTGCTAACACAAGTAGCAGGGGGATGATTTTGTATGTAGTAGGAATAATGCTGTGGGACAGGTCCTATTAGCAGTGGTTAGGACACAGAGAACAAAAAAGGCTGGTGCAGAGAAGGGGGTTGAAGGCAACTGATTAGCTTCTGGTTTTGGGCAGCAGACACTGGGTGCTAAGTCCAAATAGCAGGTGAATGAATGGGTTCAGTTAGAAGCGCTGGAGGGACAAGGGGGGGGAGGTGGAGCTTAGGAGTCTAGCGTGGGAAAGTCACTATTTAACTGCCCCGTTTTGGCTAGAGTTCTAGTGCGGAGCCACTTAGTCATCAATCTGGCTAGACTGTGGTTCCATTGGGACTTTTGGTCAGAGAAAGAGAGGAGTGGGAGAGTGAAGCTGTAGAGGAGCCGTGTTCCCAGGAAAAGAGGGGCTGCCAAGCATGGGATTGTGTTTTGTGCTTCTTGAAAGTTGGTGACCATATCGGTCTCGTGTGAAGCTGCCAAGATTGTGTGACCCACGATAAATGTCTGCAGCTAAGGCCATCTTGGCCACAAAATAACAGCTGCTGCCTCCACTGACTGAATTGTGCTCCACGGAGTGATGAGTGTTCCTGTTACATACATTTTGGGGTCCAATAGTTATAGAAAGTTGTGTGCACATTCGTTTTGTTCATTGGAACTGTGTTAAGATCTACCTGTTGCTTTACCAGCAGCACCTGAACAACTTGGGACACCCCTCAAGACATCAGGACCTGGGTAACCGTGGTCATTCTAAAAATGTTTCTGCTGCTGTAGGTGCCCCCCCTCCCCACAGACTAACCACCATCATACCCCTAGTCACGGGAAGGGGGGGCTACATCCCCATTTACTAATATTCCCCTAGGTCTATCTCATGTACACTTGAAGCCCCCCACTGTTTTGGCCTCCACCTCTGCCACTGGCAGTTTGTTCTAGGTATCCAACACTCTTTCAAGGACATAGTACCTCCTCACATCCCTCTTGAACCCCCTCCAGCTTCATTGCATGCTCTGTGGTCCTGGTACTCTTTCTCATTTGAAGGAGACTCCCCTCCTGCTCCCTGTTCATCCAGTGAGGTACTTGTATGTCTCCATCATGTCCTGTCTTGCTCTATTCTCTTCCAGGGTGTACATGCTGAGATCCCACAGTATCTCTTTGTAGATTTTTGATGCAACTCCTGTACCATTTCAGTTGCCTTCCTCTGGACTTCCTCCACCCTATGTTGTTTGCTAGAATGAGCTGAGTGCCAGACAAGGGTGGGGATGGTGGGTGCTGAGTGGGCGGGGTATACAAATGCCATAATGGGGATTCTATGAGACTACTGTTTACATTGTTTGAGGTTATTGACAATGTCAAATAAGAAAAGAAGTCGTTAAAATAATTGTAACCTACATATAAAGTACACCATGTTTGGAACCCAACTCCAAAAGTTATACTGTGTTTAGGATATTGTTTCGGTTTTTTAAATATATGGAACAAAGTACACCTAAGTGTACATAATATAGAGAATACATGAGTGGGTGAGTGTAACCAGAATTTTTTTTTTTAATACACCCGAGGTGTGCGATACCTCTTAAACCACAGGAGTGAAGTTAGTTTTGATGGTCCTTCATCCTCCACCAACTCAAATACTGTTATCCTGCTGCCATCAATTAGGTATCACTTATGAAAAAAGTACTTACCATAGTAATCTTGTTTCTTCCCAGTGATGCTCAGATATTCACAGTGCCAGTTTGGGACCTGAATGTGTGTATAGCTAAGCTCATGTCTGCTCAGTTTGAGCCCATGGCTACAGCTCATCTAAAGTAGGTCACTTAGAAAACAGTTTTTCTAGTGGCAATGACTTCTGCAAGAAGAATCAGTGAGCTTCAGGCTCTCTGTATAGATCAGGACTATATCTCTTTTCATAGGGATAAAGTAGTCCTTAGAACAAACAGAAAATTTCTCCCCAAGGTGGTCTCTGATTTTCACTTAAATCAATCCACCACTCTCCTTGCCTTTTTCACCAATCATGCCACTTCTGGCGAAAGGAGGCTTCATAGTTGGGATGCAAAGAGGGCCCTCAGTTATTACATGACAGCCACTAAAGACATTAGGATAGAAAGCAAATGTTCCTGACTTATGGGGATGTAGGAAAAGGTAATCCAACCTCGAAAAGATCCATTTCTCGATGGATAGTCCAGTGTATCCAATTCTGTTACACTAATGCTGGTAGGGAGCCCCTATCAGGATTTAGGGCTCATTCTACAAGAGGGAACAGCTGCTACTTTAGCAGCTGCCAGGGATGTCCCATTGGTGGATGTATGTAAAGCAGCTACCTGGAAAATGGTACACACCTTTACAAATACTACAACCTGGATATTTTATCCAGGAGTGATGCTAGGTTTGGCACAGCAGTCCTGCAAAGTCTGTTTCCAAAATAGAGTCCTGTGCCCACCTCCAGGGGTACTGCTTGGTAGTCTGCATACAGTTATGAATATATTGAGCATTACTGGGGTTAGAAGAAAAAAATACTTACCATAGTAATCTTGTTTCTTCCTAGTGATGCTCAGATATTCATAACTTCCTTCCCTACCTCCCCTTCCAGAATATCAGCCTCTGCACTCCGCATGCTGGTGCCATGTCAAAATACACCCATGGAGTGAAATTATTTCCCCTGCACCTGTATTAATTAGGTGAACAGAGTTCACTGTGTTTATCTTTTTGGTATTTTCTGGCATGTTGTTCTAACTTTACTTGTTTGTTCCTCCAGTTGGAGGTTTATTTTGTGTAAATCCATACTGTTGGGTAACCTCAATTTTAATGACAAATTTTAGTACTGCATTATTCTGGGTCTACCTTTTCAGGCTCCTTTATAAAATCTGAAGAGGTTAGAACACAAGCAGTTAGCAGAGGCAGTGTTTGAAAGATGCTCATGTGCAAAGCGTTCCATCATTTGCATGTGTTCCATCTCTCCGGGCAGTCCAACCCTCAGGCCTACTGCATAAAGTTATGAATATACTGAGCATTACTGGGGTTAGAATAACTGTGTGCTGTCCAGAACAAAGGGAGGTACTGAAGAACTGATAAGCTAGTATAGCAATACAAATAATAAGAGTAGTGATCTGTGAATTTCACAGTAAAATAAATAACCGTGATCACTAAATTTCACAATCATGATAAATATGGATTCACAAAATCTTGGTCACTTGTGGAAGAAATGTTTATTAGGGTCTGAGAAGAAAATTCATAACGTACAACAGATGCTACCTTCAGAAAACATACCTTAATTGAGGCAATTAAATAAAAGCTGCATAAGCCGACAACCGTAAATCTCAAATACCTGGAAAAAAAACATGATTTAAAGTTCAGAGAAAACAAATCTGAAGGCAATGTAAATAATGCAAAGGTTTTTCCACATGAGCAATAAAAGAGTTCTCATGTAGGTTTGCTTGTTGTGCTGAGAGGATTGTATCAATATGAAGCATGTTTCTGCCCCGGAGGTTTTCCCTCTCCTCAGTGCCAAGATCCACAGAATCAGTTCCTAACACTTTTCCAATAATCACTGTATGCAACAGCCTGCCATACTACTGAATCCTACAGCTGCCTGGATGACATGTGTCGGACAAGATGGACTATCAATGTTTTTCTCTTTGCCTTGTAATTATTCTGTTCCTGAGGGAGATATTTTAATGCCAGTAATGTTAGTGCACTTCCTGCATTAAAAAGTACATGCTGGAACACCATTACCTACTGATTTCAATGAAGGCAGGAAATAGTATAACGTCCATAAGACCCACCCCCACTTCATGTAAGGAATAAGTTAACTAATGACAGGGTCTGCTATTATAAGGGAATAATGCATATCTCAGAAGATTGTCAGGCATCATGCATAGCCAGGTGCTGCAACCACTAGAGAAGTGCATTATGCCCTTATGACTGCACACCCTGGAGTGTGTTATTCCACTTATAAAATAGGTGTATAAGTCATTTAGGTGAGGTGTGTGGTTGTCTGAAAATAATCAGTGGTCATATGACATGTTTTAATCAATGAGGTGACAGGATTTTCATGGCCCATTTTACAAGTACTAATTTATAGGGCTTTATAATACACAGCCAAGTTTCAGTGCCACTAGTTTTTTTTTTTTTTCCCCATAATTTTTATTGGTTGTTAAAAATAGATCAAGACAAAAAATGTATCAGCAAAAGAATATAACAAGAATCTCAGATAATATATACTATACAGCCAAACTGTAAATTGAAAATTTCTTATATAAAATGATGAAACACATTTAAATAATATTTAGTCTATAATAACAACAAAGAGATCCCAACAGTTAAAACAATTCAAGTTTCCTTTCAAATCAAACAAAAGAAAAATTGAGGCCTACATTTGATCTAACTTTTGTATATCACTAAAATTAGTATAAATCCCAGCAACTACTGCAGGGACCAGAAAGGGGCCCAGATATCCTATATAACATCTAGTTTGTCTGATAAGGAATAACATATTAGTTTATTATTATAAATAAATACCATTGGATTGTACCACTCTGCTAAAGTGGGAGCTTGCACATCTTTCCATCTCTGCAGTAAGATTCTCTTTAAAGAGAGAGAGAGGCCTGAGAGATCCAAATCCAAAATTCTTGCTGCCTATTCAAATTTAAAGATTCTGGATAAATCCCTAGTAGGAAAATTACAGGTGAGTGAGGAATAGACTTCCCAATAACCAGATTACAAATGGACTGAACGCTTCCCTTATTTCTTTAATCTTGGGACAGTCTCATAACACGTGTGTTAGATTTGTGACTTGTTTTTTTACACTTCCAACAACTATTTTTCTCAGATAACCCCATGCAATTTAGTTTTTCTGGACACAGATAATATCTATGTAAAATGTTGTATTGCAGTAACCTACCTTGTAGCTCTTTGCGAGATCTGATAGCCATTCCCCAGGTAGTTTCCCACTCTTCATCACTTATATCAATATGACATTCCTCCTCCCATTTCTGTTTAGCCTTGATGGTTAGACATGTAGAGGATAGATCATTAGTAAGGAGTTTGTATAAATGACCAGCCCCTTTCGTAGTGCCACTAGTTAGTTCTATATCTTGTGGTGCAGCTAAAGAGGCAGTTAGCCTAGAGATTAGCGTGCAGAACTGAGAATGTTGAGATCCAGGTTCAAAGCCCACCGGAGGTGTGCACTCACTGTGTGACCCTGAGCGAGTCGCTTGACCTCCAACTGTCTCAGTTCCTCCCGGCTGTATAAAAAATGTTGTAGCAGGATGCCACTGAAAATGAGATTTCACTTCAACATTTTCTGTGTGTAATCCATGGAAAATACATTTGAAATAAAGAAACAAAAATAAAAGTAGGATTTTAAAACAATCAACAATTTACTAGGCAGAAAATCCTGATGTCAGGCTGTGTTTTTTCTCCCTGGTTGTTAAACTGTAGTGTTGCAGGATGCAAGAGGCAGACTGTTGGTATGTGCTTCTGTGAATTACAAAGCAGTAAATCACTCAGTAAAATATCACCAAACCGTGTACTGCTGCCATTTGCACTGGTCTCCCTCCTGCCCTATAGTATAACTATGTCAGACAACTGCCACAATCCCAGGTCCTGATAGGCACATTGCTGCATAATTCAGCGCACCCCTTCACATTCTGTATCGCTCAGGTAACGTGAGAGAAACAGAGAATGTGCTGAAACATCCAGTGTTTAATCCGCGTCCGACCACTATCAAATGCGTAAGAGAAATCCTCGAATCTCAATGGCAAACAGAATCCCAGATGTGGTGTCATCTCATGATAAACGTTCAGTAAAAAAAAAATGGAAGCAATTGTGTGAGACTGTGAGGCAGTCCTACAGTTTCTCTCATACAGCGCCGATGAGTTTTGGACATTTTTAACATCACAGTTAAAACGAGTAGGTAAAATCATGTCTTTTTGTTAAAATTTCACTAATCATTGCAATAATACTCCCAGGGTGCAAGTTATTATTTGGGATAACACCTCTTCTGGTTGGGTCAATGCACTGTGCCTGCAATCCCGTGACCTAATGCAAGAGGTGTGGCATCATCCCATAATACTACACACCATGTCATGAATTATTACTTAATTATTTCAATACATGTCTTTTTGGGGGGTTATAGTAAGGCTTATATCAACAAAGGCACACAGTTTGTCCTATAAAGTGCACACCTACCAGATTACCCCTTTACAAAAGAGTTGCATTAGTTGCAATGTATGTTGACACACACAGCTGTTTTTTTTGTTACAGAACAGGATCACATTATTTTTCTTTGTTTTTTATTAAAGGCCTGGATAAACTGGGTTTTATTTACAGGTTTCACCTTTTTCCACAACCACACAGACCTGAGATTTCCAGCAAAAGCATTCTGAACTGCACTGAAGTCCAGGTACCATTAGTATGCACAGATTACTCAAAACCATATTTAAGAAACAAGCACTGATCAATAAAAAGACCCAGATAAACACACTGCATAATTAGCAAGTTATTTACCTCACAAAAGAGAGAGAAATTAAACACATATACCAGTGTGATAACGAACTGAAAAGGCATTGTTCCTTTCTGCCTTCTGGGAAAAAAAAAGTATTACAAGAAAAGAAACCCTAGAATGATAAAACTCTAAGAGGTCATTTTAATAACTCACTGAGCACTTTTATTAATACGCAGACAAGCAGCTGCGTCATCCTCCTTTAAAGTGCAAACCAGCAACTGGCATGCTCTGCGTGAAAGCCTCAAAGAGCCATGGACGTCACAAGGGAAAACTTGAAAAAACAGAAACATAATTTATAAAAAAAAGTTTCTGCTGATATTTCCTATATTTTACACAGTCAACACGGCTTTGTTTTTGTAGAAGCATGCAGAGTAACAAGAAAACAGGGCCACTGCCTCAATACTTTATGTGCTCTGGCCACCTGTCTACACCTGCCATCACAATCATCTCTTTATGGCATCAGAAACATTTCCCAAGCAACAGAATATGAGGCCTGTTGGCAGAGGATTGTGATACCAGGCACAGACGAGAAGCCCGAGCACATTCACTTTCTGATTTCCAGAAGAAGAAAAAAGAAAAAATCACATTTTACATCAGCAGAATGCCATTAAATGACCTTACATTCCTTACCACTGAAGCCATCTTTAATAAAAGGGGGCGGGGGGCTTTTTTCCATTAGATGATAGACTTCATCTGCTAAAGTTGCTCATACGTGCTGTGATGTCATAGTCCTCTGTTTATGACATCACAATCTGTTACCTTGGACACGGTTCTAATGTCTGAAGCAGAAGATTAGAACTTCAAACCTTGGAGAGCCTTTTTTCAGGCAGATACTGTATATTCAGTTTTAAAGACTGCAACACACAGAAATTCAGTTTCTGGGGACATCTCATGAGATGTCCCTCCTACCAATGTTAAAAGTAAGGTTTTCCAGAAGCCTAGAAAATCACTTTATGTCTAAGGAGCTGTGATCCTGTTATGTTAATTTACACCTGTATTTATGAAATGGGGAAAGCTAGTGGCAAAGAATGTTTTATTGGAGGACCTGGATAGGCATTCTGAGAATGTGAAATATGAAATATAATTAGAGAAGTGTCTAGAAAATATGCTATCCCAGCATTCCCTGTGACAAAACAAATAAGCAGCTAGTGGTGTGCAGAGAAGTAACAGAACAGCAACATGACAAAGTACATGCATGGTGCGCTTATTTAGAAGACCAAGAGGCACGGTAGAAAACAGCCTGGCACTTTGAATCCAGCAGTTCTTCTTCAGGGGGCTTTGTTAGCTTCAAAGCACCGGGTTTTTTTTTTTTGTTACTGCGTGTCCTGGTCTCCTAATAAACCTCACTGTGCATTTACTTCTCCATTCAATTACCTCTTTGTGAACTGCTACCTTCTTGTTTGGAGTACCTTTTTGTTTTGGTGGTTGCAGCAGACTACGTACCTTTGTGCCCTCAGTGTCCCTGGTTTTGTTTCTCAGTGACACCATGTACTCTTTATCGTGTTTCAATAAACTGAGAGAACTTTAAATTCTAATATTCTGTCCGTCATGTCGCAAAACAAAAAAATAAAAACCACACAGCACCGAGCATTCAATCCCAGTTTTGGGTGCAGGTTACTCGACTCCTTTGTTTTTAGAGTTAAGGACAATATAAATAGTAAAATTAATTAGATATGCTTTATTAACAGTAATGGTGTCAGTCCTAATTGGAGTATTTGTAAAAAAATTATATACTATTGGCTACATGGCCAAGCAGACAGTTCTCGTTATTGTTGTCGATGCTGAGTCTCTGTGATTCAAATAATTTTAGTCTGTTAGAAGACCCACAACAGCAAACCTCATGCAGGGGGTCAATGGCAGGCATATTTTTGTAAGGAGATATGCCAGAACATAGTTCAGGTGTAGCTGCTTCCAAATCATTCAAGGCAGACGTCTGCAAATTCTTCCATACACTGCGCCACGGAGTTCTAATCTACTCCCAGTGCCTTCAACTGACGTTCTATCTCTTCATCGGAAATGGTCTTAGCTTTGGACGACGATGCTGATGGCAAACCTTTGGCAGCTGATGGAGCATTCGCCATCTGGAGAGGAACAAAAAAGGTTGAGGAGGTTAACAAAATGTGCAAGGCAAGCAAGGAGAAGCAACTGTCATCAGGCAACTGATGATGTGTAAGGAACCATGGGCTGAGCCAGTGACGTGGCAGGGGAAACCAAGTTATTTTTTAACTCTGTTTTTGTTCCTGGAATGGGTGGGGGATGTACCCCTCTCAGCACCCAGACCTCACACCCAGCATCAACCCCAGACTACCCAGACTGGGGGAGGCCCACAGCTTACCCCACGCGGAGGAACTTGACCAGTCCGAGGAGAACGGGGGCGAGAGACCAAAATCAACCCAAGTCCCCAGCCAAGGCTTGCATCTGGGGTGTCATTCGGGCAAAGGTCCGGGGGCATCAGGTGCTACCCAGCCCTGGGGTTTTCTCTGTAAGTTTGCAGAAGGCACGGAAGTACAGTGATGTCAGTGCAGGTCAGGCACATCCGGCACCCAACCTACTGACGTCTGCCATCATCTCCCACTGAACAGTGGCCCAGGCTGTTGTACACCTAGCCTCCACCCTAGCCTCCACTTGTCGGGAAACCATAACCTTCCCCTCTGGAGAGCTGTCTGTGGGACACTCTTCCTACCTCCCCCTGGCTGACCCACTGACGCACCACATTCGCTCCCAAACACAGGTCATCAGTGCTGCAGGTGGTAGCACTACCACTGCACCAGCAGGCTGGCTTGGGAAACCAAAGTTTGTGGGTGATTAGCTGGAATCGCACAGAGTCTGGCTGGATATGGGGTGTGACGCAGGTAAGGTTCCCACAGAGGAAACTCCCACAAGGGCCCATCCAGCAGTTGTACACTTTGCAGGACAATCCAAGAGTAGGACTGCTTGGAATCAGAGTCACGAGCCAGTCGAAAGGGAACAGAAATTTCGCTAGCTTATTGTACCCTGAAATGGGTTTGCTCAAGTCATTTCAACAATTGCAAGCTGAATTCTACTGCCTTCTAGGGACCTCTGGAAATTTCTTCACATTCAACACTTTGTCCCTGTGGCTTAATGCTGCTCCCACCCCCAAGTATTCTGAACTGGTTAAGCATTTAAAGAAATGGCTTTTGCTTCCCAAAGGTTATACTAGTGCTATTTATAAGTTAATCCTGGAAAGGCACCTTCTGAACTGGGACTCGCATAGACGAAACTGGGAGACAGAGATGCGAGAGGTATCAGATATGGAGTCTTGGGCAACTTGTTGGGTCAAAGCACATATTGCCTCTCTGGATCTGAAACTACAATTAATTTAAAAAAAGGTCCTGAATAGGTGGTATAGAACTCTGGGCAAATTAGTACGAATGGGCCTGGCTACATCTGGGTTATGCTGGAGATGTGGTAAGGAGTTGGGGGTCTCCATTTCATATTTTGTAGGGTGTTTGGAGCACAATTTGGGTTTTCTGCTCCCTCACTCCCCCAGATTCTGGCTTCTGGGAGACCCATCTATGCTCTCCTTGGAGGCTCAAAAGTATAAATCCTTACTATACACAATGGCTTTGGAAGCTAAGCGGTTAATCCTTTTAAAGTGGACAACCCCTACCATTTCTATGATGAACCACTGGGTACAGGCTATTGTTAAGATGGCCTCTTACTTAAAGAGCTCCTGACACCATTGGAAAAACCCAAGAAACGTGAGATTTGATCAATCAATCTTTACTTAGCTAGGTGAAACTCCACTGAGCAACCTAATTTTCAAGGAGGGCCTGGTAGGTACAGAGTAAATAATACAGTAGCACAACAGAACATATAGCACAAATGGGCACAGTAATACAATACATAGCAATGAAAGCAAGGTACAAGGATAATCAATGAGGCCCGGCCGTAAGGTGAAGCCTCATCCCTGTAAACAGTACAGTAGAGAGGTAGAACCAAGTCAGCACCAATGTGCTGAACCAGTGATTTTAGACACTGATAGCTCTAGTAGAGCAGAGTTAACGCTAGTGACAGTGCAAGTTGGGGGCTCAGCAGCAAGTAGAACGCAAGGATGAATCCAGGAACACGGCTTAGGGTAATCCTAACGAGAGGATAGAAAGTGTAGAGGGTTGACTGCAGGAATAGCAATGTATGGCCACAGTTTAGTGACAGGGAGGGCTCAGCATGAGATTAGAGGGAGGCCAATTGAGGGGTAATGTGAGGAAATTATTATTCACAGAAAGGGTGGTGGATGCATGGAACAGCCTACCTCAGGAAGTGGTGGATATAAATACAGTGCAGGGCTTCAAACAGGCATGGGATAGGCATAAAGGAGCAATACAGACGAGTATGAACAGATAGGCCATTGACAGAACAAAGGCCGATAGCACATTCATAAGGTAGGAATAGAAATGGGCAGACTGGATGGGCCTTTCGGTCCTTATCTGCCGACAATTTCTGTTTCTATGCTCCGAATTCAGTTTGTATTTCATATATTTTCTATAATTCTTTACCTTCTTTCATTATCACTGAGGACAGTTGTATGAAAGGGGATTATTGGCCCTTAGACTTATCTGCTCTTTCTGCTTACCTACACCTGACATCGTAATCCCGTTTATGGCATCATAATTATCTCCACAGCAACAGATTGTGATGTCATAAACAGAACTGTGATGTCAGGTGTAGACAAGCAGCCAGAACAGATAGGACAATGATCCTGTTTACATGCAAATGACCTTAGTAAAAAGAAGCAAGGGTGAGAATTAAAGAAAAACTGATTAAATATAACTAAACTGTGTCTAAAATATGAACAGTTTTTCAAATGTCACAATGGCATCAGGGGCTCTTTTAGAGTTATATATTGGAGAAAAGGAGCTTTATCCAAATTTCAGGTGATTTGGGCACCTTTATTATCCAATGTTGGGGTGGTTCATATAGACGTTGATTCTAAGAGTTGATTTCTTTTTTTGGTTAGGGACAGGTGCTTAGACACATGCTGCCATGCTACAGTCTTCAATTTATGTATGGTTTATATTATAACTCATGTAATATCATGGATTTCTATGTATGGATTATTGAGATGATGGCATTTATGTTTGGTTTCATGGAAACTCAATAAAATAGTCTCCTACAAGAAAAGAGTCACAAGTCAGACTCCTCCCATTCTCAGCTTTGTTCGGAATTTGCATTTTTGGAACTGAAAGCCAAAAATCCTAATTCTGAAAAAATGGTTGGATGTGGAATCGGAATCTAATCAGAATCCGTTCCTGTTCTGTATCCAATTACATTTTAAAACCACCCACCGCCCTGTACACACAGTACAAGCCCCTAGCTGGGAAGAAATAAATATTCACCATAGTAATGATGTTTCCTCTCAGGGATCCATCAATCAGCCTTACAAATAGCATCAATCGGTAGGAGTGTGCTGCGCTGGAAATAGGACTTCATGCTAATGACAGAATGTGGAATACAAGTTCAAACGCCACACTGTGGCCCAAGAGCGTAGGCAGGCATACAAACTGTACACATTTGTGTACAGTTTTGTTGAGTGCCTGTCCCAAACCACGTGCGTTTTCGTTACCATTATCATTCTTATCTGTAATACTTGAGTTAGTGCAGTCCACCGAATGGTGTCTATGTTTAAACTTCCAATGTGTAGGTGATAGATATGTGTACAAACTGTTTACAGATTAGATGAGTCATCTGGCAACAATTTGATTTGTTTGTAATGGGGGCAGCTGCGCATTTGGAGAGGATGTGTACGTTTTTAATGTGGGGGCAGCAGGTGGAGAGTGTGTGTACAAAACAGAAATGTCTGGCTACATCCCTACTGTGGTCATGCTCCCCCTGTTGGCTTAACGTCAGATCTGTTTCTATAGCCAGAGGAGTACTGATCACTAGACTCAACAGTCTACTAAAGATTTCAAAACATTTTCTCAAAATTAAAAAAAAAAAAAATTGCTACAGGCAGAACATACACAAAAAAAAATACCACTGTTGTAAAACTGCTGAGAAATTGCAACCATGAGATAAGAAACTGATTCTTGTGTGAAACTATTTTCAGGTTCTAGAAGAGGAGGCAGGGGTAGGGTTTGTAAGGCTCATTGATGGACCCCTGAGAAGGAACAACATTACTATAGTGAGTGTTTTTTCCTTTAACAACATGAATCCATCTATGATGCTTCATAAATAGACTCACTAGCAGCACCTTGGGAAAATAGGTCAAGAACCTATATAGGAAAAAGGGTTCTGAAAGACAGCATTTCCAAAACTGGTATCTCTCCTAGACTATATGACCAGACTGTAGTGCTTTGTAAAGGTGTGGACTGTTTTCCAGGTGGCTGCTTTACAACTTCTTGGAAGGGAATGCCCCCTGTGGCTGCCACTGAGGCAGAGGTGCCCCTTGTGGAATGCGCTCATAGACCTCTGGTGAATATTTTGACAACTTTTTCATAACAGAACTGTATACAGGAAACTATCCAACAAGAGATAGTCTTCCTAGCTGCTGGCTTACCTCTGCCAACCTCTCCGTAGGTAATAAAAAGCAGTGTACTCTGGGACCAGACATCCCTTGACTGGTCCATATAGTGCCCTTGTATTCTTTTTATGTAGAAACAGACAGTGAGGGCAGAAGGAGACCTTTTGGTCCATCTAGTCTGCCCTGTAGTAGTCCTGCCTAATATACCCCAGCCCCCTACTGCCTATTTGGTGGGAGGGCTCTCCTCTGCCTATCCCATACATTTTTGAATTCACCCACCATCTTGGCCCCCACTACCCCTAGGGGCAGGCTATTCCACGCATTTACCACCCTCTCTGTGAAGAAGAACTTCCTGATGGTGGTGGTGAACGTCCCCCCTTTTAACCTTAGATCTTGCCCCTAGTCCTACTGTCTTCTTTGAAGTGAAAAAGTTCCTGTGCTTGCACCCTATTTACTCCTTTGATGTATTTGAATGTTTCGCTCATGTCTCCCCTCTCCCGCCTCTACTCCAGTGAATACATGTTTAATTCCATCAGTCTTTACTCGTAAGACATGCCATGCAAGCCTGGCACCATTTTTGTTGCCCATCTCTGAACTGTCTCCAGTCTGCTGATGCCCTTTTTAGCTGGGGCCTCCAAAACTGGATGCCATACTCCAGGCGTGGCCTGACCAGAGCTCTTCGTTTCATTTATCATTTTCATTTTTATTGTTTTACTGGAAAGGCATGTGAACAAAACTGCCCATTTTCACAAGCTTCCAGTTTAAAAGAAAAAGCGAAAAAAAAAATTACAGAGGAGTCAAGGTACAACGCAATAAAATTTTAACAAAAAAGATTTATACAATAGGCACAGATAATTGTACATTTTTTTTTTTGTAACTGGGAAAGGCCCGCTAGGCACAAGTGCCTGTTTTCAGGGGTGACCTGGGAGCACTGGGTGGTTAAGTGACTTGCTCAGAGTCACACAGTATGTAAGTGGAGGTTGTGAGAATCAAACTCAGATCTGGTCTGCTGCTGGATGTATCAAGCTCGTTCACACCTTGTTCCTCTAACTTCTAGGCTATACTGCCAGCCCCATTAGGTACAACTGATAGACAGAACCGTTAATGTGTAGAAGTTGGTAAGTGCACAGGAGAAAGTGCCAGACTGGGGAAGAGTGCCAACAGGAATTTTTTTTTTTTTTTAATACCCGAGAGGGAAGAGGGAGGGGTTAGGGATCTCTGTAGAATGGCAGGACCACCTCCCCTTTCCTACTCGTGATTCCCCTCCCAGTGCATCCCAGCATTCCACTGGCCCTGAGTGCTGCCTTCTCACACTGTTTTCCTACCTTTAAGTTATCTGAGATCATGATGTCCAGATCACTCTCCTGATCTGAGGCAGCTAGCTTTTCCCCTCCCGGGAGAAAAGCTAGCTCACCTGTACGAGAATGTTCAGGATACAGAACAGGAAGTGTATATGGACTGGTTTAAGTGGAATTCAGACACCACCTTAGGTAGGAACTTCCTGCTGGTTCTAAGGACTACCTTATCTCTCTGGAATATTATGTAGTTTGGACCTGTACAGAGGGCTTGTAGTTCACGTTTCCTCCTTGCAGAGGACATGGCTATCAGGAAAACAGCCTGAACCGGAGATATTTTAGCTGACTGGGTCTAACTGGAATGTGAAAGTAGCAGTATTTCAGATTCGGTGACTAACTAATCCCCTGACTGTTGAGATGGTATCACTGTGCCCAGTGTGACCATCTTCATCTTTTCTTATTCGATATGTTTGTTCAGGTATCTTAAGTCTAAAATGGGTCGCCATTCCCCCTTTTTCTTGTGGGTAAAGAAGCATCCTGAGAACAGACCCTTGCCACACTGTGAAGGCAGGTGACTTTTCTACTGCTTTTGCCTGCGGTAGTTTCTTTAAGTCCAGTTCCAGCAGAATTCTCTTCATTGGTGAATGATCTAGGAAGATTTTTGGTCTCTGAAGTTTTGGAAACCTTTGGAACTGCAGGGACAATCCACTACTTCTAGGACCCACCTGTCTGTGGTAAATTTTACCATTCCTGGAAGTATTGGATCAGCAATCCCACCACTGGTAATGGTCGATTAGCAGCTTGGGCAGAACTGTCAGGGGTTTTGTTTTGGCTGTGGCTTACGGGATGGTGCTGCAGTACTCCTGAAGCCCTTCCTGTCTCTGCAGAAACCTCTCTAAGGTTAGTACTCAGACAGTGTAGGGTCTTTTGTAGTAACCCCTTCCCCTGCCTCCCCTTCCATAAGGCATATAGGAAGAGGAGGCCTTTACTTTCTCAGTGCTACTCTTCAAAGTGGTTCTGTATTCATCCACTTTCTTCACGTAGGCCTCCATCTTGTCCCCAAATACAGAATTTCCCTCAAAGGGGAAATCAATGGCTTTACCCAGAGTGTCCTTGGTAAGGATGGTAGCTGTAGCTAGGTATACCTCCTAAATGCCACAGCACGAGTCAAGACTTGTGAAGCAGTGTCATTAGTGTTTATAGCTATGAGGAACTGGTATTTAGTGGCATCCAGGGTTAACTCTGCTGTGGAAGCCAGATCGTGTACCACTTCACCATCCACCTTATTAGTCAGTACCAGCACTGCATTCCACAGTGCTCTTCAGTATTGGGCTGTGTATGCCAAACAAGCTGCTGCAACCTACCTCAGGAGCAGGAAGGCTGTTGTGTACACTTTTTTGGCCACAGCATTCAGTTTTCTGGAATCCTTTTTGGGAGGCTGTGCGGAGAGAGGTCCCTTGGCCTGCTCACAAGCAGATGCCGGTACCATTCCTTGACGATCAGTGTGGGCATACAGGTATTCCATCCTCTGTTTGTCTGCCTGATACTTTTTTAACTTTTTTATTAAAGCCAGCAGCTGAACTGGGTGCTGACAGGACTTTTGGTGTGGTCTTTCAGAGGGACATGTGGATGGGGACTAGCAGTCTCTTTGTGAGAGCTAGCCCATCATGTCCATGAACTCCATTTCCTCTTCATACTCCTCTGTTTCAGAAGAGGGAGTGTTGAGAGTGTTCACTGTTTGCCTAGGAGGGGAGCCAAAGTCTTGGTCAGGTAAACCATCAGATCCTACAGGTTCACCTTCCTCCTTCCTTGTAATACATACCCCCTCCTCTATAGACAAGTGGTCTGGAACAGGAGCCTGGGGACGGGGTGACATACGAACACAAGAAGAAGCAAGCAGAAGAAGGCCATTTGGTCTATCTAGTCAGCTCGTATTGCAGGGTCCATAGCTTCAGCTACTGTCCCTGCCTCCCCACTCCTCCTATCCTCCCTACCCATGATCCTTACTTTCCCCTATGCCTATCCCAACCTCTCTTGAAGCGGTCCACTGTCTTCAACGAGACCACCTCTTCTGGCAGGGCATTCCAAGTGTCCACCACCATCTCTGTGAAAAAGTGCTTCCTGACCTCCCTTCTAAACCTCCTCTCTCCAGCTTAAGACTGTGCCCCTCGTGTTATGGTTGCCACGTAGCTTAAAGAGACCTTCCTTATCCACATTATTTATCCCTTTCAAGTACTTGAAGGTCCCAATCATGTCTCCTCTCTCTCTCTTCCCTTTCCTCCAGGGAGTTCATGTTCAGTGCCCTCAACTTCTCCTCATATGCCTGTAGATGTAGAGTCAGGCATATTAAACAAATTTCCCATAGCCTGGAAGGCTTGGAAAAACTGTCACACCTTAGTCATGTCCTCTGTTGAGGGCATTTGTTTCTGATCCACCGCCACCTCCTTTTCCTTTGTAGGACAAGTGGCATGTACGTGATTTTCATTTTTTTTTTTTTTTTGACAGGCACTGCTTCCAGCACCTACTCTGAGGTACTTTTATTGTGTTTTTGCCACCACTGGTATCAGGGTTCCCCCTACTGGACACCTTGATGTCTTCTCCATTCTTTCCATGCCCATTCTGATGGTTAAGCAGCTTTAGCTTTTTTATCTGTCCTTTAAGACAGGGACTGCTGCTAAGGAACAGAAGAACCCGCTGACGCGTGCTTTCCACCATCATTAGGAACTCTCTCTGAACCATTATTTTGCTTTGGTGACATAGAGGCAGACAGAAGCAATGAATTATCTTTTTAAAGCCCTTTTCTTTTAAGTTTTAGAGTAAACCTTCTAGCAAAGTTCACAAATAATAAAATCATGATCTGGACCGAGGCACTTTAAGCAAAGCTCCTGGCAGTCTGCCTTTGCCAGGAGCTAAAACACTTAATACAATTTTTAAAGCCAGTGGTCCTGTTCTCTTTTTGGGTCTATTGGTCATGCACACTGATAGAACCCATAAATAAAGTATGCTGTTCCCAGTTACAAAAGTGTAAGACAAAAATATTTTGTCAAAAATATCTAAAACCACTTTAAATATGAGTACAAATGTAAGCGATTAAAAATGTTTACATTAAATATGGTCGGTTCCCACAAGCATACACTTTTATCTCTGAGACAGTACACTCCTGCAGACTGATGGATTCCTGTTTGAAAGGAAATAGAAGCCTTTTTCTTTCGCAGTAAAATTCTTAAATGAGGTTTTGCATTTATCCACTTTTTTCATTTACACTTGTTTTCCCACCAAATAGGGAATTTCCCTCAAGGGGAAAACTGACAGTTTTAATCAGAGTGCCCTGGATAAGGATGGTAGCCCTTAGCCAGGGAAACCACCTCAATGCCACTGCATGAGCCAAGACTTATGAAGCAGAGTCACTGGCGTCTACAGCCATGTGAAACTGGTATTTAGTGGCAAGCAGGGCTGACTTTGCTGTGGCAGTTAGGTCCTGTGGTACTTCACTATCAACCTTATCACTCAGAGCCAGCACTTCATTCCACAGTGCTTTCTGGTACTGAGCTGCACAGGCCAGATGGAGCAGGGATGCTGTTTTGGATACTTTTGGCCACAGTATAATTTCCTGAAATCCTTCTCAGGAGACTGTGCAAAGAGAGGCATCTTGGTCCTCTCACTAGCAGCTGTCTGCATCACTCCTTCATCGTCAGGATGGACATAAAGGTATTCTACCCCCTGTTCACCCAATACTCTTTTTAGTTGTCTTAGCACCAGCAGCTGAAATGAGGTGCTGACAGTGATTTAGTTGCTGTGGCTTTCATGATGAATGTGCGGATGGGGACCAATAGTCTCCTAGTAGGGATCAGTCCTGTAACATCCATGAACTCCATTTCCTCATCTTCCTCTGTTTCATGAGAGAGGACATTGAGTGTGTTCATTGAATGAGGAGTTAAAGGTGTAAATCCTCTGTAAGTCTGGGAGGGGGAACCAAACTCCTGGTCAGGGGAACCATCAAGTTCTATGGGTTCACCTTCCTCTTCTCCCACTTCAGTAATAAATATCCCCCTCCTCTACAGGCAAGTGGTCTGGAACCGGAGCCTGGGCAGAGAGGCAGGCACATTAAATAAGCTTCCCATGGCCTGGAAAATGACCATACCTTAGTCATTTCTGATGTTGAGGGAATTTGTTTCTGCTTAACTGCCTTCTCTTTTTCCTTCACAGGAAGAGTGGCAGAGATATGCTTCTCTTTTGGTTTTTTCTTAGCCAACACCAGTTCCAGCACGTGCTCTGAGGCTTTTATTTGAATTTTTGCTATCACTGGAAGCAGGGTTACTACTTTCTGACACCCTCATGTCTTTACCATCCCTTCCAAGCTTTTCCAACGGCTGAGCAGTGGGAGCTCCCTCTGAGCCTTTATTGTGCTTTGGTAACACAGAAGCAGACTGAAAAGCCATAAACTCTTCTCTTTTCAAAGCCCTTTTCTTTTGGGTTTTAGGGCATAAACTTTTGCAAAGTTTACAAACAGTAAAATTGTTTTCTGGATCCAGGCACTTTAAGCAAAACTTGTAGCAGTCTGCCTCTGCCAGAAGCTGAAAACACTTTGAGTTGGTTTTAAAAAAACGGTATAATCAGTCATTCCAAACACTGACAGAATCTGTAAAATTAAATATACAGTTCATAGTCACAAAAGTGGTAAAGCAAAAATATTTTAATAAAAAAAAAAACTTTTAAAATGAATAAAAATGTAAGCAATTTTTAAAAACTACATAAAATACGGTTGGTTCCCTCAGGCAGGAACCAAGTTATAAAGCAGCCTTCTCCATTCCTGGGAACCGGAGAAATCACAAAAATAACAAATATTAAACACCCTAACTTAATGCAGAGTAATCAAAGACTAACGTTTACAACCAAATAAACAACGGTAATAAAATAAAATAGTAGTGAAGACTAGAAGGCTGGAGGTGACTTCAGGGCGACTGCTCTCTTCAAGTGGAAAAACAAATTATGTTAAGCCAGCAGGGGAAGTGTGATCATAGTGCAGAGTTTGAACTTGTATTCCACATTCTAGCATTTGCATAAAGATCTATCTTCAGGGCAGTACATTCCTGTGGACTAATGCCATTTGTAAGACATCACTGATAAATTCCTGTTTGGAAAAATACCTCTCCCATTGTTTCTCCCCTCACAAGCTTCCTTACCATAAGAGTAAGTAGTGCTGCTGTTGGGGGTCCCACCCCCTCTGTTCACCTCTGCTGGTGCCAATGGCACTGGCAGACTGGAGGTATGAGGATCCCGCTTCCAAATACGTTAAGGAGTTAGTAACACTGGAAAGAACTTCATAATCTAATTTGGTCGGGACCAGCCTGCCGAGCTGGGGAGTGAGGCAACTTGGTAGTGGCGTATGGTGGTCTATGGCAGGTTCAGCTGCTGGGAAGGGGGTCTTTCTTTGGACCATGGATGTCTGGACCCTGGACTAACTCCTTTACTCCTCTGAGAGCTGGACCCTTGTGCCAACAGTCAACCAGTGCCACCAGCACTAGCACGGTTGAACGGGGGCAACAGTCACTCTTAAGGTAAGGCACCTAGGGAAGAGAGAAACAATGGCTAAGGACGAGGAGGGTCTTTTTTTTTTTTTTTTATCAGCTGCGGGGGGGGGGAGAGACACGGCAGCAACAATCACTCTTAAGGTAAGGAAACTAGAGAGGAGAGAGATAGTGGCTGAGGATGGGTTGGGTCTTTTTTTCTCAGCAAGGGATCCATCACTGTGTGTATACTGGGTGGGGGAAGGTTTTAACAAATTGTCATATACTGAACTGGACTTGGAATTTTCGATAATCCAATGGATGCAAATTAAATAGATTTCACAGATTCTGATCAGTCTTATCTAGGAGTGGCACTGGCACAGATGAAAAAATTACTCACCTTAGTAATTGTGTTTCTTCTAATGGAGTCTTGCTGTATTCTGACATTATGCAGTTAGCCCCAGCTCTTGAACTGCTCCAGAAAGGAAAGAGTTAACTCTATGCCAGAGCATAGAACGCTGAGCTCGAGTTCGGTTCAGACCTCTATCTGCTGCACTTTGAAGTGTAACCATCAGATTCTTTCGAGCTAACACTAACTACCCCCACTATGTGGAAATTGTAAAATTACTAGCCAAAAGGCAACCAAATATTCTGGATCCCCAAAAGACTCAAGTCGAGAAATCCAAAACAAAAAACTAGGTAGCGAACAAATATAATTATCAAAAACATATAACATAACCCACTCCCCCTCTCTAAAAAGGGAAGCATGCCAAGTACACCACTGAGGTGCAACAATGCGCCTGCCAGCCCACTTCCCAAAAACCAATTTCTGAGAGGGGAGGCAGGGAGGGATGTCAGAATGTATTACAGCAAGACTCTATTAGAAGAAACACAATTACTAAGGTGAGTAATTTTTTCTTCAAACATGAAGTCTTGTATTCTGACATTATGCAGACTACCAAGCAGTACCTCCCTGGAGGAGGATACCAAAGCTATTTTGGGAATAGGCTCTGCAATACTGCTGTACCAAACCTAGCATCACTCCTAGCCTGGATATCCAGACAGTAATGCTTGGTGAATGTATGGACTGTTTTCCAGGTGGCTGCTTTGCATATCTCTAGTAAGGGTATATCTCTGGCAGCAGCCAGAGAAGCAGCTGTACCTCTAGTAGAATGAGCCCTCAGGCCTGAGGGGGGTACATTGCCTAGCTTTTCATAGCAGAACTGTATACAAGAGACAATCCACCTGGCAATAGTTCTCGTAGTAGCAGGTTTACCCTTCCCCACTTCACCATAAGTGAGGAACAACCGGAGGGAGTCAAACCTAAGTGCCTTAGTATGCTCAATGTAGTAGCTAAAAGCCCTCTTAACATTCAAACTGTGTAATTTCTCTCTCCTGAAGAAGAATGATCAGCGAAGAACACAGGAAGAGACATGGATTGGTTCAGATGAAAATCTGAAAACACTTTGGGTAAGAACCTCCTGTTGGTTCTAAGGATCACCTTATCTTTATGGAATGAGATAAAATCAGGCTCTACTGACAGAGCTTGTAATTCACTGATACGCCTGGCAGAGGTAATAGCTACTAGGAACACAGTTTTCCAAGTCAAGTACTTAAGTTCTGCTGAGGCCAAAGGCTCAAAAGGGAGTTGCATAAGGTGAGCAATGCAAACATTAAGATCCCAAGCAGGAGTAGGATCCCTAAAGGGAGTATTGGTATGGAGCAATCCTTTGAAGAATTTACAGAAAACTGGGTGAGATGCCAGTGAGAAGGGCTTTTCCACTGACAGAAAAGCAGAAACAGTTGACAAGTGTACTTTGAGGGTAGGTGGTCTGAGGCCTAAGCCATTAAGATGAATCATGTTATCCAGAACTGTAGACAAGTCAGCAGTATCTGGGGATATGTGCTTATTGGAACACCAAATGCTGAATCTTTTCCATCTGGAGTTATAAGTTTTTCTGGTGGTAGGTTTTCGAGAGACTTTGAGAATGTCCAGAACCCCTTGAGACAAATGCAAATTTGCATATTCTAGCTCTTCAAGAGCCATGCCTTGAGATTGAGAGACCGAAGGTTGGGGTACCAAATCCTCCCCTGAGAGGAGGTTAACAGGTTGCGATTCCTGGGAAGAGATAGGGGAAGATGGACTGCTAGGGACAGCAACAGGGGATACCAAGGCTGCCTGGCCCAGTCTGGAGCAATCAAGATCACTTTGCAAGACTGTGACCTTATCTTGACCAGAACTTTGAATAGTAGAGGAAAGGGGGGAAAAGCATACAGAAATGTCCCCACCCAATCCAGAAGTAGAGCATCCAGGGGGACTAAGCCCAATACCGGTGGCCTGCAACAGAAGAGAGGAAGTTGGTGATTGTCTGGGGCTGCAAAGAGATCTATTTCTGGAGTGCCCCACCTTGAAAATATCACTTTTAACACTAGGGGATCCAGGGACCATTCGTGATGGCCCTGAGAAATCCTGCTCAGTGCATCTGCTAGCACATTGTCCTTCCCTGGAAGGTGGACTGCTACCAGAGACATCTGTAGAGAATAAGCCAGGGACGATAATTTCATGGCTTCCATGCACAAGACTGCAGACCGAGTGCCTCCCTGCTTGTTGATGTACCACATGGTGGTGGTGTTGTCTGTCTTGACCTGAACCACCTTGTTCTGTACTGAGTCCGAGAAACCCTGGAGAGCCAGGTACACTGCCCTGAGCTCCAGGAGATTGATGTAGAGAAGAGACTCCTGAGGGGACCTCATTCCCTGTGCTGTGAGGACTCCCAAGTAAGTTCCCCACCCCAGGAGAGAAGCATCTGTGGTTAAAACCACAGAATGAGACTGAGTGATGAATGGGACCCCTTGCCTGAGGTTGTCCTGATCCAACCACCATTGGAGAGCCTCGATCAGAGTCTGAGTCACTGGAATTAGTTTGGTTAGAGGATCTTTTTTCTAAGACCAAAAAGCCCTCAAATGGAACAGGATGTCCCTCATCTGAAATCTGGACCCTTGAACCACTGCAGTGGAAGCTGCCATGTGGCCCAGGAGTTGAAGAAAATGCCTTGCTGGTCAAGACACCAGAAGGTGAAAAGAAGAAGCCAGGTCTATAAGGGCCTTTACCCTTGCCAGAGGGAGAAAGGCTCTTACTTTGACAGTATCCAACACTACCCCATGAAGGTCAAGAGTTGCACTGGTTCGAGAACTGATTTTGGAAGATTAAGGAGGAATCCTAGGGAAGTGAGCACTTGCTGGGTCACTTGCAGGTTTGACTTGACTTAGTCTGGAGACTGACCCACAATGAGCCAGTCATCCAGGTATGGGAATATGGAAATGTTTTGTCTCCTTAGAAAGGCCACTACTACTGCTAGGCATTTTGTGAACACCCTTGGTGCTGACGTTAGGCCGAAGGGCATTGCTTTGAACTGATAATGGCCTGAAGGCAGTTCGAACCCAAGGTATTTTTTGTGGGAGCACCTGATAGGAATGTGAAAATAGGCAGCCTTGAGGTCCAGGGAGGCTAGCCAATCCCCTGGTCTTAGAGAGGGTAGAATTATTCCCAGAGTCACCATTTTGAATTTTGGCTTTACTAGGTGCTTGTTTAAGTATCTTAAATCTAGGATGGGCCGCCACTCCCCTATCTTTTCCGGGGTAAGGAAGTATCTGAAGTATAGACCTTTTCCCCTTTAAGATGTAGGAACTCTCTCTATGGCTCTGTGAGCCAGCAGAGATGAAACCTCTGCCTCTAGGGCAATCGTTTCAGAGATGTTTGCAGGTGGAAAGGACCTGACTCTCAGCTTTGGAAATTTTTTGAAGCTGAGGGCCAGTCCCTGGCTTACTACCTCTCCAGGACCCACTTGTCCGAGGTAACAGACTTCCAGGCCTGGAAGTAGTAAGCCAGCCTGCCTCCTACAGGAATAGGGGAGTCAACCCGGGCTGACACACCAGGGTGTCTGCTTGGCAGGAGCCTTAGAATGAGAGGAGGATGCATCCCTGCTCACCCCCCTTCTGCCTCTCCCTCTGAAGAACCCCCCCTCTGAGGAAAAGGAGAGGAGGCCTATGCCTGGCAGAAAGGCCTGTGAAAATGCCTGCCCCTGCCCCTAGATTGCTACTTCTGAGGAGTTGCCTGCCTTTCCTTGGCCTGTGCACTCCTGTAGGTGGTCATGTATTTGTCCATTTTCTTCATTTAATTCTCTGTCTGCTCCCCGAACAGAGAATTCTCCATGACAGGGAAATCCATGGTCTTAGCCTGGGTGTCCTGTGATAGGCTAGTACATCTAAGCCAAGCCAGTCTCCAAAGAGCCACAGACGTAGCCATGACTCGTGATGACACATCACTGGAGTCCACAGCAGCATGAAACTGGATTTCAGATGCCTCAATCCCATCAGCAGCCACCTCCTCAAGCTCTTTGGCAAGCTGGGGGGAAGCCTGTTTAGCCAGTTCCAGAACAGTATCTTACCTGGACTTCTGGTATCTGGCTGTGTAGGCCATGTAGTTAGCCTGCCAGAGTCCCAAGGAAGATGCCCTGTACTGTTTTTTAGCCATGGCATCCAGCTTCCTGGAGTCTTTATCTGGGGGATGTGAAGCCAAGGGTATGTTAGCCTTATCACAGGCTGCAGCCTGCACAACCCCAATATGGCTGCATTGCTGGTACAAGTACTCCGTACCTGGGCCTGACAACATATGCCTCTTGTCCATTCGCCTGTCCACAGGAGGTAAAGAATTTGGAGTTTTAAGTAATTTTTGTGTCCGTTTCCCAAAAGATTTATGGAGGGGAATAGACAATCTCTTGGACTCTGGGATGTCCATCTTCTCCACATAGTCAGGCTCCTCTTGCTCCTCAACAGCTTCAACCAGAGGGAGGTGGAGGGTTTCTGCCACTTTTTTGTAAAACAAAGTGGGAAGGGGACTCAGAAAGCCTAAGAGGGGAAACACCAGAGGGTCTGTCTGGGAAGATGTCCAGTTCCATGGGCTCATCCAGACCTTCTAACTCATCAGCATCATCATCGTAATCTTCATCCCCCCCCTCCAGATCTGGTTTATAATAATCATATGGGGAATAGTCCAGAACCGGAGGAACCGACCGAACTGAACGCCTACCAGGAGGCACTGGATCGGTCATAACCGGACTGAGCGATTTAACTATACTAAATCGCCCAGGTAATTTCCTCGGTGGTTGGACGATGCAGTTCTGGATCCGAACTGGCTGATTTTTCTTTTTGCCGGAACCGACCCCTCAGGATCAGCTCTCCTTTTGCTAGAGGGAGTCTCGCCCAGGTCAGTGGGCACAACCTCAGGTTCGGTCGGAACCGAACCAGGCTGGCCATCCGGGACAGCGGACTTCTCGGCCTCCTTTTCCCTAAGTCTGCCCAATCTTTTATCTAGGGTGGCCTTAGGAAAATATTTGCAAATCTGGCGGTCTGAATCAAGGTGGTCAAAACCCAGACAGTAAACACAGGGGGTGTGAAGATCAGTCTTAGCAAAGGCCTCCCCACACTCACTGCAGTGTTGAAACCCAGTGGGCCCGGTTTTTCTTTTGGGTTTCTCAGACAAAGCCATCCTAAAAACTTACCCTTTACTTGGCAAAAGCCAGACAAGACCCCCTTATCGGTTCCTAACCATGTCACGGGTATTTGAAAAGTCTCAAATACTTCACCCCCCAAGAACCAATAAGAACCGGAACCTCACACTAAATTCAGAAACAAAAATAAACTTTAGAGAAAATAACAATCAGTTCAGCTGAACCGATTGAAAAATATTCCTTTACAATTTCCACACAAAAATAGCAGTAGTCCACTACCTAAGTACTTACTGTACCACAGACAGGGATCTGAACCGAAATAAAATAAGAAATAGAGGTTTAAAAATGACGTTTTTACTATACCGAACCGATAGCGAAGGAGAGATCTCCGGAGTGACTGTTCAGTTAGGTGGAGTAAAGAATCTGACGGTTACACTTCAAAGTGCAGCAGACAGAGGTCTGAACCGAGCTCAGGCTCAACATTCTGTGCTCTGCCATAGAGTTAACTCTTTCCTCTCCGGAGCAGTTCAAGTGCTGGGGCTAACTGCATAATGTCAGAATACAGCAAGACTTCATGTTGTTTGAATGACTGTAGCTGCTTGGCCACCCAAACAACCACAGAAAGGGGACAAATGTGGTGACCCGATTGTTGGAATGGGGAAAAGAATTGGGGGAATAATGTAAAATTAAAAAATTTAATAGGAAACTCAAAAATGATCCAAGGCCTGGTAGCTCAGTTTCATTGTGTGGAAAAAAAATTCAAGAATGTGCATATAGAACATAGAAACAAAGACAGTGATGGCAGAAAAAGACCAAAGATCCATTAAGTCAGCCCACTAGTCCCTATATAACCCCGCGACCTAGTATCAATACAGGGTTCTAACCCTCCCCATCAGTCTTCCTGTTCCTTTCCCCGGTTTCATCTCTACGAGTGAGCACTATTCCTTTCGCTCTGTCCCAATGCCCGTTTGAAGCCCTCCATGGTTTTAGTACCGACTACCTCAGCCCTCAAGCTGTTCCACAATTCTAACACCCTTTCACTAAAATAATACTTTCTCACGTCCCTTTTGAACCTTCCTATCAGGTTCCAGTCATGCCCTCATGTTGTCAAACTGGTGTTCCTGCTAAATAATTCCTCGAAGTTCACTTTGTTTATTCCTTTCAGGAATCTAAAAGTTTCTATCATATCCCCCTTTCCTTTCTGTTTCCAGCAAGTACATATTCAATGCCCTAAGGCGTTCTTCGTAGGACTTCCTCTGCTAGCCCTGTGTCATCTTTGTCACTGTACCTTGTACCACTTCTAGCTTATCCTTATCCCTTCCAAGGTGAGATTTCCAGAATGGGGCACAGTACTCCAGGTGTGGCCTCACCAAGGATCTAGAGAGGAGGAGAGTCACTTCTTTCTTTCTACTATCAATATCTCTGATGATACACCCCAGCATCTTGTCTGTCATACTACAAGCCTTGTTGCATTGGCTAGCCTGTTTAAGGGTGTTGCTGATGATGACTCCTAGGTCCTGTTCCTTAGCCGTGGTTCTAAGTTTAACCCCTCCCATCCAGTATTCTGTCCTTGCGTTCTGTTTTCCCTAGGTGTATCACCTTACACTTTCTGGCATTGAATTTCAGCTGCCAGACATCTGACCACCTCTCTAGCCTTTGCAGGTCATCCTGTAATTCTCTAATTCCCTTGGCGTTATTCACCCTTTTGCAGAGCTTAGCGTTGTCTGTGATGAGGCTTATCCTACCCTTGATCCCTTCTCTGATGTCACTGATAAACATGTAAAAAACGACAGGGCCCAGAACAGACCCCTGCAGTACCCCACACATGACCTCTCTATCTCCACTGATTTAACTCCATTTATCACAACCCACTGCTGCCACCCTCTTAGTCAGTTTTCTACCCATCTAACTATATCCCTAGTCACAGACAGGTCCTTCAACTTCCTTAGCAGGTGTCTGTGAGGCACAGAGACAAAAGCCTTGCTGAAGTCGAATAAAGTAGATCCATGGCATGGACTTTATCCAGTTCCTTTGTCACTCAATCGAAGAAGACTATTAGGTTAGTCTGACAGGACCACCCCGACACAAAGCCGTGTTGTCTACTATCCTGGAGACCATACCCTTCAGATAGTCAATGAGTTCTGTTTTGAGCAGTCACCCCATTAGCTTCCCCACTGTAGAGGTAAGGGCCACAGGACTGTAGTTTCCCATTTGTTCCTTGCCCCTTCCCCCAATTTATGGAGAGGAACCACGTCTGCCAGTTTGCCATATTGGTCACAGGAACCCCAAAACAGAGTACTGGCCAGAAGTCATCAGAGCTGGTCAAACAATGGAGGAAAGGGACCTTGGGGTAATCATTAGCAAGAACCTCAAGACATCAACCCAGTGCAAGAAGACATATGCCAAGGCCAACAAGATTCTGGGCTGCACTGGTAGGGGTTTCACCAGTAGGAAGTAATCCTGCCCCTCTACAGATCCATGGGAAGGCCACAACTAGAGTGCTGTGTGCAATTTGGAGCCCTCACCTTAAGAAAGACAGATCACCTGGAAACCGTGCAGCGGTGGGCCACCAAAATGATACGAGGTATGCAGAGATGGTTCTACGAGGAAAATCAGAGCAGGCTGAACCTGTACTCACTTGGGACCAGGAAAGGGAGATGTACATACAAACATACAGTATGAAGAAGCCAGCAGAAGAAGGCCATTTGGTCTATCAAGTCTGCTCATGTTGCAGGGTCCACAGCCTGAGCTAATGTTCCTGCCTTCCCTCCTTCCCCACTCCTTCCATCTTCCCTACACATGATCCTTACCTTCCCCCTATGCCTATCCCAGCCTCTCTTAAAGCTGCTCACTGTCTTCAATGAGATTACCTCTTCCGGCTGTGTATTCCAAGTGTCCACCACCCTCTCTGTGAAGAAGTGCTTCCTGACCTCCCTCCTAAACCTCCCAGCCTCCAGCTTAAGACTGTACCCCCATGTTATGGTTGCCACTCAGCTTAAAGAGACTCTCCTTATCAACCTTATTTATCCCTGTCAAGAACTTGAAGGTCCCAGTCATGCCCTCTCTCTCTCTCTCATCTTCCAGGGAGTACATGTTCAGTACCCTCAACCTCTCCTCGTATGCCTTACCCTGCTGACCCACTATCATCTTTGTAGCCCTCCTCTGGACCTTCTCCAGCAGGTTAATGTCATTTTTGAGGTGTGGGCACCAGTACTGAACTCCATACTCTAGATGCAGCCTTACCAGTGACCTGTACAAGGGCAGTATAACCTCTTCTAATCTACTACTGATCCCCTAGATATGCATCCCAGCATCTTGTCTACCTTTGCTGCTGCTTTCTTGCACTGCGTGGAGCACTTCAGATCACTAGTGATCATCACTTTCAGGTCCTTCTCCTCTTCTGATGCAGATACTTGGAAACATTTAAGCTTCACAAGGGGATCAACAGGGAAGATCGTCCTCAACTGCTCAAAAGCAGTGAACAGACCAGCACTAGGGGACATGGGTACAAATGGGCTGGGGTTACGTTCAGAACTGTGAGGAAATACTTATTCATGGAAAGGGTAGCAGACAAGTAGAATTGCTTTCCAGGGGAAGTAGCTGAGGCATGGACGGTGCAGGATTTATCATTCAAGATGGGGTGGGACAAGTACAGTATAACAGGCTGACAGCAGTGGAAGCAAGGGAGGTGGGAGGGAGTAAAGCTACTAAAAAGGCTGAGCTGCTAATAGGGGGCTCAGACTAAGCCAGCACAGTGATCGGCTGTAACAGAAATGGGTAGGACCAGAGATGACGGGATGGAACCTTGATCTTTTTCTGCCTGTAATCGTTTCTATGTTCTAAGTTACAGACACTTGTTTATGTAGCAAACCAGCATGGACTATGTTATTAAAAGTAGAGAACACCACCAAAAACTAGCCCATGAAACAAACAAATGAAATACAAAGCACAACTGTGTGAACAGTGTACAATGTCACTTGAAGCAGCAGGGCAACGAAACATGTTTTTCCAAAAAAGCTAGTTTCAGCCACAGTTAATAAAAATGTTAGCACTCCCGTCAAATCCACTTTTCTAAGTACCTCCTATGCTGTGCACCATAAGTTTTTTTTACCTTCTCGATCCTAACCCTTGCCAGGTTTACAATGGTATTTCTAAGCCAAATGTGGTGGCCATCTTTTTTCATGAGTAAAAACTAAATTAAGACATTTATAAAATAAATACATTTTGGTAGAACTGGAACATTTTACCACCAAATAAAACTGGAAGGTGCCTGGAATCTTTTGTAGTTAAAGGTAGAGTCACATTTTTACCCAGTTTTGTTGCACTGCTGCTTTCTTTTGCCATAAAGGCGTTTCTACCACCTGGTCGAACAGGCGGATCTTCAGCCCTGACCTCATTACCTCCACCACTGTCAGGTTCCCAGCATCGGTCTCCTGCGGATCTCCTCCCCCCCACGGCAGGATTCGGAGGGGGAGGGCTATGCTGTCCCCACCAGGTAGCATATCCAGATGTCACCGGTCTGCAGTTCGGTGGAGTGGGCTACAGAGACACAGTCAGGGCTTCATTAAGCCAGTGCTCCAATTTTCCGCTTTCGTCCCTCCACGGCGCTAAAGCGCGCGCATACATTTGATGCACATGGAGGGATCTGGCGCCGCCCAAGTCCCACAGCACCACCAAATGTGTTGCTCTTGGCTGTCCCACCACCAGACCTCCACCTGGTGGCAGTCACACAGTGGGTTGGCAGCCATCCTACCCTCAGGAGAGGTAAGCAGCCCCTTGGCTGCCCAGTCCTCTCCACCCCAGCTGATCAAGTCTGTTCACGACCACGGGTGGGCAGTAGGGAAAAAATGGCCAGCGTGCCACACCTCAGCCGCCTTCCCACGGGGCCACCATGCTGCTGCTTTAATGGGGAAATGTCACGTATAAAATGTGAGTCCTACCTCAGATTAAGAGATTCTAAAGGGAGAAATCTGTTTTACTCTGTAGCTTTTAAAATCTAAAATGATCTTTTTTTATCCTGGCAACCCCTAGCCCTGACATTTGACATTGAGCAGCGCTTGGGAAGAACTACACACAGTGCCTCTTTTGGAGTCAAGGTGGGGAAGTGCTACATAGGAACACAGTTGTTGGCAGAGAAGGAACTCTTGGTGGCCCACCTAGTCTACACTATTTTTCCTACCTACTGTGCCACCACAGACCCTACTCGATCTCCTGTCTTCCTTCCCCCCTTGCCTTATTTCTGAGATCCCCCGGTGTCTATCCCATGCATGCTTGAATCCTGTTACCTATTCAGCACCCACTACCTCTGCTGGGAGGCTGTTCCAGGCATCCACCATCCTTTCCATGAAGAAGTATTTCCTCACATCTCCTTCAGCTTCACAGCATGACCCCTTGTCCTTGAGCATCTTTTTCTATGTAAAATGCTACCTTCATGTAAATGAATAATACCTGTCAGGTATCTGAATGTTTCTACCATATCCCTCCTTTCTTCTAAAGAATACATGTTTAATTCCTTAAGTCTTTCCTCTTACGGCTTTTGATGCAGACCCTGCACCATTTTAGTTCCCCTCTTTTATATCGCCTCCACCCTATTTATGTCCTTCCAGAGATGTAGCCTACAGAACTGGACACAGTACCCCAGGCGGGGCCTCATCACCGATCTATACAGAGTAACACTACCTCCCACTGTTAGCTGGTGATACCCCTCCCTATACACCCGAGCATCCTGTTAGCTTTCCCCACTGCCTTATCGCACTGCTTTGTTACCATCAGGTCATCATTAGTGATTACCACCAGGTCCCTTTCCTGTTTTTTGGTTGCCAATACTTCCCTGCCCAATTGGTACACTGCCCCCAGGTTTTTGCCCCAAGTGCATGATTTTGCACTTCTTTGCACTGAAATCCAGTTGTCTAACCCTTGACCAGTCTCCCCCCACCCGGCTGGTGTGTTCCACTCTGTTACAGATTTTTGTGTCATCTGTGAACAGGCATACTTTCCCTTCCAGCCCTCCTGCAATGTCACTAATAAAGACAATGAAGAGGACAGGGCCTAGTATTGACCCCTGCGGCACCCCACTGGTCGCCTTGCCTTCTTCAGAGTGATCACGATTTACCACCACTCTCTGATTCTTGTTGCCTAGGCAACTTCATACCCATTTTAGCACTTCTGGACCTACTCCCAGGCTGCTCAGTTTGCTCACCAGTCTTCTGTGTGGAACAGTGTTGAAGGCCTTTCTGAAGCCTAGATAGGCACCTCTACTGCTCTGCCTTGATCCAATTCCCTGGTCACCCAGTCAAAGAACTATCAGGTTTGTCCGGCAAGATCTCCCCCCTGGGAAACCATACTGCCTCGGATCCTGTAACCCACTGGTCACAAGGTATTCCCCAATCCTTTCCTTCAGTAGTGATTCCAATACTTTACCCACCACCAAAGTCAGGCTGACAGGTCTGTAATTTCCTGCCTCCTCCTCAGTTCCACTTTTGTGAAGTGGGGCCACATCTGCCCTTCTCCAGTCCCCCAGAACTTCCCCTGTACCTAGTGATAGGTTGAACAGGGCTGTAAGAGGTGCAGCCAGCACCTCCTTGAGCTCCCTTCAGTATTCTAGGGTATATCTTGTCCGGCCCCATTGCCTTGTCCACTTTTAGTTGGGCTAGTTCCTTGACGACTCTCTCCTTTGTAAAAGGACTAGTGTCCACCTCACTTCCTTTAATGCCCTTGTCGGTGGACCGTCACCTACCACCTCCTCAGTAAATACCGAACAAAAGTATTTGTTGCCTTTTTTTTGGTCCTCTTCCACACAAACCCCCTCCTTCCCATTTTAGCCTTACTATCCCCACTTTTGGTCTTCCTCTTTTCACTTATATACCTAAGGAACATTTTATCCCCAATTTTTTACTGACTTACAATATTCTCCTCCATTTCTTTTTTTTTTTTTTGGAAACATCTTTATTGGTTTGTTCCAGATTTTAGACAAACGCACATTTATCCTGAGCGAACCCAGGATCCACAGTCCCAAAACTGGTTGTGGAAACTATATACAATAGCAACTATGTACATACACGGCTGATGGGATTACCCTCCGTTATAATTACAAATTCTTATTGCAACTATATCGTGGGGTAACAATATCATTGGCTAAACTTAATCCACAGAGGGGAAACCCCTGAAACAAAAGTTTTGTTACCCATAAAATTAATTAAACCTAAACCACAACCTCAGTAGCATTACACCCAGGAAGTGACCCCCAGCTGTGTCCCCTGGAAAGAGAGAGAGTCCCCACCCACCCTTGAACCAAAGCAGACCAAAGCCCTTATCCTAATACCATTTTACCAATACCAGCTTCACCCAAGAACAGTTATGAATGATACTGCCATTTAGAACAGAAAAAAATCCATATAAGACTGTACATTTCCTCAAGATAATAATCTCTTGCTAATCACAACCCGACAGACAGGCCTGTGCTTGGGTATTATTAACCTGCAATGAGCAGATTGCCTCTTGTGTCGACCATCTTTTATTATATATCCCTTTCCTACTCTCCAAATACATATGCCTCTTTATTCTTCCCAAAGCCCAAATAAGGTCTCTCACCCATTGTTCATCTTTCCAATGTTTCAATATAAAAGATTTGACTATTGCTGTCATCGGGAATAGGTGGTATTTAGGTATGGCACCTGATATTTGCGACATGTCCTCTAATATGCAGATTTCAGGTAATATAAATTCCGAATAATCCAACAAAGGGTCCATATATTGTTTAATTTCAACCCATAGAGGCCATTGTTCTCCTCCATTTCTGCCTTTGCACTCCGAACTGCTTTCCCTGCCTCCCTTTGTTTCTATTTTATTTATTTTTTTATCACTTTGTTCACCAGGTAAGCACACTGGGCCGAGGCCCATTTTCAGGATTCACATGATATCTCTCCTATACTCCTTCCGCTGGGTCATCTTGCACCTTCTAAATGCTGGCTTTTTTTGGCCTTACTTTCTCCACTACTTCTTTAGAGAACCATAGGGGTCTCTCTTTTTTCCTCTTGTCCTTGTTAACCTGCTTGACAGAAAGGTCTGTTGCCTTCTCAATATCCTTCTTTATCTTTGTCCACTGTTCCTCAGCTTCATCTAGCTTCCCTATCCCTGCTGTTCACTGAAGAATTATTGATGAAGTGCTAAGCGTTGTGCTAAACCTAGTTCTGGCAATTTGCAATGCGAAGATCCTTTTAGGGTTTTTTTTTTTTTTTTTTTTAAACCCAAGGAATAGATTCCCTTACCCCAACACTATGAAATACCTCACTAATCTGGTGTTCCTCTCTCTTGTGAACCACAATCTGGCACTAAACTCCCTGGTGAAGCACAATCTGAAGTCCCCCTCCCTGGTGAAGCACAATTTGGCACTCCCCTCCCTTGTGAAGCACAATCTGGCGCTACCACCCCCCTGCTGAAGCACAATATGGAACTCTCCTTCCTGGTAAAGCACAGTCTGGCACTAAACTCCCTGGCGAAGCACAATCTGGTGCGCCCCATCTGGCGATGCACAGTCTGGTGTCCCCCCCTCCCTGGTAAAGTCCAATCTGGCACTACCCTCCCCGGTGAAGTACAATCTGGCACTAAACTCCCTGGTGAGGCATAATCTGGCCCTTCCCTCCCTTCCCCGGTGAAGTGCAATCTGGCCCTCCCTTCCCCTCCCTGGTGAAGCACAATGTGGCACTCCCCTCCCCTCCCTGGTGAAGCACAATCTGGCACTCCCCTCCCCTCCCTGGTGAAGCACAATCTGGCACTCCCCTCCCTGTTGAAGCACAATCTGGCACTAAACTCCCTGGGGAAGAACACTGCCACTTCCCAATCCTGGCAGAGCATAATATGGCACTCCCATCCCCTGTGAAGCACAACCTGGTGCTCCCCTCTCTGATGAGGTACAAACTCGAGCTCCCGTCCCTGTCAAAGCACAATCTGGCACTAATCTCCCTGGTGAAGGACAATCTGGTGGTTCCCTTCCTGATGAAGCACAATCTGGCACTAACCTCCCTGGTGAAGCACAAACTGGCATCGAAGAGGCAGGGAGAGTGCACAGTCTAAGATTATTGATACGGTCACATAAGTGACTGCCATTTTTGTCCTAGTTTGACCCTTCATCCTGGCTCTTCCCTATCGCCTGGCTGAACTGCACAGCATGGGGCTTTGTTCAACAGGTCAGGTGACATGCTTAAGATGACACCATGAGAAAGTGGTTCTGGTGTGCTCTGAGCCTGGGTCTATCGTTTCACAGGTTGGTGCTATAACCACTAGGCTGTACTGCCGCTCACATTCTGTCAGTGTGGACCAGAAGCATGGCAGCCCCAGTGAGATGGAGCTCCATGTGTTGCTAAAAACAATGCAGGAATTCAGCAGCTTCAGCATCACAGTGCTGGACCTCCACCGTTTGTTACAAGGCCCAGGGAGAATTTGACAGTTTTATCAGCAAATGCAAGATTCTCCCTGATGAAAATATATAAAAAAAAAAACTTTGGCCAGACATAACTAATAGTTCAACTGAGCTGGTTAGCCTTTTCTGCTTCTATGCTATGCACAGCTCTAACAAAAACAAAAGCAGTAGTCGGGGCTACGATATTCAAGCTCTATTACATGAGAACGTACAGTAGTTCTGTTTAATAAGCAACACTGGCTAGGCTGCAAGATTGCCAGTTTCACCCTTTTCCATGATCTTCACACATCTCTGCTTCTCCCTTCCCCTAGGAATGTACACTTTGTAGACTAATTAGGCAATTAAAACCCACTGTATATGCTCTATGGTTTCACACAATCAGTGTTAAAAAGTTAAAGAGAGACAAGCTGCCTGGAGCTAGATCTACCAATTTAATAGGCCATTCCCATGGTATTTTGACTAGTGGCCACTACATAAAAGCTTCTGCATGCCACTAATCATTTTCAGGGGGCATTTAAATAAAGCTCCAAAGGGACGGGAAGGTAGTTTTGTAATCTTTTTTCCCTCCCAGACATAGAAATTGGAGCAACCCTATTGAAAAATAGGGCCCTGCATGCTTTCTCACAGCCAGAGTAGACGGCTTGTAACTTTTACTTACCTTCCCTGAGATTTCGATTCCAATTTCATCCAGCACCTGGTTCACAATGTCCTGGCTTTCTTCCTCATCGCCAGACTCATCAAAGATGTCGTCAAGAGTGTCGTTAACTAGAAGTAAGGACAGAAGGTACTTGAATAGTTAGGTTGCTGCTTTTGTGTGCTAAAGGTTTTATTATATTTCTTTATTTTTTCTTTCATTCAAGACACCCTGTGTTGCAAAATCTGACATACACCAAGCTATTCTGCTCCTGCCTAGGAAGGAAGCACAAATATACAGGTCTCTGTTCACAAAAAGGGGTTACCAAGGCACCCATCACTTTGATGGAATTGTGTTACAAAATTAAAAAAAGATTTCCCTAATACAAGTGGTGCTTTTTAAGGGTAGTTGGTAGTACAGATAGGTAACAATGTTTTTTTTTGCAATTACATCCCTAACATATATATTTTTTTCAATTTATGTTAATTTACTTCTGATTTTCTTGCCTCAGAATGTGACATTAAAACCAACATGTTTGTTTTTTGCTACTGTGAACTAATTTTACTTCACAGTATTCAAACTAAAGTACTGTGTTGCTCAAAACATCTTCTTTTAAGATATCCACACTGTCCTGACCCTTTACTTTATTCCATTTGGCTGCAGAGATGCTTAATAGTTTCCATGATGGGTGTAACGTGTAGTGTCCTACTTTGTTACACCCATCACAGTGAACCCCACACTGACTTCCAGTCAGTTATTTAAAATTCTTGCACTTTTCCTTGCTCCCTGGATCTCTCAGCTTCTTAGAGAAAACATTGATTTGTCCATGGCCCCTAGCACAGAGACGCTATGTGACCATTTGATCCCCCACCTGACATAGTGTCCTAGATTTGCTTATGTTTGCACATCACAGGTGGGAAGTCATTCTGGTAGCCCAGTGTGATACTTGTCTTGTGTCCATGCCAGAAAAGCAGTTTGAGTTGGTGGCAGTATAAAAGTTACATTTGTGACTGGATCTTCCTCTTTTCCTTCACATCCAGTGAGAGTTAAAGAGCGGTGTCTTTGCTACTCCTCAGTGTTACACCCACCACGAGGTGAGTGACTAGTTACAACCATCATGGGGGGACAAGTAACAATTAGCGAACTGGGCATCCAGATCAATCCTATAGGATCGATTGTTCACTGGTAGCATTAGTATGCAAGTTCTCCATGTAGGGAGGGTGCTTTTCATTTCACTGACTGAACTTGCTGGAGTTAGTGAAACACACCAAAACCTGTGGTGTGTCTGATCGCCCATCACGTTTTCCCATGAGTGTCTTTAGTGAGGTTAGAAATGGAGCCAGTTAGTATACATTTTAAAAGGACTATGTCCCCGTATTGTCAAGTATGTAAGCTCTGTGGTTTGATCCCGGCCCATTTAACTGCATTTTTGTTTGTACATGCTCCCCTTTTGAGAGAGTTTAGTAGTGGAGATCTCCTCTGGACAGTTTTAACTCGGAGGCATAGGTTGCATAGCAGCAACAATATTAAATGCTTGTTCAAGCATCCTGGTGTTTTGTTCTGGATGTCAGAGTTCTAGTGCAATAAATTTCATTGTGATGCTAACTGTGTGAGCTCCAATGCAGCAACAATGCACAGCCTAGAAAGTAGAAGCTGTGAATGAGCTTGGTACATCTAACAGACGGACCTGGGTTTGATTCCTTCAACCTCCACTTGCATACTGTACGACTCTGAGCAAATCCCTAAATCCCTAAACTTCCCCTGTGCTCCCTGGTCATTCCTGAGCACAGGCACCTGTACCTAGTGGGCCTTACCTGGTTACCATAAAATAAAATAAATTTTAAATGTGCTATTAATTTAGTTGATGTTCTGTTTTACCAGGATATGTTTTTGTTTCTGTTTTTTTGCTTCCAAATGTTTTGATGTACCTTCTGTGTCCTGTTGTATTATTTTTATTTTGGTATTGTTTACAATCTCCTTCTCAGGACCTCCTTGTAACTGAGCTGTGTAGGTAGTGGAGCCATTTTACTCATGGTCTGGTGCAAGGGTTCATCAGACAAAAGGGCTAAGTCTCATTGTTTTGTCATTACAAGTAAATGTGAGAGGTGCAGTGACTAAAATAAAATTTTGGGCATTCTTTGTAATTGCTGTCCACACATTTTGTTTGGGGGCAGGGTTGGGTGCTTAATGTACTGTGAACTGTGAATGCTTTGGTTTTTATTTTTAATGTTGGAATAAATGTTATATAGTAATAATGTATACAGAAAAAGTGAATCCATGTTTTGACTCTGCCGGTGTGAGCATTCATATTTGGCCTTCCTGAGCACCATGTGGCTTCCCTGCTGGTGGGTGGTGGTTTTTTTTTGGGGGGGGGGGGTACTCTTGATGCCTTTGACGCTGGTCTCATTATGGCCAAATATGAATACTCACACAACCTTGATGCTTCCGATTGTCTGAATCATTGTGTCTGGGTAAAATAAAAAAAGTGGTGTAGTTATGCTGTGGTTATTATGCTGGCCTGGGAGTGTGTCCCAGCCAGTCTTTTGATTCAGCCTGTGTGAGCATTCATATTCAGCCTTCATGAGCACCATGCGGCTTCCCTACTGGTGGGTTGTGGTTGGGGGAGGTACGCTTGCTGCCTTTGACACTAGTCTGATTATGGCCAAATATGAATGTTTACACAACCTTGATGCTTCTGACTGTCTGAATCATTGTGTTTGGGTAAAATAAAAAAGTGGTGTAGTTATGCTGTGGTTATTATGCTGGCCTGGAAGCGTGTCCCAGCCAGTCTTCTGACTTGGCCTGTGTGAGCATTCATATTAGCCTTCATGAGCACCATGCGGCTTCCCTGCTAGTGGGTTGTGGTTGGGGGGTACTCTTGGTGCTTTTGACGCTGGTGGGGTACTTAACAGACTGTTAATCTAACTCTTGGGAGTGCCCTATTGCAATTATAAAAAATTATGCAGTTTTGATCAGGCTGTACATGAGAGTGTAACAGGGATTATTGTAAGGCTTTTGGACTCCTAACAGCCAATCAAATTGCAGCCTTTCTGAAAGCCTTTTTATAATATCCCATCTTTTTTTCCATCAAATTGTCCTGAGTGTTCCATGCCTCTCCCTTGATTGAAGGATTGCGTGGAGTGTGCATGCTGACTCTTTTGTACTGTCAAATGGCCTTGAGTGCTCTGTTCCTCTCCTGTCGAATGGTCTTTATTACGCGCCATGTAGAATAGTTTAAAGTAGTGTAATTATCATAAATATGTTGTTTTTTAATGTAATGTCGTGTTTAAAAAGTCTTCAGTCTACATAAATAAACATTTTTACTCATTAACAGTTGTGTGGTGCCCTTTATTACACTCACAGTGATGTGTGGTGTGTCTTGTTACACTCACCACAATGTGTGGTGTGTCTTGTTACACTCATCACACCAGACCCCAATTTTCTTGGGAACCTTAACATTTTTTACATTAAAATACTGTGATTTTTTCACATGTGGGTCATAGTATCTTAATCTATATTACACAGTTCATCTATGGTCACCCTTTATTACACTTGCAGTGTGTGTGGTGTGTCTTGTTACACTCACCACGGTGTGTGATTTATATTGTTACACTCATCACAGTGTGTGTTGTTACAATCATCACACTAGGCCCCATTTTTCTTAGGAACCTTAAATTTTTTTTATCTTAAAACATCATGACTTTTTCATATATGGGTCATAGTATCTTAACCTGTATTACACAATTCTTCTATGGTCGATTTGAAAATTTCACTCCCATGCCACACTTTGGTAACCCTTTTTCATGAACAGACCCACAGTACGTTAAAGCTTCAGTATTTGTTAGTTGGTAAAACATTCCATCATAGTTTTTTAAACAAAAATGTATTTTTGACATCCTTAGATTCTTCTGAGTATTTTTAGTTTCCGCAGATAGTTGTAAAACAGTTTTTATAGCTACTTTTGTAATTAATAACTCACAATTAAAAAAAAATATATCTCTTCTATTGAGGTTCCCTGTTAAATGGACATCCAAAATTCATTTTGAGGCTGTATTAGGATGGTGTCACTGCAGCCTTCTGATGGTAATCAGAACAGCACTGTACAGAGATATATACACAGCAGAGGAAAAGGAAGAAAAAATTACTCACCTTAGTAATGTTGTTTCTTCTAATGGAGTCTTGCTATATTATGACAGTAGCAGTTTGTCCCACCACTAGAACTGCTCCGGAGGTGAAATGGTTAATACCATTCCAAAATAGAACTTTGAGCACGAGCTCTAAGAAGCAGCTCTATCTGTGTAATTTCAAACCTGAACTGTCAGATCTTTACGAGCAAAACTCACTAAGGTCTGTGTGAAGCTGTAACCTACACTAGCCAAATGGCTACCTAAATATTAACAACCATTGCTGGTCCCAACACCCAAGACTCAAGTCAGGGGACCAGAACTACTAACACAATTCTAACAACATGAGAATAAAACAACAGTATAATAAAACACACACACCCCAAACTCCCAAAAGGGAGAAACGCTAAAGGGCATAAACAGTGCCCACACTAAGTGCCCGCACTCCCACCCAAGTAGAAGTTCTGAGAGGGCAGGTTGGGGAGGTCATAATATAGCAAGACTCATTAGAAGAAACAACATTACTAAGGTGAGTAATTTTTCTTCAAACAACATGAAGTCTTGCTATATTATGACAGTAGCAGACTATACAGCAGTACCTCCATGGAGGAGGGCAGAACCTACTTAGGGAATAGGCTCTGAAGAACAGCTGTGCCAAACCGAGCATCTCTCCTGGCCTGGCCATCCAGGGAGTAATGCTTGGTAAAAGTGTGTACCGTTTTCCAAGTAGCAGCCTGGCATATCTCTAATATAGGGATGCCTCTGGCAGCAGCTAGAGACGCAGCTGTACCTCTGGTAAAATGAGCCCTCAAGCCAGAGGGGGGATCTCTGCCCAGTTTCTGATAACAAAATTGGATACAAGAGACAATCCACCTGGCAATTGATCTCTTAGTGGCAGGTTTGCCTTTCCCAACTTCACCATAGGTAAGGAAAAGTTGGAGGGATTCAACCTGAGACCTTTGGTACGCCTATATAGTAACTAAGAGCTCTTAACATCCAGGTTGTGCAACCTCCTCTCACCAGAAGAGGAGTGATCAGTGAAAATACTGGAAGGAGATAGATTGGTTGAGATGGAAATCTGAAACCACCTTAGGTAAAACTTCCTATTAGTCCTAAGGACTACCTTATCCCTGTGGAAAGAAATAAAGTCAGCTTCCCACTGACAAGGCTTGCAACTCACTTATGCGTCTAGCAGAAGTGATAGCCACCAGAAAAACAGTTTTCCAAGTTAGATACTTTAGCTCTGCAGAAAACAGAGGTTCAAAAGGGGGTTGCATTAACTGGGCAATACAAACATTAAGGTCCCAGGCAGGGGCCGGTTCCCGAAAGGGTGGATTAGTATGGAGTAATCCCTTAAAAAACTTGGAAAACACAGGGTGAGTGGAAAGAGGGGATGACTTTCCTGCTGACACAAAAGCAGATAAGGCTGCCAAATGGACTCTCAGGGTAGCTGGTCTGAGACCCAAGGAATTAAGATGGACCATGTAATCTAATACAATGGGCAAATCAGCAGATTCTGGGGAAATATTTTTCCCAGCACACCAAATGGAAAACCTTTTCCATTTAGAACTATAAGTAGCTCTAGTGGAAGGCTTTCTGGAAGCCTTTAGATTTCAAGAACACCTTGAGAGAGGTGTAAATCAGCAACTTTAACTCCTCAAGAGCCAGGCCTTGAGGTTGAGGGATTTGAGGTCCGATACCAAACTCTTCCCTGGGCACAAGTTAACAGGTTGTGAATCCTGGGAGGCAAGGGAAGATGGATCGTCAGTGACAGAAGGAGGGTACCAGGGCTGCCTGGCCCAATCTGGGCAATAAGAATCACCCTGCAAGGCTGAGATCTGATTTGACTAATACTTTGAATAGGGAGAGGGAGGGAGGAAAAGAAACTTCCCTCCCAATCCAGGAGAAGGGCATCCAGGGGACTGAGCCCAACACTGGAGGCCTGCAACAGAACAGAGGAAGTTTGTGATTGTCTGGGGCTGCAAAAGATCTATCTGAGGGTGCCCCATCTGGCAAAGACTATCCCCAGCACTTGAGGATCCAGGGACCATTCGTGATGGCCCTGGGAAATCCTGCTGAGAGCATCCGCTAGGACATTGTCCTTCCCTGGAAGATGAACTGCTATGAGGGAAGTGTTCAGGAATAGGCCAGAGACCACAACTTCATTGCCTCGGTGCACAAGGCCGAAGACCGAGTGCCCCCCTGTTTGTTGATGTACCACATTGTTGTGGTGTTGTCTGTTCTGACTTTTATCACCTTGTTGTGGACAGATGCAGAAAATGCTTGAAGAGCTAAAAATACAGCTCTGAGTTCCAGCAAATTGATGTGGAGCAGAGATTCCCGGGGGGACCACACTCCCTGAGTGGAAAGGTCGCCCATGTGGGCTCCCCAACCCAGAAGGGAAGCATCTGTAGTAAGAGTCAAATTGTGAGCAGGGGGAATGAAGGGGACCCCCAATCTTAAATTGCTCTGATCCTGCCACCACTGGAGGGCCTGGATCAAGGTTCGAGTCACTGGGACCAACTTGGAAAGGGGGTCTCTTCTCTGAGACCAATAGGTTCTCAAGTGAAACTGAATGTCTCTCATCTGAAATCTTGCTCCCTGCACAACAGCTGTGGATGCAGCCATGTGTCCCAGGAGCTGCAGAAAGTGTCTTGCTGGTTGAGAGACCTGCAGGGTGAAGGAGGAGGCCAGAGTCACTAAATTCATCACCCTTTCTAAGGGAAGAAAAGCTCTGGCTAGCTTTGTGTCCAACTCTGCCCCTATAAAGGTGAGTACCTGGACTGGTTCCAGAACTTTTTTGGTAGATTTAGCAGAAAGCCCAGGGAGGTGAGAAGCTGCTGAGTAACTTGCAGGTGAGATTTTACCTGTTCTGGGGACTGGCCTACAATGAGCCAATCGTCTAGATAGGGAAAAACAGCAATCCTTTGCCTCCTTAAGTGAGCCACTGCTAGACACTTTGTGAATACCCTTGGGGCAGAGGTAAGCGAAGGGCATTGCTCTGAACTGGTAATAACCTGAGGTAGTTCGAATCTGAGGTACTTCGATGGGGAGCTTCTGATTAGGACGTGGAAATAGGCATCCTTGAGGTCCAGGGAGGCTAACCAGTCCCCTGGCCTTAGGGAGGGTAAAATCATTGCCAGAGTTACCATTTTGAACTTTGGTTTCAAAAGATACTTGTTCAGATATCTGAGGTCTAATATGGGCCGCCATTCTCCTGTCTTTTGGGTAAGGGAAGTATCTGAATACAGACCCCTGCCCTGGTGCAGGGAGGAACCCTTTCCACTGCTCTGAGAGCCAACAGGGTTGAGACCTCTGCTTCCAGAGCAAGGGTCTCTGAAGCACTTGTGGGTAGAAAAAGTCTGGCTCTCAACTTGGAAACTTTTGAAGCTGAGAACCAGACCCTGGCTTACTACTTCCAGAACCCACTTGTCTGAGGTTAAAGAAGCCCAGTTCTGACTGAAGTAAGCCAGCCTGCCCCTCACCGTAAAGGAGACTGGCCCTGGGCACCCCATCAGGGTGCCTGCTTAGCAGGAGCTTTAGGCTGAGGGGTGGGAGCAGGCCTGCCCACCCCTCGCCTGCCTCTGCCTCTGCTCTCTGAAGAAGCCCTCTGAGCATAGGCAGAGGAGGCCTGAGTCTGGTAAAAGGCCTGTGAAAAGGCCTACCCCTACCCCTGGGGGTATGCTCTGAGGAGTGGTTGCCGCCTCTTAGCTTGGGCACTTTGTAAGTAGTCCTATATTCATCAATCTTTTCATGTAATTCTCTGTCTGCTCCCCAAACAGAGAATTTCCCACCACAGGAAAATCCATAGCCTTAGTCTGGGTATCCTGTGACAGACTAGTACACCTGAGCCAGGCCAACCTATGAAAAGCTGACAGATGTGGCCATGACCCTAGAGGAAACATCATTAACATCCACAGCAGCATGAAACTGTACCTAGAAGCCTCAATGCCATCAGCAGCCACCTGTTCTAGTTCGCTAGCCAGCTGGCCATGGGCTTGCTTGGCTAATTCCATAACAGTATCCCATCTAGATTTCTGAAACCTAGCTACATAAGCCATATAATTTGCTTGCCTGAGTCCCAGAGAGGCTGCCATATACTGTTTTTTCGCCATGGCATCAATCTTCCTGGAATCCTTGTCAGGAGGATGTGAAGCCAGGGGATATTAGCTTTATCACAGGCTGCAGCCTGAACTACCCCAACATGACTGCATTGCTGAGAAAGGAATTCTGTATCAGGACCTGACAATGTGTACCTTCTGTCCATCTTTTTATCTACAGGAGGCACAGAATTAGGAGCTTTTAAAATTTTTATTGTTTGCTTCCTAAAAGACTTATGCAAAGGAATAGACAATCTCCTAGACTCTGAAATATCCATCATTTCTACAAAATCAGGCTCCTCTTGCTCATCCACAGCTTCTTCCAAGGGAAGCTGGAGGGTTTCAGCAACTTTTTTGTAAAACATAAAATGAGATGGGGACTCAGATAGCATAGGGGGAGATTCTAGAGGTCTGTCTGGGGAAATGTCCGGTTCAATGGGTACACCCAGACCTTCCCAGCCACATTCATACTGTTCATAATCATCCTCCCTCCTCTGGTTCATAAAATTCCTCAACATCATATTCCTGAACCACTGGAACCGGACGAACCACCTTTTGCTAGATAGTGGCGGTTCGACGGAACCTGAGACAGTGACTGGACAATTTGTATGGCTTTTTGTTATCTCTGCAGCAGTTGGAGAAGGGTTTTGGACTCAAACCTGCTGACTTTCTTGTTTTTCTTTACTGGAATTGGTTCCTCAGAACCAGCTTTTCTTTGCCCGAGGAAGTCTCGCCCTGGTCAGAGGGCACTCCCTCCGGTTCGGTTGGCACCGAACCGGGCTGGCCATCCGGGTCAGCGGACTTTTTGGCCTCTCATTCCCTAAGCCTGCCCAATCTCTTTTCCAGGGTGGCTGCAGGGAAATTCTTACATATCTGGCAGTCTGACTGGAGGTGGTCAAACCCCAGACAATAGACACATGTGGTGTGTGGGTCAGCCTTGGCAAAGACTTCCCCACAGACATCACAGTGTTGAAACCCAGTGGGCCGGTTTTCTTTTGGGTTTCTCAGACATAATGCCAGCCTAACCAGAAAACTTGCCCTTTAAATGGCAGTGCCAGGCAAGACACCCTATCGGTTCCTAACCGTGTCATGGATATTGGAAAAAACGTAATAAAATCCGGTTTTGAGAACCGATAAGAACCGAACCGTACTCTAAAATGTTAAACTTTAAAGTTAATAAGTTTTAAACCAGCTGATCGGTTCAAAACCGAACCGATAAACTTACAAGTTCCACACAGACAAAACCTTTAATTTACTTACGATTACCACAGACAGAGCTTGAACCGAACGGTTTTATGTTAAATAAAACTATTCTCGGTTGAATCGAACCGAGAAAACACTGTTTAAACCGAGAAATGAACCGAGCAGTAGGAGAAATCTCCGAGCGACTGTTCACTGAGGCGGAGTAAAGAATCTGACAGTTCAGGTTTGAAATTACACAGATAGAGCTGCTTCTTAGAGCTCGTGCTCAAAGTTCTATTTTGGAATGGTATTAACCATTTCACCTCCGGAGCAGTTCTAGTGGTGGGACAAACTGCTACTGTCATAATATAGCAAGACTTCATGTTGTTTGAACCTTTGTTTTGCAGTTAATCTTTATTGGCATATCTCTTTTTGAGACGACACTGTACAGAAGTGTTAAAAGGATGTTATAGACATCACAGTGAAGCAACAGCAGATGAGACAATGACCTACTTGCATGATACCGTAATCGCTACTCAGTTTAATGTGTACCCGAGGGTATGCAAAATGGCTTAACTTAAAAGGAGGCATTCCTAAAATAAAATCAAAAACAGAATAACTATTAGTCAACTGTAACTCAGCATACTCAGAGGCAAAACAGGGGTGTTATATTTCTACTCATCAAATACCACCTGTCGGTTAAAAAGAGAGGGTCTGCTTACCCCATACAGTCACCCAATCCCACATTTGGGGGACAAGTACTGAAGACAGAGTTTTTAGTGAGCACAGTGGCCTCATGAAGTGTGAGTGTGTGGGAGGAGGTTCCCTTTTAACTCTGCCTCACTGTATATAGTACTTAATACAGAAGGGGGCACAGCAAGGGGGCAAGTGGTTGAAAGAATTTTACAGGGTATCCATCTGCTCCAGAAGCCTTGCCAGCATCCAAGGATAAGAGGGCTTTGGTTCCCTCCTCGGCTATGAGTGGTGCATCCAGCATGGCTACCTGTTCCAGAGTAAGTTTGGAAAGAGACAGAGGAAGACCTGCACCTTAATCTGGGTCCGGGGGGAGAGTCACGCAAATCGGTGTAAAATTGATGCATGCTAGCATTGACAGCCTCTAGACAAGTTTTGACCTGCCTGGTAGAGTCTAGCAGTCCTGCACTAAATCTTTCTGCTAGTGGTTTACATAGGCGGTATGCCAGGACACGCCCTCAAACACACACTTCTCCACCATCCCAGTATTTGTGTTTAAGCTGGAGGATTGCTCTTTCAGCTTTATGGGACAGTAGAGTACTGATCTTCATCCTTAAACTGAGGATGGTTCTATGTACTCCGATCTTGGGTCAGGATGGGGTCCACCCTATACTGAGCCTCTTTGGCCTGGAAGCGAAGCTGTTGTTCCCCAAGATGCCTGTGGTGTTCGGCCCAGTGGTGTGGAGGGCTGAGGTGCAGGACGCCACACCTTGAATCACTCCAGCGACCCAGGCTTGAGAGCGAGCTCGGCCTGCCAGGGGTCGACCAGGGAGTAGAGGATACAGCGTCCGGAGGACAGCTCTCCTCTCCTGGGGAGGGTGGGTTCTGTGTCCTTTGGCATCAGCGACTCCCAGCAGAGGCTGGGGGTGCTACAGCCGGGACCCAACAAGGTAGGAGTGGGGGCGACGGTGGAGGTCCGCAGGAAGGGTGCGGGAGTGCACTCGCCAGCGCTTGGACGTCATCGCACATCTGCGCCCCCCCAGGATCACGATCCTGCAGATCAAGAGAAATGTCCCCAGTGCCTGAGAGGATGATGATGAGTCTCAGCAGCCCCACGCTGGATCCCACCAACCAGGTCCCCGATATCCTCCGACCTCACACTGCCTGCAGATTGGATTTCAAGAGGCGCAAAAATAAAGGTAGGTGGTTGGTGGCCCTGCCTCGAGGGGTACAAGCCAGGGTGATCAAGCAGGTTGAGAGTAAAGGTTGGAGTTCTAGGTGGTACCTTGGTCTGGGGGTTCTCTGGCGAGCAGGACAAGCTGCAGGGGCTATGTTCAAGGGAGTTCCCAGGGGCTGGTGATCGGAGGAAAGTCTCTCTCATAAAAAAAAAAAAGGATGCTTGTGGTGGGCAGCAAATCCAGTAATTTTACCCCAGATCATAGCTTGCCCCTGCAGAAATACTTTCAGGGTGGATTTCAACTAAAAATGGGGCCATCTTTTTGGGCCCAGGGAATAAATTAAGGAGCAATGGGTCCTGCCTCCTGATGGGGATTTGGGGAGTAAAGTTGACCCACAGGAAGTGAAGCTGGACTGGGGCATGATCCGATGTTATTAAGAAACACAAACATAGAATTTGTCGGCAGATAAGGACTGCTTGGAGGGCCACGAAATTAGAGGCAGAATGGTGGACCTAACTGCAGTGTGGGGTGTGTGTGTGTGTGTGTGTGTGTGTGTGTGTGGGGGAAATCAGCCAAAGGTCCAGGTGGCTGTATGTGCCATGGACTGCAGAGTGGCAAGTGTAGTCCCTGTCCTGACCTGAGATCAGAGTACATAGTAGTTGTCCCCCAAGATGTAACAGATTCTCACACCAAACCTACTGGAACCACGGCTACAATCCCTAGCACTGTGTGTCAAAGTGACAGACTGAACCATGGCTACAATCCCTAGCGCTGTGTGTCAAAAAGTGACAGACTGAAAGGTCACAGAGTGCTAACGCTGTAATTCTCCCGGGTTGCACCTGAAAATAGGCACTTGACCGTCTAGCGTGCTTACCTGGTTAACAAAAGCTACATAAATAAACATTACACAGATGGGCAGTTGTCTGTGTGTGTGTTTCTTATCGTGGTGATCAGCTCGGACCCCTCGACCCCTTGGCCACTGCCAGGCTGAAGAAGCGTAACTAAGTAGCACAACAGAAGCTTTCAGACACAGTTTTGCTGCTATTTGCATGGTTTTGAACTTTGTTGGGCAGCTTTTTTGTTTTGTATTCCTCAGTATGCTGCAGAGATCAACTTGGACCCACTCCCCATCAACAACTGGGCACTATTTGGCAGAAAAAACATTACCAATAGGAAAAGCACATTGTTTAAACACTTTTCTTTATTGCTGTTTCCACGATTGTGAAGTTTGTTTGGCACGATATGTTTTACACAATATGTTTCAACTCTGAATAATTAAAAAAAAAAAAAAAAAGTGCTTCACAAAAGTGTTGGCTCTTGCTTATTGTCTGGTGGTCCATACACTATAAAAGATAATGCATGGGCTTCCATATACAATAAGCCTGAGTTGCCATCTTGATGCTGACACAGACTTCTTGTGTATGATAGTCCATACATTATCCTCTACATTGTTCAACTTCCACGTTTACAGGCCTTTTAGTAAACTTAGTAGCCGTTTCCAATTTACACAGTGGAGAAGAGTACCATTTTAGAACTTTAATGATTTTCTTTATGTCCCTTTAGATCAGAGTTCAACAGTAGATCACAGACAAATTGTGACAACACAGAAACAGAAAATTATGCCAGGCAATGTCAGTTGCTCACACGGTAGTACGCTTTCCTCGGGGGGACACAAGATAGAACAATTACGTACTTACTGTAACAGTAAATCTTTTGAGAGAATTTCTTTCATCAGGTCATATGTGTGGAACTATAGATGTCAGGCACTAGGACCAGACAAAATTTTTTTGCAAGTAGTCCTCTAGAAGCCACCCATGATGACGTCCTACGTCAGCTCTCCCTATATAGACGTGGGCGGCTACTTCCCCCCTCAGTTCCCCACTGGAGATCATGCTTGGAGGACCTCTCTATAGGGAACCAAGAGGGGAGCTATGGCTCTGCAAACCAGGTGAGGCAGAAAACTGCTGGCGAAGTCCTATGGAGACAGCATGGCCTGATGAGATTCTCTCAAAGATCTACTGTTATGGTAAGTATGTACCTGTTTGTTTTTTTTTTTAAACTTTATTTTTACTAATTTCATGTACGCACAGTACATGTACATATCAACAGAGAGGTAATCTATAAACGATACACTTGCTTGAAGCAAGCACAACATTATTACAGTAATAAATATAAAACATTGGTAAGGCCTCACCTGGAGTACTGTGTGCAGTTTTGGAGGCCACACCTGCGCAAGGACATAGATAAGGTGGAGACTATCCAGAGACATGCAACAAAGATAGGGCAAAGCTTGCACCACAAAACATATGAGGACAGACTAAGGGACCTCAATACGTACTCACTGGAGGAGAGGAGATGGTGGGAGGACATGACTGAAAGTTTCAAGTACCTCAAGGGCATAAACAAAGTGCAGGTAGGGCACCTTTTCCAATGTAGAAAAAGTACTAGAACAAAGGGGCACAATATGAAATTGGAAGCGGTTAGATTAAGCAGTAATGTGAGGAAGTTTTTCTACACAGAAAGGGTAGTCGACGCTTGGAATAATCTGCCACAGGAGGTAATGGGGGCAAGCATGGGGGGGGGAGGAGTTTAAGCATGCCTGGGACAGGCACAAGGGAAGCCTGAGAGGGAAGGGAGTGATGAATTCATATTTATACTTTTTATATTTGGTTTTATGTACAGCACCTTGGTTTTGAAAGGCGTTATAAAAATAAAGTTTGATTTGATGAAAAGCCATTGATCACATAGGGTCAGTGGCCACATACAATGTAAAGGGCCTACAGGTAGACTAGATGGGCCTAGTGGTCCTTATCTGCTGACAATTTCTATGTAAGTAACCCTACCCCTGAACGGTGTTACAACACTTTGGGGATTAACGTATCTTAACAAGAAAGCACAGTTACGTAAGAACTTATCATAACAGTAGATCTTTGAGAGAAGCTCTTGCAGAAGGTAACACATATAGGACTGACGCCACCTGACGGCGGTTCTCGACAAATTCTTCTCTAGCAGTAGCAACGTGGGAACGCCCCCCCGCCGAAGTTGGCTCCACCCCCAATGTCACCATATAAAGAAGGAGAGTTCCCCATGTGCTCCAGTTCTCGCACACCAACCAACAGGAAGCAGGATCGTATGAGGCGACCTATACAGAAAGTCTGAACACACTCTCTCCCCTGAACAGAAGAGGAAAATGGCCAAAATGGAAGAGGCCTGGTCCCGGGGGGAAGGAGGGCAGGAAATCATACCTGCTACAAGAGCTTCTCTTCAAGATCTACTGTTACGGTAAGTTCTTATGTTCTTATGTAACTGTACTATCTTACTTTGAGAGGAAGCTCTTGCAGCAGGTAACACATAGGACTGATTCCCAAGCAGTATAAACTCAAGACAACCCTCAGGAGGGGGGAGAAGGAAAGGCAGGGAAACAGGAGCAGGAGGGATCCCTCAAGAGACCAAGACCACAAGGCCAAATCCTGCTCTGCGTCTGGAAATGATGTCCAGGCTGTAATGCCTGCAAAAAGAGTGAACAGAGGCATAGGTAGGCAGTACAAATGTTGACCGCTGGAGACCCGCTCATGGTCAAGAAGAAGTGGAGACTGCCCTGGCAGAATGAGCCCTGATCGGGCCATGAGCAGACCTGTTATGTTTCTGGTAACAATAAGTAATGCAGTTAACCAGCCAGCGCCAGAGCATCTGCTTGGTAGCTGGGCATCCTAAGGACCTGTGCGCGAAGGAAACGAACAACTGGTCAGATTTTCTAGTCCCCTTGGTTCTGGCCAGGTAGCAGTAGAGTGCCCTGTGAACGTCCAAAGAATGAAGCAGAGCTTCCCCTTTGTTGGAGTATTCCGGATACTACACCAGAAGCTGGACTGACTGATTCAGAGTGAGCTCCAAAACACTGTTCAGTAGAAACTTCGGATTGGTGCGAAGGTCAACCCTATCTTCATGAAAAATCAGGTAGGGTTCCTTACACATGAGAGCTTGAAGCTCTTAGATACGCCTCGCTGAAATGATGGCTACCAAAAGCAGGGTTTTCCAGGACAGAAAACGAAGCTCAGCTTCCATGGCCGGTTCAAAGGGGGGAAGCGTCAGCTTCTCCAAGACAAAAAGTAGGTCCCAAGGAGGGACAGGATCCCGAATCTGGGGTCTGTTGTGTAGAATACCATGCAGAAAAGCCTTTGATACCTCCATCTGGGCCATCGTCTTACCCTGGTCCGGCATGTGATAGGCAGAGACGGCGGCCAGGTGTACTTTGATGGAGCAATAACTGAGACCTGACTCTGAAAGGGAAAGCAGGTATTCTAAAATGGAATTAACCGGACAGACCAGAGGGTCCACCTTCTTGGCTGCGGCCCAAATATAGAAACGTTTCCACTTCATACCGCAAGTGGCCCTGGTGGCAGGCTTGCGCGCCTCAACCAAACCCTGCACCACCTTGTCTGAAACTCCAAACCTAGACTTAGCTAGGTCTTGAGGAGTCAGGCATGCAGGTGACAAGAGTGCAGGTTCAGATGGACCAGGGACCCACTGTCCTGAAACAGAAGCTGTAACAAAACTGGAAGAAGAAGCAGAGGCTCTGCTGCTGAACGCTGAAGTAATGGGAACCAAATCTGATGAGGCCACAGCGGAGCTATCAGAATTAAGGTGGACTATTCTGACTGCACTTTGAGGAGTACCTTCTGGAGTAGAGGGAAGGCACAGAGGAATCTCCCCCTTCCAGGAGAGGGACAATGCGTATGCTAGAAAGCACCAGTCTCTGGACCTAGCGAGCAAAAATTTGGCAGTTTTGCGCTGGATTGAGATGTGAAGAGGTCTAGCTCTGGTGTCCCCCATCTGGAAAAGATTTGGTCTGCGACTCCCTGAAGCAATGCCCATTCATGGGCTTGCGACCTGGTTCTGCTGAGAGCGTCGGCCAGCACGTTCTGCGCCCCTGGGACATGAACCACGGATAAGAAGAGCTGATGCCCCAGTGCCCAATCCCACACCCTCATGGCTTCTCGGCAGAGAGGATAAGAGTGTGTGCCACCTTGTTTGTTGATCTAAAACATCACGGATGTGTTGTCCATCTGGATTAGCAGGTGACCCAGCACTAGGGCAAAGGCCTGAAGAGCATACAGGACCGCCCTCAGTTCCAGGACATTGATGTGCAGGTTCTCCTCTATTGGGAACCAGGAACCCTGGGTCCGATGAGCCCCCAAATGAGCGCCCCATCCCGAGGACGAAGCGTCCATGGTCAGAATCTGGGATAGGGCACTCGACCTGAAAGGGGAGCCCCGCCAGAAGATTCTTTGATGACATCTACCAGCGTAACTCACGACAGATGGGCTCCATGATCCCTATCAAGGCATCCAAATCGTCCTGTGTCTGATCCCACTGGACACGCAAGGACCACTGAATGGTCCGCATGTGCAGCCGCGCTAGTAGAACTGAAACAATGGTGGCTGCCATGTGTCCCAACAGCCTGAGAAGGTGTCTTGCAGGGACCTTTGAGGCTGTAGAGATGTGTTGCGCCAAGACTTGGATGCGTCCTGCTCTGCTGGAGGGGAGGAAAACCTTCCCTAGATAAGGTGTCCAGAAGTGCTCCAATGAATTTGAACTTCTGGGACAGGAAAAGCTAAGACTTGTCCCGGTTGACCGTGATGCCTAGATGCTGACACAGCGAGAAGGTGTCCCTGATGATTTCCAACAGGCGGGCCCTGGAAGGAGACAGGAGGAGCCAGTCGTCCAAATAAGGGAACATGAAGTGGCCCATTCTCCGAAGCGCAGCGGCGACCACTTCCAGGCACTTCGTGAAAACCCTGGGGGCTGAAGAGAGACCGAAGGGAAGGACTCTGAATTGGAAACGTCTGCCCTGAAACTGAACCTCAGGAACCTGCGATGACTCCTGGCAATCGGGATATGCAGATAAGCATCCTGCATGTTAGTATGCAGCAATCTCCTGCTGAAATCAGAGGCAGGGAGTGGGTAGAGAAACCAGGCGGAATCTCTGATAAGATACCCATCGGTTTAGTTCACTGAGATCCAGGATGGGTCTTAGGTCTCCTGACTTCTTCGGGACCAGGAAGAAGTGTGAGTAGAACCCTGTCTCTCGGCCGGAGGAACTGGCTCGATGGCATTCTTGTCCAGCAGGGATTTAATATCCTTCTGGATGAGAACCCTGTGTTCCCTCAGATAGCGGGATGGGGGCGGTGGTCTGTCCAGAGGGATGGCATCTAACTTGATGGAATGCCCGAATTCCAAGAGATTGAGGACCCACTGGTCAGAGGTCACTTGTCTCCAGGCATCTGGATAAGAGAAAAGCGATCGCCCACCGGCTCCCCCAACGAGATGTCTGGGAGAGGTGGGTCGCCTGAACAGTCTGGCGCTGGGAGGGGGAGGGAGGGCGGCAACTGCTGGTCGAGCCTGCCAAGAGGCAGCAGCCAAGGCACCCCGGCCCCACCTCTGCAACCAAAGCCGCCCCACTGCTAATGTTGCCGATAGTGGGACTACTGAGGCTGATGTTCCCCACGGCCATGAAAATGGGACTTTTGAGAAAGTCCGTTTCAGGCGGTACATGGACTGCACAGTATGGACAGCCCTACCAGAGTCCTGTAGCTTTGAAATGATCTTCTCCAAGTCTTCTTCAAACAGCACGGAACCTTTAAAGGGAGCATCCAGAATGTTGGATTGAACATCTGGATTGAACCCTGGAACCTGGAATGGCACCGGAGACAGATGTCGGAGGTGGCCACCCTTGCAGAGGTGTCCGCAGAGTCAGAGGCTGATCTCAGGACGTGGGTACCCACGTCCAAGCCAGTCTGAAGAAGCTTGGCAAGCTCCCTCCATTGAGGGCAGTCTGGCATGCTCTGAACAATGTCCAGTCCTTGCTCCCAAAGGGCGTTCTGGAACTGGGCCATGTGTGTCAGGAAGTTGAGACTCCTGATGCTGCAGGCGGCAGAAGAGTACACCTTCCAGCCCAACAAATCCAGCTGCTTAGACTCCCTGTCAGGTGGCTGGGTGCTCAGGTGTTTGGGCCTCTGTGAACAATTGTGAGCAGCCAAAATCACCACCGAGTCAGCGGTTGGGTGTTCGGCTAAAATGGGGTGGTCCTTAGGGGCCCAGTATAGCTGGTGTACTCTTTTGGGCATGGCAGAGGAGGAGTAAGGACACTTCCAGGTGGTGTAGGTGACGTCCTGAAAGGTGTCGACCATGGGAGGGATAACCACTGGTTTAGGATCTTTTTGGCAGAGGTATTTAGCCAACTGCAAACGCCCGGGGTCCAAGGCCTCTGTATCCCAGCCCATGTTCTCCTGGATGTGCCTCATCACCTCCATGAAGCTGGGGTCATGAGGGGATTTGGGGTGCCCCTCTGGGTCCCTATGAGCTGAGTCAACATCCGAATCAGGAAGGGAAACGTCCGAGTTGACATAAGAATCCGTGGAGGATGAAGAGGGCGAGCAATGTCTTCTCCTCTTACATCTCCTATCAGGAGAAGGCGAACGGGAGGAGCTCCTAGATCTAGTCCTCCAGAGCCTGGAATTGTCAGTATGTTTTTTGGGTGCAGCTGGCCCCTCCCCAGCCTCATCTCCAGAAGGCTGTGAAACCAGAACGGTGTCCAGATTTGGGACCACTCCAGTGCCCAGAGTAGGGAAAGGAGTGGGGTGAGGCGCGGATGGGGAGCAGGCCCGCTGGTAGGTCCTGCTTCACCGTCTCCCACCAGCGGAAGAACAACTCCTTCAACTGCGCCATATTGAGCTTTGGAGACTCAGGCGAAGGGGGAGCAGCCATACCAGAGCCTGCGCCAGCCCCAGCTTCACTGGGGGTGGGGTGTCGGCTGAGATCCACCGGCGCCAGTGTCAGGAGCGACAGGCATCGGTCTAGCAGGTGACAACGGGGGGGGGGTGTCAGTTACCCCGTCATCAGGCGGACCAGCGTCTGCTGAGGAGGGGGGTGTCTCTGAACCGACGTCAGGACCACAGTAACTGGCGACGGAACAACCTTTGCCGGTGGCGGGGTGGAGGCCAATGGAGTGGCAACAGGGTGTCGGCCGGGCACCCGTTTATCCCTGGAGTCCGGCAGACGTCCCTCCGTGGCCTTAGCTTTGGGATGGTTGGAGTACCTATGATATTTTTGTGGCTTGTCCGTTGGACGCCGTACCATAGCCGGAGGCTGACGGCAGTCGGACTCTTTGGATTTGGGCGGCAGAGACGATGCCCTACTGCCCAAAGACCCTGAGGCAGTGCTCGACTCCCGGAGGTTGGCCGCAGAAATGGAGGCAGAGAGGGAGGAGGGCTTACCTGATCCCGCCGTAGAAGTCTTCTCCGCGGGGGAACGCACCTTGACAGGCTGGAGGGTGGTACCGGAGGGCTTTGCACCGAAGACCCAGAGGAGGCAGCTGGCAGCTTAAGGGTCATGAGATGAGATTCATGCCCTGAGGAGCTGGATTTTGAGGCAGAGTGGGCGCCCGTGGACCTGGGCCTAGAGTGGGACCTCTCCCGTTCCCTGCGCTCCTAATGTTTTTCTTTGTGGTGCTTCGTACGAGCGGGCAAAGGGTCAGATTCCCCAAGGAAGAGGTTTCTTTCCATGGCGGCAACTTAGACGTACCGCAGAAGGCAGCAAGTGACTTCTGTTGCTGGATGCGTATCCTACTATTAAAGGCCTGGCAGTGGAGACAGGCGCCGGTGTCGTGGTAGGGGCCTAAGCATTAAAGACACGAGGAATGGACGTCTTTGGAGGGAATCTGGTGCCCACAGGAGCACTTGTTAGGGTGCCCCTTCGAAATCGTTGACATAAGTCAAAAAATCAGAATCAAAATGGTGGAGAATGGAGAGGAGCGATTGGAACTGAATGAGCAGTAGCCGAAAGCAAACTAACCCAAGCTGTGCAGCAGGAAAGAACTGGAGCACGTGGGGAACTCCCCTCCTTTATATGGTGACGTCAAGGGTGGAGTCGACATCGGCAGGGGCGTTCCCACTTCGGTACTGCTAGAGAAGAATCTGCCGAGAACTGCCGCCACGTAGGGTCAGTCCTATACGTGTTACCTGCTGCAAGAGCTTCCCCTAGAAGTAAGATTTATAATTCCATAACAGACGTGTAGGTTAATTCTCGATTTTTGAGTCTAGTGAATACAAATTACAGATGTCCTCTAAGGGCCAATGTAGCCATGAGCAGGGATTATAGAAGGTTCCATTAAAGATCGTGCACCCTATCAAAGGGGTTAATTGTCCCGTTCCTTAATACATCAGGATAAAGAAATGTTCAATATAATACTGTTCTGCACATTTCACACAGACTGCATTATAACAGACAGTATAAATGTAGTTGAACCTTCCTAAGTATAGAAGATACACCAGAAATAACCATAATTTTTTGTTTTAAACTAGAAACATCAACAGAAAGAGGCATCACCCTGTAAAGATCTCTCAAACTCAAACAGTTAACACTGTGGAGCGCGACCTTTGTGCCACATTATTGAGCTACATATACAAAAGCAGTGCAATACATTTGCTGAGCAACACTAACATAATCACTCTGCAAATAACTGTTTAAATGGGGACAAGAGTTCAACGTTGTGATGACGGGGGAGGGTAATGGCAGCATGAAAGGTAGTCCAGGGTCGCCTTATGGCTCCCTCTTGAATAAGGTCCCATCTATAGAGGCACAGTCTTAACCAACATTTAAAATTATTGCTGTGTCAAAATGGTAATCATATGCTGCACCAGAATAGGCGGAATCCCCATTTCAGCCTCTGAAAAAAATTCTGGTACATACCTCTTGGCCCCCTCCCTCGGACAGTATATTTAAACAGGTTGGGTACAATTAGGCTACCTCTTCTCTGTCAGAGTCCTTTCCCTGGGTAGAAAATTGTCTTTCAATTTTTACAAGCAGCTTAGATGCCTCAGTTGCGTTGGAGAATTGGAAGGCTTTGTCACCGTAAAGGATCCTCAACCTGGCCGGCATTAACAACACGTGGTGGACTCAAAGGACATGGAGACGGGCCCGGATTCACCATATAAAGGAGGGGAGTTCCCCACGTGCTCCAGTTCTTGCACGCCAACCAATAGGAAGCAGGATCGCATGAGGTGACCTAAGCAGAAAGCCTGAACACACTCTCTCCCCTGAACAGAAGAGGAAAATGGCCAAAATGGAAGAGGCCTGGTCCCGGGGGAAAGAAGGGTGGGAAATCATACCTGCTGCAAGAGCTTCTCTCGAAGATCTACTGCTACGGTAAGTTCCTATGTAACTGTACTATCTTACTTCGAGAGGAAGCTTTTGCAGCAGGTAACACATATAGGACTGATTCCCAAACAGTATAAACTCAAGACAACCCTCGGGAGGGGGAGAAGGAAAGGCAGGGAAACAGGAGAAGGAGGGATCCCTCAAGAGACCAAGCCCTGCAAGACCGCAAGGCCAAATCCTGCTCTGCGTTTGGAAATGATGTCCAGGCTGTAATGCCTGACAAAAGTGTGAACTTTTCCTCCTCATATGGGTGGCATAACAGAGGTCCAGAAATAGGTGGATTCTTGCATCTTGCCAAATGAGAGGGCTGAGAGCTTTCGTTTGCTGCAGGATGACATCTCTCTCTCTCTCCCGAAGTGCAAAGCACCACCAAGATGGTACGTTGAGTGGGGTCTCCTGTCGGTGTTCGTGGCCTACCGCCACGTGGTGAGATGTGATACGCCTTCAAAATATCAAAGTCCTCCTCGAGGTTTAATAGTTGTTGCAGTCCGGACTTCAGGAATGTTTTTAGGTTATCTCCCTCCGATTCTTCTGGCAGTCCTAAAATTCTGATGTTAGCAGCTCGGTCAGTGTTCTCTAGAATTTCTAAATGGCGACGCAACAAGGTATTCTCCTTGGTTAACCCCGCTTTGACTGTAGGTGCTTTTTCAGCTGTTTTCGTCTCTCCCGACAAAGTGCCCTCCTTGTGAATGAGCTTGCTCAACGGAGTTTTCCTACAATAAACATGAACTTGAACTTGAAGTGCCCACCTTTACACGGAGTTATTTCACCTCAATGTTGTACTCCTCAAGTTTGCGATCGAGCCCCTGTATAGCCCTGAGCAGCAGGGCACTGGAATGCTGGGCCACTTCCTGCTCCCCGACTCCCGGCTGTTGGTCTTTGCTTCTGACGACTTTGGGCTCTTTTGGGTGGCTTCCTTCTGTATTCACTGCCGCTTTATTTCCCCGCATCATTGTGCTAAGTTCATGCTTACTACCGTCACAATTTTTAGGTCCCCTGGTAGCTATTTAGCTGTGCTAATGAGTGATGCTCTTTAAAATTCAAAGTTTGGCTATTAATTAACTTGTATCTCTAATAAACTGTTGCTGTCTGCAGAGCTCTGCAAAAGTGCTGTTCGCAGCTCGGCTGCTGGCCACGCCCCTCCAGTACATAACTGCTCTGTCTTCTTCAAGAATATCTCTTTCATCAGGCCACACCTACGGAACAAGTACCAAGCAGTACTGACAGAGAAGCAGTCTGGGTGACTGGAGCCTATAGGCCTAAGAAAGTAGGCCTTGAAGTACAGCTACGCCAAAGCCTGCCTTTTTCTTCAGGCAATGTCCAGACTGCAATGTTTAGTGAAGGTGTGCACAGTACTCCAGGCGGCAGCTGCACAAATCTCAGCAGCAGACACATACCTGAAACAGGCAACAGAAGTGGACATGCCTCTAGCTGAGTGGCCATGAACAACCTCAGAAAATTCCTTACCATACTTCTTGTAACAGAAAGTAATACAGTTGGCCAACCATCTGGACAAACATTGTTTACAGACAGGGACGCCTTCTTTCCCAGGGGCAAAGGAAACAAAAAGCTGTGAGGACTTCCTCCAGGCCTTTGCACGGTGTATACAGTACCGAAGTATTCTAAGTGCATCTAACGAGCAAAGCTTCCCCTGGATAGGAATGCTCTGGAAAATAAACTGGCAGGTGGATGGTTTGATTCAGAGAAAACTCAAGACACCACTTCTGGTAGAAACTTAGGTCTGGTACACAAAGACACCCTGTCTTTGTGAAAAATCAAATAAGGAGGCTCACACAGCACAGCCTGAAGCTCTCAAATTCTTTGAGCAGAAGTAATAGCAACCAAAAAAAAAACAGGTTACTCACCTGTAACAGTAGTTCTAGGAGTGGTATATGTTGTTCATCCATACTGTTTGGCATGTCTCTTTCCCCCAAGTCTTCAAGCTGGCTCCTCCCTCCCACCCACCTGGGTGGTATATACCTCGGCTCCGCCCCATGACGCCATATCTTAGCCTGCTGGAAGCCAGGTGTTGTGCATCCGCAGCCAGGGAGGTTGGGTGGGTCCGTGTGGATGAACAACAAATACCACTCCTAGAACTACTGTTACAGGTGAGTAACCTGTTTATCTAGGATCGTGGATATATTGTTCATCCACTCTGTTTGGCAGACTCCTAGCAGTTCTCTGGGAGGAGGGAGGCAAGGTGTACAACCCCTACTTACGGACAGAGATTGGAGAACCAAGGCCCCAAAACCAGCATCCCAGCGTGACTCAAGGTCGATGTGATAGTGGGTAAAGAAGGTGTTTGCTAAATTCCAGGTAGCAGTCCGACAGATTTCCTGGATAGGGATGTCCCTGGAAGCAACCACCGATGCAGCAGTATGGTGGGTAAAATGAGCTCTTATCCCTCTGGGAGGCTCCTTGCCTGCCAACTCATAGCACAGACCTATGCCTGATGTAATCCATCTTGCTATGGTCCGTTTGGCTGAAGGTCTGCCAGAAGCGACTTCAGCGTAGGTGACAAACAGCTGGCGAACCTCTCCACTAATTTCTGCCGTCCTCTCCTTGTAATAGAAGAGAGCACGTCTCAGGTCCAAGGTATGAGTCTGTACTCGGCCTCCGAGGTGTAATTAGGGTAGTATACCGGAAGAGGTAACACCTGGTTAAGGTGAAACTCTGACACCACCTTCAGAAGGAATTTCGGGGGGGGGCGCAGGACAACTTTGTCCCTCTGGAAGACTAGATAAGGGGAATCCACTGAAAGCACCTGGAGTTCCCCTGTCCTGGCGGCAAACGTGATAGCTACCAGGAAGGCCGTTTTCCACAACAAGTGTGACAGCTCACACTTGTGCATTGGTTCAAATGGCTTTCCCATGAGCTTTGCCAGTACCAGCAGTTGATCCCACAGAGGTGGAGGTTCACGCACCGGAGGGGATATGTGATCCAGGCTTTTGAAAAAGTGCCCGACCACTGTCTCCTGTGCCAATGTCGGCTGACTGGCCCACGCCTGGTAAGCAGAAACGGCTGCCAGGTGCACCCTAAGGGTTGATGACCGTAGACCCCCTTTGGAGAGAGACCAAAGGTAGTCGAGAATGTTAGCCACAGAACAGGATAAGGGGTCCAGACCCTTACCCTGACACCAAATGGAAAACCTTTTCCATTTGAAGGCATAGCATTTCCTGGTCGATTCCTTTTGAGATGCCTCCACCACGGTGTAGACATCCTAGGAAAGACCCAAAGCCTGGAACTCTAGCCACTCAGGTACCAGGCTGTGAGGTGCAGGGATTGAAGGTCTGGATGGAAGACCTTCCCCTGGTTCAGACATATCAGGTCCGGGCATGTACAAAGCCGCTACAGGGGCATGCCGCTGAGGCTGAAGAGATCTGGATACCAGAACTGGCATGGCCAGTCTGGGGCTACCAAAATCACCTTCGCCTTGACCCTCCTCACCTTGAGTAACACCTTGTGGATCAAGGGAAATGGAGGGAAGGCATAGAGGAGGCCTGGGGTCCACGGCCTCGAGAAGGCATCCCCCTCCAGCGAGCCCTGCTGAGGGGGGTGGGCATGATATAGCCTCAGCTTGCTGTTTTCCCTGGAGGCAAACACGTCCACCATCGGTTTGCCCCAACAGGAGAACAGGCTGTAAGCTACCTCTAGATGGAGCGATCACTCGTGGGATGTCTGGCCTATACGGCTGAGAGCATCCGCCAGCTGGTTCAAGGCTCCTGCCACATGGATGGCTAGGAGATCCGCCTCCAACTGGCTTACGAGGGTCCAGATGCGGAGTGCCTCCTTGCACAGCAGACGGGAGTGTGTGCCGCCCTGTTTGTTGAGGTAGTACATGGTCATGGTATTGTCCATCTGGACTTGAACCACTTGACCCCGGAGCTGAGGAGCGAAAGCTGACAGTGCCAGTCTGACTGTTCTGAGCTACAACAGGTTGATGTGGCATCGGGACTCCTGAACCTATGGGTCCTGTTGTCCCCCATGTGGGCTCCCCAGCCCACGAGAGAGGCATCGGTCGTAAGTATGACCGCTGGCTCGGGGCGAACAAACGGGATCCCTTCCTGCAACCGGTCTGGGGCAGTCCACCACTGGAGTGCATCCCACATCTTTTGGGTTACAGTCATCAGCTGGTTGAAATGACCATGGCGCTGAGTCCACTGCTCCCACTGGAGGGGGGGCATGTGTAACCGGGCCCAATGGACCACTGAGGTGCACGCTGCCATGTAACCGAGAAGGCGCAGAAAGTCCCGGGCAGGGCACAAGTGCCCAACCAGAAATGATTGGGCAAAGGAGGAGAGAATCTCTGCCCTGTCCACCGGGAGCCGTGCTCTGGCTTGACAAGAGTCAAGTTCTGCTCCGATGAAGCCCATCACCTAGGAAGGCACGAGTTCCGATTTGGCCTCATTAATAAGGAGGCAGAGCTGGGAGCAGGTCTGGAGGGCCAGATCCCTGGACCTCTCCACCTCCTGTTGGGTGGAACCCACCACGAGCCAATCGTCGAGGTAGGGGTAAATTCTGACTCCCCGACGCCAGAGATAGGCCGCCATCACTGCAATGCATTTGGTGAAGACCCGAGGGGCCCATGACAGGCTGAACGGCATGGCTCGGAACTCATACAGGGTCCCTTTGACCCTGAAGTAGAGGAACCGCTGATGGGACAGATGGATTGGGACATGAAAGAATGCATCCTGCAGATCAAGTGAACAAAACTACAAGTTTCGCTCCAGGGGTGGTATGATCTGGGACAGAGTGACCATCCGAAAGGTGTGTGACCTGAGAAACTGATTCAGGTCATGGAGATCTAGAATGGGGCGCCAGCACCCCCATCCACTTGGGCACCAGGAGGTACCTGGAGACAAAGCCTGGGTCTGCAGATGGATCCGCCACGATAGCTACTGCCTCCTTCAGGAGGAGCTGAGCAATGTCGTCTTGAAGAGCCGACTCTGTGTATGCAGAAGTCCGTTCTTCCCGAGGGGCTCGGGCTCGGCTGGGAGGGTACTGCTCGAATTCTAGAGGCAGTCCCTGACCGACCACTTCGAGAACCCACCTGTCCATGGTGATAGTGGACCAGGCAGAAAGGAAGTGGCGGAGCCGGCCCCCCAAGGGAGGACCCAGAGCTGGCGTGATGGAGATAGGGGTGGCAACCCCCACCCCGGCACTGGGCAGGCTTAGAGGAGGAAGAGGCTCCAGGACCTGAGCCTCAGCCTCTTTTGCGTGCCTGTTGGGGTCCAGCCTTGGGCCGAGGGTGCCAAGCTTGAGCCTGCTGCTGATGCTGATGCTGCTGTCCTCCTTGGTAGGAGGACTGCTGAACTGCAGGGGAAGAGTGCCAAAAGGGCTTCTTTTTCTTCTGCTGGTTCTTGACCGGACTCCAGGCAGAAGTGGCATCCAAGGTAGCAATGGACTGCTTAATGCGCTGTAGGTGACCAGCCACCCCTGGGCCGAACAAGTCGGTCCCGAGGAAAGGCACATCAGTCAACTTATGCAGAGTATCCACCAGGAAGGAGGATAGCCTCAGCCAAGCCCTGTGGTGAGAGGCCACTGCGGTAGCCATCAAGCGGGCACAAGAATCCCCAATGTCCAGGGCCATCTGGAGCTGCTGTTTGGCAACAGCATGGCCCTGGTCCCAGACTTGCTTAACCGTGGTTTGCATGTCCACTGGGAGATGTGGGAGGACTTCATCTAATGACCTGAGAAGGGCATGAGAGAAGTGTGCCATGATGACGGCCGAACTGGCCTGACGAAGGCCCAAGGAGGAAGCTGCATAGACTTTCTGTGCCGAATGGTCCAAAAGCTTGGACTCCTTATCGGGGGAATGATCTGTGTCGGCAGAACTGCCAGTACACCTGAACACAGAGGCGGTCACCAGGCTCTTGGCTGAAGGGTGCTCTGTGAATCCCACAAGGGATCCCATGGGCACCGCGTACTTGTGGCCCATGCAGGCAGATAGTGCTGGACATGAGGCAGGGTGCTGCCATAGTTCAAGCACCGGACTAATAATGGCCTCCGCCACAGAAAAGACCTCCGTTGGGGTATCCCCTCTCTTAGGATATCCGTGAGAGGGTACTCCGCCTTTTTCTGGATGGATTCCAGGGGCATCCCTGTAGAATCAGAGAGGAGATGGAGGATCCCTTGGAAGGAGGAAGGACCTTCCTCCATTCCTGTGCCAACAGACAACTCATCATCCCCTGGATGTAAGTGAAGCCTGGTGACGTCAGAGTCCGAGGAGTCGGGATACAGCGGTCTGCCGCCCAAATCACCCTCAACCCATCCAGGATGGTCCAGGGTGACTGTGACCGTCAGACGTCGGGGAAGTCCGCTATCTGGTCAGTCCTCTTTTGAAGGAGCCCTTCCCACAGGCTGCTTAGGCAGCGGCTCCACCACTATTGGTGGTGAGACTGGCAAAGGCCGAACCGGAGGACGTGCCGGCCCCGCGGGCGGGGGAACCAAGGGCTTCGGTTCCGAGGGGGTTGGCTTCGGCCTAGGAGGCAATAGCCAAGTAATGGCTGGGGTAGGCGGCAGAGCCAGCTTCTGCCCAGTCAAAATTCGCTGTTGCCATATAAGGTCCTCGTAGCACCGACAAAGTTTCTGTTTGAGCCTCTCCTTATCCGAGGAAGATGAGGAAAACCTGTGGAGTCGCCTCTTCATGGAGCGCATATGGCTACTCCTTGGCCTTTTGGTCAAGGGGGTTCTAGACCTTGACCGAGATCGGGCAGGCTGACTCGGTCGCTCGGGAGACACCGGAGGGATCAGTGAAACCTGGGGGTCCAGAACTGGGACCTCGATGGGGACACTATCGGGCTGGGTCTCCTCATCGAGGAACATGAGGACCGGAGTCCTCTCCAAGGAGTAGTCTGCCACGGTCGGAGACAGAGGATCGAGAATAATCTCAACCTCATCGGCCACTTCCTCGGTCGTCTGGCCAGACGGAAGGTCTGTGAAGCCTGTGGCCGAGGAAGCAATATTGACCGAGGTCGAAACCGCATGCTCCTGGGATTGAGACCTCTCTCTGTCCCAAGAGTGCCTTCGTTGAGATGAAGACCAGCTAGATTCTTTATCCCTCTTTCGAGAGCGAGAGGAGTGCGAGCCTGCAGGCACCTCACCCCGGGTGGGGAGAGACTGGCACAACTCCTTAAAAGAACCTGTAAAGGTGGAGCCCAGGTTGAGTGGAATGAAAAGGCTTCGAAGCACGCGCGGCTTCTTCTTCGAACGCCTTCATGCGTTCCAGCTGCTCGGCAGAACCTGCGGCCGTGGAAACCGCCCACCTAGCCTCCTTAGACTTCACTGGAGGGTTCCTTTTCTCTGGTCTCCCCAATTTTAAATGTGCCAGGTGGCCTTCCAGGAAGCTGGGATGAAAGGCCAGGCAAAAAACTGCAAGATGAGGTGTCATGGCCGACAACTAGGCAGTAGACGCACGTGAGATAGGGATCGGTGCGTGACATCTTCTGGCCGCAAGGACACCGACGAAATCTTGGAGAAGATTTCTCTACCATAATCGAGGATGCAAAAGCGCGATCGCTAACTCGAGCGAGTTTTAGTTATGGTAAAACTAAAGTTTTGAAAGCCAGGGCCTATGAAATGCATGAGCATGAGGGAGGCAACCTGTATTTTCCAGCGGAAAGGAAGATCTGGTGCCATGGGACGGAGCCAAGGTATATACCACCCAGGTGGGTGGGAGAAGCCAGCTTGAAGACTTCCGGCAAGATTTAAAGGGGAAAAGGATGTACCAAACAGTGTGGATGAACAATAAATCCACGATCCTAGAATAACACTTTCCATAACAGAAAGCATAGGCTGCAAATCGAAAAAGGATCAAAAGGAGCCAAAGTAAGTGTCTCTAAAACAAAAGAAAAAATTACTCACCTTAGTAATTGCTTTTCTTCTCATGGAGTCTTGCTATATTATGACTATATGCAGTCAGCCACTGCAGCTGAACTGCCCCGGAGAGGAAAGAGTTAACTCCAGAGAGTCTGGAGTTCCACAGCGCGAGGGCGCTATACCAAAGCTCTATCTGGCCAGTTTCAAATGAAACTGTCAGATCTTTATGAAGCTAACACTAAGCAACAAGTCTGTGTGGAAAGCTCTACACTAGCCAAGTGGCTACCAACTAGTAGGAATAACAACTATATAAACAGCAATAATAATAATAATAACAATGAATAATAGTATTATTAGTTTCTCCCTAACAAGCACTATTAGACCCCCTTCCCCAAGACTCAAGTCCAGGAAGGGGCCAACATATTACTTAAAACAGAAATACCTAATTCCCTAACCTAAATAAAGGGTGAAGGGAAGAACTAAATGGCATGACACAGTGCTTGCACTAATTTGCCACCCCTACCCAAGTAGAAGTTCTGAGAGGGGCAGGAGGGAGTGGAATAATAGCAAGACTCCATGAGAAGAAAAGCAATTACTAAGGTGAGTAATTTTTCTTCAAACACCATGAAGTCTTGCTATATTATGACTATATGCAGATTACACAGCAGTACCTCCATGGAGGAGGGTCAGAACCTACTTAGGAAATAGGCTCTGAAGCACAGCTGTGCCAAAACGAGCATCTCTCCTGGACTGAATATCCAGGAATAATGCTTGGTAAAAGTGTGAACTGTTTTCCAAGTAGCAGCTTGACAGATTTCAGAATGGAATATCTCCAGCAGCCGCTAGAGATGCAGCTGTACCCCTGGTGAGTGAGCCCTCAGTCCTGAGGGGGTTCTCTACCTAGTTTTTGATAAAATTGGATACAAGAGACAATCCACCTTGCAATTGTCCTCTTAGTGGCAGGTTTCCCTTTGCCAACCTCGCCATAGGTAAGGAAGAGTTGGAGGGATTCGAACCTGTGACCCTTGGTGCGTTCCAAATAGTAGCTTAAGGCTCTTTTGACGTCCAAGCTATGCAGACTCCTCTCACCTGAGGAAGAATGCTCAGTGAAAAATACTGGAAGAGAGATGGATTGGTTCAGGTGGAAAACTGAAACCACTTTAGGCAAAAACTTTCTGTTAGTCCTGAGGACTACCTTATCTCTGTGGAAAGAGATAAAATCTTCTTCCACTGACAGGGCTCTAGTTCACTTATGCTGCCTGGCAGAAGTGATAGCCACTAGGAAAACAGTTTTCCAAGTCAGAAACTTGAGCTCTGCTGAGGACAGAGGCTCAAAGGGGGTTGCATTAACTGAGAGCAATGCAAACATTCAGGTCCCAAGCAGGAGCTGGTTCGCAAAAGGAGGGTTGGTGTGAAGTAACCCTTTAAAAACTTGGAAAGCACAGGGTGAGAAGAAAGGAAGCAGGCTTCCTGCTGACAGAAAAGCAGAGACAGCTGCCAGATGAACCTTTAAGGTAGCTGGCCTAAGGCCTCAAGGAATTTAAATGGACCAAATAGTCCAGTAAATGGGCAGATCAGCAGATTCTGGGATAATCTGCTTCTCAGAGCACCAGATGGAAAACCTTTTCCACTTAGAATTGTAAGTGGCTCTAGTGGAAGGCTTCCTTGAAGCCTTTAAATATCCAAACACCTTGAGAAAGGTGTAAGTCAGCAATTCTAACTCCTCAAGAGCCATGCCTTGAGATGGAGGGATTTGAGGTCCGGATACTACACTCTCCCCTGTGCACAGGCCAGTAAGTCATGGACTCTGGGCAAGCTCAGGACAGGGTGGACTGTCAAGGACAGAAGCAGGGTACCAGGGCTGTCTGGCCAATCTGGAGCAATCAGAATCACTTTGCAGGGCTGAGATCTGATTTTTACTAGTACCCTGAAAGAAGGGGAAAGGGGAAAGGCATACAGGAACTTCCCTTTCCAATCCAACTGAAAGGCTCAGGGGACGATCCCAGCACTGGAGGCCTGCAACAAAACAGAGGAAGCTGGTGGTTGTCTGGGGCTGCAAAGATCTATCTGAGGGTGCCCCATCTGGCAAAGACTGACCCCAGCACCTGAGGATTCAGAGCCCATTCGTGATGGCCCTGAGAAATCCTGCTGAGGGCATCCACCAGGACATTGTCCTTCCCTGGAGGTGAACTGCTATCAGGAGGTGTTCAGGGGTAAGCCAGAGACCACAACTTCATTGCTTGTGCACAAGGCTGATGACCGAGTGCCCCTTGCTTGTTGGATGTACCACATTGTTGTGGTGTTGTCTGTCCTGACTTGAACTACTTTGTTCTGGACAGAAGCTGAAAACGCCTGAAGAGCTAAAAGGACAGCTCTGAGTTCCAAAGATTGATGTGGAGCAGAGATTCCTGGGAGACCCGTGCTTCGAGTGGACAGGTCGCCCAAGTGAGCTCCCACCCTAACAGGGACGCATCCGTGGTGAGGGTAGGAAACGGGAATGAAAGGAACCCTTGTTTTAGATTGCTTTGATCCTGCCACCAGTAAGGCCAGGATCAGGGTTTGGTCACTGGAACCAATTTGGAAAGGGGTCCCTCCTTTGAGACCAATAGGCCCTCAAATGGAACTGAATGTCCCTCATCTGGAATCTTGCTCCTTGCACTACAGCTGTGGAAGCAGCCATGTGCCCTAGGAGTTGCAGAAAATGCCTTGCTGGTCGAGAGACCCACAGGGTAAGGAGGATGCCAGGGCAATGAGTCTGTCTACCCTTCCGAGGGGAGAAATGCCCTGGCTAACTTTGTGTTCAATTCTGCACCTATGAAAGTTAGTACCTGAACTGGTTCAGAACTGACTTTGGTAAATTCAGCAGGAATCCCAGGAAGTGAGAAGCTGCTGGGTGACTTGCAAGTGGATTTACCTGATCTGGGGACTGACCCACTATGAGCCAGTCATCCAGGTAGGGAACACAGCAATCCCTTGCCTTCTTAAATGAGCCACTACACAGCTAGACATTTCGTGAATACCCTTGGCGCAGAGGTAAGGCCGAAGGGCATTGCCCTGAACTGGTAATGGCCTGAGGGTAGTTCAACCTGAGGTACTTTCGTGAGAAGGCCTGATCAGAACATGAAAATAGGCATCCTTGAGGTCCGGGAAGCTAACCAGTCCCCTGGCCTCAGGGAGGGCAAAATCATTGTCAGAGTTAACATTTTGAACTTTGTTTCAAAAGATGCTTGTTCAGGTACCTTAAATCTAAAATGGGCCGCCATTCTCCTGTCTTTTGGGGTAAGAAAGTATCTTGAGTACAGCCCCTTGCCCTGATGGCAAGGAGGGACCTTTCTACTGCTTTGCAGTCCAAAAGAGAAGAACCTCTGCTTCCAAAGCAAGGGCTTCTGAAGGATTTGAGGTGGAAAATGTCTGGCTCTCATCTTCGGAAACTGTTTGAAGCTGAGAACCAGACCCTGGCCTATTACCTCCAGAACCCACCTGTCCGAAGTTAGGGACACCCAGTTCTGGCTGAAATAAACCAACCTGCTCCCCAATGGTACAGGAGAATCAGCCCTGGGCACCCCATCAGGGTGCCTGCTTGGCAGTAGCCTTAGGCTGAGGGAAGGGGAGGGGGACGGTTTACTTGTGCCCTGTCTACCTCTGCCTCTAAAGAAACCCCTCTGTGCAAATGCAGAGGAGGCCTGAAATTGGTAAAAAGGCCTGTGGAAAGGCCTGCCCCTACCTCTGGGAGCGTGCCTCTGTGGAGTGGCATGCCTCTCCTTAGCCTGGCACTTTTGTAGGTAGTTCTGTATTCATCCATCTTTTCATATAGTTTTCTGTTTGTTCCCCAAACAGAGAATTACCCACAACAGGAAAATCCATAGCCTTTGACTGAGTATCCTGGGACAGATTAGTGCATCTGAGCCATGCCAACTCACGGAAAGCTACAGAAGTGGCCATGACCCTAGAGGAAACATCATTAACATCAACAGCAGTATGAAATTGAACTTTAGAGGCTTCAATGACATCAGCAGCCACCTGTTCCAACTCACTAGCCAGCTGGCCATGGGCCTGCTTGGCTAACTGCAATACTGTGTCCCACCTAGATTTCTGATATCTAGCCATAAAGCCATATAATTTGCCTGCCTGAGTCCCAAAGAAGCTGCCATATACTGTTTTTTCGCCATGGCATCAATCTTCCTGGAATCCTTATCAGGAGGATATGAGGCCAGAGGAATATTACCTTGTCACAGGCTGCAGCTTGTACCACACCCACATGACTACACTGCTCAGTGAGGAAGTCTGTATCAGAGCCTGACAAGGTATATCTTCTGTCCATTTTTTTATCTACAGGAGGGACAGAATGAGGATTTTTAAAATCTTTGTTGTTTGCTTCCTAAATGACTTATGCAAAGGAATAGACAACCTCCTAGACTCTGGTATATCCATCATTTCTACATAATCAGGCTCCTCTTGCTCATCCACAGCTTCCTCTAAAGGAAGCTGAAGGGTTTCTGCAACCTTTTTGTAAAACATAAAATGAGAAGGGACTCAGACAGAATAGGAGGAGATTCTAAAGGTCTGTCTGGAGAAATGTCCGTTCAATGGGCACGTCCAGACCCTCCCAGCCACACATGTAATGATCAAATTGCCCTCCCTCTCCTGTGGTTCATAAAATTCCTCAACATCATACTCCTGAACCACTGGCACTGAACGAACCAACCTTTTACCAACTGTAGGTGGTCTGGCAGGACTCTGAGACAGTGACTGGACAATCTGTATGGCTTTAGCTATTTCTGCAGCAGTTGGAGAGACAATTTTGGACTCCAAACCTACTGATTTCTTTGTCTTTTCACTGAGACTGGTTCTCCTGAACCAGCCTTCTTTGCCCGAGGAAGTCTCGCCTGGTCAGAGGGCACTCCTCTGGTCCAGTGGGTACTGGACCGGCTGGCCATCCAGGTCAGCGGACTTCTGGCCTCTCGCCCTGAGCCGGCCCAATCTCTTCCAGGGTGGCTGCAGGGAAATTTTACACACCTGGCAGTCTGACAGGAGGGTGGTCAGCCCTCAGACAATAAACACAGTGTGTGTGGGTCAGCCTTGGCAAAGGCTTCCCACAGACATCACAGTGTTGAAACCAGTGGGTCTGGTTTTCTTTTAGGTTTCTCAGACTTGTGCCAGCCTAACCAAAAACTTGCCCTTTTGATGGCAGTGCCAGGCAAGACACCTTGCTCGGTTCCTAACCGTGTCACGATATTTGAAAAACCTATTTTAAAAGCAAAGTTTTTAGAACCGATAAGAACCGGAACCGCACTCTAAAAGCCCAACCACACTTTAAAACGTTAAATTAAGCAAACCCGATCGGTTCAAAACCGAACTGATAATTGAATTTCCACACAGACTTTAAATTTTCTACTTACGGTTTACCAGATAGAGCTTTTAACCGAAATGCGGTAAAATAAATACTTTTTGCCGGTTCAAATGAACCGAAAATACTCGCTTGAACCGAGAAATGAACTGATGTGAAGGAGCTGATCTCCGGAGCGACTGTTCAGTGAAGCGGAGTAAAGAATCTGACAGTTTCATTTGAAACTGGCCAGATAGAGCTTTGGTATAGCGCCCTAGCGCTGTGGAACTCCAGACTCTCTGGAGTTAACTCTTTCCTCTCCGGGGCAGTTCAACTGCAGTGGCTGACTGCATATAGTCATAATATAGCAAGACTTCATGGTGTTTGAATTCAGGTCCCAAGCTGGGGCAGGATTGCGGACAGGAGGCTTCAAGTGCAGAATACCTCTCAAAAATTTACGGGCCACCGCCAGCTGAGCAACCGTATGACTATCAATAGGCACATGGAAGGCTGAAATGGCAGCAAAGCACACCAAGTCCACTAGGTTCTTCTTGGTAATACCCTGCTCTTCTGTATCAAACCCCCATTGCAGACTTACGCTCCTGCATCATTGTTATGAAGGAGGGGCCTTCAGGGGGAGACCTGGGGGCATAAACCACTGATTATTCAATGGGCACTAAAAAGAAACGCAAACCCTCCATCCTGATTGGCTGACTGGCACCCCTCTCCCGTTGTAAATCCTAGCATCACCCCACGGGAAGAAGTGCCAGCTGCCTGTCAGCCACATCAGGATGTCCCCCGAAATCACTTCGACAATGACCAACACAGCAGTCGAAAAGACAGTGAAAATCCCTGCTCATTAGCGGCCGGGAAATCGTGCCACCAAACACTCACTATCCTCACCAACAGTATTACCCCCGAAATACAAAATCAAAATCCCCCATCGCTGCTAATGGGAAATTCCCGCTGCAACTGTCACACTAAACTAAAATAACTTACAGAAATGCTCCGAAAACAGAACAGAGCACTAAATCAGTGTTCATAAAATTATTCCCCTGTAGCTGCTTCCAACGTCAACATGAAACCGCCAAGTTAGATTCTCCGGGGAAGCACAACCGGGACTTTCAAATGTCCCTTTTCAAGAGTCAGACCTCACTACTTCAAAAACCCTAAATAAACATAACACAACTGTTTTACTTTTTATACTGCACTGCAAGCATAAGCTGTACCTCCAATGAAATGGCGGGCACCAACACGCACAGTTTTCAACATTTCCCAGCCCCCCAAAACACACTGCAACTGGGAATGATAAGGCAATACTGCGCATGCACAGTAGCAACGTGGCTCCAGCAACCAGGGAGTATTTTTTCCAGCGTAACAATAAATACAATAAAAATATGTTAAAATGTGGAAAAAAGAACTTTTATTTACTATTGTTCTATGTGGCAAAAAAAGGGCGACATTGTATAATCGCAATATGCCACTCGAGAATGTTGGTGATGCCAGGATTTACCCATGCCCTGGTGTGTTTTGGTCACTCGGCACAACACACCAGAACATGGGTAAATCCTGGCATCACCAACACCCTTTCATGGTATATTGCTTAAGTCTTCACTCCCAGTAGAGACTGTGGAACTTGTTCTTTCCTATTGTTTCACAAATTCCTTCCTTCTTCCTACTCCTCATCCATAATCAGTTCTGGATTATATTCCTGGTCCTCATCGATATGGTCTGGAGTGGTGGAGCTGAGAAAGCTGTTGATGGCCTAGAAGGTATCTGCCACGTCGACCTGGCATGTGTCACCACGGGGGGTTGTTGTGTGGACCCCGTCAGCTCATCAATGGAGGAGGAAGTAGTAGGTGTTTAAGGATGTCCGTAAAGGATGCTAGAACTGCCTGAACATCAACGCCCGTACTTGTGTTAATGGGAATGCCGGCAGATGTTGACAGGGTAGGCAAGGGCCCAGACATCGACTGTCACACACCGGACCTGACAGGCCTGGAGGCACTAGAGGTTGACCCAGCCATGTCGGCGGTCTGAGCGATGGGCTGCGTTGCCAATGGAGCGGTCGACAGGCCAGAGGAGGTTGTACTTGAACGTATGGGTGATCTGCAGTGTACAGCTGAGGTCCTTGCCTTGTCTTTCAGCCTATCCCTTGGTTTGTGATGGTGAGACCCAGACGTTTTCTCCCAGGATTTGTATCACTTCAATCCTGAGGAGAGGGCCAGCGATGCAGTGGAGGTTTCCTGGTGGAGCTCCTTCTCCATTCAGGCTAACTGTTGTTTCAGCAAGTGCTTTAGTGAAGTGCCTTTTCTGCATTGCTGGGTGGCCTTTAAAAATCAGGCATGCCTTCCCGTCGTGGTCCAGGCAGAGACAGCTCATGCGCGGGTCTTTAGAGTATATTTTTTTGCCGCACTCCCAGCATCTAAAAAGCTTTGGTGGCAATGGCTCTGGAGATGACATACATGCCACCGAAAATCACTTTAAAAAAGGGATTATCGGCTCCATAGCACCGAGCGATAGGTGATCACTCGACACACTGGCGACCTGGATTCATGCCCACACTTAAGATGACAGCAGCAGAGACTGGCAGGGAGGGTAACGAGCGTCCAAGGGAATACACGAGACAACACCTACTCTAGAGTGGCTCCTGGCGGTCCCCAGTAGAGGCGCACTTGCCAGCCTGGGTGATTACGTGCCACTGTGCATCCTTCCCAGGACCCAGAATGCGTGCAACCCCACTGTGGGATGGGGGAGGGGGAGTGGCAGGGAAAAAATGGAAACTCACCCACTCGGCTGATCGGATGACAGTCGTCCAGGTCCTACTGTGCCATGCAGCCTTGGTGAGCAGCCTACAGGGCAGATCCCCTGCCGAGCACCTGGCATGGATTTGGACCCTATCTCCACTCTTGTGGGCCTCGGGAGGGGGTCCCTCCGGTGAAAGGATACGCTGAGTTAGCTGGGGGACAGCATGATGGCAGCGAAGGACTTGGCGGCCCAAAGGAGTGGCCAGTTGGGGGTCATGGGGAGAAGCAAAAAAAGAAAAGTGACTATTTGTGCTGAGAAAAAACAAAAATGACTATATTAGCAACAGCGTTTCCATGGCAGGTCCAATGAGAATGATTGATGGCAGGAAAGGAAAAGCCGACGTAGGACATCACTGTAGGTGGCCCTAGTGAACTGCCTGCAAAAAGTTTCCATGTGGTTCTAGTGCCTGACAGCTATAGTTCCATAGGTGTGGCCTGATGAAAGAGATATCCTCAAAGATCAGATGTTCCCGGGTCCTAGTCGCAAAATCCGGATCCTGGGCTAGTAACCACTACTGACACTGTAGTGCAGCACTAGGGAGGGTACTACACTGTTGAGTCTCCATCCTTCAAACAAGATATAAAACTGAGGTCCCTTGTGCCTATATCCGAGCTGTCCAGGTGGAAAATAAAGATGCTATGGTATTTATCATAAAAGCAAAGGACTGTCCCTGATGTCCTGCTCAACCTTTTCGTTGTCAGTAGAAGGTAGTGCGATCCAGATCTTAGTGCACTGGCTTGGGAGCCCGGAGACCGCAGGTTCAAACCCTGCTAGAGTCAAATATTGTGACATATTGGACAAGTCATGTAACCTCCCTTTGCTCCACTCCACCCAGCTGCAGAAATGGGTAGAAGCAGGACCCCACTGGAAACGAGATGTTGCTGTTCAGCTGGGCTATCCTGGACATACTGTAAAATAAAAATGGGTCCATGTAACTCATTCCCCAAAACATGCCTGGAAACAAGCTGTCAGAATGCCTTTCCTAGTCAAAAATGACAAATAAATGAAACAAACTACATGACACAGTTACAATACTTCGAGTGCTGAATATGTGTCACATGCATTCAGATTCTGGATGAATACACACACCTGCCACATTCTAAAATGGTCTTCACTGTCGGTGTGTAAACTGGAAACAACTGCAGAGTTAACTAAGCAGTAAAGATACAGAACCGAAACCAGCATTCGAAACACAACTTCAGCTACAGAAAACCTAGACTTGCAGACTACTGGCAGTTCTCCGCCACATTCATTTAGGAAGAGGACATCACACTGAAAAAAAAAAAAAAACATTTATTTGCAGTGGTAGCAGCTAGAGAGGAAGACAGCAAGAGGGCAGTGCTTTCCCAGGCCTGATCGACAGAAAAGTAATTCAATCAACTCTAGGAAGCAGCAGGTGCGGATAGGCTCAACCCTGCTTTGGATAATTGCAGTGTGAAACCAAAAGAAAAACTCTCAGTGCTTCTCATACTATCAGATTTCTATGGGAAAAAACGGAACCCTGTACCCGAGTTACCAATTATACCCACAGTCACATCAGACGTGGATTTCTGTTTGCTTACTGTAGTGCCAGTGTGTTTCATGAAGTCACCCTGCTGTTTAGTAGTGGATTCACGTGTATTCTTTGCGCGAGAGAACAGCAAAGCAAAGCTGAGCTGTTCTGACACCTAGTGCTTTCTTGAGCCCCACCGTTTTGGCCCCCACCACCTCTGCTGGAAGGCTGTTCCAGGAAACCACTGCTCTTTCTTTCATTGTGGAAAGGAAGGTGGGGAGGGGGAAAGAGGTTGTAGATTGGGCACGGTCTGCTGTAACAATGTTGGTAGGGAGAAATGGGCAGACTGGATGGGGAAAGCGGTCCTTACCTGCCGTCATATTTTATGTTTCTGCGCGAGAAAAATGTGCCATGTTTATTCCAGTACCATTAAAGAAGGTCTGCCAGGCGCTCCCCAGCTCTAAAGTGGAGCCCCAGTACTCGCACATCATTGCCACTGACTTATAATGGGAAAGGGGAGGAGGGCTCAATTTAAAGATTTATATTTATTTATTTAAACTTTGGTAACCAGGAAAGGCACACTGAGCCAGGACTCATTTCCAGGTACGACGAGGCTGGTAGTATTGTGTAGTGGTTAGAGTAACAAGCTGTGAATGAGCTTGGTTCAGCAGACTTGCGTATGATTCCCACAGCTTCCACCTGCATACTGTGCGACTGTGAACAAGTCACTTAACCAGCCCCAAGCTCCCGGGTCGCCCCTGAAAACAGGCACTTGTGCCTAGTGGGCCTCATCTAGTTAACAAAGAATAAATAAATAAATATGTGACCCAGGGGATTGGCTAAATAGGAACCTGTACAAAGAAAAGTGACATAAAAATAGATCAAAATACAGCCAGTTTCAGAGCTCACATTGCAGATTATACAAACCCTAGGATATTTACATTGGCATAAGCATAAAAATAAATGCCTGAGTGCAGATAACTCAGAACTAAGTTTGGGAAGTAATTAGGGCCAGTGGCAAAGAGCAGTAGGAGCACATCTGAACAGGTGTGTTTGAACGCTGGGAGCGAGGTGGCTTGCTGGAAGGTAAATGAAAGTTGGCTCCAGAGGAAAGGTAGACAGAAGGAGAAGACAGACTGACCAGCTGTGGAGTGAGGGTGGGGGAGGGAGAAGGATCGGGACACCCTGAAGCGGAGGGGGTAGGAGGGACTGGCTGGGGACAGGAGGGAGGAGAGATAGGAGGGGAGAAGTGCAAACCAGAATTTGGCAATAAAGGCTAAGTAGTGGGCCTGGGGTCGGTGGGAGAGGGAAGGGATAGATAGAGAGGAGCAGAGGGAGCAATGGGGAGTTAGTGGCAAAAGGCATTTAGGAGAGTGTTTAGTTTGGTGAGGGAATAGGCGGGAGCCATGCCATACACAATATCCATGTAATCGAGCACAGGGAGAACTGTTTTAGTAACCAGCTCACGATGCACAGAAAGAGAGAGGCATTCTTTGTTGCAGTAGACAACTACAAGTTTGGGGCACAGTTTAGAGTGCAAGGTGTCTATCAGGCTTGTTGTCAAGCCATACCCCTAGGTATTTGAAGACAGAGACAGCTTCTGGTGGGGAACCATATCTGGAGTGGAGAAGACGTGTGTGTGTGGGGAGAGACAAGAGTGTTGAGTTTTGTTGTGACCCAAAGGTCACGGAGACCATTTTCTTTGTGTTTACTCACTGTTTTCTTTGTGTTTACCCACAGTTCATTTGCCTGGAACCAGTTTAGTACACTGATAAAAATCACACTGGCGTGGGGCCTCTACATCAGGGGTCGAGGGACCAGAAGGGTATCTGACACATCGGCGTACACGTGGATTTATGTGTGTGTTACAAACTGAGGGGAGGTCACTGATGAACAGGGAGATCAGGATGGAGCCTTGGGGGACCCCGGCAAGGATTGGGAGGGGAGATGATAGGGCAGAGCCCACTTGAACTGACTGACTCCTGTTCTTGAGGTAAGAACTGAACCAGTTCACTGCTGAGGCTGCTAAACCACCCGAGTGCAGCTTGCTTAGCAGGAGTGAGTGGGACACCCCTTAAGCTCCCAAAGCTAATAAAGTGTAATTCCAACACTGCATACAGTCTAACCTGGTGTAAAGCATTTTGACTGGATAGCAGAAGAGTAAGTGCTGTGCACCTTGGCTTCTCAACAGATCATTTCCAATTACAGAGGTAAGCACTACCTTGGATGCACTGAGTCATGGCAAATTATTTGATTAAACCTGTTGGACTTGTTTCAGTTTGTTTTTAAACAAACTTTAGTATGCACTACAGAGGAAGCTCATATTACCGACATCAGCCATTTCGTGTCACCGGGTATGTGCGCAATGGCTCAGTGAAAAATCAAGCAAATGCCTACACTATTTATAACCACAGCTGCTGTGACACTGTTCATTCACAAGTCACAGTATGCTGAAAAACTACAACCCATCTCTTCTACAATGATGAACCACGTGCCGATTTTGTGCCGTTTGTTGGGCAGATAAGAATTTTGTTTTGTTTAGCAATCTACTCATTTAAAATATTGTGATATGACCAAAAGACCACCACTCTTGCCAATACAAACGTCACTCCTGTCCAAAATCTTCAGCCTCAGAGCTGACAGTATCAGAGCCCAGTCGCCAGACTTCTGAAGGACTTCTATACCACTTGGAATGTTGCTGCTACTTACAACACTGGGATGACAGGGACAGCCATTTAAAGGAAACTAATGTTGCACTCCTCCAAACTATTCTAAAAAAGTGTAATAAAACGAATATGTACTGTTGCACCAGGCATCATAGCCCACCACTAGTAACTTTATTCACTCTCAGGGCACAGGTTTTCCACTGCTGGGCCAAACCTCCGTTTATATTTGTCTGGGGTACTTTGCCAATTTAGTGATGATATGTTTAACTAATCTCACCAGCCCCTAGCCAGTGGCACCAGTTTGTTAATTATTTCTAGTACTTATCTTGGCAGCCCCTGCATTGGCCAACTGGCCAGGTCCATTTCCATTACCTTCAACCAGTCCCTATCTTGCGGTTGGGTCCCATCTACCGAGAATCCCAGCACTGTTTTCGCCCCCACAACCACCACTGGAAGACTGTTCCAGGCATCCACCACCCTTTCTGCGAAGAAGTATTTTCCCACATCTCTCCTAAACTTACCCCCCTCCAGCTTCACATCATGGCCCCTTGTTCTGGAGCACCCTGTCCTCTGAAAAATACCCCTCACTTGTACCTTATTCACCCCAGTGAGGTATTTAAAGGTCTTGATCATATCCCCCCTCCTTCCTCTCCTCCAGGGTATACATGTTCAATTCCTTTAACCTCTCCTCTTAGGGCATTTGATGTAGACCCTACACCATCCTGATTAGCTCTCCTTTGGAAAGGACCTAGTTTCCAAGATGAACCTCCTCATACTTGATTATGAAGACTTCATCTATGGGGCTCCTCCCATGTCTGAACTAGCCAGGCTGGATCATCTACTACACTCCTTCTACATATCCAATCTGAACTGCCACCACAGTCACCACTAAAACCTACACACTCCATTTGGTTGCCCCTCCATTGAGGCCTGCTGCCTCTTTCCTCCAGGTTTCTCCACAACTTCTGGCTTGGTAATTTTCCCAGCTACTTCTCAGACCTTCTATCCCCACCCCAAACTCCACCTACTCTGTCAAAACCCACAAAGCCAGGTGCCTGCAGAAACCTAGGTACTCCAGAGCTATAGGTCAGGCGTCCTTTGCTTACTGGCTCCCAAACTTGTGGAACAACAGTTCCCACACAACAAAAGGTTTTAGTCTGTTCTGCAATAAAATACACACATCCCACTGTGTCCACAACTGCACCTGCTAGCCAGACTAGCAGCGCAATTTCATCCCTGCTTAGCATTTGTCAGTGTTAGTGGCTCAACAGGCTGCACACTCAGCTATGAGTCCGTAAGACTAGAAAGTTGTGGGTTCTAGCCCAACACCAGAAACTTGGGGTAAATCCCAGTACTGACACTGTAATGCAGCATGGAGAAGGTGCTGCACTCCTGAGGTGCCATCTTTCATTAGAGACATTAATCCAAGGTCCTGTCTGCCTACTCTGGTGGTTGTTCATGTGGACAATAAAGATCTTATGGCACTTCCCAAAAATAGCAGGGAACTTCCCAGTGTCCTGGCCAAATTCACCCCATTCACTAAAAAGAAGAAATTAACGTCATACTTATCGCAGTTTTTCCGGTTAACTACACCACTGTCAATGGGTAATCATAACAACTAGGTATAGTGCACGCCTATCAGGGGAATGGCACAGCCCAAGCTTTAGAATGTTGGGCATATGAGGATTCCATGCTGCAGCAACTCCCCAGTTACTACTTACCTTGCAGTGCCATGAGAGATACACATTTTTTTTGTGAACTTTCTTTTATGCACTGACTTACCTGGACTCTCTCTGGCGTGGTGTTTCCACGCAGTCTGCTCCCGCCTGTCTGAAGCCTCCAGTACCCCAGTATGGGCCCTTCTATCTCCGCCTTGCCGCCTGACCCCCTGGCTATGAGCCCCTTGGGGTGGCACTGCCTATCTCTGGGTGCTCTATCTGGAAACTAGTGGAGCGACTAGGGACTTTGAGGGAGTACTGGAAGCGGAGCCGGGAAGACCCGATGATGGGCGAGGGTGAAGACCACTGGACCCACCTTTGCCTACTGCCAGACAGAGATTTTCTTTAGTTCCTCCCCCATGGTGCGGATGTGCAATGGCATCAGCGTGCGGAGGGCACACTTCTGCCCCCTCCCACAGACACCGCTGACACCATGCCCCCGTAGCTTCCATGCCTGACCTGGTGTACTGGTGCCCCAGCCTCCACTAGGAGCCGCTACCAGCTGGGGAAACCCCAGGAACCTACCCCAGGAGAGGAAAGCAGTCCGTCAGATGCTCAATCCTCTCCCCCCCACGACCCCCAGCAGCCCGAGCTCGCTCCCGAACCCAGGTCACTGGTGTGGCATCTAGCGCCTCAATCCTCAGTGCCACCAGGCCGGCTGAGTCTCTCACATTTTATACCTTATAATTTACCACTGGCATAAATATATTGCCGCATGTAAATAAAAACTCTTGCATTCCAGGCAGACGTCCGAGGAGAAGACTCTCCGTTGGACTCAAGGTTTGCACGATTCTATGCTCCTTGCCTAAAGAACCATCCTGAAACAAAAGGCAAGCTTTCATCTTTGCACATCTGGAAACCGAAGCAGATTGCCACTAAAGACAGAATTTCCAGGCAACAACTGGATGCAGTGAAGCCACCTGTAACAAGGAAAAAAGGCCTCAATATATATACACCCCCTACACAGTACAGCAGAAAGAGGGATGTCCAGAAAAAATAGCAGGGAATTTTTACAACAGGATATCCCTCCTAGCACACAGGATAAGATTCTCTAACAGGAGTAGGGTCCTGGGAGGGTTCCACTGACAATGTTGGAGCTAACAGAAAAGGAAATGATGGTAAATATGATGTTAATTTCTTCTTTCTGTAGCGCTCCACATTGTCAATGGGTAATCATATCAACTAGGTTCTAAGAAGCAGTACCCAGAAAAAACGTGAGGGGGTGAGATTATCCCATGTGTCGGAGGCAAGCACTGAGAATTACTAGCAAACTGGGGTCTGTAGCACTCTGTGACCAAACAACATCAGCCGAACTCTAAACATCCAGAAGGATGTTTGTGCATGTGTAAACGTGAGCCCATGCAACTTCCTTGCATAACCTTAAGACTAGTGCTTCACCTGCCTGTCCAGAGTGCCATCTTGGCCCTAGAGTGGTGAGTCTTGAGGAGATCCGAAAATCTTCTCACTACAACACTGGCCTGAAACAACGCAGGCCTGCACCCTTTTAGTGAGGATGGTCTAAAAAGGAAAGCCTCTTGCCCGTGCTTGTCTGCTTCATGAGAAAGACAAGACTCTCAGACTCATGGAACGCAGCCGTCCATTTAGATTAGATCTCAACAGTCCAAGACAAATTCAACTTGTGCAATTCATTCTCTTAAATGGAGAAGGTTGTGGACAGAGACTTATGTGCTGGACTCCTGGAAGACAGATATCACGTGAGGGAAGAACGCCTTCTGAGTACCATCTGTCCTTATGTCTAATAAGGTATGGCTCCTTAAGGAAACCTGTGATAAAACACATCCAGGGATGTGCACGGGAGTGGTGTGGAAAACTCCTTACCAAGAGCATGCAGAACCCAAAAGATCCCACAGCAGACCAGATTAGGACAGTAGATGTGTCCTACAAGCATGCACCAATGAGTTCCTAAGCCAAAAAGTCCCGGGGCTGATACAGCAGAACCCGGCCTCTCATTGAACTCAATGTCAGCTTCTCTGCCTTCTAATAGAAAACTAAAAAAACTGTGGAAAGAGGCCATCGGAGAAAACCTTCCCTGCTGACCCAAGGTAAAAGGGAGGGAGGTAGCCCCTACCGGAACACAGGCTGCAGACATAGAGGATTTCTGGCAGCCATCAAGGAGTCAAGCAGTTTTCTCAGGAAAAACTGTATTTTTTTTTATTAGAGGGCCTCCTCCTTTCAGAGCCAGGGCACAACCTTTTTCATTCCTGGACATTTTTTGGGCGGGGGGCCTGTGCAGGTCTCTCTACACCAGAAGGCGTAAGGGTGCTTGCTGAGCAAGATTTGCGGAGTCCGAGAACTAAAGTCTACTCAGCCTCTCATCAGGCAACAAGGGCCAGCTCCCTCCAGAGCATGTTTAGTTCTATTTATTATTCTCTCTGTACACGTTGGAAAAAGGCATTAGTAGAGAAAAAAATACGCTCTGCTGATGGTCCAGTCTTGAGGCAGAGTGACCACTTCCTCGTCTGTGGTCACCTAAAAGACTGAAGAACCTTCTCTGATCCGAGCCTTGTGGCTGAATGCGAACAGACTGATCCTCGGTCGACCAAACCTGTTGTACAGGAGTTCTAAAAAAAAAAAAAACTCTGGTTCAACCTTCACTCCACAGGATGAACAGACTGCGGCTAAGCAGTCCACCCGAAGGTTCAACGCCCCTGTCAGGGAACTGTCGACAGGCTGATGACCTCTTGAAACATCTCACGTGCCTTAATGGACATGTACGAATGCTTGCCATGTGTAGCATCATGAAAGCACATTAAGGGGACCCAGGTGAACCTTCTCCATCTCCTGAACATAGATGTGGAGATGCTGTTCGAAGGCTGCCCAAGTTCCCTGAGTGGAAAAATGGCTCTGACCTGTCCCCCATCCATCTAGGCAAACATTTGTTGTGAGAATTAACTGCGACAGTTCTACTGTAACTTGTTCAGATCTTACACACCCATTCACTAACGCAGGGAGTAAGGAGGCTAAGGGATGAAAGGAAAAGTAGCTGACAAACCTCCGAAGAGGGATCCCAGGCCTAGAGTAAACCCACTGAATAGGCTGCATCTGCAAGTGAGCCCGTAGGATTAAACTGTCGATGCCTATCCTGAGGTCCAACAGCAGTGAGCCAGCAGGCCTCTGACAAAGTCACAGTCGGAAGGGGAAAAAGGTTGCAAAACCTTTCCTGATCTTGTGCCAAAAAATTACCACCAGGCATCCAAGGTCTGAGATAGCTCAGGAGAGCTCTTCTCCCAGTGCACACTTAATACTGGCCTCTTGCATGAATGAGCAGGTCATTCAATCAGGATAGACATTAAGCCACCAGGGCTGCCAACACCCTCAGGGAACTCGGAGAGGTTGATGCCCGGGCGAAGACGCACCCTATATCGGAGGTTGATCCAGTATCAAAACCTGAAAAACTCTGAGTAAGACTGACGTAGGGTGTGTGGTGGCAGGCATCCATCAGATGTACTGGGGCTTAAGAATAACTCCCCTTGCCTGAGCAGCCCGGTGACTGGTCTCCGGGGCTCCATTCAGAAGACTGTGGAACTCAAAAGGCAGAGGGTCTTGAATTAAGAAAACCTGACACCTCCCAGACTTTCTGGGGCCCACAGAATGAAATGAACAGGACCCCTGAGCTCAATGATTAGCGAGACCTGTAGTCTGACACGAAGAGAGCCAGGAGCTCTGAAGAAATGCCCCTTAAAAAGGCATCTGACATCGTTCTGGCCCAACTTGAGGAAAACTCCTATAATCTACCCTCAAGAAAAAGAGGGGGTCAGAGATGGGCCATGTGTTCTTTAGTGAGGTACCATGTTTATAGTGCTGGGCCTTCTGCACTGTGCCTGACCAGTGCTCCTCTGATACTGAAACCTGGTTACCTGAGCAGGCTCCTCCATTTCCAGGAGCCAGTCTCCAAGGGAATGGAACTCTCTTCGGAACTGTCTGCGCCACCGTTACCATAACCCCACTGGGTTATGGTATTCTGCGCTTCTACTAAAATAAATAATAGTATCCAGGGCAGAATCACCATAGGCCTCCCCTAAGGGGATGACAAACAGGTTAAGTGATGAAACTCAACCAGACCCAATGACAAGCCATATGGCCCTCATGGTTGAAACAAAGAAGTAGGCTGAGCAGTCTGGCCCAAAATTCTCCCGAAAATAACCACCTGAAAGGTGGAACCATGGCCATGAATTGCAAAACAGGCTCATCCCTTCAGAAAAGACGGAACAAAACTGGCCAGGGTAGTGACCCATATGTTGAAAGCTCTGGCCAATAAAATATGCACAAGACCATACCACTTGTGTGCTAATAGAGGAGAAAGCCCTCTGCATGGGGTGTTCAACCGTTTAACATGAAAAATGGATAGAGCCAGAGCCCTTTACAGGCAGGGCGATGTCTTTTCTGAAATACAAATGGCCTTGTCTTCCAGTGGAGGGGCTTTCTACCTGCAAGACATTGTCCTTAAAAGGAAAAACCATGGCATGGTTGCAAAGACACTTTTCTGATCCACACCTGCTCAGTGTTGCTCAATAATTTTGGCCACACAGTAGAAAAGATGCAGACAGACGGACTGACATTCGCCGTCTCCGCAGACTGAACCTCCTGGGTTGAAAAGGGACTACATGCCTCAGCTATCCAAAAGACAAGGGTTTATTAGGAATCAGGAGAACATCCCTGATTTGGATTTTTTTTTATATTAAGGTCAGGAACTTCCTCCAAAATCCCCATAATAGTCATCCTGGCATTCAAAAAAGGTAGGATCTGGGTCTGCCTGCACATCAGTTATCACAGCGTAAGCTCACTGCACTGCACCTGGACGGCCCTCCCCCCAACCTCAGGAGCCCTAATGGGGTCGGGTGTATCTGCAGGGATGTTCTGTGGTACATCGGTGCTCAAGCTCACTCCAGAGTCACAAAGGTTAATATCTTGCAGTTCTGCTGCCACTGCCTTTAAGAACCAGGTGCTTCACCTCCCCAGACCGGAGAACCCTCTGGGGATGCTGCGCAACACAATAAGGGCAAGGAACTCATGGGAGAGGGCCTCATCGCCCTTGTTGCAGGACTTACATTATTTCTTAATTAATGGTCTCCAATAAGTCATGGTGCCAAAGAGAAACACAATTATGCCAAATAACAACTGTGAGGTAAAATGAATAATTAGACCCAGTACTTTTAAGGGGTTAAAATTCTTTCCGACAGCCTTGTCTTAAAACACCTTGCTCAGTGTCACACATCAAGTAAGTGGAGGTTGTGGGAATCAAACCCAGAACAGCTGAATGTATAAAACATAATGTAGTAATTATAATCCCTATTACTTGTTGGGCTACAAGAGAGAGTCGGGGGAATCAAACCCAAGACAGCTGGATTTCTGTAGCCGTAATAATATAATAATAATTAGCCCTATTGTTAGTTGGGCTAAAATCAGCAAACCATGGGTAATCCTGTGCTAACGCACTAAAAACCCCTCAGATTTAAAAGTATTAGTGTTTATAAGCCATGTTGACAGGGGGAAAAAAAGGTTTTTACTTAATTATGCTTGTTTGCTTTTAAATCTGCCAGGCCAACTGCCAAACAGCATCCAATCGCTCAAAAACATTTGTGCTGAGCGTGCGTGCGCCCGCCAGTTGCACAGAAGCGTTAGCATGCTTGTACAAGCGTATACACACTTGCACAATAGGGATTAATGAGAACTAGTGCTACACAATGCAATGCAGTATGGGCGCGCATTCAGGACACTAGCAGGAAGCCCAACAGATGAAAGAGCACGTGCCCAGCCCTAATGGCGGCTACGCAAATGGAAAAACCGGAGGATGAGGTGGAAATCACCAAAACACCTCAGAATTACCCAAAAATCACCAATTTGATGTCAAACACACAGGACCACAAACCCCGCTTGTGGGGGGGCAAGGAACAGCCGCAGCGACTAGGGACCCCCCAAGAACCTTACACTATACCTACCTGTGGCACCTTTTCTCTTTTCTTTTATATTTTTAACAGAAGAACATTTAAAAAACTCTAGCAAGGCAAAGAGGCTCCCAATCCACACAGGGAATGAGAAAAAAGCCAGGTTAATTCAATTGGAAAGTGGCAGCTTAACAGGCACGATTTAAATTTAGGGGTGCTCTCTGAAAACACACAGCCCCAAGCTGCACAGCAGAATTGCAGCCCCAACTGAAGTCTTGAAATCTTGAAACTCAAAATTCTTGAGAGAAGAGAAGAGTAGCACTGTCCCCTTTAAATGGCACAGCTTAACTGAGGAGTTGCTCCTGCATGGAATCCTCATATGCCCAACATTTTAAAGCTTGGGCTGTGCCATTCCCCTGGTAGGGGTGCACTATACCCAGTTATAATATGGGGTAGGGAAAGTAAAGTTGTAATTGGGTGAACAACATCACCGGACTGTTCGTTAATCCCTGTTAACGCACAGCTAGGGTGAAGAAGTTCCCCAGAATCTGAATTAGTGGGCACAATGGGTCTTGTGTTGTGCCCAATGGCAGAAAGTAAAAAGCAGCCATGTGCAATGGGCTGCTTAGCGAGTGGTAATTGGCTCCCCAGCCAGCTGGCCCGCCGATCTCCACTTACTGCACAGTGAATGGGGACAGAGAGTACTGTTGCCCTGTGGTGTCATTTGCCCCATACGTGTCACTGTGCCCATTATATTGTCATTCTCACCTACCCGCCCGCGGATCACCGCCTACTGCACGCAAACTGGGAAGAGGCAGCCCCCCAAACAACCGAGACAGAAACCACAGTCGGAGTGCTGGTAACTTGGCTACTGCTGTCCGTGAACTGTGGCACATTGAGTGAGAGAGAGAGAGGGGGAGAGAGGTGTTTCTGTTCACCCTGCCATTGCTTGTCACTGTCTGTGTCTTTCCCTGCTTGTAGTGGAAATGCAATCTGGTGAGAGAGCGGAGTCAGTGGGACTTCCCTCTCTCTACAGCGCACTCCTCTCGCTGTATGTGGCAGGGAGAGAAAGATGCAGAACCAGAGCAGTAGTGACATCTGTTTTCTCGGTCTCTCCACGTGTGGTGCAGCACTTCTGCATCCTAGTGACTGACCTGCTGTCACAGATGTCAGCGCAGTACTGCAAACCTCTCACCAGCCGTTTCTCTGATTTGTACAGCAGCAGATGTAATTTGGAGCCATCCTGCCACAGAGACTGCTCCCCCACCACCACACAGTGTGAGCAGGTGGTCAACACAAACCACGTGGACAGTCTCCTGTCCCCATTGCAGTACTCACCGGGAGCAGGAGAAGAGAGACAGACACCGAGAGTGGCAGATCTAATTGGAGCCATCCAGCAGTGTGTGTGTTTCTTCTGTTTTTCTCTCTCTCACTCTGTCTCTCTATATTGCAGCTATGCGGCAGTCTATTTTTTTTTTTTATTTCGCTCTTTCTCTTGGGGTCTCTCTCTGTAATCATTTGCAAACGGAGCAGTCCTCCTCCACATTCAGCAGCTGCACTGAGCCTCTCTACCCCCCCTCCCCAAACGGACGGGCGCTCACCACCCGCAGACAGTCTCCAGTCCTCATTGCACTAGTCACCAGGAGCAGGACGAGAGAGAGAGAGAGAGACCGAGTGTGGCAGATGTAATTGGACCCGTGCAGCAGTGTGTGTGTTTTCTCTGTCTCTCTCTCTCTCTATATCTAATAGTTTGTTTTTTTACAACTGTTTCTCAGTTTACCCATTATCTTAATAAGTGCACTAAGACACTTCAGGTCACTGTTTCTCTGGGGTAAATGCACTTCCAGGTGCTAAAGGCACTCAGCACAAGCACCTCATGGCGCACTTGGACAGGCATTAACCCCAGAGAATGAATGTCTGTCATGCCTTGTTACATACAGAAAAGTAAAAGTAAACATTCCACAGCATTAGAGTCTGCAACCTTTAGTTCTTAAAGGAAAACAGCATTTAACCTGTCAGCCTGTGGTGTCTGTAGGAACAGCAATTAACCTGCGAGCTGTTTTGACTCGTGTCTGTAGTAGCTGTTTTTTAAATTTCATTCTGTTCGTGTCCCATCTTTACTGGCCTTTTCATAAACACAGGGAAATTTAGGGGGATTTTAGAACCGAATGATGTTGTCTGTGTCCATGATCAGCTTTCCTTTTGTTGGCACAAAGGATCCATGTTCTACTATAAAACTCTGAGGCTGGAAGGGGCAGAAAGTACATCACAGATTTCTAAAATGGTCTTAACCACTAGTGTGTAAATCAAAAACAACCACAGAGTGTACAAAAGGCCTACAAAGATGGAACAATAATAGAACTGGAACCAGCATTTAAAATGAATCTTCTACAGGAAAATAATTACTTCAAATTGATAATATGATTGCTTCAGACTGGTACTGTGTCTGTGGATCAACTCACTGGTACCCGTTAAAACCAGCTAAACTGGCGACCTGGATTCAGGAATGGATCAGGGTCACTCGCAGGCCAGCTGGGTGAGGGAGGACTGAGTGTCCCACGACAGCTCTCCTCTTGAGTTAGTGACGAGGCTGGGGGATACTGCCAGGACCAGGGGCTTATGCGGAGAAACAAATGAAGCAAAAAAAAAAAAAAACAACAGAAATTGAGCCAGCTCTGTGGCACCAATTGGTGAAGCCATGTCTTGGTACTCGAACACGGGTTCGCTCCTTGAGCCTAGGACATCAGGAGCGGAGAACAGCAGGGAGGGCGACAAAGGTCCGTGCAGATGCTCTCCTCCCAGGCGAGGGTTTAGCATGTCCACTCTTAGAGCAGCTTCTGCTGCTAGGCATGTGGTAGTGTGCATGTAGTGGGTGACCATACGTCGCGCACACTCCCACCCCAGGACACCATTGCACACATGTTCTGAGGGAGGTGGGTGTGGACCGGAAAATGTGAAACTCTACCAGCTCGATTTCTTAAGCTGATCGCCTAAGCAGTTCAAAGAAAGAAAGACACTCCCCCTTGAGTGGTCTGTGCTTGGGTAACCAGCTGATAGGGCGCCACGTTTAGGGAGCCGCGTCAAGACAGAGACAGATTTCAGCGACTGTCAGGGCATCCGCACTGAGCCCCCTCCCTGAGGTCCATTCCCCCTCCCCCCCGGAGTTAATATATTTAGTTGGGGGGGGGGTGCACAGCTCGCAACAGACAGGTCGCCCAAAGTGACAGTCGCCGATAACCGGCGCTGTCTTGATGCGGCGCCCTAAGTGCATCGCCAAGATTAGGTAGAACCCCGTGCTTGGCAATAAATAACAACAGGATCAGACAAAAGAGCCAGCACCAGATCTCAGTAGCAGCACACAGTTTTATTAAACTTGCACTTTTAACAAAAATTGTGTGATGCTGCGAATGGAGATCTGGTGCTAGCTCTTCTAATCCAGATGGCCTAAACTGGCCTAAGCCCCCTCGCCATCCCGTCAGCCGCGCACTCTCCCAGCCCCCTGTCTAAAGAACTCAAAAGTGCTTCTCCCACCTCTCCGTCAGCTGCAGAGAGGACGGGGCCTCCAGGGACGGGACAGACCCAGAACCCAGTGACTAGGGGAAACCCTGGTTTGTCAGGAGACATGTGTTGGTGCCGGCCGTGAGTATGGTGGGCAGAGGTATGGACCGCATGGGGGACTGGAGGGAAGGACCAGAGGCTATGGAAGAGAAGTAAAAATGATCATTAAAAAAGCAGAAACAGTGCATTCACTTACTCATTTCTTCCGTCATATCCATCTTCATGTTTTCCTTCTGGAAATTCTGCATAGTCTGTAGCGTCTTCTGGGGATCCATCTTTTTGTTAACAGCTTGCATAGTCTTTCAAAGAAAAAAATAGTAAATAAAGGTAAAAGAAGACAAACAATTTTAAAAAGGAGACAATATTAAGGTTGTGGAGATTAATACACATATTTTTTCCTTTGGAGCCGACCCTAGAAACAGGCAGCATGGGGCGTGGAAGAATCATTAAAGAGGAACACTTAGCACAAAGAGCCCCCACACTCAAGTGTGGGGCTGGTCCCAACATGCACACTGTGTGTAAAAACATCTTGTTTTACTTACTCTGCTATACTACAGTAAATAGTATCAGTCTAACGTTGCTTAGTTCTAGGCCGACATCTTCTGTTACTACATATCCCAGAATCCCCTGCAGTTAACATCAGAGCAGGCTGCAGCAGTGGGAGATTCAATAGCCTGCAGTGCAGGTTATAGCTTTTATAATCTGATCAGATGTCTTCTGGTTCAGCTTTTCTCCAGAGGCCAAGTACAATCCTCTGTGACTGTACTTAGACCAGGGAGGACAGCGAGACCAGCAAACAGATCAGATCTTATATAAACTCTAACATACACAACAGGCTATTGAACCTCACAGCCTAGGATTAGGTGAAACATAAGAAGTTTGTGCTTGCTAGCCACGTTCCTGTACCCAAAAGGGCTGTTGTCACTTGCTGTGCTGGATTATAATAAAGGACTTTTAAAGTTTGGTGAAGTATCCAACAAGACTCCTATTTTGTTTCTGTGTGGAGGGTGTGCCGTGATTTTTTACTTTAAGTGCCATGGGAACTTTAACGCCCAGCTGAACAACCACCAGAACAGGCAGATAGGCCCTCAATTTAAACAAACAACACACTCTTACAGCACAGCATCCTCTGTTCTGCACTCGAGTGTCAGCATTTATGGCACGAGTCCAATCCTGATGTGGAACTAGAACCCACAACCTTGAGGCCCAGAGGCAGATGTGCTACCTAACTGAGGCATGCTGACACACTGCGCATGCCTGATGTCCTTTGTAAGCAGTTTAATACAGATCACGTTTGTGTATGCTGCTTTATTATTTTTTGCCTATTTGGGTGACAGAATTCACTCCTCCCTCACAATCTGTTCTCACTCCTCCCCCGTGATTTATTTTTATTTATGTTTATTTTTTCTCTATCAATGTTTTCTATTGCTCTCATCTTATTTGCACTGATACATCACTAAGCCTTGTAATTCTTATGGCTGCACTTTCCGTGAACATTGAATGAATATTTATATTTTTTTACTATTTATGGGAGATTGTTCATCTTGGCAATTTCAGATTTACCAGTTCATTTTTTTTTCAGAATCAAGTATCTGCTCCTTAATTTATCAAGACTCATTTGACCCGATTCTCTAATACTGTCAGTCAATACCTTGCCATTTTTTTTTATTACTACTTTTGGTAATTGGGTATGGGCTGTTTGGCCTAAGGCCTTTTTTCAGGGGTGACCCAGGAGCACTGGGGAAGTTAAGTAACTTGCTCAGAGTAACACAGTATGCAACAGAAGTTGTGGAAATCAAACCCAGGTCTGCTTGATATACCAAGCGCATTCACAGCTTGTTACTCTAACTTGTGGACTATACTGCTAGCCCCAGTATTAATAAGTATAACACTGTCACTTTAAACCTAGGACTATTAAAGAGTGCTTCTTCATGCAAACTCTGCCCGCTGTTGAACTGGCTGTGCGCTATGAAGAGTCGGGGTGTTCATTGTCCATTTAAGTTGAAATAAACTTGAGTTCTTTGCATCCTTTCCTTCACTGAGTGTGCTGTGGTTTTGTGTTTTTTTCCCCCTCCATTTAACCCTCCCCCAATGACGCACAGTGATGATGCAGGATTAGGACACTAGTTTGAGCAACCTGCATGGCGAGTGGCTCCACAGTCACTGCTCCGTCGGAACAACAAATGGAGTCTTTCATAATAACGTGAGGAACTGAAAAACAATGTTTTAATTTTAGTTAAACACCGGCCTGAGCTGGCCTAGCGGTGAAAAGGGCTGGGGTGCTAGCACCTTACCTCTTCCCACACCGGCGACCCGTGTTCTGGAATGAGCATGGGTCAGCCAGGGGGAGGGAGCTGTCGCCAGGCAGCTCTTCTCTCCTGGGGAAGGACGTGGGGTTTCCCCGGCCCTTGGCTGCTACCAGGTGGAGGCTTGATGGCACTGCCAAGTTGGGGGGACCTAGTGCTAGGCCAGATGGGAGGAAGAGGCCATCACCAGAGCTTCGGAGCACATGCACACCACGCTCATGCGTGTCCGTGTACCGGGGTCTCGGATTAACGGGGAGAAAACGGGAAAAGGGAGCACTGGGACAGGGAGGATGAAGCCCTGAGCTTGAGGGGCAGAATGAGGCCTCTCAAGGACAGGACCTGAGCAGAACCTGCCCGTTGCCCCCGACGAGAGAAAAACCTATATGGAGGAAAAAAAAAAAACAACACCGCCCTGTTCCTAGAAATCCACTGTTGTACAAAGTTATTATTGTACACAGTTGCACACCATAACATCTTTGAACATCTTTACACATGAGTCTAATTAAAGGTCTTATAAAATAGCTGCAGGAAAATCTTGTGCTGTGATTGGTGGAATCAGACTGCAGGTCAGAAATGTTCAACTTTCTGAACCTCATTACACAGTTCTAAAATTAAAAATCAAGGAAGCCATTTTATAATTCCAGTAAGGCACTCTAGGGTATGCATACTCTTAGGACAATGGCACTTCTTGGGTGCACGACACTCAACTTTGCCTCATGCCTCACTTCCCAAGATGTGCCTTTATCCCACAATAACACACACCCAGTCATGCTTTATTGCTTAATCAAACTATACTGTACAATGCTAGTCTACAAACCAATAAGGCTCCAAACTTCCTTTCAGTGGCTCAGTAGGCAGTATGCTTGCCTCTGGAGCCAGAAGATCAGATGGTTGTGGGTTCTAGCTCCACACCAGGTACTTCAGGTAATACCCATAACTGACATTGTAGTGCAGCACAAGGGGGGCACTGCACTGGTGAGGTGCTGTCCTTCAGATGAGACATTAAACCGAGGTCCATTCTGCCCATCTCTGGTCAATGTCCAGGTGGAAGTAAAAGATCCCATGGCACTCATCGAGGAAGAGTAGGGGAGTTTCCCTAATGACATGACTGAGATTTTCCCATCAATAAAAACATGTCCCTGTACCCCGGATGTACCTTGAAACAAGTTATCACAGCTTAGTGTGTCTTTCCTGGTCAAAAATTGTAAATAAAAAAAATAAAAGTTACATTCCTTTGCAAAATGTATTAATAAAATAAATTAAATGAAGCATATATTCCACTGGAAGGACAAAGAGATGCTCACGGCACGGGACTTGAACAAGCATGCAATCTGTCTCTACAGAGAAGGCTGAGATAATAGGCCAATCTTCTGTTGCTCATGCTAGAGGATTTGCAGTAAGAGAAGGGGACACCAGGCTGCTCTGGTTTAAACTATGAATACAGTGCATTTCTTCAACTAAATGTAAAGAATATAATGCTCAATAAATGAGCACCTTCCTTGCAATACCAACCTAGTAGTGAGGTCCAAAGTGGTAAACTGAGTCAGAAACCGGTTTACAGACAGGAGACAAAGAGTGGAGGTAAATGGCATTCACTCCAAGGATGGGAGAGCGACCAGTGGGGTACCACAGGGCTCAGTACTTGGATCAGTCCTCTTTAATGTCTTTATAGGGGACACCGCAGAAGAAATGAAAGGGAAGGTATGCCTTTCTGCAGAGGACACCAAAATCTGTAACAGCGTGGCCTTTTAGGAGGGGGGTGGAGAAATGCATAGGGATTTTGAAAACACGAGGCGTGGTCAAAGTCATGGCAGTGGGGTTCAATGCCAAGAAGTGCAAAATCATGCACTTACTGTAGGACAAAGGAATCCTGGTGCCGAGTATAGGATGGGGAGGGTAGGAGAGGTGCTGACAATCCTAGACTGAAAAAGGGAGCTTGTGGTTATTATACTAAGGGACCTCAAGGTGACAGCGCAGTGTGACAAGGCAATGGGCAGGGCTTGTGGGATGTAGGGGTACATAGGGAGGGGTATCTTCAACAGGAGGAGGGAGGGAGGTGGTGGTGCTGCTGCTGTACTGCTACCTGGTACGTCCCCACCTGTAGAACTGTGTCCAGTTTTGGAGACCGCACCTTGGAAAGGACAAAGACAGGGTGCAGGCTGTCCAGCGGAGTGCAACTAAAATGGCGCAGGGTTTGCATGGGAAACACTACAAGGAGAGACTGGAATCTTAACATGTACACCCTGGAAGAAAGAAGACAGTGGGGTGACACGTTCGAGATCTACAAGCACCTCACTGGGGTGAACAGCGTGCAGGTGGGGCGTCTCTTTCAAAACAGGAAGACACCAGGAACAGGGGGCATGTGATGAAGCTTGAGGGGGAAAGTCAGAGAGATGTGAGGAAACATCTCTTCAATGAGGGTGGTAGACACCTAACACAGACTGCCAGCAGAAATGATGGAGGCTAGAATGGTGTGTGTGTGTGAAGGGGGGGGGAACTTCAAGCACACATGGCATAAACATAGGGTATATCAGAAAAGAAGCGGGGAGGTAGCCAGACAGGCAGGGAACACTTGGGCAAACTGGGTGGGCCAAGTAGTCCTTTTCTGCCAACAAATTATATGTTTATATATTAATATTGATCTTTGATTTGAAAATGGGGACCATTCAGACATTTCTAATTAAAGCACTGTTCCACAAACATTACCCTCCATCACACATTCAACAAACAGAACAAATGATGTATTTTAAGACTCCTGAAGTTTCGCACAATGACTCTTAGCTCGAGGTAATGTCCTAGATCTAGTCCAGACAATTGACATTAAGAGACCATGACACACTGCCCTAAAATCTGTCTGACCTACTTTTAGTTTTCATTTCTCTGGCTGGCAAACTGTATTTGTTTTTCAGAGATGAGTGAACACATGCGAAAGAATCTCAGCTCTCTACCAACCAACCAAGCTGTGTAGCACCCATCATCTTGCTTAGAATACGAGTGACTTTTTCTCCCCACCAGAACAGGCATCCCCCTGCCTCCAACCCCGGCAGCACCCACTACCACAACCTTACCCACATCATACATTAAACCAGATATCTGTTTGGTCCTACATCTCCACCACCATATCTGCTTCATCCTACTACCCCGGTTTAAATTAGGAACTCCTTCCCCCACCCCCTACAACAGCTAACATCCCAACACCATCTCCCTCCCATATTATTCAAATTACAAGACTTGTGTTTATACCTCTACTGAAGCCCTCAAATGGCATTTTTGAGGACTGTGAAGCACAAAAATAAAAGCAGTGCTTCAGCACTGAACCGGTATATGGACAATAGTGTGCCTGAATCATTATAAATAACAAAACAGTGCTGGGTAATGTAGTAGAAAGGCACTCCAGCAAATTCCTGACCCTGAGATTTTCTGGGCTGACCCCAACATTTAAAGATGAGGGTCAAACCGAACCCCTTTTTTACTAGGGCTAATGCAGGATCTAAAATTGTGTGTTTCACACATACCCCTCAACTGTCCCTGATTTTACCTCAAAATTTTACTCTGTCCCTCCTAACAATTGTGTTTCCATGACCAAACAGTAGGAGTTATAAGCACAAAATAATGTCAAACATTAAAGTTACAGATTTGTTCTTCCTTAGAAAATGCATTTTACACTAAGCCCCTTATTCCACCAGGTTCCTGAGTGGATATCACCAATTTTGAAGATGTGTCCCTGATTTTGGTCCTTTGTCCCTGATTTTTTTAAGCTACGTCCCTGATTTATGAGGCAGGAGGTTGAGAGGTATGGTTTCACATGTGACGGGAAGAGCACACTAGGCTGCGGACAGCTCATTTCCTGATGGATCCAGAGGAAGGGGACATGACAAATAAATTATGAGAAACCTCGAGGTGCAAGATAATATGAAAATAATTCAGGTAAAATACAATGATGAACACGGATTATACAACTCTGCATAACAACACAAAATTCTGACAGAAAAGTAGAACTTGCATTTTGTATTAATATAGCACCTTTATAAATGCTCAGGGCTGCCAACACAATTTTAATGACCTTTAAAGACAGCAATTTAAACAATATTAGAATAAAAATGTTCAGAATCCATCAAAACAATTTTATCAACACAAAGGATTTTCTTGGTTGAGATAACTACACGGAGATATGGCCCAACATCCAAGACTGTGGTCTTGGACCTTAGGAGGGAAGACTGAGAGAGATGATTAGAGACACACTGGTGGGGGAATGGGGGGGTGGGGGCAGTGGGAGTGGAAGATAAGTGGTAAATTGCAAAAGGAGCCATATCTGAGGTGGCAAACCCATGCATGAGGAGAGTTACCAAGAGGAGCAAACACTGGAAACCACTCTGGTTCTGGCAAGGCAGTGATGGCCAAAACGCAGGTCTTCAAGAGATGCAAAAAAAACAAAAGGTGAAGTACAGTGGGAGGATTAGCAATGGAAACAGAAAGGTGCAAGGAACATGGTTCAGAAGTCAAAAGTGTATACAGAATTATGAATATTGGAAGGATTAAAAAGAAAACGAGGGGGTTCTTTAGGTAGATCAGGAAAGAAGTTGTTGACAGGTGGGATTATCCGATTAAGGAGGGGGGAGGGGAGGATGATGGACGAAAATAAAAAATTACTCACTGCAGTAATGTTTTTTTCTCAAGGATCCATCAATGAGCCTTACAACAAGCATCATCTGACTTGAGTGTGATGCCTCAGAGATAGAGCTTAATGGTAATTTTAAGTTCAAACTCTGCACTGGGGTCACGCTTCTCCTATTGTTCCAACGTCAGATTTGTTTCTATAGCTAGGGGAGTTGTGACCATTAAAACTAGCTAAATGGTTATCAAATAATTTCACATTTTTTCTTTAAAAGTCTGGGGAAAAAAAACATCAAATTAAAGCAGACATTAGGTAAAATTAAACAAATTACATTCTTACAATTGCTGATTAACTGCAATAAGTAATGCTCAGGCAACCTTAAAGAGGACCTTTCACGATGGTCCAAAATGTTATAGTATAGTTATAGCATGTGTGAATAACTATGAGCAGTGCAGAAGAGCGGCTAGCAAGGCAAACAGGATGTTGGGATGCATCGTAAGGGGGATCACCTCTAGGAGCAGGGAAGTGATTCTGCCGCTGTACAATGGGCTGGTTAGACCACACCTTGAGTGCTGTGTGTAGCCCCCCTGCAAATGGGGGTTCCCAAAAGACTTCCAGGAGCTTGCTTGAATGCTCCAAGCCTGAATGGTGTTTGGCGTTTAAGCCATTTATCAGTGAGTGTTTTTAGAACCTCTGGTACTGTCTTTAAGAGCTGTCTGCTTGCAGACATACTTAGTTTGTATGGGGGACTGTGTTTCTTTGATTGAGTACCACCCGAGCTGCTGCCAATTCACTCCATTTTGCAGTCACTAGGAGTGCAAAGGAACCTATCTGAAAGATGTAACTGTTTGCCAGAAACCATTTAGAGTAATAATGAAATTACAGTTTGTCTAACCTGCTCTTTGCAGTCAGAACTGTGTCTGCCTAGTTCCCCATTCTGGTTTTGAACTGCTGAACTGGACCAATCAGTGTGGGGTAAGCTAGCTCTAAAATGGTGCCTTGGACGAATCAGAACTTGACTCATAATCTGAGCCAGCCACAAGAGGATTGTATGGGCAGTGACTCTGGGAGATGTAGTTTAGACTTTGGCGCCTTTTGGACCAACAGGAGCAGTCTATTGTGAGTGACAGCCAATCCAGTCAAGAACTGGGAGGAACTCAAAGGAAGTGCCCGGTTTTGTCTGTTGGAGTTTCAGTTGAGCTCTGGCAGTGAAGAAGGAAGGAGCCCTGTGCTTTTTCAGTGTGCAGTTTTAGTCGGGAAACGTGTGTAAGGCCCAGAGTTCTGGTCTGCAGCTTGTGTAACTGCTTGTTAGGACTGAATCCGTCCTGTGAAGAGAATCAAAGGATATCTGAAGAGCAGAAACCAGGCTCACCCTGTAGAAGACTGGAGAAATTGCTGAATTGCACTCGGTCTGTCAGGAACTGAATCTGCTGTGTGTTCTCCCGGGTATTGTGCAGTAATTGCGATCGGGATAGAGAAGCAGCCTGCCTGGTATAGTACTTTCTGTTTTACCATATAAATGTGTGAAGAAGCTTGTGTACCTCAAGTGAATCCTGCCATTAAAGGACTTTTGCCTGTTGCAGTTTGCCAATAAATGTGTGAGGAGTCTCGTGGAGCTCAAGAGTAGCCCTGTTGACATTGAAGGACCCTATCTTGTTTGGAGGTCGTGAGTACTAATTCAGGTCGCTCCCTGTTGAATTGCCACATTGAATCCAAATGGAATCACTGTACTGCTGACTATTTAAACTAATTTTTCTTTCTCTGTGGGAAAGGGCCCCTACCAGCTGCCACGGTTTGACTAGCCACTAGGGCTTGGGTACCCAGGGACAGTAACTGGTAGGGATAGGCCTGTGCACAGAGCCATAGGTAGATGAGTAAAGTGATAAGCTAATTAACCTGATTTCCCTGTCCTTGTTATATTCCCCTAAATAAATCCGAGTGCTTGTTTCAGCAAAGTTATACTGCCTGAGGTATTTGTCTATGTTAAAGTATTGTACTGTGATTGTTGCACTGTATCTTATTTTACAGGAGGTCCCAGTGCCTGAACCAGCCCTGGGGGTAAGTGTATACTGTGAAGGTAATTCTGATATATTGTGTGGGCCACTAGTGGGAAGAAAGGGGGGTTGCAGTGTCCCAGAGGGCTGTGACCAAGTAAGTTTAACTATTGCAAACCCTGACCTCTGGGTGGAGGCACCCGCCATTGGATCCAGGCCCCTCAACCTGTTAGTGGCAAATCAGGCAGGGGTAGTAGCCCCTGGGATAGCGCCATCTAGGGGTTACATGTGTACAGTACTGGAGACCACATTTGAAGAGGGACATACAGCTCCTGGAGAGGGTACAGAGGAGGGCAACTAAGATGATACGAGGACTAGGGGATTTGACGTACGAGGACAGACTTGAGGAGCTCTGCCTGTTTTCATTGGAGGAGAGGAGAGACAGGGGGGACATGATTGAGGTCTTCAAGTACCTCAAGGGAATAAATAGGGTAAACATGGAGGGGATCTTTAGACTAAAGCAAGGACTTCAAGTACCTCAAGGGAATAAATAGGGTAAACATGGAGGGGATCTTTAGACTAAAGCAAGGAGGTATCACCAGAGGGCATGGTTTGAAGTTGGAAGGGTGAGGGGGGAAAAGAGGAGGAGGTTTTTCACTGAGAGGGTGGTGGACCCTTGGAATGCGCTGCCTGACGAGCTGGTTCAGAGATCCACAGTGCAGGACTTGAAGAGAGGGTGGGACAGACACAGAAAGCGGATGCATCAGATGATGGCCTGGCCCAGGGGGGTGGGAATGGATGATAGGGGTTTCTGGAACACAAGGCGGGGGGGTGGCCTCGGCACCCAACTAGGGATCTGAGGTTCGAGCAGACTCGATAGACCGTAAGACTTAATCTGCTGGCAATTAGTATGTAGTCATTATAAAGAACCTCTGTGCGCAAACACTGAGGCAAGGGTTACCCAAAGGGCATTTGGCTGGGAAGCCAAGTTTCAAGAAAATACAAAATCACACATGCCCCCACAATGCAAAGCATCATGGGCTGCATATGCAAATCACCACAGAATGTTATGCTTGTCCAACTTTAAGCAGAATTGCATGGTGCGAGGCCCTCTCACACAGTTGCAAGGGTTCTCCTATCCAAGGCACACTGCCCATAGGTAGCTGGTCCATTCCACTGGGGTGTCCAACAGACTAGGCATACTGATGAGTCCTGGTAGGACTAAACACGTGTTCTATGTCTTCTGTTAGCACCCTTTGCAAACTGTGTGAGAGGCCTTCGCACCATGCAATTCTGCTTAAAGTTGGACCAGCATAACATTCTGTGGTGATTTGTATATGCAGCCCATGATGCTTTGCATTGTGGGGCATGTGATTTTGTATTTTCTTGAAACTTGGCTTCCCAGCCAAATGCCCTTTGGGTAACCCTGCCTCAGTGTTTGCGCACAGAGGTTCTTTTGTCTTTTAAATGTTTTTATTTTAATGGGTTCGCCATAATATATCCAAGGCACACTGCCTATAGGGTAGCTGGTCCATACCACTGGGGTGTCCAACAGACGAGGCATACTGATGAGTCCTGGTAGGATCTAAACACGGTCTCTGTCTTCTGTTAGCACCCTTGCAAACTGTGTAGAAGCCTTCGCACCATGCAATTCTGCTTAAAGTTGGACCAGCATAACATTCTGTGGTGATTTGCATATGCAGCCCATGATGCTTTGCATTGTGGGGGCATGTGTGATTTCGTATTTTCTTGAAACTTGGCTTCCCAGCCAAATGCCCTTTGGGGTAACCCTTGCCTCAGTGTTTGCGCACAGAGGTTCTTTGTCTTTTAAATGTTTTTTTATTTTAATGGGTTCACCACAATATATCCAAGGCACACTGCTTATAGGGTAGCTGGTCCATACCACTGGGGTGTCCAACAGATGAGGCATACTGATGAGTCCTGGTAAGACGAAACACGTGTCTATGTCTTCTGTTAGCACCCTTTGCAAACTGTGTGAGAAGCCTTTCGACACCATGCAATTCTGCTTAAAGTTGGACCAGCATAACATTCTGTGGTGATTTGCATATGCAGCCCATGATGCTTTGCATTGTGGGGGCATGTTTGTTTGTTTGTTTGTTTTAAAATTTATTTTTATACAGGTTAATCTGATTGGGGGGGAATCCCCATTTACAACAGATACCTGTGGCATTTGCAATAGACAAACAATACAAAAAATAGAACAAAATACAAAATCACGTTACCTAAAAAAATTACAACAGACATTTAAATAATTATACAATTCCAGTTTAAAATACGTAGATCAGAAATTTCAGTCATATGTCGAGGTAACTTATTCCATATCCCCGCTTAAACTATTTTGTAACACCATACCCCCATAATGATTCTATAATTTGTATCATAGGCAACTTTTAGTAGTCCTCCTAAAATATCTGAATATTTAGAATCAGAATTCTGACATATCAAATTTGTAAAGGATGCACTTTTAAGTATATCAAATCATGACATATAGTAAGCCATATATATTCTCTTCGTGCTATTGGATCTAACCAGCCAAGTTCCTGATAATTATACAATGATGGACTTGAGGTCCATTATTTAGGATATATTTCCCAATCTGTAATAAATCTGGTCCAATTTGTGTAAGCATTTTTATGAGAATGGATATATAATGATAAACCATAGTCTAGTACAGGCAACAACAATTGTTTTACCAGTCTGGTCTTAACATCCCTAGTCAAACATCCTGACGCTCTTCTTAATGCCCCAATCTTTGATTGACTTTTTATTTGTGACAAAATATGATCTGAAAAGAAAAACGATAATCAATCAAAACTCCCAGATATTTATAAGTATTAACCCCTTGTACCTTTTTCCCATCCGAAAGACTAATTTTGAAATCAGTTACTTCATTATTAGGTTTAGGTCCTACAGAAAAAATCATACTCTGAGTCTTCCCAGTACTTATCAAAAGTCCGGAATTTCTTATCCAAGTTTCAATATTAGAGAAGTCTGTCTGGAGTCGCTGCCTCAGTTCCCCAGGATCATTAGCAGATGCTACTAGTACTATATCATCTGCATAAAGTCTAACATCAGAACCAACTACATAATCGGGGAGATCATTAATGTAGAGATTAAATAACATAGGGCCCAAAATTGACCCCTGGGGTATACCACGGTTCAAATCTAGGAGATCCGAAGCAGTGACCCCGCAGACCACCCTTTGTTTTCGATTAGTTAAATAGGATCTAAACCACTGTAATGAGTTATGGTATATCCCTAAGTTATGCAATCTAAACAATAATGTTTCATGATGAACTAGGTCAAAAGCTTTACTTAGGTCCACGAACACTGCCCCAGTTTGGTTTCCCTGGTTCAATGATGTGTGATTTTGTAGTCATTATATGCAGTACTAGACAAGAAAAGGTGTGTGCATTTGTTATTTTTAGCCAAGATTTAAATCAGGAAGTGATGTACCAAAATTCTGCTTTTTGACTGTAAGCATGTGACAAAAGTTTCAGTTTCCATACCTGTAAATATTTTTTTCAGTCATCTTTAATTTTTTAGATATTTGCAATTTATTTGAATTGTTGTAGCGCTACATAAATATGGTGGTTGACTAATTTTCAGCTGCGCTTTTCCTTCAGGTCGCATCACGTCTTTTGACTACAGCAGTGGGACCCTGTGCTGACTATTCCTGACGTCCCTGCATGTCACACACAAGTGCAGTTGGCAGCAGAAGGGGTTCCAGTGCAACATGCTTGGTGACAGAAATGGAAACAGAAGCAGAGGATAACTGAGCAAATTACTCGGCGATAGTACAATGCCGGAGGGAAAGAGTACCAGGTATATGATCAGCAGAGCACAAGGAATAAACTGTCAAAAAAGCCCAGATGTTTTTTTTCGTAGTACTGCTGCTTTAAACTGCCTTCCATAATTTGCATTTGTTTTTGAGCCCTGCTACACTTGCCTTTGCTGTTCAGCTCCTGGGCTTCTAGCTCCTGATGACGCCACTATAGGGTAGAGGAGTGACTCACACTGTGCAGTACCATGCAGTTGCAACAATGCTGCAAGGGAAACCTACCAGTACTCAGTGTACATACTGTGTTTCCTCTTCCCCAAGACACCCTGTTAGCAGTGCATTATTCCAAAATCCAAATGCCTTGTCAGCATGTGATTTTTTTTGTGTGTGTGTGAAATTGACTCTGCCCTATAGTGATGTCAGCAGTACAACCCTGGGCACACAGCAACACCAGGCTTATTATAGAAGTTCTGGTACACCCTGCAGTTTTTAGCAGCTCAGAATGCAAAAACGAACTGCAGCGGACAGTAGTGAAATACAATTCCAGAATCGATGCAAGAAGAGGTAATTTATGCATGAAAGTCAAAACGACTGGGGAAGGGCCTCTTTAAGATAAGAACTGATTCTGGTGTGGACCTATTTTCAGGTTCTGGAAGGGAAGACAGGGTCAGGGTTTGTAATGCTCTTCGGTGGATCCCTGAGAAGAAACATTACCATGGTGAGTAATTTTTTCTTCAAAGAACAGGAATCCATCAGTAATACCTTACAACAAGTAGAGTCACTAGTAGTACCTTGAGAGGATGGATCCAGAACCTATCTAGGAAAAAGGTTCTGCAAGACAGCAGTTCCAAAACTGACTTCTCTCCTGGACTGTATGTCCAGGGAGCAGTGCTCTGTAAAGGTGTGTGCTGTTTTACAAGTAGCTTCTTAAATTTCTAGGAGGGGGATGTCCCTTGCAGCTGCCACTGTGGCAGAACCACCTCTTGTGGAATGTACCCATAGGCCTCTGGGAGATAATTTACCAGCTTTTTTATTACATAACTGAATGCAGGAGACTATCCAATGAGAGAGGGTTTTCCTAACTTCTGGTTTACCTTTGCCAACCTCTCCACAGGTAACAAAAAGCTATTTACAGGACATCCTTGTCCGCTCCATGTAGTGACCTAGTGCCCTTTTTACATCCAAACTGTGCAATTTCTGCTCATCTATACTGGAATTTTAAGGATAGAGCACCGGCAGGATTAACTTGACAGGTTAACGAGGAATTCGATTACCACCTTAGGTAGGAACTTCCTGTTACGAAGGACTACATATCCATGTGAAGGCTGGCTCTGTACAGAGGGCTTGCATTTCACTTAGCCCTGACATCTGCCAGAAGGGTATCAGGAAAATTGTTTTCCATGTGCCATATTTAAAATCAGCAGTAGCCACAGGCTCAAAGGGAGCCTCCATCAGAGGGGCAAGACAGATATTTAGATTCCATGGAGGAACTGGATCCCTTACAGGGGGTGTTACAGGTGATTGAAGCCCTTAATGAACCTTTTAGAAACAGACTGTGAGGCCAAGGATTTGTCTTTGCCTGCTGATGTGTAAGCTGACACACCTGCCAGGTATACCTTCAGGGTTGAAGTTCTCAGATCTAAGGACTGTAGGCGTACTAGGTAGAGCAGAACTGTAGGCAGCCCTGCCTCCAATGTGATTATCTTCACAGAGGCATACCACTATGAGAATCTCTTCCACTTAGAGGAGTATGATTTCCTTGTTGCTAGTTTTCTGGAAACCTTCAATACCCTCAGCCCCTCCTCTGACAAATTCAAACTAGAGAATATTAGCTTCTCAAGAACTATGCTCTCAAACATTGTGTTCTCAGGTCAGGGAATGTTCTGCCATGAGACAAAGTCAACAAATTGTATCTCCGTGGTAGGCTGATTGGAAAATTACTGGACAAGGTCAAAAGCACCAAGTACCAAGCTTGTCTGGCCCAGTCTGGGACTACCATGATCACTGTTGCTGGCTCACTCTTGAACATCATGAGTATTCTCTGTGCGACATGGAAAGGTGGAAGGCATACAGGAACTTCCCTGTCCAATCCAGAAAAAGGGCATCCTCTGGGACTGTGACCCTTGCTGGTGGCCTGCAACGAACCTGTGGAAGCTGATTGTTCTCCAAAGAGGCAAAGAGATCTATTTCCAGAGTGCCCCATGTATTGAAGACTGAGGGCAGCACTTGCTGGTTCAAGGGCCACTTGTGTTTTTTCTCGCCGACGGTGTTTAGGAGTCTGCCAGCAAGCACACTTCTAGTCTGGCAAATGTACCACTGAGATCTTTACGTCTAGGGAATAAGCCAGATTGTGGTTGCTTTTGTGCACAGTTCTGAGGGTCTCATTCCTCCCTGCTTGTTTATGTAGTACCCTGCTGTGGCACTGTCTGTCTGAATTTAAACAGACTGACCTTGTAGGCAAGAGGAAAATGACTGCATTGCCAAGGAAAATGACTGCATTGCCAACAATACTGCCTCTGAGCTCTAGGAGATTTATGTGCTCCTGAGTCCACAGTGAGATCCTCCAGGTGGGCATCCCTGCCCTAAGAGTGAGGCATCTGTTGCAAGAACACTTGCTGGGGATTGCCGGAGGAAAGGAATGCCATTTCAGAGATTGCTTTCCTCCTTCCAACACTCTAGTGCTTGCACAAAGGTCTTTGTAAGTGGCACTAACCTGGACAGTGAATCCCACTTGTGGGTTCAGTAATCCCTTTGGTGGTAATGAATGGCCCTCATCTGAAATCTGGCCCATGACACCACTGCTATGGATGAGGTCATGTGACCCAGTAACTGCAGAAAATCTCTTGCAGGCCTTGGGTGGCCCAGTGTGAAGATCTGTGCAGTAGCAAATCAGATCTGATACCCTTTCCCATAGAAGGAAAGCCTTCCCTTCCAGGGTATCTAGCTCTGAACTTATGAAGTCCAGTACCTGAACTGGTTCTGTCAGACTTCTGCAGATTTATGAAGTATCCCAACTTCTTGAGGGTGCTCTTTACCTTTTGGATAAAGCACCTTGCTTGTCTCCTGCTCTGTTTTCCTGAGACTAGCCAGTTGTCTAGATAGGGTAAAACACACCACACCTTATCTCCTCAAGTGTGTTACCACCACGGCTAGGTACTTTGTGAAGAGCCTTGGTGCTACGGTGAGGCCAAAGGGAAGGGACATAAATTCGTGCTAGCAGTTTCTCAGCCTGAATCCAAGATATTTTTGGTGACTGGTTCAGACTGGAATGTGAAAATAGTCATCTAACAGATCCAGTGGCCCCAACCAATCCCCTGACTGCAGAGATGGTATCACTGTGTAACCATCTTGGACTTTTCCTTTTTGAAATGTTTGTTCAGTTACCTCAGATCTAAACTGGGTTGCCACTCCCCATTTTTCTTGTGGGTCAGAAAGTACCTTCAAAACAGGCCCTTTCTCCACTGTGAGGCAGGGACCTTTACTACTGCCTTTCCCTGCAGCAGTTTCTTTACTTCCAGTTCCAGAAGAATTCTTTCCGTTATTGAATTTTCTGGTCTCTGCAGTTTGGGAAACTTTGTGAATTGCAGGGACAACCTCTGACCCACTACTTCCAGGACTAACTTATCTGTGATGACTTTTTTTTTTTTTTACTCAGTCCTGAAAGTAGTGGGTCAGCCTTCCTCCCTTACAGCAATGCTTGGACTGGACTGACAACCTGGACAGAACTGTCAGGGGTTTTGTTTTGGCTGTGGCTTGGGGGCTGGCATTGCAGCATATCTGGAGCCCCTCCTCCCTCTATCTCTGTAATAACCTCTTTGGGATTGGTGCTCTGTGGAACTGGTATTCACTGGCATCCAGAGCTGACACAGCTGTGGCAGCCAGGTCCTGTGCCACCTCACCACCTAATGCACCATATCAGTCAGTGCCAGCACTGCATTCCACAATGCTTTCTGGTACTGGGCTGTGTAAACCAAATAATCTGGCTGCCTCAGGAGCAGGGAGGCTGTTGTGTACACTTTATTGGTCACAGCATCCAGTTTCCTGGAATCCTTCTCAAGAGGCTGTGCGGAGATGGGCACCTTGGCCTTTGCACAAGCAGCTGCCTGTACCACTCCTTCATGATCAGGATGGGCATACAGGTACTCTACCCCCTGTCTGTCCAGCTGATACTTCTATTCAACATTTGTATCAATGCAAGCAGCTGAATTAAGTGCTGGCATGACTTCTGAAGTAGCTTTTTGGAGTGATTTGTGGATGAAGACTAAGTCTCCTTGTGTGGGCCGGCCCCATCATATCCATGAATTCCTTTTCCTCCTCATCCTCCTCTGTTTCATGAAAGTGGATGTTGAGGGTGTTCACCATCTGATGAGCACAGAGTAAGAGGTATAATCCTGTGTGGGCCTAGGAGAGGAACCAAACTCTTGGTCAGGTGAACTGTTAGGTTATATGGGTTTACCTTCCTCCTCCTCCTCCTCCATGTAAAATGTGTCCTCCTCCTCTTCCCTCCATAGGCACGTGTTCTGGGACCAGAGCCTGGAAGGGGCAGGCATATTGAGGAAATTTCTCATGGCGTGGAAGGCTTGTAAAAACTGCCATATCCTGGTCTTGTCCTCTGCTGAAGGCATTTGTTTTGATCTGCCTTCTTCTTTTCCTTTGCAGGAGGAGTGGCATGGACATGGTTTTCTTCTTGTTATTTCTTGGCAGACACCGGTTCCAGTACCTGCTCTGAAGGTCTTTTAAAGTATTTGTATTTTTCTGATCACTGGAATCAGGTTCCCCCTTTCAGACCCCCGTCTATCTTTACCATCTGTACCGTGTTTATCTGATGGCTCAACAGCTTTATCGTTTTTCTCTGTCCCCTTTGACAGGGACTGCTGTTTATGAGGAGAAGAACTCTCTGATGCGTGCTTTCCACCATCATTAGAACGCCCACTGAGCCTTTATTGAGCTTTGGTGACACAGAGGCAGACTGAAAAGCCATAAATGCATCTCTTTTTAAAGCCCTCTTCCTCTGGGTTTTAGCGAGAAACTTTTTACAGAGCTCACAATTGATAAAATCATCACCTGGACCCAGGCATTTTAAAACAAATCTCGTGGTTGTCTGCCTTTGCCAGGAGCTGAAAACAATTTTTACAGTTTTTAAAACCTATTTCCGGTTTGCTTTTTAGACCCATCAGTCGTGCGAAACACTAAAAAGACCAGTTGAACAACTTGATTTAGTTCCCAGTCACAAACACGATAATAAAAATAATTTTCTCTCAGATAAGACAAAAAACGCTATGGTGGTGTTAAAGTAAAGCAGTTTTGTTTTTATATTTAATCTGCAGTTCTGTTCCCTAAAAACAGGAGCAGTATATAAATGAATAAAAAAACACCAAAAATGCTGAAAAACCCATCAGTTTTATGGATTCAAAGTAAAAAGTAGTTGGTCCACTTCAGGCAGGAACCCCATTATAGCGCAGCCTTTTCTGGTTCCTGGAACCGATTGGGAACCTGAGAAAACTGCAAAACATACACTAAATAGAAAATAAACACCTAACTAATGCAGAGTATCAAAAACTTAACTCGTTTAGTTGAAAAATAATTAAAACCGCATAAAGAATTAAAAGTTTGTAGACCAGAAGACTGAAACTGACTTTGTGGGAAGTGCTCTCATCAGCGGAGAAAAAATTTAATGTTGGAACAGTGGGGGAGCAAGTGCACAGCGCAGAGTCTAAGCCAGTATTCTAAATTCTAAAATTAGCATAAAGTCTCATCTCTGGAGCATCACACTCCGGTTGGATGATGCATCAAGCTGCAAGGCATCATTGAAGGATTCCTGTTTGAAGCAGATGTACTAAATAACTTCCTATCACTTGCCATTCATTATGTACCTAGGTAGCTTATAAAAATGTATTTTTTTTTTAAATCTGTGGAAATAAACAGTTTAAAATGTTGAAATAAGCATGATACAAATGTTATTATATTGATTATTCTTTTTTCTTTTATCATTGTCACTTTTTGTGATACAGCATTTTGCGTTTATCGATTTTAGTTATTACCTAAATTGTGTGATTACATTTTATTTATTTATTTAAAAGTTTGATAACCAGGAAAGGCGCACTGAGCCGAAGCTCGTTTCCAGGTGCCACTCGGGAACAGACAGGTAGGAGGAGGTACAAGACTGAGTTTACAAACAGAAACAATATCAGGACAATTCCAGACACAGCATCATAGTGCAACACTTTGGTAGGTGTTGACCACCTCAAGGGAGGAGCAGTCTAGTGTGATGAAGTAGGGGTGGACTGAAGACAAGTCAGCTTCTGTCTGGAGTTGAATGCCATGGAAATTTTTTTTTTGGTGTTAAGTTTTAACTGATTTACATATGAACATACGATGAAGCCAGCAGATAAAGACTTAATGGCCTATCAAGTCTGAAACCATAAGTGGACTTTGGCAAAGTCCTGCTGTGGGGGAAGGGGGTACGTCATTTGTGGGGGAGCCAGAGGAGTAGATCACGGTGTCGTCCGTGTACATCTGTATGTGGGAGGAGGAACAGATGGAGGAAGATAATTTATAAAGACTGAGAACAGAATGGACCACAGTTTGGAGCCTTGGGGGATGCCAGCTGTGATGGGGAGGGAAGAGGAGAGGACATTACCATATTGGACTGATTGCTGTCTGTTGAGTAAACAGGAACTGAACCATATGACTGCAGATTGGGACAAACCAGACGAGTACAGTTCGAGGATCAGAAGGCGGTGGGAAACAAAGTCAAAGACCTTTTACCAGGTCCACGAAGATGGCAGAGGTGACATGGCCAAAATCCATAGCAAAGTGGATATGGTCCGTGATTTGAAGCAGAGAGGTAGTTGTGGAGTGCTGTTTCCTGAAACCTGACTGGAAGGGTGAGACAGTTCTGGTAGCTGTTAAATGGTCCAGGAGCCTGGAGTAGATTAGAGATTCTTGCAGTCTGGCAAGAGAGAGCAGGAGATGGGCCTGTAGTTGCTGGGTGAGGTTGGGTCCCCATCTTTGTAGAGAGGTATCACTTTAAAAAGCTTCCAGGCCTGGGGGACCGTGCCAGATGACAGGGAAAGGTTTAGGATGTGAGCAAGAGGAAAGGCTATGGCTGGGGCTGATATGTGGAGGAGTCTGGAATGGAGTCCAACAGGGTTAGATTTTGTTGGATTCAAGGACATGAGTGACTGATAGACTTCTGTAGATGAAATGGAGGAGGGGGTAGTTAAAGCTATTTACTTGTGGAGGTGGAAAGGGATCCATAGAGGGGCAGGGGGATTGTCAGGGAGAGTGCAGGTAATGAAGAATTTGTTTAGGGATTAAGCTATATGGAGGTGGGGGTCGGAGGAGGGTGACCCATTAAAACTGAGGGCAGGGGGGGCTGGGATAGTAGGAGGTTCCATGAATGAGCATATAACCTTCAAGAAGGTTGCTGGTGAGCCGGCATTTGCCTGGAGCTGAGGCTTGAAGTAGACGGCCTTGGCTTGTCTGATTGGCTTGGTGCTGGAGTTTCTGTGGGCTTTATAGAGTTGTAGGTGTGCAGGGGACTTGGAGGATTTGAATAGGGCCCAGAGATCATCTCTGGCTCTACAGAGGGACAGTAAGTCTAATGTGATGTAGAGGTGGTGGATATGTTTGACCTTGGCTTTTTTGAGAGGGCATGTGTGTTCCACATATGAAGAAGGGTGCATGTGAAGTTTCGGAGGGCCGTATCAGTATCAGGAGCCAAGAGTGTGGGGGACCAGTCAGTGCCGAATAGGTCTTGGAGGAGAGTGGCAAAGTCCAGAGTACGAAGGGGATACCAGATGTATTTGGGGGCTGATTGTGGAGCAACCACTTTTCTAACACAATAGGTAATGCAGTGGTCGCTGAAGGCATCCGTGAGGACGCCGGCAGCAAAGATGTGGAGGGGGTGTGAGGCTAGCACGCAATCAAGGAAGAAGTGTTTTGTTGAAGTACAGTTACGTAACAACTTATCATAACAGTAGATCTTTGAGAGGAGCTCTTGCAGCAGATAATACCATTAGGCCTAAGGCCGCCAGGCATAAGGACCCCACAGAAAAATCTAGCTAGCAATCTGTGGCGGGGGACCGCCCCTCCCAACATCGGCTCCACCCGTCAGACATGGTATAAGGGGGCGGTCCCCAGGCACCACCACAGTTCTCCCGCCAGAGACCAGACTGGGGAAAAAAAAACAGATGGACAACCAAGGAGATTTTCCCATCCCCAAAGAGAAAATAATAACATTTGTACCTGGGGGCAGGTGGGTTGGAAAGCCACCTGCTGCAAAAGCTCCTCTTGAAGATCTACTGTTACGGTAAGGTTTTACGTAAGTACTATCTCCCTTTGAGGGGGAGCACTTACAACAGGTAATATCATTAGAACGGAGTCCCAAGCAGTGTCCAAAAAAAGACCCAGGTCAGAAGGGTGGAGGACAAGATGGTGGCTGTAGGATATTAGGAGACGAGTCCCTGAAGGACCGCTAAGCTGAAACCTGCTTTCCTCCTAGAAGCAATGTCCAGACTGTAGTGCCTAATAAAGATGTGCACTGAACTCCAAGTAGTGGCTGCACAGAGGTCCGCTGAAGATACGTTCCCTAAAGAAGCGAATGATGACGCTATTCCCCTGGTGGCGTGACCGCCAAGCTGAGGTAATGGCAACTAAAAATAATGCCTTCCAAGAGAGAAGGTGTAGCTCACAATTTGCGGCTGGCTCGAAGGGGGGCAAGATGAGTTTTTCCAAACCAAACAGGAGATCCCAAGGTGGCACTGGGTCTCTCCTGGGGGGCTTGATATGCAAGATACCTCTTAGAAAGATCTTGCAGATGTCCAGCTGTGCCAGTTTTCTCTCATTTATTGGTGCATGGTAAGCTGATAGAGCGTAGAAATGCATCTTGATGAACGAGTAGCTGAGGCCCAAGTCCGACAGGTAGAGAAGATACTCCAGCACAGATTCCACTGGACATCCAATGGGATCCAGTGAACGAGGAATCGCCCACAAACAGAAATGCTTCCATTTCATATCATATATGGCCCTGGTAGAGGGTTTTCTAGCTGCCACGAGTACGACTGGCACTCTGAGGGATACTCAATCTCTCCTTAGCCAAGTCCGCAGGAGCCTAGCATGCAGATGCAGGGATCGGAGGGCCAGATGAACTAACGTCCCTTGCTCTTGGGAGAGCAAATGAGTGGAGAGGGGCAACAGAATTGGTTGTTCTGATGCCAACTGTTGCAACAGGGGAAACCAAATTTGTCACGGCCAGAAACGCGCCACCAGTATCATCTGGGTCCCTTCCACCTGCAACTTGAGCAGAACCCTCAGAAGAAGAGGGAAGGGAGGGAAGGCACAGAGAAACCTCCCTATCTAGGAGAGGGACAATGCATCTTGCCAAAAAACACCAGGCCCTGGATCTAGTGAGCAGAAATTGGGCAGTTTGGCATTGTGTGAGGACGCAAATAGGTCCAGTTCTGGCCGAACCCATGTTTCGAAGAGGTAGTTTACAACCTCTTGCTGAAGTTCCCACTTGTGGTTCTGAGACAAAGTGTGACTTAGGCTGTCTGCGGGGATGTTCCAAATCCCTAGAACGTGGAGTGTCGTGAGATGCAGGCTGTGAGCCACTGCCCAAGTCCATTTTTTAATTTTTTTATTTTAGTTTTTGTTGACCGGGTAAGTGCACTAGACAAATTCTGCCTATTTTCAGGCACGACCTGGGGTAGAGGGATACAGATGAATGCCAACTGATTTTGAACCAGATTAAGTTGTTGGTGATATTTTTTAGTGAATGGCCTCTCTGCATACCGGACAAGAGTGTGTGCCCTCTTGTTAATTGATATGGAAGACTACTGGGGCATTGTCCAACTGGACCAGGAGTGGCCCCGGAAGGAGTATCCCTTGGAATGCGTACAGTACGGCTCTCACCTCCAGAATATTGATGTGTAGAGACCATTCCGTGGAGTTCCATGAATCCCTCGTCTGGTAAGCAGCAAGATGTGCTCCCCATCCTAGTCTTGAGGCATCAGTAGCAAGGATTTGCTGTGGGCTTGGTCGTTGGAAGAGAACTCCTATGCTCAGATGGACTGGGTTGATCCACCAAGTCAGGGATTGATGGACACTGCCAGAGGTACAAATGGGCTGTTCCAGTTCATCTGTGCCTTGGTCCCACTGAACTCTGAGGAGCCACTGCAGTATCCTCATGTTCAACCGTGCGAGGGGAACTGTGGCTATGGCTGCGGCCACATGAACAAGTAGCTGCAGAACCACCCTAATAGTGACCCAGTTTGAATCTTGTACCCTGTGAGCGACCTCTCTTAGCCTGTGCGCCTGGTCTGTGGGCACGAAGGCTTTTTCTTGGACTGTGTCCAGGACTACTCTTATGTATTGTAGCCTTTGAGCAGGCCATGGGTGTGACTTGGGCAAGTTTAAAGTGATGCCTAGAGATTGAAATAGACTGACTGTCTCCTCCAAGATCCTATTTAATTGGTCTTTTGCCAGAGCTGTAAGAAGCCAATCATCCAGGTAAGGGTAAACAAAGTGACCCCTTCTCCTGAGGGCCGCTGTCACTACTGCCAGGCACTTGGTAAAAGCCCTTGGTGCTGATGATAGGCTGAATGGTAGCACCCTGAACAGGTAGTGCCCATCTCGGAAGGTGAAGTGTAGGAACATCCTGTGGGACGGCAGGATTTTGATATGCATGTATGCATTCTGCATGTCCAGGGGAGCAGAGCCAGTCTCCTTGATGGAGCATGGGCAACAGACTTTCCAGGGTCACCATCCTGAACCTCTTGTATTCGATATAATTGTTCAGTTGGCCGAGATCTATAACGGGATGAGGTCTCCCATTTTCATTGGAACAAGGAAGAAGTGAAAGTAGAAACCTTTGCCCCTTTGAGCAAAGGGGACCTCCTGGATGGTCTCTTGGCTAACAAGGCCTGTATTTCTGGTTGCAGGAGAACAGCGTGGGAGGGTGAACAGTGGGAGGGGACTGGTGGGTTGTCCAGTGGAATTTGAGTGAATTCTAGGGAGTATCCTTTCTCCACTATCTGTAGGACCCATTGGTCCGAAGTGATATTAGACCATCCTGATAGGTAGAGGGAGAACCTCCCTCCTACTACCTCCCCCTGCACTTTTTGTGGAGGGTCAGTCAGTGGGGAGTCATGCTGTACTGGAGGGGTGGCCAGGGCGCATTGGGATTTTTGGGGCCCTGGGCGCCTGAAGGGACAGGGTGGCCTCGTCTCAAAGCCTCCTTTTTGTTGAGGTTGGTGTCTTCCCTGCTGTCCTCGATTTTACGAAAAGGACGGCAACAGTTAGCTTGAGGCTCTGATCTATACATCTTGTGGGCCTCAGACACTGCTTTCCCGGAGTCCTGTAGACCAGTGATGAGTTTCTCCGTTTCCTGGCCAAAAAGGACTGGTCCTTGAAAAGGAGCATCCAGAATGGCGTCCTGAAGGTCTTGTCGGAAACCCGAAACTCTTACCCAAGCATGCCTCCTCATGCAGACACCTGTCGCTGCTGCCCTCGCTGCCGTGTCTGCCGAATCGTAAGAGCTCCTGAGGACATGTTTGTCTACGTCCATCCCTGATTAGATGACTGCCAGGAGCTCTGCTTTCCCTTCGGAGTCTGGCTGAGCCTTAGCCAGATCCCTTGCCTTAGCCCAGAGTGACTTTGATAGGTCTTCAAGTGAACCAGGAAGTTCAACGACCAGAACATGCAGGTGGCCAAAGAATATACTTTTCAGACAATTTGGTCCAACTACTTGGACTCTGGATCTGGAGGTTGGTCCAGGTCCATCTTGAAAACGAGCGCTGCTCAATGGTGTTTGCCTAGTAAAATAAAGATTTGATTGATTGATTGACTGATTGGGCACTCATACGTCTGGGTTGTTGTGCCCTACCATGTGCTGCCATCAGCACCATGGAGTCAGCGTTTGGATGCTCTCCCAGGAAAGACTCCTCTTTTGGAGTTTTATACAGCCTGTCCGCCTTTCTTGGCACTGCATTTGTAGTAGCCAGTTGTTTCCAGGTTAACCTGGTGACGTCTTGAAAAGGCTCCACTAATGGGGGAATGACCAGTGGTTTAGGGTTGGTAGCCCCCAGGAATTTAACCAGACGTCATATCTCTGGATCCAGCTCTTCCATGTCCCATTGGTGTAGAGCTTGGATGTGACGCATTATGTCCCGTAAAGACAGGTCGTCCAGTTGGGACCTAGGAGAATTTCTTGGGTCTGAAGAAGGGATAGGGAGCTAGTCGTCTGACGAATAATCTGAGGAGGAGTCTCCAGCGTCATCTCCTAAGGTCGACTGTGGTCGTCCGCTGGAGGATGGTATGGACTACGGGTGCCTTTTTCTGCCACTTGGACCGGGCGTCTGCTTGTCCTCCTCCTCTGGCGTCCGATGATCCCTCGGCAGAGGAGGTGGCTGGGGGACGGGTCCCTGGGTAATGTCTGCAATGGGAACGGGTCCCTTGGCTTGTGGAGCAGATCCCCTTTGATGGTGTTCCATCATGAAGTAAACAGCGCCCCTACGTCAGCTAAGGGGACAACTGGGGGTGGAGGCATCTGGTTTGAGAGACCGGGCTTTGGACCCTGTGGACATTCGGGGGCTGGCGTCTGGTCCCGAGGCACTTCTACTACGGATGCCTCTGGTGTTAGATCTGGGTTAGGCTCCTTCTCTGAGGTTGAGCCCCCTTGTGGTCTGGCGTCAGGTTCCTTGGGAGAAGGCAGTCGTGCGTCTTCGGGCGTTTTATCCTTGGATGCTGGGGCTAATGTCTGATTCACTGGAGCCGACAGCCATTCAATGGCTGGAGGAGCCTGGTCCTTATCCAATGCAGAGTCGGAGGGGCTGGTAGTATGCCTACCATCAGAAGCAGATGTCTTTGTGTTCAGGGGGAGGAAGCGTCTGGTACCAGATGACCTCCTGGCGTCTGGTGGCATCGTCCAGTCATTTGTGTTTTTCACATGAATCAGCATGCTTTTGGGCGACATCCAAAGATTTGCTAGAGGCAGACGCCTGTCCCTCTTGGGTCAACCCATGGGAGGATTTGTGGGGTCAGTGGGCCAAGGGAACTTCGGCAGATGAACACCCTGCTGAAGAAGACTCACCTTTTGTTTGTGATGAGGATGATGCCCTCTTGGGAGTAGCTCCCAAAACAGCAGTGGTACCTGGGGGAACCAATTCTGATCTCCCGCTGGAGGTAAAGGAAGCAGAAGTCCTCTGGGGGGACTTTGGGCAGGATACTGACCTTGCCCTTTCTTTCTCTCGGTGAAGGTACTTCCCTCCGGATCTTTTCTCCTTGGGGATGACTCCCTGGGTGAAGAAGAAGAACTACGCCCCGACTGGGTCTTCTGCATGCACACTTGTTTCTCCAAAAGATATGCATTGAGCATACTGGCACATCAAATTCTGGTTTTACTATTACATTTCTGAGTGTGTGGGCAGTCATCAGGCCGGTGGTTCGGGCCTAAGCAGAGTGGCAGTCTCTTGCCAAGATCTGCTTCCCACACAGACACTTCAACTTTCGTCATGAGGAAGATGAAGAAGACAAGCAATATGGTCAAAAATTACAGGAAATAAGTGATTTCTGACTAACTGCGCGAAAAAAAGGTGGTCGACTGCGAACTGTGGTTTTCATAGATCCGATGTAAGTGGGTCAACAGTGGAAAAAGAATGGAGGTGGTGCCGGAGGCGGTCTCCCACTACAGACTAGCTATATTTTTCCGTGGGGTCCTAACGCCTGTCAGCCTTAGTCCTAATGGTATTACCTGCTGAAAGAGCTCCCCCTCGAAGTAAGATCTTTGGATTTAGGCATGTAGGCTCAGTTGAGAAAAGTTAAGGGACTCAATTTGAGGAGCGTGGGTTTAGAGGAAGGGGTGAGCCAGTCTATGTTGCAATCGCTGAGAAGGATAAGCTTGCCTTTGTCAGCATGGGAGGTGATAGAGGAGATGCAGGTGACCAGGGAGCTGACAGTCGCTTTGATGGTGGTGGGGTGTAAAGTACACCAATGTAGATAGGGGTGGTAAAGGGGAGGGAGGTTAATAGGGAGTAGCGTATATACAGTGCTACACCTCTGCCATGCTTGCCTGGTAATTCAGTGCAGGTCAGCATAGATAGAGACCCATGTTTTTCTTAAATAAGAAATAGCAAGAACTAACAAGCAATTAATGTATAAAAAGAAACAACAAGAAATTCAAGGTAGAACAAGAAATAGCAAGAAATTCAGCATATTAAAGGAATAAAATGAAAAAACACATGAATAAAGTGAGAAAAAACACCTGCTTTCTGGCAGGCAAAATCTAAATAAATACGTGTAGCAGTTGTTGTTTAGTCTCTGTTGTTACCGCAGAAATGGTCCACAAAGGAGCAACAGCAGAACTTTTTCAGTCACAAAACCTTGCAAGACCACAGCATAATGCTGCTTAATACAATGTAGTATGCTAGGAATGTAATTTCTAGTGTGTATAAGGTCGTTCTGAGGTAGTTTATGAATTTAAATGCGATAAGAAATAAAACTACATTTTTAATGAATAAAAACAAATAACAAGAAATTCCAGAAAAATAAAAATTAAAATTATAAAAAATAAAAAGAATTCCACGGGTCTTTAAGCATAGACTCTACGGCCAAGAGAATTGCAGCTATGAGTGGGACAGGCCAAGAGAGCTCAGGCAGGGGGATAGGTCAATACCAATTGGCTCAGAAAGTGGGTGTGTAGAACAGAGCGGACTGATTTTGGCAGCAGGGGCTCCCTATAAAATGAACACCAGCTGAGGGTGGGAAGTGAATGATATACGGTGCCGTACAAATTTTGTGCTGTTTAGTTGTTTGTTAACTATATGAAAATCTAATAAAACTTTAAATGATGGAAAAAAAAAAAAAAATTTAATCAGCCCAGTGATTCAGTGGGCTGAGGCACTCAGTGCTACACCACCCACCACACTGGCGATTCTTGTTCAGGAACGGACCAGGGTCACTCAGGGGTCACCGAGGAAGAAAGAGGATTGAGCATTCACTGATAGCTCTCCTCTTCGGGGAGGGTGGACAGCGTGAGTGTCTGCTTGCTTGACACCCAGCGAACGCTGGGGGGCACAGCAACAGTGGCAGCTTCTTGGAGGGCCGGACACAGGCAGAGAGTACAGATGGTGTTATCTTGCCATGTGCCCACACCATTGCACGCACTGCTGACCTCAGGAACAGGAAACAATCAGAGGAAAAAAACCTCAAGCAGCAGGATGATGGCGGATGACCCTGCAGGCTCAGCTTCCCCACCTGTGACACCCAATTACCCACAGTGGTAAGTACATAGCTGGTGTAAGGCCTTGGACAGTGGGTAACAGAACTGGGGTCACTCTGGAAAGGGGGCTGCTTGGGTGGCAAGGGGAGAAACTAAGGATGTAAAAAAAAAAATTAACGGTGGGGGGGAATGGAACAGGCGAAGATCACAGAGGGCAGCATGCCAAAAGGGCTTGCAGCTATTAGGTTTGACAAGCCATCAGGTCCAGATGGTTTACATACAAGGGTGTTGAAGGAACTAAGACCAGAATTGGCAGCACCCCTGTCAAGTCTGCTACGGTGCTCCCTGGAAACAAAGGAAGTTCTGAGAAGTTGAGGTCCACTGATGTGGTCACACTGCACAAAGATGGAGACAGGGAGGACCCAGGAAAGTACAGAAGCTACCAGCCAGTCAGTCTTACCTCGATTGTTGGTAAGCTTCTGGAGACCTTGGTTACGGGGGGAAAAACCTGGAGGCTAACAGACTACAGGACAGTGAATAACATAAGTCTGTGATGGGAAGATCATGCCAAACAGACCTGATAGCTTTCTTCAACCGGGTCACCAGTGCAGCAGATATGGGGCTGGTGCCTGATGGGCTTTGTTTCAACTACAGCAAGGCCTCTGATTTGGTTCCACATAGGAGGCTACTAAAAAGCTGGAGGATCCAAGGATAGGGAAGGGCTAATAAGGTAGATTGGAAACTGGCTGGGGGGAAAGGAAACAGAGGGTTGCAGTGAACAGAATTAAATCAGGCAACAGTGAGATCACAAGTGGGGTGCCACAGGGGTCAGTCTTGGGTCTTGTCCTGTTTAACATGTTCATCAGTTACACTGGAGAGGGTATCCAAGGCAAGATGCGTCTCTTCAAACATAACAAAACACTCAGTAGCATGGTGGAAAATGAAGAGGGGTGAAGGAATTATAGAGCGACCTGAAACTCAGGAAAGGTGATCCAAACTACGGCAGTTGGGGTACAATGCCCAAAATTGCAAAGTGATGCATACTGGTAAGAATAAGCCATGCAGAGAGTATTGGATGGGAGGGGTACAGTTAGGGATGACAGCAGAAGAGAGGGATCTGGGGGTTATCATCAGCAACAGTCACAACTGTCAGTGTAATAAAGTTATAGCAAGGGAACCAGGATGTAGAGGTGTATAGGAAGGGGATTCAAAAGCAGGAGGGAGGTGATATTACCCCTATATAGGTCCCTGGGGAGGCTCCATCTGGAGTGCTGCGCTCAATTCTGGAACTCGTATCAGAAGAGGGACAGGCTGGAAACAGTGCAGCAGAAGGTCACCAAAGTGATTCAGGGTAGGGCAAAACATACGAGAAAAGATTGCCAAACCTGAACATGTACTTGCTAAAGGCCAGGAAGTAAGTGATATGAGCGACTTACAAGTTCCTGAGGGGAATAAACAAAGTTGGCAGTAAGAATCTGTTCACCAGGAACGGAAACCCAGTGGCAAGAAAACATGTGTGGGGCTAGCTGAGGGGAGGGGGGGACTTAAAAGGGATGTTAAGAAGTTCTTCACCAAGAAGGTGGTGGAACAGTGGGATGGATTACCCAAAGAGGTTGTGTAGGCTGGGATAAGTGGATTCAAGGCCAGTGGGACCAATTCAGAAGCTTTGTGGTGCTAAAAGGAGGGAGGGGTCAGCTGGGCAAACGGAGGGATAGATCTAAAACCCCTATTTTGACAGCAGATCAATGAGGAAAGGTAGGAAAATTGGGCAGCCTCAATGAACCTTGGGTCTTTTTCTGCCATCATTGTCTATGTTCCTATGGATCCGTCTTCAGGCCATTCTAAAATAAAGCTTTGGATGGTGCATTTTACAAGGGTTTTGGAATGGAATTCCTTAGACTTGAAACAAAGACCATAAAAACGTGCTCTCAGTGACTTCAATGGAGATACAATCGGAACAATGAAGCTTTTTTTTTTTTATTATGCATTATCTCCCACACTAGACCAGCCCCATCAGCCACTCTCTCCCCCAGCTCCATCACCTGCTGTCTCTGGGGCTTACCTCCGACCAGACAGTGCCCCATGGTTTGCTCCCCGTGGCGGAGCCTCCCAGGTTCCCTGAGCCCAGGAAGAGTTTAGCTCAGCTGTGTGGTCAGCAGTCCCGTGAGCGGAGTAGGGCCTGCGAGGAGAGAGGCAGCGTCATCCTGCAGTCAAGGGCTCCTGTTTTCCTGTCCCCGCCCCCGGTACTGCAGACAAGGACTGAAGTGGACACTGCATGCCTGTGTCCTCAGTCGGGAGGCGCCCACCCATCGTGGATCTGCTTGCGCCGACACCAGTGGGAACCCCTCCTCCAGCAGGACCGCGCCTCTGGGATGCTCAATCCTCCTCTCCCCCACCCCAGGCAGTCCCTGGTGACTCAGGCTCTCTTCTGAACCCTTGTCACTGGCGTTATGTGTGGTAACTGTACCGCTGCAAGGACAAGCTTGCTTCCAATGAAACATTTCTAAATAAGGAAGGATCATGGTGATTGACAGGGGCCAGATAATCACTTAGCTATGTGGGGACCGACCCATGTGGAGATTTATATACCACAGCAAGAGCCATAAAACTTGCAGATGTAAAATAAAAATAAAATCATCAAAAAGGTAAGTAAAGAAAACAAATGCATAAAAATTAATATCAAAACATCAAACGGCCCCAAACCTTTATTCTGTACTATATGCTTCCCCCTCTCCATACTCACTACCCACTACATACCCAGGTTCTAGCCTCATCCCACCCCCTACCGACCTGCCCCCCACACACCAGTTCCTCTCTTACTCCCTTATCCTGCCTCTTTAGATAATGCCTACCTTTGGCTGATACCTCCCCCCCCCTTTTTTCCTGACAAAGTGGTCCTGTCCCTGGGATCTGGACCACTGCATACTTTCTCTCAAGTCTACCCAGAAACCGCCCTTGGTGGCTATTAGCACTTTTATTACATGTATTGCACTCTTACATTTGCTGCTTAGTCCACTGTACTAATAAGCCTATGTGAGATTACCACTTTAACATGTGTATGCTTCATGCAACTTCTTTCTGTACCCAACTGAAACCATTTTATTACTATTTTATATTTGTGAAATTACTAGGCATTACTGTCGGCATGTGTATGAATCCTTGTATTACTGCTTGCTTAATGTATGTAATGTTTGTATTGGGCTTTCCTCACCCCCACTGGCCTCCAAGCCCCGGACTGCATCAGCAACTCCCTCCTCTAAGCCCAGCCGGGATGCCAGCTCTAACAGACAGGCAGCCCCCCTCGGGCTTTCCTCGCCCCCCACTGGCCTCCGAGCCCCAGACTGCATCAGCGACTCCCTTCTCTGAGCCCAGTCGGGCCACCAGCTCTAACAGACAGGCAGCCTCCCTCGGGCTTTCCTCGCCCCTACTGGCCTCCGAGCCCCGGACAGCATCAGCAACTCCCTCCTCTAAGCCCAGCCAGGCCCCCAGCTCTAATAGACGGGTGAGATGTCGAGCTACAGCTTAGTGCCCTGATTAGACCTTTAGCCGGCACCGCAGCCCTCGACTGGACACTATCAGTTCCCTCGCCTTGCCAATTGGCTAAAGTGTGACACTATCATACTGGGAGCATCTCAAAGCCAGTTTTTCTGCCCACCGCCCCTTCCCCGTGTGTTATTAAATAGTCTATCTCCATGCCCCTACTACTCTTCTCCTCAGCTATTGGCCAATGCTGATCACTGCTACTGGTTAACAACATAACTCTTGACTTATCAGCTGCTGCCAAAAGGATCTAAACTAATAATCCACAGCCTCTCCTTGCTGTCACATCTAAACTCCCCAGTGTTGCAAGCTACCACTGCCTCCCCCTCTTAGTGGTCTGACAATAATGACTCTGCCTAATATTAAAATCCTCCTCATTGCCCTTGCTATTTACCTCCCCATCCTCACTGATCACATGCAACTTCCCCCCGAGCCCCCCTCCTCTCTTACGCCCTTACTTTTGGACCCTCTATCCTGAACCCCCCACAATCACCCTCGCCTATTCAACTCTATCCTGCTCCCATTACCCCTTCTGCCCCTGTTCTTCCCTCTTCACCTATCCAAACCTATGGTCAATCCTCCATCTACTCTCCTTTCGATCAACTTCACCAGCCCACAGTAAATCGACTGGAAAGCAGTGCTCTCTCACCATGTGGAGCAAGCAAATACACGCTACCTAATTATCACACTCCTACTCCTCGCAGCAGGTGATATCCACCCCAACCCAGGCCCTGCTCTTGCCACCCACCAAACTAGCTCTGTGGCTACACCCTCAAGCGTTGCTACCTCTGCTCATCACAGTCCCCTTCCCCATGGACTACGTGTACTCCATTTAAATACAAGAAGCCTAGCCCCCAAACTCGACCAACTACAGGTTTTAGCCATTCATTATGCCTCTGACATCATCATCCTGACCGAAACCTGGCTAAAACCCAGCATAGGGGACACATCCATCGCCATCCCAGGTCTCGCTGTCACCCGAACCGACCACCCCTCTAGAGGCGGTGGAGTTGCTATCTACGTCAGATCCAACATCCACTTCTCCGTAACTCTAGTAAAAGTGGAGCCCCAAGCCTACGAACTACTTATGCTATAGCTGTCCCTTCCCTTCTCACTCCCTATCCATATTGCTGGGGCCTACTGCCGACCAGGTACCCCATCCGCTACAGTCTCAGACCTTTTAAGTTTAACAGCCTTCCACACCCCCGTGGGTGAACTTTATATCATGGGAGACTTCAACCATAACTGGCTTTTGCCCTCCCTAAATAAAGCTCGTACAGATATTACTGCCTTAAACCTGTCCCAGCTCATCACTGAGTCAACCCGTATCAATCCCAAGACTGGTAATCACTCCTTTATAGACTGGGTACTCACCTCCCACCACCATCGGATTTCACAAGCTGGCCTACTACCCGACTCCATAAGTGACCTCCATATCACCTGCATAGTCCGCAAAATCCACCGTCCTAAAATACCCCCTAAGCACCTGCTTCAACGCTCCTATAAATCTCTGAACCTTACCCCCCTGCTGGATGACCTAGCTCATGCTAACTGAGGATCCAGAACCGGTAATATAGCCATCGATGACTCCCTTACGCATTTTTGCAACACATTCCTTAACGTCTGGGATAAGCATGTCCCACTTAGGTGCATCAGGGTTGGGGGAACCACTTACACTAGATTACCCCCAAACTCATAGCTTGTCAAAAGGCCCAGGACAAGGCCTGGAAAACATACAAAACCTTGCTCCTCCCACACGATAACAATGCCTATCAAATGCTACGAAATAATTGCACTAAGGCTACTAGACTAGCTAAAGCAGAGTACTTCAACTCCACCTTTCAGGCAAACACGAATCACCCCTCCAAATTCTGGAAAGTTATCCACTCCCCCCAACTAGTCCCACACCCATATTGGACAGAAATGGATCACTACTCCTCGACCCTCTGGCGGTCTCCTCAGAGTTCAGTTCCTACTTCACCTCTTGTGCCACTACCCTACTCTTCTCCCCACCTACGGTCGCTCCTCTTGGTCCCTCTGCAGAGGATACGAAACCTCACGGGCCAAATTCCTTCTCATTCAATAACATCTCTCCTACAGAGGCCCTAAATGCCTTGCTCACCCTCAACCCATCTAAAGGCAAATCCCCAGATGGGCTGGACCCCAAACTTCTCTACCTTTCCGAGCCTGCTACCGCGGCTCCGCCAGCCGACCTTCTGAACCTGCCCTTCGCCACTGCAACTGTTCCTACAGAGTGGAAACATGCCATTGTACTACCTCTGCCCAAAGGCAGCAACCCAGCCTCCCCTGCAAACTACCGCCCTATCTCTCTCCTTTCTACCCTCACTAAACTCCAAGAACACCTTGTGCTCTCCCAGCTCTCTAAATTCCTTTCCGACTCCAACTTCTTCATGCCCTACCAGTCTGGATTCAGGAAGAATCACTCCACTGCTACTTCTCTGCTAAGACTTTCTGACACTATCCTCTCTGGGATGGACAAAGGTCAGTTCACCTCAGCCATCTTTGGCAACTTAGCTAAAGCTTTCAACACCATCTCCCACCCCCTTCTACTAACCTGCCTCTCTTCAGCAGGACTAGCAGAGTCTGTCACAAACTGGTTCAGTACCTACATGCAAGGCAGAACCCAGTTAGTCAAAATTGCTGATGCTACCTCCCCGCCTCTCCCTATTGATACCGGTGTTCCGCAGGGATCGGTACTCAGCCCAATCCTTTTTTTCATTTTTCTCAATGACCTGCCTCTATTCTGCTCATCCTCCCACATACACATGTATGCGGATGACACAGTTCTATTTGTCACCAGCTGCACCACAGAAGAGGTATCCACCGGTCTTCAGGCAGACTTTAACAAACTTCAGCACTGGTTTAGCTCTCACCCACTCTCCCTCAACGCCAAAAAAACTGTCTCCATGACCTTTGGTACCAGACAGAGACTATCCAGGCTCACAGCTCCCCCTACCTTCCATACCCTCGATGGTACAATCCTTGAGGACACTACTACCTTTAGGTATCCAGGGGTTTGGCTTGCTAAACACCTATCCTTCTCAGCACACATAGATGTGATCCTGAAAAACTATGCCCCAAGCTTGGCACCCTGTACAGGAACCACAGTAGCCTCTCACTTCCTGCGAGACGTGAAACTGTGCAGAAGATGATTCTACCAACCTTCGACTACTGTGATGTGGTCTATAGTGCTGCCCCCAAGTCAATTTTATCCAGGCTGGATCCCCTCTTCAGTGCTTTCTGTCGCTTTGCTCTAGATGCCCCCTTCACTCACATCATTGTGAGCTATATCACTCTCTGGCACTACCCTCCCTTGAAAACAGACGTCTTCTCCACTGTGCTAAATTTGTGTTGAAATTGCTGCTCGGTTCACTCCTGGTATACCTCATCCCCTCTCTATCCACCCCACCCCCTCTCATGCACTCAGATCTATGGACTCCCGGCTACTGTCAATCCCTCATCGACGGACCACAGCGGGTCAAGCCACCTTCTCACACCACCTCCCTAAACTCTGGAACAACATCCTGCATTCGTCATTCCTCCGCCATACGCTCTCTTTCCTCCGCCTTTTATAACTATTACGCGATAAACTGCAACTGCGCCTGATCCATCCCCCCACCTAGCCGCACCCTCTCTTCCCCACCTCCCATCCTCAGTCTCCCTTACCCTATGGGTTATTCTGCTAGTGCCTGACCAGCGGCCTAGTGTCTGGAGTATATTCTACAACAGCTGCACTTAATTGTCATTGTCAATGTATATGCTTAAAGTTCTCGTTGCCAAATGTCTGTTGCTGGTTGAGTAGTAAGTTAGTGCGTCTATTCTATTTTACCCTACGTACTTCTAGGAATAATGTAACCCACTGTTTTTGCCATCTTGCATGTTGTCTTTAATCCTGTACAATGTAAAGCTTGATTGTCTACCAGCTGTACCCCTTCCCCCAGGTCGCACCAGGAGACGAGCATCTTGTTGCTCAGTATGCCTTTCCTGGTGAAACAATTCAATAAATAAAACAAAGTAAATAATGTTAACTGACTTGGAACTTTTGTAAATGAGTCCTTGCCTCGAAGGTATTTAATCCCAAACTGAATAAAGTAAACTAACTAAACTAAGACTCCAAAGAATCTATGCTATCTACTACAAGCTGACCTAAATAATCAACATTCTCCAAGGCCTTTTGGACGAAAATGCCTGATTAAGTCCTCAGTTATAAGAAAATGTCTGGCAGAGCCTGCTTGGCGTTCTGTGCCACCTCGCTCTACAAGTAACATCCTGACTCTGTTACAATGCAGGGAAGGAAAAGCTGTTCAGACTTCACTATTAGCTTTTAGGAAACATAAATGTGATTGTTAAGCAATCTGTTGTTTTAAGTTGCTGATGCTGTAATGCAAGAATGCATTTGCTACTGCCACTCTGCACACTCAAGGAGATCTCACCAAATGTTCTCAATTAAATACTCGATAAGCTAATTCACATATGGAAAAATATGACCCAGAACTGAGTCCCCACGAGCCAAAGTCCTAACTCACACGAGCTGTGAATGGCCCCCAGCACTGGCTAATAGACTAATGCTGTGTGGTGTGTGAAGCACTGTGCTCTGCGGTACAGCTCACAATGCAGTTATCCTATTATGCAGTGCTATCAGTGGTTTGGGAAATACAACTCTCAAGACTGGGGTGGAACAGATTGCTGCCTGACAATAAATGGAAATGAAAAGACAGCGAATCCTGGAAAATGAAGCTTGCTGGGAGAAATAAGGCAGGGAATTCATTGAGAAAAAGACCATGTGAGGGGACAGAGATGAAAATGGGCCATGAAGAATGCACTTGACAATGTATATCAATGAGGACTGAAGTAAATCTGGGTGGGCATGTCCGTGAAACATGCATGAATGTGCAACGGCAAGAGGGGGGTGCATCTGCAGGTGATAATGCTAGGACAAGTGTACATTTATGCGGATGAATGTACCAGTGTTTAGTAATTAGATATACTATGTTTTGCCAAAATGTATCGGCCCGACCTTTACAAACCCTGACACTGAGGTGCCGAGACACGCTGCGTTAGACATCGATGTACCCGCTGCAGTGTTTTGGGGCTTCGCGCTTCTTACTTAAGGATTCTAACTCCGCTGCAGGTAAACCCGATGTCGGGCAACCATGTGTCAGGCACCCGGCATCGGTATTCTGTGGGTCGGGCCGATGCATCTCGGCAAATCAAATGACTCCATTAGTAATAAAAGGGGATTACTCAGCTCCCCAGAGGAAATACTGAGAGACCTTGAGATCCTGATTTAGCAATCCAGAATGTTAATACACTTGTTTAGTTGCAGTTTATTATTTGGTTGATCCTGTGACGCCCCACCCACCACGGCGCCATACTATTTATCCCAGAGTCCCCCGCAGCCAGCTCTTTGGTGATGCAACTGATGGACTATGCCACAGGGCTCTCTATGTGCCAGCACCTCTTGCAACAGAATACTAATGTTACAGAGTACATGATCTGATCAGATGGTTGGCCACGGGGGACTCTGGGATAAATAGTACAGAGTCATGGTGTGGGGGTCGCAGAATCAACGAGATAATAAATGAAACTGAATCTAAGTGAGAGCATTAAAAAATTCTTTAATATTGTAGATTTCTAAATCAGGACCTCACGGTCCCTCAGTAATTCTCCTGGGGTGGGGAGTATTCCCTTTTAAGCAATTAAAGTCAACAGTGGACGCATGCATTGTTCACCTTGTACCTTCGACAAATGTTATCAGTAAGCAATTATACACGATAGGGTGTGGAATGTACCAGAATAAACCACGGTTATGGATGTTTAGGCCACTCAGCTTTGCCTCATGGCTTCAAGCACCCATAACCATGGCTTACTTCAGCATAATCCACAAACCCTGTAAGTGTATTACTGCACTTATAAAACTAGAGATGTGCAACAATGTACAGTAGAACCGCAGATGTATTCAAACTGTTTTTCACTCAGTGGCTCAACAATGTTAGAAAGAGGTGTGTGCGCGCGCGCGTGTGTATGTCCATAGTCATTCTCGCACACACATCTTTCTATTCTTGGTGAGCTGCCAACTGATAAAAATGTTTGAACAAGCTTGCACTCTATTGTGAAGTGCAGGGAGCGTGCGCTCTGAACGCTAGATCCTGGAACTCTTCCTGTGACTACCATCACCAAGAGGATTTCTCTTGTGAGGACTTGTGCCTTCTAAAACGGTCAGACCTCTAATTTTACTTTATTCTGGTGGTTTGAATCTCTTGGCTTTCAGGCAGAGAGAGTGCCTGTCAATTTAAAAGGATCCCCGGGTAGTGAGTGCCTGTGGGGGTCTGAAGACATTTTACATAAAAGTCTCCGATTAGTGCACCACAGTGAGGAGGTGCACTTATATTCCATTTGCACATTGGATCTGGTTATAGTTACAGTCTGGGAAGTTATAACATTTATTTTACTGTGAAGTGAACGCCTCAAATGGAATTATCTTCATCTGTGACTCTGGTGTCTAGCCTTACAGCCCAAGTTTGAGTGGCCATTAGAAATTTGTTATTATAATTTTAACATATTATAGTTTATTGTACGGGTGGGGGTGTGTGTAGGGTTATATACTTTCTAGTTTGATTTATTTTATAATTGTTTAAAACTCCATCCTCTTGGTGAGAGAGAGGGGAGGAATCTTTTGAAGAGGTGGGCTTAATGTTCTGTTTTGGTTGTTTTTATTGTTTTATTACTTTATTTGTATTCGATTCTCCACCAAGTGAGAGATGTTGGAGTACTGAAATGTATTGTTTGTTTATTGTTTTGGGTTTGGTGTTTTTTCTGTTAATTGCTGGGAATTTTGGGCTTGGGCGTGGTTCCTCTGATTCGGGGTTAGTAACATGTGTTGGAGGCCTGCCCCCCAGGTCGTGCACTATTCATCCTCTTCCCTTCACATCCTCAGCCTTTTGTCACCCCTTTACAGTTTTCAATCCATCAGTGTTGCAGAGGCTGGGTATTGCCTGCCGGGTGGGGGACGGGTGGGGGGCGTGAGAATGGTAGAGGATGAATGAGCGGAGCTCTCACATCAGGGTTGTTAGGTCCAGAAGACGCCCTTGGGTGAAATGCATTCTGGGACATGGTCCACCATCCTTGGTTTCCATACCCAAGGGCACCACCATTACTGGTGGGCAGGTAGCTCAGGCGGCCATGGAATCCCATCCAACATGAGCGGTGTTGTGCAATGCCAGATCCATTAAAAACAAGACTGCAATTATTGTAGATTTTGTTAGGACAGCTGATCTGGCTTGCATCACCGAGACCTGGCTGGATGAAAATGCTGGCCCCACGTTGGAAGTAGCGATTCGCTGGGTACTCGGTGATGCACCTCTTGAGACTGACCGCTGGGGGTGGGGTTGGTCTGTTTCAAGACCGAACTGGCCTCACAAGTGTATCAGTTGAGCAGGCCAAGTCATTTGAGTGTACCGAGTAGCAGGCATAGGGTGCAGGATCGCCCTCGTCTACTGTCCACCTGGGGATAAGAAGCGTTTCCTTCGGGAAGTAGCGGACTTCGTGATCGACATGGCATTCAAGTCGCCCAGGCTGATGGTCCTGGGCGACTTCAATGCCTGGGTCGATGACGAACTCTAACAATTTGGACAACACTTCCTCCAGTTAATGACATCACTGGGCCTTACACAGATTGTTACCGCTGCTACTCAAACACGGTCACTCTCTTGACTTGGTCTTCCTCCTGGGGAGTGAAGCCTCTGATCTGGGGGTGGAACTGGTTGGATGGTCCGATCACCACACTGTGGGTTTCAGTTTTTGCACCCCCCTTCGTAGGCCGACCCCTGTGGAGATGGTCTGATACCGCCCATTACGGGATGTGAGCCCCTATGGCTTTGGGGCGGTACTTGACCTATCAGTAATTCCTGAGGCAAATGGGAGCCCAGAGGACCTGGCCCAAGCCTATAATAAGGTCATTTCTAGTGCCCTGGGCCTGGATCGCACTGTCCCAGTTCGCTCTCTCTTCCTTCTCGCACCGCCCCTTGCTTTGATGGGACCTTGAGGAGATGCGACGAGAGCACCTAAGGTTAGAGCGCTGCAGGTGGAAATCCGCCCTGGAGGCTGACCATCTAAGATTGATGGAACATTATCATGTCAATCAATCAACAATCACCCATAAGAAGGCAGAGTTCCTGTCCAGGTAGATTGCTGCTGCTCAGAACTGACTGGCTCAGCTCTTTTGAACTATGGACAGGCTGTGCAACCCGGCCTGTCTGCAGTCTTGAAGAGCCTTTTCACAATCTGAGTGTGATGAGCTCCCTCAGTTCTTTGTGGATAAGGTGGCTGGCATCAGGACAGAGATCCAACTGGTACACTCTATGGGGGATGCGAATGATCAGTGTTCGGTCACTTTCTCTCACTTTTCCTGGAGCACCTTCAACCGGCTGGAGTTGGGGGATGTTATACACCCAGCGTGCTGTAGTTTGGATCCAGGCCCAACTTCCCCGATTATGGGTTGTTGTGACATCATTGGCCCGGTCCTTGCACGGATAGCCTGGTGCTCCCTTGAGTTGGGTGAGTTTCCTAGCTCCCTGAAGGAGGCAGTGGTGACACCTCTCCTGAAGAAAGCTTCTCTGGACCCAGGCTGCCCTGCTAACTACAGACCCATCTCTAATCTTCCCTTTGCTGGGAAGGTGATTAAGAAGGTTGTGGCTCTATAGCTGGAGAACCATTTGACCATCCATGACATCTACGAACCTCTCCAATCCGGTTTTGGAAAGAGGCATAGTACCGAGACTGCGCTGGTTCGGGTGCTCGATGATTTCTTGATGGCGAGAGATCAGAAAAGCCGCTCCATCTTGGTACTTCTCGATCGCTCCTCAGCATTTGACACCGTGAACCACGGGGTGCTTTTGAGCACCTGAGGTTCATCTGTGGCCTGTCTGGTACAGTTCTCAGGTGGTTTAAGTCCTTCCTCACTGGCAGAATTCAGTGGGTGGTGTCAAGGATATTTTCCTCCGACCCATTCTCTCTGCCATGTGGGGTCCCTCAGGGCTTGGTGTTGTCCCCGGTGTACATGCTGCCCCTCGGAAACACTAAGACAGTACAGGCTGAGGTTTCATTGCTATGCTGATGATATCCAGCTCTACCCGTCTTTCGCACCCGATCAGGATAGCGCGCTTTCGGTATTTAATAACTGCCTCGCTGAAATCCAGGACTGGATGAATTCCAGGTGACTGAAGTTGAACTCCGGAAAAACTAAGATGATGGTTGTGGATCCGGGTCGCCGGATAGAGGAGTCAGGGGCTGATCAGCCTACGGAGCTTTTCTTGGGGGGGCTCCCAGCTTCTTGCTTCTGAACAAGTGTGGGACCTGGTGGTGATTCTTGATGATGGGCTGACACTGCGATCTCAGGTGTCAGCAGTCGTCAAGTCTTCCTTTTACTATCTGAGGAACATCGACAGGGTCAAGCACCTAGTTCATCCTGTGATCTTCCTACGCTGATCCACGCCTTTGTGACCTCGCGCCTTGATTACTGCAACTCTCTTTACTCAGGGCTTCCATCAGGGTTGATATCTGCCGCTTGCAGCTGGTGCAGAACGCTGCAGCCTGGTTGCTGACAGGGACCCCTCGGATGTGTCATATCACACCAGTGCTGTGCGAGCTGCACTGGCTGCCTATTAAGTGGTGGATCACCTTCAAGGTTGGATTTCTGACTTATAAAGCCCTACACGGACAGGGCCCAGACTACCTGAAAGAGCTCCTGTCCCCCTAATGCCCTGGGCGACCACTCTGCTCGGTTGACTAGGGGTTGCTAGAGATTCCAAGGGTATCCTTAAAGTCATTGGGGGACCGTGCATTTATGTACAGTATGCGGCCCCAGCCCTCTGGAATTCTCTACCCTGTCAGCTATGGGAGTGCACGACCGCAGGGGGTTTTAAGCAGGCCCTGAAAACTTATTTGTGGCGCCAAGCCTACCCAGATTGATTTACTGATTTTATTGATTATTCATATTTATATTGTGTTTTATATTTTTATCTTGTTTTATTTAATTTGTCTGTTAAAGCACCTTGATAACCTGAAGGGCGGTCAATAAAGTTTTATTATTATTAATATGGTTTTTGGTTCCACTGCTGAAAGAAGCTCCAAGCTGTGGATGCTGCAGGGCCAATGATGTTCCATTTTCAACAGAAAACACAGGTAAAAAATGGAATTTGTCATTTTTAAAACAGCACTTGGGAGCCAATTTTTCCAAGAAAAACTCCACTTTGCACCAGCTTTTTGGACAAACCCAATCACTTCTAACCAAATGTTTGTAGTGCATGGTCACCAGTTGAAGAAATCTTCTTTTCGCAGCGGAGGTGACGGAAAAGAGCTGACGAAGGAGGAGTTCTCGACATACAAAAATAAAAGCAATCACTCTAGTGATTCAAACGTTGTAACAAAATAAAAGGTAAGTAACAGTTGGTGGTCAGCTGAGCGATGAAGCTTCTGTGGGGTTTATTTATTTTATTTATTTGAATTTTGATGACCGGGTAGGCCCACTGAGACAAGACAGTTCTTTTTTCAGTGGTGACCCGGGGAATCTGAGCATTCCATAAATGACAGACATTAAACATAGTACCAGCAGTAGTAACATTAACAAGTAGAAATAGTTTGCGCATGATCAGTCAACAGCAGGAAAGAACTGAGGAGGGAGCGGGGCTGCCACGCATCCTAGAAGGCATGTTGTTGAGGTGCTAGGGGCTCTCACACTGGTGGAAATAAATGACAACATTTGTATTGGAAGTTACTGGATTCCTTGTGGTTTATTTCTGGTACGGAGTGCAGTACTTTGGAACTGTGCCACACTTTTACAGGGCTGTGACGCTTGAGCCTTACTGTCACGGTCACTCACAGTCAAGGAAAAATAGTCTCCCACACTCTGGGGAATGTTAAAACAATTACTTTTATTGTAAAAAAAATCTGTGGTAGCACCCCACCAAAACATCTGCGTCTCACATTTCAAGTTATCCAACTCTTTTTCAAGACTTTGGTCCCAGTGAGTGGGAGACTATTTTTCCTTGACTGAGTGGCCGTGACAGTTTGGAGTCGCAACTAGTTTGGTTGTCGTTTCGGCACCACAGTACGCTGTGTAGCCACAAACAGCTCGTGTGTGCTACTGGAGCCTTATGTCGGCGTGGGCAACCCCTACCAGATTGCTGTACAAAAGCTTCTGTGTGATCCTTGTACCTGATGGCTAAGTTTCATAGGTATAACTTGATGACACAGATATCACTGAAGATCTAAGGAGATATGGGGCCACCCAGGTCGAATAGGCGATGCTGATGTAGGTCAATGTAGGCAGCCCCGATAGGCAAAAGTTTCCAAGTGGCCCTGATGCCAAGGATATACAGTACAGTTCCAAAGTTGTGACTGAGTAGAGGGAGATATCCTTGAAGAGCTAGTGCAACTGTACCCTACCCATCGGTAAATAATGCTGGTGTTTTCTGAGTAGGGGGTTTACAATTTATTTACCCAGGGTAGCCCAACTGTGATGCAACATGTCATTTCCAGTAGGGTCCTGCCTCTACCCAGTTCCACAGCTGTGTGGACTAGAGTACTGAGAGATAAAGTGACTTGCTCAAGGTTACACATGAGCATTTATCTCTCCTCCTATATGCTGCTGCTACTGCCAGCATGAGTGAGAGGACTCTTAACCCAGCTGTCACCAGCCTCCTGTCACCAGCCTCCTGTGCCCAGGTTCCTCTTGTACTCTCCTAAAGGTCTTGAAGTTCCCTGTTCTCCACCTGCCCCTGCCAGCCTACCTACTTGGAAACCCCCATTCCCTACCCGCCCCAGATGAACCCTCTACTACCCACAATTTACCTTAAAAACCCTACTCAACTCACCATCCCTAGATGTGTCCACCCCTTATTCCACCTCTGCCACCCTCTTATCATGTGTGCCAACTACGGCTACACTTACTCTCCTCGATGATGCTTCCTTTTGTACCCACCTAAGTATCAATAAATCGATAATACTGACGCAGAACCTTTGTAAATGAGCGGTTTCCTGCTCAAAGGTACTGTAATACAAGACTGAAATAAATAAAAAAATAAAAATAATGCTGTAAAGCCACTACATCTGTTCACTCTAGCTAGTACATAATTAGACTAGTGCACTTGTAAGTATCTAGGCTGCAGTGTGTGCTGTATCCCCATGTACTCAGTACCCATGCTTTGGGTTTTGTGATGCTTTTGCCTCGTTATATCATGCAACTGTTTACTCTATGTTCCTATTAGATGCTACTGATAATGCCTATTTAGCTGCTACTGTCTCCCTTATTCATGTATTTTCTCCTCCCTTATATGACAAGGATCCTTTGCAAAAGAGCTTTTAGCTCAAAGACTGTAATTTCTGATTATTTCAATAAAATAAAAAAAAAATAAAAATACAAAATATTTGGTTCTAGCAGGGTTTTAACCTACGATCTCCCAGTTACTGTAGCATGTTGACTTACTGGTCTAGTGCAACTTTTGCAATTAAAGCACTACAGTCATTGTGGATTTTATGTGAGCGTCCAACCAGCCATGCATGTTCTTTAATTTTTACTGACGAGATTCCCCCCACCGGTGCCTTTGCAATCCTTTGGATGACTTATGCTCCTTTACCTTAGCTGTAGTAGACATAGCGCCAGCCATCTTCATCTGGGAGCTCATGACTTTTGTCTGCGTCGACATTGAGGTAACCTTGGAACTGACTGCAAATGTTCGAGTCTTCTGTTTCCGTAATTGCACAAGTTGCTTTGCTAAAATCTTACAAGCTTCTTTATTACCAGTTTTTGCCATTTTCTTAATTTCCAGTTCCTATAAAAAAATGAGAATAGACAGGTGAGGGACTTACAACAGCAGTATCAAACAGCAGCAGGACACCAAAAGCATGTCTAGAGTAATATATGGGCAACCATGTACAACAAGGCTGTTTTCAACAAGAGGTGAGATGACATCACAGACATAAGCTTGAGGTTTCTAGCCAAAGATGGAAACATCAGCATTGTTGTCTATGGTTACCTGTACATTACTTTGTATCGCTTCTGTTTGTTTTAGAAACACAGAAGTTGATGGCAGATAAGGACCGTTTGGTCCACCTAGTCTGCCCATTTTCCCTACTACTGTAACACCATAGACCCTACTTGATCTCAGTCTCCCCCTTCCTTTCCTGCCACTAAGATTCCCTTATGCCTATCCCATGCCTTCTTGAATTCTACTACAGTTTTTGGCCCCACCACCTCTGCTGGGACGCTGTTCCAGGCATCCACCACTCTTTCTGTGAAGTAGTACTGCCTTGCATCTCCCTTGAGCCTACCTCCCTCCAACCACATAGCATCACCCCTTGTTCTTGAGCCACTTTTACTTTGAAAAAATCATCCCTCTTAAACTTCACAGCAGTTTGGTATGAAAGTCTATCATATCTCCCCTCTCCCTTCTTTCCTCCAGGGTGTACAGATCGAGGTCCTTCAGTCTCTCCTCATGGGGCCCCCAATGCAGACCCTGCACCATTTTAGTTACCCTTCTCTGGACTTCCTGCACTCTATCTATGCCCTTCCGGAGATGTGGTATCCACAACTGGACACAGTACTCCAGGAGCAGCCTCACCAGTGATTTATACAGCAGTACCACCACTTCCCTCTTCCTAATGGTGATACCCCTCCCAATGCACCCTTCCACTGGTTCTCCCCACTGCCTTGTCATGCTGTCTGGCCCCCTTTAGGTCATCAGATATGATTACTCCTAGGTCTCTTTCCTGTTTGGTGGTCTCCAGGACCACTACCCCATGCTGTTCTCCACCCCAGGGTTTCTGTACCCCAAGTGCATGATTCTGAACTTCTTTGCACTGAAACTTAGTTGCCACACTCTTGACCACTCCTCAAGCTTTGTGAAATCCCTATCCATATTTTCACACACACACACACACACACACACACACACACAGTGTCTACCCTACTGCAGATCTTAATGTCCTCCACAAAAAGGCACACTTTCCCTTCTAGCCCCTCTGCAATGTCGCTAATAAAGACATTAAAGAGGATCAGTACTAGTACTGATATTTGTGGCACACCACTGATCACCGTCTCTTCCTTGGGGTGAACTTCATTTACCATCACCATCTGTTGCCTATCCCCCAATCAATTTCTTATCCAGTTTACTACCTTTGGACCCACTTCCAGGCTGCCCAGCTTGTTCACGAGTCTCCTGTGTGGAATGTTGTTGAAGGCCTTACTGAAATCTAGGTAGGCCACATCCACCGCTCCACCCTGATCTAATTCTCTGGTCACCCAGTCAAAGAAATCTGAGTCAGATTACTCTGACATGATCTCCCTGCTGTAAATCCATGCTGCCTCAGACCTTGTAAGACACTGGATTAAACATATCCCACAGTCCTTTCCTTAGCGATTCAATTAATTTTTCCACCACTGAAGTCAGCTGACTGGCCTGTAATTGCCAACCTCCTCCCTGCTCCCACTTTTGCGAAGCGTGACTACGTCTGCCCTCCGGTATCACTCCTGTCTCCAGTGAGTGGTTGAATAAGACTGTCAGAGGCGCAGCCAGCACCTCTCTGAGCTCCCTCAATATTCTTGGGTGTATTCCATCACCATCAAGCCCCATTGAATTGTCCACTTTTAGATTTGCGACTGCCTTCAGGACTCTCTTCTGTAAATGGACTAGTGTCCACCTCCCTTCCTTCGATGCCCCTGACACTTTTCTGTGGCCCTCTCCTTCCCTTTCCTCCATGAACACTGAACAAAAGTATTCATTCATGATGTCTGCTTTTTCCTTTCCCCTTCTACACACTCAGCCCCTTCTTTCCTTAGTCTTACAATCCCTCCCCTGATCTTTCTCCTTTCGCTTACAGACTTTAAAAATGTCTTGTCCCCTTTCTTTACTTCCTGAGCTATTTTCTCCACTGTTTGCGCCTTTGCGGTCCTGACTGCTTTCCCTGCCTCCCTCTGCTTCTTCTGATACACCTCCCTATCCTCCTCCCTCTGTGTCTCATACCTCCTGAATGCTAACTTTTCTGCCCTTACCTTCCCAACCACTTCTTTTGAGTTTATTTCCTGTGCTCTGCTGAGCATGTACCTGGTAATCTTTCCTGCCAGCACTGTATGATCACCCCGTAATTTGCTCGATTATCCTTTGTATTTGTTTACACTTCTGCCACCCACCACATTGAAAGCAGCAGTACTACAGTATATACAGTCGCCATATTTACTGTAGCGCTACAAAACTGAAAACGGATCACTTCCTGATTAGGTAGTACTGCTGCTCTGATGTTACACAAGTAATGGCTGCGTAAGCCGTCGTCATCCTAGGCTTGCCGATATCTTCATTATGAGGAATCAGCAATGTAGTGAGCATGAGGAATCTTAATAGACATGTGATTCTATGCTGTTGTGCCCAAGTAGTGACACAGCTACTGTGGCACAACAGCATTCTAACATCACTACTGTGCATACAACAACATTCGGACATCACAACTGTGGTACAATAGCATTCTGACATTCACTACTGTGGTACAACATATAGGATAATGTATGGGCATCAATGAACAACCACGCTATGGTTGCTTCAAATGGTTCCCATGGCAACTCAGGAAAATCTTGAGAGCGCAGCTCGAGAGGTTTACCAAAGTTGCCGATGGAACCATAAGACGCAAGCAAGCATAGCGTGGTTGTTCATCGATGCCCATACATTGTCTTCTATAGTGTATGGTCATCATTTACATTTACAAACTGCCATGAGACCAGTAGGGGACCATAAAGTGCACATGTTAGCTGAAATTAACGGCTTGTTTTACCTTACACTGCATACGTGGTTGTATGTTATCACAAAATTGTATTTAGTGAAGTACAGGACAATACCATCAGAGGCACTCAAAAACTCAGGAACATTAAACTTAAAAATTTTACTAAAACAACTACATACAAAATCAGTCAGGAGCACTTAGAAACAAATCCATTGGTCATGATCACATGGCAGTCCTACCCATTCGGAACTGCCAGAAAGTCTCTGCTGTAAACAAAATGCTATGAAGCGTGTACTGACATGTGGAATGCATGATTGGCTGAGCTGCCATGGTAACTGCAGTACATGGGCATTGCATGCTGTTATACCATCACGGTGACGTGACATACCCATGATGGTGTAACAAGTACTATGTGCAGTTTTAGAAGTCTCTAAGTTACTAAAGTAATGTTACAGCGGGGGGGAGTAGCTCTCTAAGCAAGGGAAGGGATAAAAGCAACTGAACAAAAGAGTAAACAGGGAGGAGAGGAGGCACTGTGGGTCACCTTAGAGACTGGAAATGGCACCACAATCTGCACAGGGATTGTATACAGACCCCCATGTCAGGGAGAGGGAATGGACAAGAATATGATAGGAGGCATACTTAGGATGGCAGAGAAAGGGGAGATACTGTTGATGGGGGACCTTAATATGCCAGATGTTAACTGGAGCACCTTTGCTGCAGCCACATTCAAAAGCAGGGCCATTCTTGATGCCCTTCAGATGGCATGCCTCAGACAGCTAGTTTTGGAACCTACTCGTGAGGGAGCAATCTTAGACCTCATACTCTCAAATGGGGACAGTGAGAGGATCTCAGATCTAGAAGTGGGTAGCCATTTGGGAACAAGTGACCATCAAACAGTGTGGTTCACGATAAACTCAGCTACAGAGTCAAGCCATACAAAAGTGAGGGTTCTAGACTTCAGGAGGGCTGACTTTGGCAAGATGGGAGTGTGCCTTAGAAAAGCATTAGCAAACAGTCTAGAAGGAAGGGTGGAGCAACAATGGGGAAATATCAGAACTGCCATCACAGAGGCAACAAGCCTTTGTGTGAAGCAAATAAACAAATCAAAAAGAAAGAAAAAGCCACTATGGTTCTCAAAAGAGGTGGTGAAGGTTAGGAGAAAAGATAGCATTTAGGAAGTATAAGGAAACACAGAAGAAGCAGGACAGAGAACTGTACCAGTTAAGGCAGAAGGAAGCAGGAGGGTAGTCAGAAGAGCAAAGGCCCAAACTGAGGAAAAGATAGCCAACTCGGTTAAGAAGGGGGATAAAACCTTTATAGGTATATCAGGAGCGAGAAAGACAAAGGAGGGATAGTGAGGCTGAACAGAATGGACGGTGGGTAAGAGAGTGACAGTGAAAAGCAGGGATACTGAATGAATACTTGTTCAGTATTCACAAAAGAGGAAGTGGGGAGGTGCCTAATCCAATTAACAGAAGCACTCTGGAGATGGGGGTCGATCCCAGTCCTTTCACAGAAGAACGGGTTCTGAAAGAACTCCTAAAACTGAAGGTGGACAAAGCAATGGGACCAGATGGAATTCACCCCAGAATTCTAAAAGAATTAAGCAGAGAACTAGTGACACCACTGACTACCCTTTTTAACAAATCGTGGGAGGATGGTGTGGTACCCGAGGACTGGAAGAAGGCTGAGGTGATTTCTCTTCACAAAAGTGGGACCAAGACAGAGGAAAGAAACTACAGACCTGTCAGTTTGACCTCTGTGGTAGGGAAAGTGATGGAATCACTTCTGAAGGACAGAATTGTTGAGTACCTAGTGGCCAGTGGGGCACAGGACCCAAGGCAGCATGGGTTCACAGCGGGAAGGACATGTCAGATGAATCTAATTGATTTGACTGGGTGACCAAAGTAGTAGACCAGGGAGGGGCTGTGGACATGGCCTACCTAGACTTTAGCAAGGCATTTGACACAGTCCCACACAAAAGATTAATAGTCAAATTAACCAGCCTGGGAGTGGGTCCCAGGGTGGTAGCCTGGGTAAAACACTGTCTGGACAACAGGACACAGAAGGTAATTGTAAATGGAGTCCACTCTGAAGAAAGGGAGTTACTAGTGGGGTACCAGGGTTCAGTACTGGGTCCAGTCTTTTTAATGTCTTTATAAGTGACATTGCAGAGGGACTGAAGGAAAGTATGCCTCTTTGCAGATGACACAAAGATCTGCAACAGGGTTGATACACAAGGAGGCGTGGAAAGGATGTGAAGGGACTTGTCAATGTTGGAGGAATGGTCAGAGGTATGGCAGCTTGGATTCAATGCAAAGAAGTGCAAAATAATGCACCTGGGAAACAGAAACCCAGGGGAAGATTACACAATGGGGGAGAGGGGAGGTAGTAACAACAACAAAAACGGAAAGGGACCTGGGGGTAAACATATCAGATGACCTTAAGGTTGGCAAGCAATGTGAGAAGGCGGTAGGGAGGGCTGGGGGATACTGGATGTATAAGGAGAGGCATCACCACCAGAAAACAGGAAGTTGTTATCCCCTTGTACAGACAGTTGGTGAGACCCCATATGGAGTACTGCATCCAGTTCTGGAGACCCCATCTCCGCAAGACATAGACAGGATGGAGGCAGTTCAGAGGAGGGCAACTAAAATGGTGCAGGGTCTGCAAGAGAAGTCATACGAGGAGAGACTAAAGGAGCTTAATATGTATACCCTTGAGGAAAGGAGGGAGAGGGGGGACATGATAGAAACAGTTAAGTACCTCAGTGGAATCAACAAAGTCCAAGAGGGTAGCATCTTTCAGAAAAAGAGATGTGCAAGAACAAGGGGACACAATTTGAAGATGGGGGGGAACGCTCAGGGGCAATGTGAGGAAGTATTTTTTCACAGAGAGGGTAGTGGACACATGGAACAGCCTTCCTGAAGAGGTTGTGGGGTCTAAAACAGTGGGAGAATTCAAGAATGCATGCATGGGACAGACATAAGGCAACTTTTGTGGGGGGGTAGGAAGAAATAGGCTGTTGGTTAAATAGGATCTGCAGCTTATCCTCTAGGTAGGGAAATGGGCAGGCTAGGTGGGCCAAGCGGTTCTTATCTGCCGTCAAAGTCTATGTTTCTATGTTTATTTATCTTCTAAGTGAGGCATGAATGATTATTGCCGTATTGTTTTTGTTGATTACTTATGGCACTATTTTTGTGTATTTTATTTTAATTCAATAAAATGCTATTGCTAAAAACATCATGACGTCGCCGCGATGGTATAACTGCCTGGTAAAATGAAAGAAATCGCAGGGTAACAAGGCTCGCCCATACATGATAGCATTCTACCATCACTGCTGTGCATACAACAGCATTCTGCCATCACTACTCTAGTGTTGGAGGCAGCGGTTCCAGATGGGTTCTCAGTGATACACCGCCCGAGAAAGGATCGGAGGGGCAGGGGTGTTGCCATCTGCTTTAAAGAGGAATTGGGCCTGGTAGAGGTGCCAGTATGGGAGAGCAGATCCTTTGAGTATATCGTGGGTGCAGGTGTGGGGCTGAACGATCCTTCTCATCTACTGTCCACCCGGTGGTGAGAAGCAATTCCTACAGGAAGTCGCTGACTTCGTCGTCAACATGGTTTCGGAGTCCCCCAGATGGATGGTTCTGGGGGACTTCAACACCTGGGTCGACGACAAACTCTTGCAATTTGATCAGGAATTCTCCCAAATCGATGAATTCATTCAGCTCCACACAGGTTGTTACCTCTGTAATCCATATTCACGGTCACTCTCTGGACCTGGTCTTCCTACTGGGGAGGGAAACCTCCGACCTGGTGGTGGAACCGGTTAGATGGTCTGATCATCACACTATATGGTTCAATTTCCAGGCGCCCCCTTATAGGCCTGCCTCCGTGGAAATGGTCCGGTACTGCCCTTTAAGGGGTTTGACCCCAGATGGCATGGTGGCAGTACTGGACCTTTGAAGCTTTCCGAGTGTAAGCACGGATCCAGAAGACCTGGTGCAAGCCTATAATAAGGCTGTAGTGGGGGCTCTGGATTCCATTGCCCCTGTCCGTGTTCGTCCACTCACTCTTCGCCCCCCCCGTCCCCTTGGTTTGAAAGGTCCTTGAGAGAGATGAGACGAGTTGGGAAAGGCTGGAACAAGGCTGGCGGAGATTCGGCCTTGATGCCAACAGGCTTAGATTGGTGACCCATTATAAGGATTATCAATCGGCTTTCTCCTGTAAGAAGACAGAGTTCCTGTCCAGGGAGATTTCTGCCATACAGAATCGACCAGCTCAGCTCTTCCGAACGATTGACAAGTTGTGCAATCCAGCTTGTCTTTGGTCGCAGAGAGCATTGTCACAAGAGAAATGTGACAAATTTGCTTGATTCTTTGCAGATAAGGTTGCTGACATCAGGTCCGAAATCCGTGCGGCGCGTTCTGTTGGGAGTGGCAGTGGTTGGTGGGAGGTTGCTGCACCTTGGTTTGTCTGGTCTGACTTCGACCAGCTGGAGATCAAGGATGTTGTGCGGATTGTCCAGGAGCTGCGGCCGACCTACTGTAGTTTGGACCCAGGCCCAACCCGCCTCCTAGTGGGGTGCATTGAGGTCATCGGCCCAGTCCTTGCTGACATTTTCTGGTGTTCATTAGAGACAGAGGTGTTTCCGGACACCCTGAAGGAGGCTGTGGTGAGGCCCCTACTTAAGAAAGCATCTCTTGACCCGGACTGTCTCACTAACTACAAGCCAGTCTCTAACTTCCCTTTGTGGGGAAGGTTATTGAGAAGGCAGTCGCGCTGCGGCTGGAGGTACATCTGACCATCCATGACATCGACGATCCTCTCCAGTCAGGATTTCGAAAAAAGGCACTGCACCGAGACGGCCCTTGTGCGGGTACTCAATGATCTCCTGATAGCGAGGGATTGGAAGACTCACTCCATCTTGGTCCTCCTGGATCTCTCTGTGGCATTTGACACCATGGACCATGGAGTGTTGCTAGAGCGCCTGCAGTTCTTCTGTGGACTGTCTGGTACAGTCCTCAGATGGTTCCATTCTTTCCTCTCCTGCAGGTCTCAGAGTGTGGTGTCCGGAATTTTTTCTTCGGACCCAGTCTCCCTGCCTTATGAGGTACCGCAGGGCTCTAAGCCTTCACACATGTTGTTCATGCTGTACATGCTGCCATTGGGGGACATTGTGAGGCAGTATGGGCTGAGTTTTCACCGCTATGCAGATGACACTCCGCTCTACATGTACTTAGTGCCCGGACAAGATGACCCAATCTCGATGTTTAACAGCTGCCTGGCCGAGATCTAGGACTGGATGAATGTCAGCTAGCTGAGGTTGAACCCTGATAAGACCGAGGTGTTGGATGTGGACCTGGGCCGTCGGGCAGAGGGGGCACGGGCTGGGCAGCCTACTGGGCTTCAGCTTGGAGGCAGCCAGTTAGTGACCTCTGACCGGGTGCAAGATCTGGGCGTTATTCTTGACGACGGATTGACACTTAAGTCCCAGGTGTCATCTGCCGTCAAGTCCTCATTTTACCATCTGACGAATATTGCCCGAATTAAGCACCTGGTCCTGCCTGATGACCTCCCTATGCTGGTCCACGCATTTGGGACCTCTCACCTCGACTACTGTAACTCCCTATACCTAAAGCTACCGGGGGTAGCTAGTACAGAATGCGTCTGTAAGGCTGTTGACTGGCTTACCTCGATCTTGCATATCATGCCTGTGCTCCGCGGCCTGCACTGGCTGCCGATTCAGTGGCGTATCACCTTCAAGGTCGGGTTACTGACCTATAAAGCCCTACATGGACAGTGACTGGGTTACCTGCAAGATCTTCTGGCCCCCTACAGCCCCTGCTGCCCACTTCGTTCCACCGACAAGGGATTGCTAGAGATTCCCAGAGTCTGTTTGAAGACCTCGGGGGCCTGGGCCTTTAGTTATGTGGTCCTGACCCTGTGGAATTCTCTACCGAGTCAGGTAAGAGTGCACCTGACTATGGAGAGCTTTAAATCTGCATTAAAAGCTCATCTTTTTAGTCCTGCTTTCCCAGAGTATGACTGAATTTGTAATTGTTGTTGTTTGTTTGTTTTTATCATGGTCTTATTTATTGTTTTAATCATTGTACAAGCACCTGGGTACATGCTGACTTGCGCTTTTTATAAATAAAGTTAAGTTGAAGTACAACAGCATTCTGCCATCACTGCTGAGGTACAGCAGCATTCTGCCATCACTGTTGTGGTACAGCAGCATTCTGCCATCGCTGCTGTGGTACAGCAGCATTCTGACATTGCTACGTGGCACAACAGCATTCTGACATCGCTACGTGGCACAACAGCATTCTGACATCACTACTGCGCTACAACAACATTCCGCCATCGTCACTGTGGTACAACAACATTCCGCCATCGTCACTGTGGCACAACAGCGTTCTGCCATCATCACTGTGGCACAACAGCATTCCGCCATCACTGCTGTGGCACAACAGCGTTCCGCCATCACTGCTGTGGCACAACAGCGTTCCTCCATTACTGCTGTGGCACAACAGCGTTCCGCCATCACTGCTGTGGCACAACAGCATTCTGCCATCACTGCTGTGGTACAACAGCATTTAAACATCACTGCTGAGGTACAACAGCATTCAGACATCATTACTGTGGTACAACAGCATTCTGACATCACTGCTGCGGTAAAACAGCATTTGGATTTCATACACAACACTGAACCATATACCACAAAATCCTCACTACAGTTAGTTCTTGCAGGGGTGAACATACAGTCATTTGCTTTGCGTCACCAAGCAGGATTTATACTGTGAGATTATACGCCATTGGTGCTGAAGTGAACCAACTAGCATATAGAATCTGTCTGCACCTGAGCATCTTAGCTTTATAACCATAAAACTGTATTGAATACACGTTATTACAAACTTTTGCATACGTAAGGAACTAGTGGAATAAGATACAGGAGAATCAGACCGTTGTCATTTGGGGAGGGGGTAGAAACTACTAATGACCTGAAAGTCAAAGATGGATTGTTAAATCTATGTACTTCAGTTTGGTAACGTGTTTAACTCTAAACAAAGATTCTGTCATGGGTAAAGAAACATGGTATAATAATGCAGAAATCCACATGAATCCAAGTCACACAGATGTACATATTACCGTGAATGAGACAATAAAAAAAACTGAGGACGTTAGCTGTGAGCAAGTCACCCAGGCTACACTGACTATACCCATGTGGCAGCAGATGGGCTAGTGAAAACACCTGGCTGACATTTTTCCAGCATCTTTGGTCATTAGAAAATCGGAGGAGTGGAGGGTTGCAACAGATAAGGGTGGTATTAGAGAGGAATCCGAAAACTACAGACCAGTTAGTCTGACATCTGTGGTCTGTAAGATAATTGAAAGAATATCAAGAGACAAGCTACATACAGTATATTCATAGCATAGAGAAAATACTTTACAAAGGAAATCAGCACAGTGTCAAGGGAGGAATACCAGTTGACAAGGTACAGTATATTTGGATTTCAGTAAGGCCTCCGCTAAGAAGCCAGACAGTAAGGGAGGAGGGCAGGGGGGTATACCAAGTAAAACTAGGACGCAGGAAAGCTGGTAAGGGAAGAAAAAATTACTCACCTTAGTAATGTTATTTCTTCTAATGGAGTCTTGCTATATTATGACATATGCAGTGAGTCCCAACCTCCGAACTGCTCCGGAGGTGAAAGAATTAACTTTCCATGCCAGGCATGGAACCTTGAGCGCGAGCTCAGTTGAAAACTCTGTCTGTTGTTCTTTAAACTCAAACTGTCAGATTCTTTACGAGCAAAACTCACTAAGGTTCTGTGTGGAAGCCGTAAACCTACACTAGCCCACAGGCTACTAACTAGAAAAACACCTTTTTTTTTTCTTGATCCCAAAACAAAGACTCAGGTCAGGGGAATCAAGAAAGAAAATTAAAACATAACACCCAAGCACCCTAAAAGAAAGGGTGAAAACTAAAGTGGGCATCTGTGAAGTGCCAACATTGCACTGCTCACCCACACCCCAAAAGTAGAGGTTCTGAGGGGGGCAGGCGGGGGGAGGTCAGAGTACATAGCAAGACTCCATTAGAAGAAACAACATTACTAAGGTGAGTAATTTTTATTCAAACAACATGAAGTCTTGCTATATTATGACATGCAGATTACACAGCAGTACCTCCATGAAGGAGGGACAGAACCTACTTAGGAAATAGGCTCTGAAGCACAGCTGTGTTAGACAAGCATCACTCCTAGCCTCGATGTCCAGGGAGTAATGCTTAGTAAAAAGTGTGAACTGTTTTCCAGGTAGCTGCTTGACATATCTCTAGGATAGGGATGTCCCTGGCAGCAGCCAAAGACGCAGCTGTACCTCTGGTAGAGTGAGCCCTCAGGCCTGAGGGAGGAACCTTACCCAGTTTTTCATAGCAAAATTGGATACAAGAGACAATCCACCTGGCAATGGATCTTTTAGTGGCAGGTTTTCCTTTACCAACCTCACCATAAGTGAGGAACAATTGGAGGGAGTCAAACCTGTGACCCTTGGTACGTTCTATGTAGTAACTAAGGGCTCTTTTGACATCTAAACTGTGCAATCTCCTCTCGCCAGAGGAGGAATTTTCAGTGAAGTACACAGGAAGAGACATGGATTGATTAAGGTGGAAGTCTGAAACCACCTTAGGCAAAAACTTTCTGTTAGTCCTGAGGACCACCTTATCTCTGTGAAAGGAGATAAAATCAGGCTCCACTGACAATGCTTGCAATTCACTTATGCGCCTGGCAGAAGTGATGGCTACCAAAAAACACAGTTTTCCAAGTCAAGTACTTAAGCTCTGCTGAAGACAATGGCTCAAAAGGGGGTTGCATAAGCTGGGCAATGCAAATATTAAGATCCCAAGCAGGGGCAGGGTCCCTGAATGGAGGGTTGGTGTGAAGCAACCCTTTGAAAAACTTGTAGAATACAGGGTGAGCTGAAAAAGAAGAGAGTTTACCTGCTGATAAGAAAACAGACACGGTTGCCAGGTGCACTTTTAGGGTAGCTGGTCTCAGCCCCAAAGAATTCAAATGCACCAAATAATCCAGGATTGTGGGCACGTCAGCAGATTCTGGGGGGAATATGCTTGCCAGAGCACCATATGGAAAATCTCTTCCATTTGGAATTATAAGTAGCCCTGGTGGAAGGCTTTCTAGAGGCCTTCAAGATATCCAATACACCTTGGGAGAGGTGTAGGTCAGGAAACTAACTCTTCAAGAGCCAGGCCTTGAGATTGAGAGATTTGAGGTTCGGATACCAAACTCTCCCCTGGGCACAGGTTAACAGGTTGTGATTCCTGGGAAGACACAGGGGAAGGTGGACTGCTAAGGACATGAGGAGTGGGTACCAGGGCTGTCTGGCCCAATCTGGAGCAATCAGAATCATCTCGCAGGGTTGAGATCTGATTTTGACTAGCACCTTGAAGAGAAGAGGGAAGGGGGGGGAAATCATAGAGAAACTTCCCTTCCCAACTGAGAAGGAAGGCATCCAGAGGGACTGAACCCAACACTGGGGGCCTGCAGCAAAAAAGGGGAAGTTGGTGATTGTCTGGGGCTGCAAAAAGATCTATCTGCGGGGTGCCCCATCTGGCAAATACTACCTCCAGTACTAGGGGATCCAGTGCCCATTCGTGATGGCCCTGGGAAATCCTGCTGAGAGCATCTGCTAGGACATTGTCCTTGCCTGGGAGATGAACTGCTGTAAGGGAGGCGTTCAGGGAATAAGCCAGAGACCACAACTTCATTGCTTCGGTGCACAAGGCCATAGACCGAGTGCCTCCTCGCTTGTTGATGTACCACATTGTAGTGGTATTGTCTGTTCTGACCTGTACAACCTTGTTCTGAACAGATGTGGAAAAAACCTGGAGTGCTAGAAAAACTGCTCTGAGTTCCAACAGATTGATGTGAAGCAGAGATTCCTGTGGGGACCACAATCCCTGGGTAGTGAGGTCGCCCATGTGAGCTCCCCACCCCAAGAGGGATGCATCTGTAGTAAGGATTAAGGAGTGAGACTGGGGAGTGAAGGGAACACCCTGTCTCAGATTGCTCTGGTCCTGCCACCACTGAAGGGCCTGGATCATGGTTCGAGTCACTGGGATCAATTTGGTTAGAGGGTCTCTCCTTTGAGACCAAAAGGCTCTCAAATGGAACTGGATGTCCCTCATTTGAAATCTTGCTCCCTGCACAACTGCTGTAGAAGCAGCCATGTGCCCCAGGAGCTGTAGAAAATGCCTTGCTGGTCGAGAGACCTGCAGGGTGAAAGAGGAGGCCAGAGAGACCAAGGTCCTTGCTCTTTCCAGAGGGAGGAAGGCTCTGGCCTCTTTTGTGTTCAGTTCTGCGCCTATGAAGGTGAGAAGCTGGACAGGCTCCAGAACTGACTTTGGAAGATTGAGAAGGAAACCTAGAGATGTGAGCAGTTGCTGAGTTACCTGAAGGTGTAGTTTGACCTGGTCTGGAGACTGGCCTACTATGAGCCCGTCGTCCAGATAAGGAAAGATGGCAATCTTTTGCCTTCTCAAGTGGGCAACTGCCACAGCCAGGCATTTTGTGAATACCCTCGGGGCCGAGGTGAGGCCGAAGGGCATTGCTCTGAACTGGTAATGGCCTGAGGGCAGTTCGAATCTGAGGTACTTTCGATGGGAGCTTCTGATAAGAACATGGAAGTAGGCATCCTTGAGGTCCAGGGAGGCTAGCCAGTCCCCTGGCCTTAGAGATGGTAAAATAATTCCCAGAGTCACCATTTTCAATTTTGGTTTTAAAAGGTGCTTGTTTAGATATCTGAGATCCAGGATGGACTGCCATTCTCCTGTCTTTTTTGGGGTAAGGAAGTACCTGGAGTACAACCCTTTGCCCTGGTGTAGGGGTGGAACCCTTTCCACAGCTCTGAAAGCCAGGAGGGTAGAAACTTCTGTTTCTAAGGCAAGTGCCTCTGATGGATTTGCAGGTGGAAAGGACCTGGCTCTCATCTTTGGAAATTTTTTGAAGCTGAGAACCAGTCCCTGGCTTACTACTTCCAGGACCCATTTGTCTGATGTTAAAGACTTCCAGTCCTGGACAAAGTAGGCCAGCCTGCCCCCTACTGGTAGTGGAGAATCGGCTCTCGCCACCCCATCAGGGAGCCTGCTTGGCAGGGGCTTTGGGCTGAGAGGTAGAAGCAGGCTTACTTGTACCCCGTCTGCCTCTCCCTCTAAAGAACCCCCTCTGGGCATAAGCAGAAGAGGAGGCCTGGCTTGGTAAAAGGGCCTATGAAAAGGCCTGCCCCTGCCCCTGACATGCTGCCTTTGAGGAGTGGCTTGCCTTTCTTTGGCCTGTGCACTCCTATAGGTGGTCCTATATTCATCCATTTTCATATAATTCTCTGTCTGCTCCCAAACAGAGAATTGCCCACAACAGGAAAATCCATAGCCTTAGACTGGGTATCCTGTGACAGGGTAGTACATCTGAGCCAAGCCATTCTGTGAAAAGCCACAGATGTAGCCATGACCCTTGATGACACATCATTAGAGTCTACTGCAGCATGAAATTGCACTTTGGATGCCTCAATACCATCCGCAGCCACCTGCTCCAGCTCCCTGGCAAGCTGGTCAGGGGCCTGTTTTGCTAGGGCCAGCACAGTATCCCATCTGGATTTCTGGTACCTAGCAGTATAAGCCATATAATTTGCCTGTCTGAGTCCTAAAGATGCTGCCATGTACTGTTTCTTTGCCACGGCATCCATCCTCCTGGAGTCCTTTTCAGGAGGGCGAGAGGCTAGAGGAATATTTGCCTTGTCACCGGCTGCAGCCTGCACTCCCCCCACATGGCTGCATTGCTGAGTGAGGAACTCTGTATCAAAGCCTGATAATGTATACCTCTTGTCCATCCTTTTATCAACAGGCAGGATAGAGTGAGAAGTTTTTAGAATTTTTACTGTCTGTTTCCTAAAAGATTTGTGCAAGGGAATAGACAAGTCTCCTAGGCTCTGGAATATCCATCATTTCCACATAATCAGGCTCTTCTTGGTCATCAACAGCCTCCTCAACAGGGAGTTGAAGAATTTCAGCAACTTTCTTATAGAACATAAAATGAGAAGAGGACTCAGATAGCCTAGGGGGGGGGGACCCTGATGGTCTGTCTGGAGAGATGTCCGGTTCAATGGGCACATCCAGACCCTCAAAATCACATTCACTATCCTCATACTCCTCCTCCCCTTCCTCCGGTTCATAAAAATCCTCAAAATCAAAACCTTGAACCGGTGGAACTGGCCGAACCGAACGCTTCCCTGATGGTGTCGGTTCGGACGGAACCGGGGAAAGAGACTGGACAATCTGAATTGCTTTAGCTATTTCCTCAGCAGTTGGAGAAAGAACTTTTGGCTCCACACTAGCTGACTTTCTAGCCCTTTTAGTTGGAACCGGCTCCTCAGAGCTGGCTCTTCGTTTGCCCGGGGAAGTATTGCCCTGGTCAGAGGGCACTACCTCCGGTTCGACTGGAACCGAACCGGGCTGGCCATAAAGGTCAGCGGACTTTTTGGCCTCCCTTTCCTTGAGTCTACCAACTCTCTTTTCCACGGTGGCAGCAGGAAAATTCTTACAAATCTGGCAGTCTGCATTGAGGTGGTCAAACCCCAGACAATATACACAGGTGGTGTGTGGGTCAGCCTTAGCAAAGGATTCCCCACAGAGGCCACAGTGCTGAAACCCAGTGGGTCCGTTTTTTCTTTTGGGTTTCTCAGACATAGTGCCAGCCTAACCAAACTTGCCCGTTAATGCAATCCGCTAAGCAAGACTCTCTTATCGGTTCCCAACCGTGTCACTGGTAGTGGAAAAAACGAATGAAATCCGCTTTTTTAGAACCGATAAGAACCGAGAACCGACTCTAAGGACTAGAAAGACTTTTAAACAACCTGATTGGTTCAAACCAACCGAAAACACATTTACAAGTTCCACACAGAAGAAAAAATAAATGTAAGCCTATCTATTACTTACAATACCACAGACAGAGCTTGAACCGACCAGTTGCGGTTTAATTTCGGTCAAGAAACCGAAAAATAAGACTTTTTAACAGACAAACGAACCGAGCAGAAGGAGAAATCTCCGGAGCGACTGTTCAGTGAGGCGGAGTAAAGAATCTGACAGTTTGAGTTTAAAGAACAAGAGACAGAGTTTTCAACCGAGCTCGCGTTGAAGGTTCCATGCCTGGCATGGAAAGTTAACTCTTTCACCTCCGGAGCAGTTCGAAGGTTGGGACTCGCTGCATATGTCATAATATAGCAAGACTTCATGTTGTTTGAAGCAAAGGTGCAGAGGAATGGATAGCCAAAGGGGTAGCAAAAGGGATAAGACTTTCTTCAGATATACAAGTAAGAAGAGGAAAGCAAAGGGACAGATCGTGAGGATTAGGAGAGCAGAAGGAGACTGCACAGAAGAGGGCCAAGAAAAAGTTGCCATCCTGAACAAGTGCTTCTGCTCAGTTTAAGCAGTGGAGGGAAGGGGACAGACCACCAGGGAGTAGTAGGAACAGAGGGGAGGTGGACACAAGTCCATTTTCAGAGAAAAGAGTCCTGAAAGTACTTGCAGCTCTGAAGATGGACAAAGCTATGGGTTTGGAAGCGATACACCCAGGGGTATTAAAGGAACTCAGGGAGGTGCTAGCTGCCCCACTGACAGCCTTATACAACAGTTCACTGGAAACAAGCGAGGTTCCTGAGAAGTGCAGACATGGTCCCTCTGCATAAGGACAGCAGTACAGAGGAGGCAAGCAACTACAGGAAAGTCAGTGTTCACTTCAGCGATGGGAAAATTAATAGAAACCCTGTAAAGGAAAGACTGGTAGAGTACCTTGAATCCAGTGGGCTGTAAAGACTACTGGGAGCACGGATTCACAGGGGTAAGATCATGCTAAGAAATCTGACAGATTTCTTTCGCTGGGTGAACAGGGAAACAGATCAAGGGAGGTCAGTGAACGTGGCCTATCTGGACCTATGCAATCAATGCCTTTGACACTGTGCTGCAGAGGAGACATTAAGAAATTGAGCAGCCTAGGGATGGGATTCAAAGTGGTGATTTGGGTTAGAAAATCGTTAAAGAGCAGCTGATGCCTTCTGGAGAACTTTAACAAAACTTAATATTTAAACACAGTTCAGCTTGTTTTTTTTTTTACATTAGTTCTGCATTCCTCCTCCCCATTATTTATTACTGAAGTCAACAAATCCAAAATCAGCATGCTCTGACCTTAATAATGCTTCACAAAATAGAATTCACATTTTTACTAAGGGGTGCTACCGGTTTGTGGTATGTAACAAACAGTCCAAATGTACCAGTGCACCCCCCCCCCCCCAACATGGCTTATATTTAAACTTTTAACTGTCAAACTTGACTATGCTTACTTTTAACTCCATGAAAGGAGAGGGTCCTCTTAGTTTCAGATTGGAATTCCAATGTGAGCAAGCCAAACCACCAATCGTCATGGTGGGAGCCATGGTTTGGTCCCTACTCCAGCTTTCCAACTTTCAAATGCCTGCAGTGGCTAATGAAGTGCATTGCTAATTGACTCCTTTTATATAAAGTGCTCCCACCAAGGAATTTACACAGGTGTTAAAAGGGGGCATGCTAGAAGGAGTACCACAACTCCCAAAACTTGTTTTTTATATTAGTTCTGTATCCCCCCCCCAATATTTATTACTGAAGTCATATGCATGAAAACAGGATCTTTGCTCCGGAAGAGTTAATCTATTCCTGTTGCTTTCTCCCTACCTGAGGTCACAATGCACTGCTTGTATCATCACAGTTACTCCTATGGCAACACACTGTGATGTCACAACAGAGGATTATGACCTGAAGTAGGGAGTAAGTTATAGACGGAGATGAACTCTAAGGGATACAGATCATTTATTCATGCACATTTACTCCGTAATAAATAATGAGGAAGAGAACTATATAGAATATATATGGTATGCAAGCTGAATTGTAACCAATTATGTTTTTCAAAGTTTTCAAGTTGCTGTTTAATGGATAGCGACTAAGGCCGGTGGTCAATGGGCACTCACCCTAATCAGGGCTCGAAATTCCCATTGAAATGGTGTTCCGTGCACACCAAAAAAAAACTAGCACGAAACACCAGACTCTGACCCCTGGTAAGCTGCGGTGTATACCGCTTTAAGGAGCGAGGTTCGAGCAGCCTCCTTGCATCCACGTGTTTTTTTTTTTTTTGCTCCCATTTCGGCCCCGGAGACTGTTTGGTGCCTTCTAAGATGCTCCAGCCAACCAGAATGCCGCATTTTGTCTGCCCAGCCTAAGACCGATCGAAATCTTGCGTTCACTGGTGAGATTTCAGTCTTGGGCTGAGCCATTGCGCACTTGCTTTCCCTCACTCCCGAGGCGGCAACCACACCAGCAGGACTCTCTGGCTCCAGGCTCCTCTCTCCGGACATCACTGCAGCTCCGGTCTGGTAAACTGGGGCGGGGGCTGACTGAAACAGGAGGTGCAAGGAACCAACAGTACAGTCACTATTGGGAGGGAGGGTGGATATGAGAGACTCAGATTTTCTGCGACTGAATGAGCATCGGTGAGCTTAGGAAACAGGGGGGTCTGGAATAACGGAGGGCAAATGTGCCAAATTTTGCTGTGTTTTGCAGACTAGCCAGTTTTCAAAAATTAGGCAGACTGCTTAAAAAAGGAGAAATAAACAAAAAAGGCCAACAAGGGAAAACTTTTACAGGGAGGGCACTGCCAGAAAAAAAAAACAAAGGCAACAACAAGCATGGAAAAAAAAACCAAATTTAGCCTTTTTGGGCACAGATTCCCTGGCACAGAACAAGGGAAAATCAATTGCCTTACAGTACTCGGGGCATGTGTTCCACCCCAGAGAGAGATTAATTGCCCAGTTTCACTCATGGAGGAGCACTGTGCCACAAAATAACAGGTAATCATGCCCTAATCTCCCTGATTTGGTGAGGCAAAAAAGGCTGATGGTAACCCCCTTGGTTACCCCTTGGTAATCCCCCCCCCAAAAAAAAAAAAAAGACACCAGACATCTTTTAATTTTTTTTTTGGAAAACACACATTAGGCTGTAACATTTCATTGAAGCAACTTTATTTTGTGCAGTTAATTTTCTTTTCTGGGCAGACTTCACCCTGTGTGGGGAAAAAAATTAAGATTCTGGGCAGTTAAATTTGCAATTGGCCAAAAAGAACTGAGGAAGAAATTTAACAAAACCTCAACACTGACTCACTTCCCTCTGCGGTTGAATCTGCAACACAGCAAAAACATTTTAGCGAGGCCCTTCAAGGCTAAAAATAAATTGTGATCGTAAGTCTGCTTGACACTCACCTTGCAAAGAAAATTATCTCGATTGTTGCGGGGACCCATTCTCTCTGGGGTGTCACGGGGTGGATTTATCCCAGTTAGTTCTGCATCCACTCGCCCTTGCCTGTTTGGTCAGGGCGTGCTTCTTTGCTGGAAAATTATAAGAAATTGCCAAAACTGCCAAGATGTGGCGTTTTGGAATGGAGTAAAGAACCCTAAGAGCATAGCAGCAGAGAAGGAGGCTCTTAGAAAAAAGGAGATGCTGCTTATGACAAAAGTAAACCAGTGCGTACTTTTCAAGAACACTGGGTCAAGTACGCTTGGGTTGAGCTTGACCCTGAGAACAACGTAATGTTTTGTAAAGCATGTAGGAAATTCCTAGACATTGCAGACACAACATCAGCATATTACGAAGGGGCTGCAATAATTTCACTGAGCAGTCTTTACAAAAACATGCCTAGTCTAAGAAGTACTCCCTTGCTGTTGCCAGATTTGTTGCCAAATCCCAGCAGGCATCTGCTGAACATCGTGTGCAGATCTTAATTTGAAATGCACATGCCTTGGCCAAACAGGCTAGGCCATATACAGACTTCCAGTGGATGTGTGACCTTGACAAATGTAAAGGGGTTGATATTGGGGAAACCCATCACAATGACAAATCATGAGGCATGTTCATTAGTAATATCGCTGAGGTGGAACTTAAGAAGCTGGTGGATGTGGTGAAGAATGCAGACTTCATGTCCATAATGATAGATGGTGCTACAGATTCCAGTATAAAAGAACAAGAAATAAATTTACATAAGAACAGTAAACAAGCGGGTGCCAGGTGTTTTTTCTGTGTCCCTGGATGGGTAGGAAGAAGTAGGCTGCTGGTTAACTAGGATCTGCAGCTTATCCATCTGCTAGAGAAATGGGCAGACTGGGTGGGCCAAGCGGTCCTTATCTGCTGTCAAATTCTACGTTTCTATCCACACAAAGCTGATGCAGCATCAATCACGGCATGTATCAATCAGGCCATGCTGTCACAGACAAAGTCAGCAGAGTGGAAAAACAAATTGGTAGGGCTTACCACCGATGGGGCAGCAGTGATGACCGGTAGAAGAGGGGGGTGGCGGCCACACTACTGAAAAAGGATTGTCCTCATCTAGTCACAATCCACTGCAATGCACATAGGCTGGAGTTAGCCTTGAAGGATGTCTTAAAAAACATCACGTAGCATAAAAAAAAAAATCTACCAATTATTGCTAGGGATCTATCTGTTTTTTTCACTTTTCACCTCTAAACCATAAAAATCTGAGAGTCCTGTCAGGCAGCAGGAGTAAGATGCCTTATTCCAACCAGAGTGGGAGGAACCAGATGGGCACAACACACACTGACAGCACTGAAAGTGCTCGTCACAGACTACCCCGGGATTCTGCTGCACTTCCAACAGGTATGTACTGTCCCAGACTCCATTTTGAGCACAGTCTAGATTTGTTTTAAAATTGGAACTACTAAAGCAACAACTTGTGCCATATTTTGTCTTTTCAGATACAACTTGGTGGATCCCGAGGGGACCAAGCAGCGAAGGCCAAGGGCAACCTAAAGACCATGCAGACCTGGAGATGTCTACGCTACATTCACCTGATGGCAGATATCCTGGAAGAGTTCACAAAAGTCAGCCTGCTTCTTCAAGCAAATGATACGTCAGTGGGAGTGATGTTTGAATCACTTCAGGACCTGAAGAACTGCCTTGTAAAGCTGAAAACAAGGTAATTTTTGTTTTCCAGATTGGTTTTAGCTAGAAACATAGAAACATAGAATTTGATGGCAGATAAGGACCGCTTGGCCCACCCAGTCTGCCCATTTCCCTACCTACTGGATAAGCTGCAGATCCTAGTTAACCAGCAGCCTACTTCTTCCTACCCCACCCCCTAGAATTGCGTTATGACTGTCCCATGCATGCTTGAATTTGCACCACACCGCTTCAAGCATGCATGGGACAGTCATAGACAATAGTATTCTCCTCTACCCTAGCCAGAAAAAAAAAAACGTTATCTCTGTCAGGACAAGTTAGGTCAGGCCAGGGGGATAAGTCTATGTTTTTCCTTTTGTTCTTATTTTCTAGACCTGGAAAGCACTTGCAAAATCTGGATGCCTTGAAGGGACCTGAATTCCATGGACACACCCTATCTGTTGACGAAGCGGATCAGTTTTCCGTTGACAGAGAGACACTACTGACAGCCATGATCCTAAATGTCACAAACAGGATTGAAGACATGCACCAGTCAGACTCCATTATGGTGGCCATGAACCACAATGTGAACTTTAAACAGTGGCCAGCAAGCCATGTGGACTTGCCAGGTGCATTAGGGGTGGGAAAATAACTCTGACTGGGTGGCACTGGGAAAATCATCTTTAGCTTAGCGAAGTGGGAGGTGAGACAATTTTTTTCAGATTATGCGGAGGACGCAGTAGCTGGTGTCGTAGAGGAGTACAAAACACAGTAGTTTGGGCACTCACCACCACATATTACGCTGAACACAGAGAATATATTACATAAAAAAAGCTTTATTCCATAAAATTCAGGTGCCTGACACATTTCTGGTCTATTACTTGACCCTTTCTCAAAGGCTAGATTTTCAAAACTAGAAAGAAGAATCTTATAGGTTGTAATGACTGTGATGTCATAATACAACACTTAATTCTAAATTGATACTTCTTTCAAATCACATAACAACATTAAGGCAAAGGGGGAAAGAGAAACAAACATGAAAGACAATTAAATTCACACAATAATTACAAGCTCAAGAGCAACATTAAGAACAGTGCAAATAGATTCATGTTTAAAAAGGACACTTAAAATTAAGATTTTCATATAAAGAAAACTGCTCAAGAAAAACCATAATACAATTCACAGAAAAATTGTTTTTAGAAGGACACTTGGGATATCAAAAAAAGGCAACTATCTTTTTTTTTTTAAATATGGCTTAATTTCATAGCCAGTATTCAAACCTGGGGGACTGTTAGCTTGCAGCATAATTATCCAAAAAGTTTCACGTTTTAAACTAAATTATTATAGTTACCATCACGTGGGTTGCTATTTATTTACTTTATCTATTGCCATATAACTAAAGACAAGTTTCCTACCATCATTTGTGTTGATTATATGTTGTGCCATGGCATAAGTTACATCTTTCTTTTCTATCGCTCTCTGATGTTCCCCCTACCCTTATTTTATAGCAGCGTATCATTTTTCCTACATGAAAAGAGCTGCAAATACAGGTCGCTAAATAAATCACACCACTTGTACTACAGGTGATAAGTTGTCTTATTTTAAAAACTTTGTTAGAATTCCCTATACAAAAATCATTACTAGTTTTTATGTGTTTGCAATAAACACAATTATTACACCTGTAGCAGCCAAACGATCTGGTTAACCTAGTGGTTGTATTGTTATTTTCCTGAAAATGACTATGAACTAATCAATCTAGTAAGCTAACAGTCCCCTAGGTTTGAATACTGGCTTTGAAATTAGGCCATATTTAGAGAAAAAATAGTTGTCTTTTTTATTAATTGTTGTAATTATGACATCACAGCCTTTACAACCTATAAGATTCTTCTTTCTAGTTTTGAAAATCTAGCCTTTGACAAAGGGTCAAGTAGTAGACCAGAAATGCATCAGGCACCTGAATTTTATGGAATAAAGCTTTTTTATATAATATATTCTCGGTGTTCAGCATAATATGTGGTGGTGAGTGCCCAAACTACTGTGTTTTGCAGTTAATCTTTTTTGTTTGAGAGCACCACAGTTCCTTGTGCACACCCTGAATGTCCTGAGTGTCGTAGAGGAGTTCAGACCAGTCCTCACAGAACAGAACATAGATCCAGACATGTGTGTGTAGCAGAGTGGACCAAACTAAAAAAAAATCACATAAAGAGAAGGTGAATTTCTTCTTCTACCACTAACAATCAGCAAATTCTCAATACTGTCAGGCTACAGATCAGGTCAGGGTATTACATGTTTGTCCCCCACCCCATCCCCAGCCCCTCCAAAGGTATACCAATGCTGCAGAAGCAAAGTGGCCAGATATTCATCAGGCTTGCCAAGAAAAATGCCACAACATTTTGGGACTAGTAACCTTAATTCGTACTCTACCAGCAAGTACAGCTGTTTGGTGAACGTGGGTTTAGCCTAATGAAAAGAATAAAATCCGATTGGCGAAGTTCATTAGGAAAGGACAGTCTCAAGACTTAATAAGGATCTCGTTACATACACCATGTGAACAGGAAATTGATCCAGTTCCAATCGTTGAGTACTGGTTAAAAAGTGGTAGACAGAAAAAAAGGCCTTCTTTGTAGCCATATGGTCCACGGAACAAAAAACAAAGCGATGAGCAGGAGGAAGAAGAGGCAGACAGCTCAGACGTAGATTTAGATGAATCTTTCATATCTGAAACTTATTCTGAAAAACTTGTCTGATGATGATTCTCATGTTATAACTGATGAAGAACTTGAATGTACTCCCATATCAGTGTTGTGCCCTAGTACTACTAGTTAGCAGGAAACAACTGTGGGGGGAGAGAGGGGATTCTTGCATCACTGAACTCTCGTGATGATGGCATACATCTGTTGTGATCATATCCTCCAGATTTAAGGTTTGGCCTTTCTTTGCCATCCAACAGTTGAGTCCTGCTTGGACTGTCTTCATTTTCCCCTTCAAAACAGTTAATACTGCTAAATTTGCGTTCCACTTTAGTGTCACTCCAGGTTTTTGGTGGCAAAAATAATTTTGCCTGGTCACAGTGCCAGATTTACAAGTCATGGGTAGGTTGATCAATATAGTCTAATCTGTCAAATCTCATTCTGTGAGATCTCTCAGTCCTTGTTCTACTAATTTCAGTTTTGTTATAACAGACATGGCTGCGTAGTAGATTAATGCTAACTTGTTGAGCAGCAGCAGATAGCCAGTCCTAGCACAGTCCATCTGTCAAGTACAAGTCGGCGAGGCACGAGCTGAAAATAATGCACCAATCAGGTGGTGTTTTATCTTACAACTAAATGTGCCTGGAATTCATCTGAGAGAGACAGCCGAGCACCAAGTAGTCCAGATTTGGGTATGTGAACAGAGTATCTTTCAGTCTTCATTTTTCTTCCCTTCTTAGTAGCCCTGACTCCTACTATAAAATAATCTGAGTCCGTTGCACCAACATGAGATGTGGCTTATGGACCACTCTAGCATAGCAAAATATGTAACAGGAATGGTACAGTAACATTCTGGCCAAACTGGATTTCACGTAAAAATTACAAAAATCTATCACAAATCTAGGAGCAGTGTGTTTTAAATTTGTAAAATCTGGCCAATTGGTCATGTCACGGTAATAAAACTATCACGTACTGTCACGGTGCTGTAACAAATCATGTCTGGTTAACTGAATCAAAAGCTTTGGTTTACATTGGCCAGATTCATTTTTATGTTTGCTTGCACGTATGTGCAAGAAACATAGTGCCTTCATCGGAGATTTCGGAGGTGTGTCACCTCCTCCTCCAATTCAGTCAGTGGGCTGGCAGGCGCGGCTCCTGTAAGCCAATGTATTTTGGATCTGTCTATGATACGCTCCAAAATGCAGTGACATACAGTTGAAAGGGGGAGCTACGCTGGAGTGAGCACCGATAAGATATCGGCTGCTCCGTGCCAGCTCCCTGATTGCAGACAGCGTGCGCCCCTACTTGTATAGGCCGACGGGTGCCCAATCCCGCCGGCTGAGCTGGCCCCCAGTTGCTGAGCTGCGCCCCCACCCCTCCAGCAGCAGGTGCCACGCTGGGAGCCCACCCCAGCGTGGCAAGCACTGTAGTCCTTACGCGGGGGGGCCCAATCTCGCTGGCTTAACGCCCCCAAGTCTCTGTGCCATGCTGGGAGCCCACCCCAGTGGCAAACGCCCCACGACGCTTTTTTTTTTTTTTTTTTTTTAAACCTGTAAAATAAAACTGTCTCCACAAGTGCTGCCTCCTCCCAACCCTCCCACAACCTGCACCCACCCACTGCGCACTCCAGCCTCCCCACACCCCTCACCCCGTGCTTACCTCCCGGACTCCGGTCGGACGATCTTCGGTGGACCGGGAACACGTCTGCACTCTTCAGAGCCGACCCTTGAACTGAGGAAATGCCGGTAAGCTGTATAATGGGTTACATAGGAGGGTTTCAACTTTATTGCATATCCAGGATGTTTGAGATTTTGCACCAATTTCAACATAAGTTTTGGGACCCTTTCCGCGAATATATGTCACTGTCATGGAGAGTCGGCCCGAAGGGTGATTCGCGCCAGTGACTGCGAAATCACCATGGACCGAATACTGCCATGACAGTGACATCATTCATGAGAAGGGGTCCCAAAACCCCATGTTTGAAAATTTGGTGCAAAATCCAAAAATGACTGTTTTACAAGGTGCGTTATGAAGTCTTACGCAGGCTCGTAAGTTCAAATTTAAATATTTTCACTCCAGATTTTCAACATTGCCATTTTACCACACCTTCTTATGAGTAGTACAGCTGTCATTTTTCACATCTCACCCAAAATGTGTTTTAGCCATGTAGCGCGCAGAATTGGCGATGTTCCGGTATCTTGAAATCAGTAATGTCAGGACAAATTAAGAAAATCACAGTGACACTGTTCATGAGCAGAGGTCTTAAAATGGCTATGTTGAAAATTCGGTGAAAAAATTCCTAAAAATGACTTTTACGAGCGTGCGTTGCGCAGTTCCTACGCATGCTCATAAGTTTGCAAATTTAATATTTTCACTCCAGATTTTCAACATTGCCATTTTATTACACTTCCTTATGAACAGTACAGCTGCCATGCTGAAAAAGCACTTTGAAAAAAAAAAATGTATGTAATGCCTGGCTGTGCTATATATTTTTAATTCTGTGCATCACTCTTTCTGTACATGCATAGAATAAAGTGGAAGTTCAACACCTTACCTACAAGGTAAAGAGAAAAGAAAAAAAATACAGACAAAAATAAACGAATGGAGAATTTTTAGAACTTGTTTTTTGCCTTTTATTACCTTTTATTTAGTCAAACAAGAATATACTGATGGTTGGTGACATTTTCTAGCAGGTATAAAAAAAAAAAAAAGAGGTGGCATACCACTTTCTGGGATGGAATACCAAATCTGGGGAACTGGTAATCCATGTGGTACACCACTTTTTAAAACGAATTTCTAGCCCTGCTAATGACGGGACAGTGACCAGTGAGGTGCTGTAGGGCTTGTTAACTGGGAATGGTACTCTTCAATGTCTTGACAAGTGACACTGCAGAAGTACTGGAAGGGAAGGCATGCCTTTTTGTAGATGATACCAAAATCAGCAACAGGGTTGGTATAAGATGGGATGGACAGAATGTACAGGAAGGAAACTCGAGGAGTGGTCATGAGCATGGTTACTGGAGCTCAAAGCCAAAAAGTGCAAAATAATGCTCTGAGGGTACAGGAACCCAGATGATGAGTCTAGTATTTTGGGGGGGTAGGACAGTCACTAAGCAGGAACGAGATCTTTGGGTTATCATCATCAGTTACCTCAAACTGGTTAGTGGGATGCTGGGGTGCATGGGGAGGAGTATCTCCAGCAGGAGGAGGGATAGAAACATAGACTTTGACAGCAGATAATGACTGCTTGGCCCACCTAGTCTGCCCATTTCCCTACCTACTGGATCAGCTGCAGATCCTAGTTAATCAATAGCCAACTTCTTCCTACCCCCCTACAAGGACTGCCTTATGTCCGTCCCATACATTCTTGAAATCCCCACTGTTTTTGATCCCACAACCTCCTCAGGAAGGTCGTTCCATGCGTCCACCACCCTCTCTGTGAAAAAACATTTCCTCACATTATCCCTGAGACGTCCCCCCTCTATCTTCAAATTGTATCCCCTTGTTCTTGCAAATCTCTTTTTCTGAAAGATGCTACCCTCTTGGACTTTGTTGATTCCCTTGAGGTACTTAAAAGTTTCTATTATGTCCCCCTCTCTCTCTTTTCTTCAAAGGTATACATATTAAGCTCCTTTAATCTCTCCTCATATGGCTTCTGTTGCAGACCCTGCACCATTTTAGTTGCCCTTCTCTGGACTGTCTCCATCATGTCTATGTCCTTGTGGAGATGCGGTCTCCAGAACTGGACGCAGTACTCCTCCAGATGGGGTCTCACCAACTGTCTGTACAGAGGGATAACAACTTCCTGTCTTCTACTGGTGATGCCTCTCCCCTATACATCCCAGTATCCCCCAAGCCATCCCTACTGCCATCTCACATTGCTTGCTAACCTTTAGGTCATCTGAAACGATTACCCTCAGGTCCCTTTCCATTTGTGTTGTTGTTACTACCTCCCCACTGTGTACTCTTTCCCTGGGTTTTTGTTTCCAAGGTGCATTACTTTGCACTTCTTTGTACCAAATCCAAGCTGCCATACTTCTGACAATTCCTCCAACCTTGCTAAGTCCCTACTCATCCTTTCCACCCACCCTTGTGCATCAACCCTGTTGCAGATCTTTGTGTAGTCTGCAAAGAGGCATACTTTTCCTTCCAGTCCCTCTGCAATGTCATCTATAAAGACATTAAAAGGGACCGGACCCAGTACTGAACCCTGCGGTACCCCACTAGTAACACTCCTTTCTTCAGAGTGGACTCAGTTTACTATTACCTTCTGTTTCCTGTTGTCCGGCCAATGTTTTACCCAGGCTACCACCCTGGGAACCACTCCCAGGCTGACTAATCTGTTTATTAATCTTTTGTGTTGACTGTGTCAAATGCCTTGCTAAAGTCTAGGTAGGCCATGTCCACAGCCCCTCCCTGGTTTACTACTTTGGTCACCTAGTCAAAGAAATCAATTAGATTTGTCCGGCATGACCTTCCTGCTGTGAATCCATGCTGCCTTGGGTCCTGTGCCCCACTGGCCTCTAGGTACTTAACAATTCTTTCCTTCAGAAGTGATTCCATCATTTTCCCTACCACTGAGGTCAAACTGACAGGTGTGTAGTTTCCTGCCTGTGTCTTGCTCCCACTTTTGTGAAGGGGAATCACATCTGCCCTCCTCCCATGATTTGTTAAAAAGGCTAGTCAGTGGTGTCACTAGTTCTCCCCTTAATTCTTTTAGAATTCTGGGGTGAATCCCATCAGGCCCCATTGCTTTGTCCACCTTCAGTTTTAGGAGTTTTTTCAGAACCCTTTCTTCTATGAAAGGACTGGGATCGACCCCCCTAACCAGAGTGCTTCTATTGATTGGATTAGGTACCTCCCCCTCCTCCTCTTTTGTGAATACTGAGCAAAAGTATTAATTCAGTAGCCCTGCCTTTTCACTGTCCCTCTCTGCCCACCCACCGTCCCCTTTATTCAGCCTCACTATCTCTCAATTTGTCTTTCTACGCTCCCTAATGTACCTATAAAAGGTTTTATCCCCCTTCTTAACCAAGATGGCTATCTTTTCTTCGGTTTTGGCCTTTGCTATTCTGACTGCCTTCCCAACTTCCTTCTGCTTTAACTGGTACAGTTCTCTGTCCTGCTCCTTCTGTGTTTTTTTATACTTCCTAAATGCTATCTTTTTCTCCCTAACCTTCCCCAGCACCTCTTTTGAGAACAATAGTGTTTTTTTCTTTCGTTTTGATTTATTTGCTTCACACAAAGGCTTGTTGCCTCTGTGATGGCAGTGTTGACTCCCCACTGCTGCTCCACCCCTCCTCCTTGCCTGCTTGCTAGTGCTTTTCTGAGGCATTCTCCCATTTTGACAGTCAGCCCTCCTGAAATCCAGTACCCTCACTTTTGTATGACTTGACTCTGCAGCTGAGTTTATCATGAACCACACTATTTTGTCATTACTTGTTCCCAGATGGCCACCCACTTTTAGATTGGAGATCCTCTCTCCGTCCCCATTTGAGAGTACCAGGTCTAAGATTGCTCCCTCCCGAGTGGGTTCCAGCACTAGCTGTCTGAGGCATTCCCCATATAGGGCATTGAGAATGACCCTGCTCTTGGATGTGGCTGCAGCAAAGATGCTCCAGTTAAAATCTGGCATATTCAGTCCCCCATCAACAATATCTCCCCTTTCTCTGCCATCCTAAGGATGCCTTCAATCATTTCCTTGTCCATTTCCTCCCCCTGAGATGGGGGTCTGTATACATCCCTGTGTGGACTGTGGTGCCATTTCCAGTCTCCAGGGTGACCCACAGTGCCTCCTCTCCTCCGTTTACCCTTTTGTTCTGTTGCTTTTATCCCTTCCCTCACATAAAGAGCTACTCCTCCTCCTCTTCTACCCTCCCTGTCTCTCCTGTAAATTGTGTACCCTGGTATGTTAACATCCCAGTCATGGTTCTCTGTGTACCACATTTCTGTGACTGCCAAGATATTCAGGCATCCCTCTTCCATCAAGGCCACCAGTACAGGGAACTTGTTACCTAGACTGCAGGCACTGGTACTCATTACCCTCCATTTTTGATGGCCTTACCCCTTTTTGCCCCATCCTGTCCTTACTGCCCTTGCCTTCTTCTCCATTTACACCTGCCCTTCTCCCTATCGATGTCTCTACCTTGGTGTTTACCTCACTAACTACCCTGATTGTTTGGGGGAGGGCTAGGATTTCCCTGCTCTTTTTCAGTGCCTCCCCCCTTGGCTAGTTTAAATGCTTGCCAATGAAGCATTTATACCTATCACCTAGGATCCTGGTTCCCCTCCTGGACAGATGCAGACCATTGCACCAGTATAGGCCTGCATCCCTCCAGGTGGACCCCAGTCCCCAGTGAAGCCAAAGCCCTGAGCTCTGCACCAGTTTTTCAACCACTGATTGAATCCCATGGTGTGGAGCACCCTAGCCTCACCCATGCCATAGACAGGCAGCACCTCCAAGAAGGTTACCGTGTGTGCTACTTGTCTAAGGCCCCTCCCCAACTCCATAAACTCCTTCTCCACTATTCTGATCCCTTTCCCCGCCAGGACATTTGTCCCCAAGTGGACAATGACATCCTGCTCCCTTCCCTGTGCAGCTGCTACCACGATCCTAAGGATTCGCTCCCTGTCCCTCCAAGCCATGGCACCAGGCAGGCACCTTACCTCCCTCTACCCTCCCTCTCCCAGTTGTACCTTCCTAACAATGGAGTCCCCCACCAGGAGCTGTTTCCTTGCCCTGTGGGATCCCATGCCACCCGCATGTGGGCCTCCTTTGGGGAGGTTCCCAGCATCCTCCATGGTCTCCACTGTGGGTGCCTCTATAGAGGAACCACACTCTGCCAGAATGGCATATGAATCATGGAGAGATACAACTGGAGGGATGCACCTCTGTTCCACAACCCTCACCCTCCGAGACCACTGTCCCTGAGCCCACTGTGGTCCAACTGCTCCTCTTCCTTGGCAACCTCTGAGGCAGCGGCGGTGGACCTGGGTGGGAGAGGAGGTCTCCCAAATCCTGGCCAGCTCAGCCTGGAGATAAGAAACCTCCTCCCCTCAGCCCAGAGAGGTGTCTGCAGATGGAACAACACCGCATTCTCCAGAACGTCTCCCGGAAGACTGCTGCTCCATAGCTACTGCACCACTCTTATTTGTGGCCCCTTAACTGTTGTTTTGTATACTTACTCTTTACTCTAATATATCTCTACACACACACACACACACACATATACATACACACATACATATACATATATATACATATATACACACACATAAAATTTTATAATTTTTATTTTTTTTCTCCCTACTTTCCTACTGCCTCCGTGCCCTTAAAACTCCTGATCTTCCTGTTCTGGGACAGGAAGTTCCTATATTCCTTGGCAGTCTCCTCCTCATTTGTGTACAGTCAGACCTTCAGCAGCTGGGGTGGGGGGGGCTGGAGACCTACTTTTTTCCTTCTAAAATGGTGAGTCTTTTGTGCCTCTGTGATCACTCTCTTCCTGCTCCCAAACAGGAAGTTCCTGTTGTCAGTCAAATCCTGTGCCTATAAAAGCAGAACTGGCTAAAGGAGAGAAGGGAAGGAGGGCAATATCATCTCAGTAAAGTAGTATAGTTCTAATAGCACCTCCGTCCACTTGCTGTTCTGTGCTACAAGCTAGCTAGGGCAGTTTTTAAATCCAAAACACCTGGGTTCAATTCTGCCTAAGCCACGCCCCCTAATTCACAGTTTCCTTCTACATATAGCTATCTGCACAGATAATTCAGTTTCCTTCTACACCCAACTGCACAGATGATAATTCACTTCGCCCAACTCAGACAAGCACACGCTTTTGTTTTTACCCTAAATTGAAGGTCCCAGTAGTACAGTTCTAGTTCTTTAGTCCCAGTAGAGTAGTATAGTTCTAACAGCACCTCCTTCCTCTTGTTCTGTCATGTGGTCTTGCCACTGTATCACTCACTAACAAGAGACCCCACCTGGAGTACTGTGTCCAGTTTTGGAGGTCACACCTCAGAATGGACATAGAGTGGAAGTAGTCTGGAGGATGACAACAAAAATGGTGCATGGGTTGCATGAGAAGGCTTTCAAGAGAAACTGCGGAGCTCAACATGTACACCCTGCAAAAGAGGAGAGCAAGTGGGGGACATGATAGAGACCTACAAAAGTACCTCACAGGCAAGAACAGGGTGCTGGAGGGGAGTCTCTTTCAAAGCAAATAGAGCATCAGGACCAGGGGGCATGCAGTGAAGCTGGAGGAGGGGAGTTTAAGAACAATATGAGGAAATACTACTTCACTAAAAGGGTGGAAGACAACTGGAACAGTGTCAGCGGATCCTGTGGAGGCAAAAACAGTGGGAGGCTTCAAGCAAGCATGGGATAGACATGGGGTATATAAGTAAATAGGTGGGAGGGGTTGCCAGAGACCAGTTAGGGTCTGCAGAGACAGATTCACAGAAATTTGACTGCAGAAAAGGACCACACCGGCCCATCTAGTCTGCCCCTTATATCCACCCCTCCTGCTTTTACTGACTCAGAACTTTCCCCACTTCCTCCCACCCCATATGTCTGTCCCATGCTCTCTTGAATCCCCCACCATTTTGGATCCCATCACCTCCTCCGGTAGACTGTTCTAGGCCTCCACCACCCTCTCTGTGAAGAACTTGCCACTCACATTGCCTCTGTATTTCCCTCCTTCCAATCTGAGACTATGCCCCCTTGTTCTAGCTCCCTCCTTCCTTTTGAACACGCTCCCCTCCTTCACCTTACTGATCCCCTTCAAACCCTTAAAAGTTTCAATCATTTCCCCCCTCTCCCTTCTAGTCTCTAGTGGGTACAGATTTGGCCCTCTCCCTCTATGTTCATATATTTTCCCCTGCATACCATGCACCATCTTGATTGTTCTTCTCTGAACCCTCAATGTCCCTACGTAGGTGCGGTCTCCAGAACTGTTCCCCATACTCCATGTGCGGCCTCACCATTGTTTTGTACAGTAGCATAAGCGTCTCCCTCCTTCTACTAGTTATGCCCCTTCCAATGCAGGCCAACATACCATTTGCCTTTCCCACCGCCTTGCTGCACTGGTTCTCCACCTTAACACTGCTCAATATAATAATCCCCAGATCCCTGTCCTGCTCTTTTTTCTTGATCCCCCGGTATAAGCTGCTCAAATGTTTTTCTGCCCCAGGTGAATCACCATGCACTTTTTTGCATTGAATTTTAGTTGCCAGGTTTCCGACCACCTCTCCAGCTTCTCCAGGTCTTGCCTCATGGCCTCCACTCCACCTTGGGTGTCCACGCTACCGCAGACCTTCGTATCATCCACAAATAGGCACACCCTATCCTCAAGTCCTTCTGCTAGATCACAGATATAAATGTTAAAAAGTAGGGGTCCCAGTATGGACCCCTGAAGCACCCACCTTGTTACCCCCTTTACCCTGGAATGTACCCCATTTACCACCACTGTTTGGCTCCTTCCAGTCAACCAATTTTCTACCCACCTAGTTACCTTCTGGCCCACCCCTAAGCTCTCCAGCTTATTTACTATCTCTGTGGGATGGTGTTGAAGGCCTTACTGAAGTCCAGACAGGCCATGTCCACCACCCCTCAATGGTCCACTACCTACTTAGGCCAGGGAACATCTGGGCAGACTAGGTGGGCAAAGCAATGCTTTTCTGCCAACAAATTCTATATTTGTATAATTTAATAGATAAATTGATTGCACTTAAGATCCTGTATAAAGTAACCATAGATGGCCAGCCCAGTGGCGCTGAGGGTTGAGGCGCTGGACACCATACCTCGCGCCACGCCGGCAACCTCGGTTCGGGAATGAGCTCGGGTCGGCAGGGGCAGGAGAGGATTGAGCGTCTGGAGGACTGTTCTCCTCTCCTGGGGGTGGGTAGGTGCACTCGCCACAGTACTAGCGGTTCCCAGTGGAGACAGAGGGCAGCACAACTTGTGGTGCACTCTTCCAGGGATGGGGGTGTTGGCAGACACTTTACAAATGGCATGTAGGTGCATGCCCGTAGTCTGCAGGGCATCACTGCACGTCCGCACCCCTGTGGGCAACCAAAAACACAAAAACACCCTGGCACCTGGACAGAAAACGGTGGGCCCCGTGGACTGCCCCCACGCCCACTGCCGGGTCCATCCTGGCTGGTCACTGTCTCTCTCTCTGTATCTCTCTCTCCCTCCCTCCCTCCTCCACTCCCCGGCTGCCCTTCTAGATTGTAAATGGAGCGCCAGAGGAGTATGGCAGTCCCACACTGGGGGGCTCAGAGCTGGAGGCGTGGGGTAGTCAGAGGAGCTGAAGGGGAGTTCCCAGGAACCAGAAGACCAGATCCAGGAGAACCTCAAGCAGGGTGGGATAAGGCAGCTCCGAGTGACCTCACCAGAGAGAGGTCTAAGGGGCCAGTGAGTAGGAGGATTAAGAAAATGTAAAAAATAAAATAAATGAACCATAGATACATAGACAGTGATGGCAGAAAAGGGTACGTTGGCTCACGCAGTCTGCCCACCCTACCGAACTACTTTGTACTGGCCCTAGTGGTCACCCCCCTCCCTTGTTTCTACCCCACCTTTCTAAATAATCACATATGCCTGTCCCATCCCTGCCTGAAGCCGTTCACTGTTTTGGCCTGTAACACATCTTCTGGCAGCTTGTTCCACTTGTCCACCACTCTTTCTGTGAAAAAGTGTTCACAGACATTCCCTCTGAATCTCCTCCCTGCAAGTTTAAGTGAGTTGCCTCCAGTCTCTGTAGCTGAAATCAAGCAGAAAAGTTCCTTGGCATCCACCCAATTTATCCCGTGCAGCTACTTTGAGGTCTCGATCATGTTGCCCCTTTCCCTCCTTCTCGCAACAGTGCACATGTTCAAGTCCTGCAGTCTCTCCTCATATATCTTGACACCTAGTCCAGGGACCATCTTGGTTGCCCTGCGCTGTACTACCTCCACCTTGTCGCAGTCTCTCCTCAGGTGTGGACTCCAGTATCCTGCACAGTATTCCAGGTGTGGTCCCACCAGTGACCTGTACAAAGGGAGGATCACCTCCTGACTTCTACTGCTTATCCCCCTCCCTATGCAACCCAGCATCCTGTGTGCCTTGCCCACAGCTATATTACAATATGCTGTTGTTTGTAGGCTCTCTAATATCATGACCCCAAGATCCTTTAACTCAATGAGACTTTCCAGACATGAAAACAGTTCATAACATTGTGCAGGTCACAGTCGGTTTGATTGTGGTGTATTTTGGAAAAATATGGTGAAAGGGCTACTGGGAGGAACATCTATATAAAATGAGGATAAACGGATCAAGTCTCAGTGTATGTTAAGAGCTTCTTTACAGAGTGGTACACCTGTCTGTCCACGTGCAAGTGTAATGTCACCGGATGTCCCGATTACTGTGTACACAGATATAGTCAATTTTTATTTGGTATCGTGCCCTTGTTTACATCTCTGGGTCCGCCCTTAAAAATGGGCATCTAATAGTCTTGGGTCCTACCCAGTTAAATTACAAAATAAAAAATCTGTGGAATGCACTGTCAGGAAAAGCGGTACTGTCACAGAACATACCTGTATTTAAAAGGGAGCTTGATGCATACCTAAAAGTCAAAGAACATACACCACCAAGACCACTGAGACAGCAGGGCGACAGATAAAACAGGAACCATCTCCTTTTACTCGTGACAAGGTAATACTATGTAATTCACAAAAAGAAATACTCACACTCTTACAGAATGACTCTCAGTCTGCTGGTCACTTACACACAACTAGAAATTCACTTAAGCACATGTGGTATGTAATGAATTTGTGAGCAGGGCCAGTCTCACTCAGACACAATAGAGAAAGTTTTTACTAGCGTGCGACTGGATTGTCTAACAATAAATAGTCAGCCCTTGCAGTTTACATACAGCCCATACATTTTACAGTCAGACCATATATTTTACAGTGGGGACATCAGAAATCCCCTAATAACTTTATTTATCAGAAATCCCCTAACTTATGGCGGTGATGTCAGAACTGTGACTTACAGCTTTCTTGGAATTTCTGTCCCACTCGAACTGTTAGGTTGTTCCCTACTCTACAGTCTCTGGGGTAACCCATGGCTGCATGATAGATAATTCTGTTAGCAAAAGGAATTCAAATTCCTTCATCCGTGACAGTTTTAAACCCCATAAAAATGTATGTCCATACAGTATACAAAATAATAAAAAAGTAGTTTGGCTGTAAATTGCAAGGCCTATAATCCCACCTCGGGGTTCCAGTGACATTTAGAAACCCCTGAAGCTTTACTTTCTTGCTTTATGATGTCTCCAATACACCTCGATAGAATTATAGCCTTCCAATTCCGGTGCCCGTCATTAACTCTATATAGTATTTATTACATGGGCGGTAGTACAGCTTAGTGGTTACAGCACAGAGCTGTGTACCTAGAGATGTAGATGACATGGGTTTCAATCCCATAACTGTCACTTACATACTGTGTGACCCTGAGCAAGTCACTTAACCTCCTTGTGCTTAATTCTCTTCACTATCACACTTGGAAACTAACTTGGATCAGTACGCCTTTCCTGGTCAAAAATTCTAAAATAAAACAATGAAGGTGCATCAGATCTGTAATACTCTCTGTTTGTTTGGGGTCTAGCCCACATCATTTTATTTTTTAGCAATACTTTTTTTTTTTTAAACTCAGCTTTATTTATTTATTTAAAAATTTTACCAGGAAGGCACACTGAACAGAGTACTGCTCGATTCCAGGTGTGTCCTGGGGGGGGGGCAGTGGAGGTACAAAAATTCAAATACAGTCAACACACTAACACAGGAACTTGATAAAACAAAGTACATATACCAGGAACAAAGCATTTCAAATCAGTGCAAATGCACATCAAATAGGGCACAGAGACAGCGTGAGCAGTAATTAAACTAGACCTCTAGTAAGATGGTGGGAAGCTGGACTTGTCATTCAAGCAGAATGAGGTCAACAGAGTTAGCACACCCATTTACCGGTCATTGCAGACACATGGGAAGGAGAAGTGCGCTTTTATGAGTAGGCTAAATTGCTGAGGTGAGGGCATGAGCCGAATGCCAGTGGGGGGGGGAGTTCCATAATTTAGGCATTCTATGTCTGAAAGCAGCCTGATCAACAGAGGAGGACATGCAAATTATTCCCAGGAGATGGGTGTCGAAGTTTCTAAGGCAGTATGCCGGACTGGTCTGTGCTGATAGGGCCGAGGCGGGTATGGTGGTAGGGACTAGGAGCATAACTTGGCTGTGAGACTCACAAAATGAGATAATCTACAATCATAAAGTGAGGGGAAGTTGAGTGGCCGGTAAAGGGAGCAGTGATGCATGAATGGTGGGCAGTGCCAATCAAGAGTGAAACGGCAGAATGAATAGAAAAGTGTGTCTAGTTTGGCTAAGGTGGACTTTGGGGTGGCACTGTAAACTACATCCCCGTAGTCAAAGATAGGGAGAATCATTTTCTGTACAAGAGAGCGGCAGACAGACAGAGGTATGCAACCACGGTTGCGATATACAGCACCCAATTTGGGGTGATGTTTTTTGTGGATGGCATCAACATGTACAGAAAAGTCGAGGTGCTGGTCAAGCCAGATCCCGAGGTATCTAAAGGAGCAGCAAGCCTCCAGAGTAGCCCCATTCAGGGTATGGAAGGGGTGGTGGGGAGCCGAGAGAGTCTCTGCCTCATGCCGAAGGTCATGGAGACAGTCTTCTTAGCATAAAGAAGAAAGCTGATTTGCGCGACACCAGAGCTGAACATCACTGAAGTCCTGCTGAAGTCTGGTTGCCACATCAGTGGTAGAGGGGCCTGATGTATACAGAACCGCATCATCTGCATACATGTGGATGGATGTGGGCAGGCAGTAGGGAGGTCATTTAGGAAGATGAAGAAAAGGAGCAGGCCAAGGACTGAGCCTTGGGGGACACAAGCAGTGACTGGAAGCGGGGCAGATGTGGAGCTCCCAATCCTAACAGATTGGGACCTGCCTACCAGGTAGGAGTGGAACCAGCTGGTAGCCACAGTAGAGAGCCCTGCAAGGGAGAGTTTGTCTAGGAGGAGGGTATGGGAGATGGTAGCAAAAGCCTTGGCCAGGTAGATGAAGATGGCAGAGGTGATGTGGTCTACGTCCATACTGGAAAAGGATGGAATCCGTGACCTGTAGAAGGGAAGTAGCAGTGGAGTGAGATTTCCTGAAGCCAGACTGGTAGAGTGAGAAGAAGGAGGTGGAGCTGAGAAATGAGGAGAGTTGCGCTAGTACAAAATGCTCCTGGAGTTTAGCCGGAACAGGGAGAAGAGAGAGTGGGCAGTATTTACTGGGGGTTGGGGTATCGCCACCCTTAGAAGGTGGGATGACAGTCATATGCTTCCATTCAGATGTATAGAAGCTAATGAGAAGGATAGGTTGAAAAGAGCTGTCAATAGGAAAGTGATGGCAGGAGCAGCCAGGTATAACATTTTGGCATCCAGCCCCGAGGGGCATTTGCGCTTAGATGGGTTGAGGGCAGACCAGTCGTTGAATACCTCTAAGGGGGTGACCTTACAAAAGTAGTAGGAGGGGGGCAGGAGAAGTGGCCTGTGCATTGGCAGAAAATGGGGTGGCATTTTGCTGCAGGGGAGGAAGTGAGGACATAAGTGAGGAGGAGCAGTTCCGAGAAAAATGAGTTAAATGTGGATGCCACTTCTAGCGGGTCCGTTATGGAGGTGCTGCCTACATTTAAAACAGTGGATGGAGGCTGGGTGGGAGGGGAGAAAAGTGATTTGACCACTTTCCAGAATTTTGCTGGGTGATCTAGATTGGAATGAAAGATAGCTTTGAAATAGTTGGCTTTGGCCTGACGGATTAACATAGTGCAGGCGTTTTGTAAGGAGTGATATTTTGCGTGCCCTTCAGGAGAGCTGGTGGATTTAAACAACTTCCATGCCTGGTTCCTAGCTTTGATGCAAGTCATGATATCGGCAGTGATCCAGGGCAGGTGAGCACCCCTCACTCTGGTGTATCTGAGTGGGGCATATTGGTTCCATATGGCAATGAACTTGGCCTTAAAATAACAAAGGGCGGAGTCGATGCAGGTGGCCCGGGGAATGAAGGACCAGTCTGATGCTGCCAGGTTACTTAAGAGGGAGGCAAGGTCCAGGGTATTGTATGACCAGGTAAGAATGGTTCTGGGAGGGGGAGCCTTTGCCTGGAAAATTTACCCTGTCACATAGATCATGTGGTAGTCACTCAGGAGGCCTGAGGCAGTTATCCAGTGTTGGTGAGCGGTGAGGGCCCAGTCCAGTAGGGAGCAGTTCTGCAATTTGGAGTTCAGAAGAATAGACTCAGAGATCAGATGGGTTAGGTTTAGGGCTACCACCTGGTTGCAGAAGCTGGAGGTGGCACACGGGAGGCTATTCAGATTGAAGTTGCCAAGGATACTCAGCTCACCCCGATGAACAAGCCGTCAGGGTGCCCAGTTGACCTAGGATTGAGGGAATAGTGGAATTAGGAGGGTAGTAGGACCCGGCTATGAATATCGGGATGGTGTGGGGGAGGGAGAAACTGATCAGCAAGGTGTCAATGGTCTGCATGGGTAGGGGAATGTTTACAGGGGTGAACTGGAGGGAGGAAGAGATACACATAGCTATGCCGCCATCTCTCTTCTTGTCTGGGCGCATTGTGGAGAACAACAGTATAGCCTGAGACAGCGATTTTGGAGTCCTCAGTATGAGGCTTTAGCCAGGTTTCAGAAATGATCAGATGTCTGGCCTCAGTGATAAAACAGTTGACTGCAGTAAGGTCAGTTCATGCAGCAAGCTACAGATATTAAGGTGTATTATTTTTAGACCCCATGGAAATTTATGGGTTGGGGGGGGGAGTAGTGGGCCCGGGGTTAGGCTCGATGTCCCCAGATAGCAGTAGTAGTAATGTTATCAAGTGCTTGGGAAAAGGCATTGGCCAGCGAGGTTTCCTGGGAGTAGAGCATGACTGTATGGATACTGCCAGGGGATGATTGGCTGAAGAATTTAGAGCTAGGAGTCCGGTGTGAAAACTGGGTGGGAATATAGCGTGACCAATTGTTTATGAGGGTAGGTAGGGTGCAGTAGGAGGCAGAGAGGATGAAGTCGCAGGATTTGGCTTCGGTGTAAGCATAAAATTGAATGCCAATTTACCTGAATGATCATTAGGGCAGCTGGCGGGGAGCTACGCTGAGGGTAGGAGAGAAGTGATTATTACTAAGGATAGAGGCAATATGGTTTATTGTATCTAGCAGTTAGCTTGGTTAAAATAAAAAATATAAGGCGGCCACTAGCAGTAGAAGAAGATAACTTGCAAGGGGGAAAGTTGGCTGACAGGTTCTACAGAGCACGTGACCTTAACTATATAGTAAGTGGTTCACTAAGGGTGGTAGTGGGGTAGCTGACGCACAGCGTCGGTGGGGCAATCCTTTCCCTGAGTGAGCAGCTGTAACTGTCGGATGCTGTGTTGTACCTTCTTGCTGGGGGTCTGGGAGCGATCGAGGGAGGGCAGCTTCAGGGGCCCTCACGACCTCCAGGGAGCAGAGCGAGCTGTGGAGAAAGGAGCAGAAGGTGAGCACTTATATATCAGGTAGATGGAAAGAGAGATGGCACATACTTCACTTTTACAGGCTATGATATTATGCACTGTACTGCTTCAGGATTGAACTGGTGAAACTACCAGCAATAATACACATTTCATTACATTTTCTGTATTTTCAGTATGTTACACATTATGTCCAAGTGAACCATGCTTTACCAGATGAAACACCATCTAACAGCAACCAAACCTCTAAAAAACTTGTTGCTGGGTATCCATTATATTTAGCAAACTTGATCTACGTATCTTTCTTGACTCCTAATTTGTGCTCAGCAGAGGGCTGAAATTAGGTTTTGCAGCCGATGGTCAACAGGGCAGGAGACTGGGAAATCCACTGACCTCACAGACTTTGCCACTGGCCCAGCTGGTGTACCTACTGAAACATTACCTTTTCCAGTACAAGCCTGCAGGGCTACTTACAGGAACATTTTACTAGCCTGATGCAAACTCTACTAACATTTCGCTCTTGAGCCAGTGCTAGTTTTGACCCCTGTTTAGTCTCCATACTGTGTATTATCATCAAAGCAACTTTCCCCGAGACTAATTTTGGGGGAATCATGGGTTAACAGGCTCAAAGTGGGTTTAGGATGGGATGTTGCTCCTGGCCCCAAACTTGGGGTGTCTGATGCAATGACAGATTCAAGTATCCCTCTGGGACTCTAATCCCCTTCTGCAGAATTTCCTCCTCCTCTCTTCTTCCCTCAAGGCTCTGTTTCGGCACGCTTCCCATGACTGCCGGTCAGAAATACATTTTTAGGCAATACCCTTTATCAAGCTAATTGAACATTCTACCCCACTGTCCCCCAATTTCACCACCATAGCAGTCAGTGCCACAGTGGCTTTAGACTTCCTTTGGCTAGCTGGAGGGATTTAGCTGCTGCCCTCAGAGCAGAAGTAAATCTGAGTAGACAAAAAAAAAAACAAAAAAAACTCCTCTAACATTTTTCATAAAACAGTGTTTAAGGGAAAAAAAAAAAACTGCCCTAAAACTTGTAAGAAAGCTTCAAAGTTAGTCCCCAGTTAAAGATCAGGTGACAACATAGGTGCAGGCAGCTTGTGGCAAGGAGCTGCCTGCCCCAGGTCCTAAATTAGCAGAGAAATAGTTTTTTTTTTTTTGTTTTTTTTTTTTAGTAGGGGATTTTAAAGTTGTTTAACTTACAACAACCATGATCTTACTTCCGAGTTGCAAGTCAACCACTGAGTGCCCGCCATAGCCCCGCCCAAAACAGCACATTTTAATAATACAAAATGGGGAATGAGCTGCAGGGCTATAGAAAGCATTATAATGCTTTCAGGGCAGTGGTGGCCTTTAGGTGTAACTTCTATGTATCACAGCCACTTGTACATGTTAAGGGGGTAGTACGATACAAACCCTAGGATCGAGACAAGCTAATTACGAGTGAAGCTGCTATTGCAGCAGGCAAGGGTATTCCATCGCTTGTCTCACCACTCGGATGTCATTTACGGTAAACCCCTCAACCAGAAACTCCTGCGCTTGTCTGAGCCCATCAGTGCGCGCAGCATGAAGCCGGATAGTGCGTGCCCGCAGTGGTGCGCTGTGCCACAGAATCAGAGTAAGCCAGCAGTGACCCACACCTAATGAAAACGGGGAAAGACAAAAATAGGAGGGGGTACTTTGCAAACTTCAAACCCTTGCAAATTGCAAAGCAGTTACGTTTACAAGAACCCACCTCCTCAAAAAAAAAAAAAACCCTTGAAACTCAGAGCCGACTGCAACTGTTGAGTTCATCTTTGAGGACCGTGGGTGGGGGGGGGAGGCAAAGTAAAGCATTTAATGGAGTATAAGACATTAATTTATGGAAAACAAATGTCAGAAATGATTTTAGGACTGTATTTCTGTCATTTGTGTTTTCATAAAATACATGAATTACGGATAAATTGTTGCAGACTTCTTTTCAACTCAGCAGGATACAGTTACATTGTTTCCTATTTAAACAGGGAAAAACCCTGTCCTTTTACAAAAAAAAAAAAAAAACATTTTATAAGCACAATAACCCACTCCAGGATATGAGGTTATGGGGATTTAATCCAGACCCCAGGTGCTGTGAGGGCACTTGGCCTGTGGCCTTGTGCCTCACAACACACCCGGGGTGTGGATTAAATCCCCATAACCCCATACCCTGTCATGGGTTACTGCTTACATATATGTACATATTTATTCTATTTGCTTTTGGTATACATATACTGTGCAACACTACAATTTTCAGCTGTACACATCTAGATGGTGCTGCTGCCACAGACTTTTTCTCATGTACAAAAAATTACCTCCCCTTTACAATACAGCAGATCATATCCCTGTTGTCACTGTCATGTCTGCCTGCGTAATTTGAGCAGACAAACCCCAGGGGCTGGCTGGGAATCGAACAAGTACAGAAGGCAGCACCAGCTGTAACCATTCAAGGAATGCCCCCCCCCCCTTTAGCTGGGTAGTTAGACTTTTATATATTGCAATCTCAAGGACCACAACCTCCTCCTCTCTGCTGTTACTATTCTCAGCGCTGCAGGACTCAAGCCATTTGCTACTGCTCACACGTAGATGGAGCTGCTTTTCACAGACTGCATTTTCCCATATAAAACACTGGCACCCTCGGTTTACCAACTGGCAGCAACAGTTTTCTGAATGGTAAACTTTGCAATATACATACATTAGAGATGCCATGGTAACACTGACGATAATTTATCCTTGTTAAAAAACAATATTGCAGGTATCGTGCAGCATGATATATTGCAACATACTGTGATAAACCATCTTAACTTGTTGCTCCGGCAGCGTGTCCCTCTCCAGTGGCAACATTATTCCCGAATCCCCACCTTCATCCAATCAGATTTTTACTATTTTTAGTAAAATTAGAAATGCTGCAGATTATAATGATAATCAATATATCATGATATAGTATTTTTTCCACAAAGGTTTTTGTTCTCATTGACAGACCTGGGCAGCTATCAGCCCTGTCCCTGTGCATGGCAGTCATCCCTACCTCTCTCCAGGTCCAGAAGTCTGTTCCCACACAGATTTCTTCCAATGGTGGGATGGGAGAGCCATCCCTTCCCCCAGACGCATCCAGTTCGGCTCTAGGACCGGAGAGGCCGGGCGGACCACCGGGACATGGGCAGGGCTTCACAAACCCCAGGACCATATTTTTTTTTCCACTTTTCGCATCCCTCCCCCACACTGCGGCTCCAGTATGTGTGCATGGAGGCACACTCATCCTGCATCACCGCTGCTCCCTCCCTTCGAGTCACTCACGCCTGCACTAGCACCAGGCCTCCACCCGGTGGCAGTCATGGGCTAAGACAGGTTTGCCTCCCTCCCCGAGAGAGGAAAGCTGTCCCTGTGACACACTATCCTCTCCCACCCCGCCAACCCGTGTTCTTTCCCAAACATGGGTTGCCGATGTGGCAGGAGGTAAGGCATATGACACCTCAGCCCTCCAGGCTGGCCATATCGTGATATTGTTTACACAAAAATTGTGATACTATAAATCTGATATTGCAACATCCCTAACATACATAGAGACATAGATTCTGATAGTTGATGAAGACTCATTAGTCTGTCCTGTCTGCTGATTACCTACTCCAGTGTCCAACCGGACATCGAACCAAAGTTACAGGGCCTCCTGATCTTCTGGTGCTCCAGTGCCCCCCAACCCCAGCTGTCCATCCTCCTCCTCCCATATGTCTTACTGTGTTATGTGCCTATCCCAACTCTGTCTGAAACCAGTCACTGATTTGGCTTCTACCACCAGCTTTGGAAAATTATGCCAGGCGTCCTATTCTTTATCATAAAGTACTTCATAACACGTCTTTGGCATCTCCCTTCCCCACTGACCTCCACCCACGTCCGCCGATTACCATGTTTCCATTCCTCATGAATAAATCCCTGTTGTCTACCCTGCTGATATTCCAGAACTGGACACAGTACTCCAGGTGCAGTCTCCCAATGGATCTGCAGAGGGCAGCATCACCTTTCTTTCTTTCTGTTGGTGAACACTGCCCATACACCCCAGCATTCTGCATTCCCTTCCAAATGCCTCACTGCAATGCCGACAGTGACTCCCAGGTCCCTTTCTTCAGTAGTCTCAACCACTCTTACTTCCCCATCAGATAGTCCGTTCAAGGGTTTTACCTATCAATATCCAAAACCTTACATTCCTAAGCACTGAATTTAAGTTGCCATACCCAAGACCACTTTTTCTAACCTTCCTGGATCCTTTTCCTTTTTCTCACCTCTATGTCCACCCTCCCACACATCTTGGTGCTGTCGGCAAAGCGACAGATGTTGCAGATCAATGCTAAACAATATGGACGGCACTAGGAGGGAAAGCCATCCTTAAAATAGAAAGGGATAGATACTTCATTTTTTTTCCTCTTTATGCGCGTCCTTGTCCTGGATCGCCTCCCTCACACCAACCACCCAGCCCAGTTACCAGACTTCTCCCTGCCTTACCCAACCGGATTCCTCAACGGCATGCCCCCAGTGGCAGAGTGGTGGGGAGTTCTCCTCCACTCACCAGGCACTGATTCAGTCTCAGATGGTGCCTAGGTCACCGATGCGTGCCTTGCGGAGGGCACTCATGCTCATCCTGCCAACCAGGATGATCTTCCTGTGTTCTGTCCCTCCCCTTAGCAGCATGCGTGCAATGGCTTCCTGGGTGATGCCACATGTGCCTCTGCACATAGCATAACCAACATCCACCACTCCTCCACCCTCATACTGCAGCTTTCCAGCTCCTACCCCACCAGCCACCACTAGGGATCAGGCAGACACTGGACACTATGCCATCCTCTCACTGGAAGATAGCAGTCCCCTGGACACTTGATCCTCTCCCCCCGGCCAACTCTTCGATGCCCCAAGTTCGCTCCTGAATCAGGCCAACGGTGCCACAAGCTGTAGCCCTACCTCTGTGCTGGCTGGGAAAGGGATAGACCATTTTTATTTGAAAGCTTAGAATCTCTGGAAAATACTGTAAACACATCCTCAGAAACAACCTGAATGTCCAAATCTGTAGAAATTATTTTTCTAGTGGTGCTCACAGCATCAGACAGTCAAGCTGTAAAGCCACAATTTATGATAAGAAAAACGTTTTATTTGTTCCTAAACCGGTTTCTAAGGCGCCACATTTAGTTTTATGTTTGCTGTGCGACTGCTGAAGTTGTGTGACCCAGAGTTATTCCTGATGTCGCCAGTGTCTAATAAGGTCAGGGAGCAGTGTCTGTTGCATGCTACTGCAGTTCATCGTAGTCACAAGGAAGGCAATTTTAAACGACAGGTGTTCAAATACAGCCAAGGATATGGACAAAGAACTTGTGGCAGCATATCTAATAATGCTCACCTCATCATTAATTATTTCACATCTTTATAATGTAAATCCTCAAGCAGACTCAAACTTTAGTAAGAGAGTGCAGCCCAGAAGACAAGAAAAGGAAGGGCAATCCAACAACTGAATATAAAGGTTCACATATAGAAATTTCCAAGAGCACATGCAAAAAGAAGCTGCATTCTGAGAGGGCTGAGCCTTCTGGGAGCTGCAGTTTCCACTATACCGCTGACTTGGAAATCAAGATACAGAATATTCAGATGGAGAACGTCAATTTTCTAGGGCTAAGCAGGACTCACACCCGTCTGAATACATCCTAACTAAGCCAGTTACTTGGGAGCTGTAGTCCCAAAGTAGTAGTTGGTGTGGGACGTTGAATGTAGGATCTCCGATGGAACACTCCAGTGTCCAGAATTACCACAGGTACAGACAACCTAGGCAGCTGCATAGGGGCCACTGAGCGTCAAGGGGCACCGATCTGCCTTCAAGTGGCGATTAATCCAATACCACTGCCTAATGTCCAGGGGTGAGGTGGGGGGTGGAATTAAGACACTGTTCACACCTTTATCAATCCATCCAGTCCCCACTCCAATCCCTCAGTCTGTGATGACTGGCTGATAAGGAAGGAAGGTGCCGGCAACTAAGTCACATGACTCAGTATAACATTTAGGGCTGTGGCATGTCATGTATCATACTGATGGACATGATGGGAACCATGCTAAGCACTTAGCAGAGGAGGGATCTGGGAGATGGAATGAGAGTGCCAAGGCTCAACCTTTGAGCCCGTGGACTGTGGCATGGAGCTGTTCCCTCATCACCCGTAGCCCCACAGTATAGTACCTACTGGCAGTGGCAGTCAGTTCAGCTGGCATCACAAGTAACCCATAATTACAGGGCAGGGGTTACAAGAGGAAGTGATACAGCATTAACAAATAAGTATTATGAGCAACAGATGCATGTACAAGAAAAATAAAATGTATTTATTCTTTGTTGATCAGGTAGATACACTGGCGCTAGGTGCCTTTTTCAGATATCAATCGATCTAAATATTCGTAATCGGGAGAGGCACACTGAGCCGAGGCTCATTTCCAGGTGCGACCAGGGGGATGCGGGAGTGGAAAGAGAAAAAAAATTCACATATTCATACATTTACCGAAATTTACTGTACAGTTTCAAGACTTAGTGAAAGCAAACAGGGTAAAGGTTTAGATCTTCATACATTTACAAACTACCTGCAGTATAAATTCAGGACTTCGTGGAAAAAGAGTCAATACCACAGAAGACATTTTCTTGGTTTGAAATAAAAGCGAAGATTTTGAGATAATGAGCAATTATGAAGTAGTAGCATTGTAGGTGGAGCAGAAGGGAAGAGGGGAGAGGGAAAGGGGACAGGGCATGGGGTAGGGAGGAGGGGAATGGGAGCAGAATGGATTGAGGGGACAGCAAACAGAGGGCCAGAAAGTGTGAAGGGGCAGTAGACTGCGGGTCAGGTGGGGGGGGGGCAGAAGCATCCTGTACACAAGGAGGGAGCGGGTGCGTTTGAGGAACTGTAGGGATGGAGATAAACAGGTGGGCATAGGTAAAGAGTTCCAGAGGGAAGGGAGATGATAGGAGAAGGCGGCCCGACCAGAATTTGTATGGGGGTGGGGGAGGGAAAAGGTGTGAGGGCCGTTGAGCAGCGCAGATAGGGTGAGGAAGAAGAGGGGGAGAGAAGATCTGAGAGGTAGGAAAGGAGAGAGTTGAACAAGAATTTGGAGAGGAGTGTGGCGCCACGAAGTAGACGGAGTGATTTAAGCGAGGGGAGAGAGAGGGAGGAATACAGAGTGCAGTGGTGGGCAGGGTACGGGGGGGAATCATTGGAGATGATGCGGCAAAAGGTGTTAAAGACTCTGGTACCACAAGTGCAACATGAAGACAGCAAAAATATGATACAATACATGATACAGAAACAAAACAATGTGTCTAGGATACATCAGAGGTACAAAAAGTAACACAGTTGTGCAAATTTGTACACAATGCAAACAGATAAATGTAGCAGCAAATATGACAACATGAAACTGAGCACAAAGAACAGTAGTGAAAGCACAGGGGCACCTTTCCAATATGATTCCCTTGTGCTTATCCCATACATTCTTGAACCCCACCACTGTTTTCACCCCCGCCACCTCCGCTGAAAGCTGTTCCAGGAATTCAACATACTTTCTGTGAAGAAGAACATCAAATCACTCCTGAATCTAGGCCCCCTTAAGCTTCATTGCATGTCCCCTTGTTTTCGAGCACCTTTTCCCTGAAAAATACTTCCCTCGTGTACCTTATTTACCCCCATGAGGCACGTAACAGTCTTGTCATATCTCTTCTCTCTTCCAGGGTGTACATACTGAGGTCCTTTAGTCTCTCCTCTTAGGGCTTTTAATGCAGACCCTGCACCAATATAGTTGCCCTCCTCTGGACTGCCTCCACTCTGTCTACGTCCTTCCGGAGATGTGGTCTCCAGAACTGGGCACAGTACTCTAGGTGGGTTCTTACCAGTGATCTATACAGAGGCAAAACCACTTCCCTCCTTCTGCTGGTGATACCCCTCCCTATGCGCCCCAGCATCCCACAAGCCCTCCTGACTATCTTGTTGCACTGCCTGGCCACCTATTGGTCATCTGATATGATTACCTCCAGGTCACTTTCCGGCTTTGTAGTTGTGGATACCACTCCACTCATTTTGTACTCTGCCCCCAAGTACATTATTTCACATTGAAATTCAGCTAGCATACCTTTGACCACTACTCTAGTTTTTTTCAGATCTCTACTCATGCTTCCCAACCACTCCCGGAGTGTCCACCATTTTACAGATTTTGGTGTCATCTGCAAAGAGGCAGACCTTCCCTTCCAACTCTTCTGCAATGTCACTTACAAAGACATGAAACAAGATCGACCCCAGCACTGACCCCTGAAGCACCCTGCTGGCTACCCTCCCTTCCTTAGAGTAAACTCCATTTACCACCACCCTCTGTCACCTATCCCCAAACCAATTTCTTATTCAGTATGCTACCTTTGGGCCAACTCCCAAGTTTCCCAGCTTGCTTACTAGTCTCCTATGTGGAACGGTGTCGAAAGCCTTACTGAAATCTAGGTAGGCCATGTCCATGGCTTCACTCTGATCTAAATTCTTTGTCACCCAGTCAAAGAAAGCTTTAAATTTTTTTGACATGACCGTCCCTCTGTGAATCCATGATGCCTTGGGTCTTGTAACCCACTGGATTAAAGATACTCCACATCTTGTAACCCAATGGATTCAAGATACTCCACAATCTTTTCCTTCAGCAGTGGTTCCATTAACTTTCCCACCACTGATGTCAGGCTGAATGGCCTATAATTGCCAGCCTCTTCCCTGCTACCACTTTTGTGTAGTGGGACTACATCCGCCTTCCTCCAGTCTGCTGGAACCATTCCTGTTTCTGGTGAGCTGTAAATAGAACTGTCAGAGGTGCCATCAGCATTTCCCTCAGCTCCTTCAATACCCTTGGATGCACCCCATCTGGCCCCATTGTTTTGTCCACCTTTAGATTAGCGAGTCCCTTCAGGACTTTCTCCTCAAAAAAAGGACTGGTGTACACCTGCCTCCCCCCGAAGCATCTATTACTTTTTTGCATCGTATCTGCCATCACATTCTAAGTTTCTGTGTTAAAACACAAATTCTGCACATATACGTGGACTTAGGTTTTTGGGCGTAACTTGCAGATCAGCCAAAATTTGGTGAAAAAATATTTAAAAATGTGCAAGCTAAGAGTGAAACTAAATCAAAATGCAAACAAAAGTAAAAGCCCATGTGCATGTGCACTTTGTATTTTTCTGACGTTTTTGACATCTTCCCCAGACTCGTGCTTTACATGAACTGGACGATTTAGAGTGAGGGCCATGCCAGTGACCCGTCGAGAAAGCCCACTGCATCCTTTTGGGGTTGAGGGTGGTGGGTGCCAGAGGACAATGAGGCAGCAGAGGGGCAATGTGATGACTTACTGCTGGGTCAGGTGGGCATGGGAAAGATTTTGGCATAACTGAAGGCTGGCTGAGAAAGGGAAACGTGACTTCTTTACATCTGCAAATGCAAGTTTTCTGAGACAGGGATTACTTTTGAATGGTAGGGGGTGGTGGGAGGAGGAAGGTGGGTAGTGTCAGAACATGGGTGGGAAGTGTGTTTTTTTTTTTTTGCACAGCTCTAGTTGCTGCCCACTGGTGACATGCTGTCAGGAAACTTCACTTTGCAAAATTCTTTGTGAAGCTTTCTGACCTCACACTACGTGTGGTGGCCCTTCACGTAGTTCTTCACCTGGCAAAGTGACTACGTTACCTGGCAAAAACTATGCATAGTGGCACACAGCTGGAGAAGTGCCACGACACTTAGTCCTTTAACAGGAGAAGTATAGACTTTGCCAGTGAAGTACCAATAAAGGTAGTGCTGTTTTTTTGTTCTTTTTTTTGGGGGGGGTTATGTTTGTTTCTGTTTCTTCTCCTCTGACACCCATCTGTCTAGTGCTTTAGCCCCATCACTCCAACATGCACCAGGACTTACTGCCAGCCGTCTTACCCCAGACATTCCCTCCACTCCCCCAGTTCCACCCGGTGTCCCCAGCTAGGTGGGTGTGGGGCCTGCGAGCACATGGTGCCATCCTGCTGCTATTTTTTCTCCTTACTAGACCCTTGGGCAGTGTGGCGTGCAATGACATCATGACATGCATCATCTGTCAGACCCCCTCTTGTGCTGACCCAGGCTGCCATTCCTCCGAGCTTCCGCTAGTGTCCAGGCAAGCGCTGGGTTCTACCCACCCTCCATCCCCGGAAGACAGTAGTCTTATGGATGCTTGATCCTCTGCACCCCAGCCGGCCATCCGACGACCCGAGTTCGCGTTTGAACCTGGGTTGTCGGCATCGCAAGCGGTAGCGCTACCGCTGCACCAGTAGATGGCTAAGTGTAGTGCTGTTCTAATCAAGCCTTATGTTTTCTAAGCCAAAAACATACCTCTCAAACATGTAGGTATATTATATTTCTCCCACCCTCCACCAGCTATGACCACTGAAGGCAAAGCCAGTCCTGATGAAGATGTACTGAGTGTATTACAGAAAAATAAAAATAATAGAGACCCCTTTCCTTTAAGTTACACAACTCCCTTTCCCCCACCCTCCACTTTCATACGAGTTGATTGTTACTGCAAACATCCACCTCCTCCCTGACACATCATTTGTATTTTACTGAAATCTTGGATTAAATACTGGTAAGCAGAAGCTTTTTACATAGGTTCCACGTCAGCAGATTGCATTTTAAGGAAACAAATTACAAGTGACAGGTTGCTTTGCAAGTGTCTCCAGGCACAAACATTGAAGTGTTACAAAGGCAGGTTAACCCCTATACCAATTGTCCTCTGGTACCCCAGCACTGGCTCTAACTCACTCACCCCACAGGCCAAAGAAAGGATACAGGGTACTACTGGTACTGCTTTGCCTGTATAAAAATAAACAAATGTCCCTCACTGGAACCAGTCTCGACACAGCCCCTTTCACCGCTGTTTGGTGTCATTCATGTAGTCAAATTGATGTTACTACAGGAGCATGTCATCTGTGTATTCATTATTCATGGGCAGGCAACAAAGAGGACCTCTGTTGTCTGTGTGTTAACAGAGACGGACTCCAGAGATTTTTTTTTTTTTTTTTTAAACAACCAGCACCTATCGTGAGTGACCCCAGTCCTGGACCAATGCACTCATACTTTTATACTTTACTTTTGGCCTTTGGATGAATGGATGAGTCGGGGGCTGCCGGAGGGTGGCTAGGGTGGGCTACTCTACAACTTACAGCTTTTGGCTAGACTACTTCTGTGTGCTTGGGTCAGGGTGGGGAGGTGGTGGCCGGAGTGAGACTAATGTGAATATTTATTTAACAAACATGACTACAACTTTGTCAGGACTGGGTGGGGGGGTTGGCTTTACATGAAATGGTTGAAACTGGTGGGAGGTGGGTGAGGGAATATAGATACAGGGTGGGGCTGGCTTAGAAACACTTTTATAAAACAAACAACAAAAATAACTCTGCTGTTCAAAGTTGGTGTGAATTTAGGGAACTTAGCCCCACTTTGCCTAGTGCAAAGTTTCCGACTCTGCACCAACTTCGCTGGCAAAGTTTTACTTCACTGCCTCTACCACCCAGGCGCCCACGTAAAGAGATTGCATACAAATCTTTCTTACATGTGAGCCACTAAGACAATATCCTTCAGCTGACAGGCGGTGGCAGTCGGGGGCAGTGAAGGGGGGGTTGCACATCTCCAGTTGCCACCCGTTCACCCAAAGCGATCACATATATACAGTAAGCTTTTCTTGCATGCAGTCTCTGTGGGGATAGCCGCCATTCCGTGGATGAGGGTCACTCAAAAGTACTCTGTACTTCACTTGGCAGTTTTCCCGCTTCCTTCTGATAGGTCTCATCATGTGGTTCTGCAACAGATCTGCTGGGTATGCCAAGAAACCTTTAAAATGGTATAAGTAGGGCTAGAGTGGAGAATTGAGGTGTTTGCGTGGACTTCACGCCAGCAACCTGGTTCAGGAAACAGACCTGGGTCTTTTATTGTTTATTGTATTCTCTTGTAACCAGGTAAGGCCTGCTAGGCACAATGCCTGTTTTCAGGGGCAACCTGAGAGTACTAGGGAGGTTAAGTGACTTGCTCAGGGTCACACAGTGAGGTAGTGGGAATCAAAACCAGGGCTTCTGGGTGTTCCAAGCTCATTCACAGCTCATTTATACTTACCTCTAGGCTGCACTGCCAGCCCAAACTGGGACTCTGTTAGGGTGGGAGAGGACAGTGCCTCCAGAGGACTGCTCTCCTCTCCTGGGGAGGTAGGGTTACAGCACCCAGCATTAGCCTGGTCCCTTGCAATGACTAGGGGCACAGCAGCCAGGGGACTGTCAGGATGGGGAAGGGGCAGAGTGGCAGCTGCTTACATCCCACGTTATAGCAGCATGCATAGGGCCATTTGGGCAGCACTGCATGCCCACTCCACCTCAGGAAGGGAGGAGAACTGGGGACAGAATGGGCTCCTAGGCAGCTGCTGACCTCCAGCCACCTGTAGGCCCCACACCTAATGAGCACCCAGACCCACAGCTTCCGCATGACTGTATGTTGTGGTGGAAAATCGGGGAGATGGAACTGGGGTCTGGAGGACTGCCTGGGAAGAAAAAGCAGTAACAAAAAAATATATATTTTTTTTATATAAGGGGAAGTTCTGATGGTTCTGTGAAAAAAAAAATACACATAGCTATTCTCCAGCCTTCTAAGCTTGCAGCACATAAAGACTTGCACCTCCAATGTCCCATCAACCCCTACCTGATAAACAGCATACTGTGTTGAGACAGTGACTGCAAGGAAGGTCCACCAATGACCTGCTGGCTACACTCAAGAGCTGAAACTCAAACAGATTCAGGAATGGGGGTGGTGCATGGCAAACTTCAGAAGCACACCACGAGAAAACAGCCACTCCAAAGTCCAGTTCAAATGTTCATAATCCACTTTTTATTCATGAATTTTTTGTCCAAAAACTTTCCCCACTTGATTTAGACTGATGTTTTAAAACAGTATCACATCCATTGTGTTCCACTTACTGCATTGCTTTTCTATTTACACATCCCTATTTCATAATATGCTTTTCAACAGTGCTGCATAAAACTGTATGTAAATGAAAACAGAACTATGTTTTAGTATGCTTACTGATGTATCTAAACAGGTTCCAGTGAACCCTGCTGCCAGTATTGTTGATAGCCAGCTAGGGAATCACGTCAGTCACGTGCTGAGCTAGGGGCACGGTGCATTCGTGATGTCACCACGTTAACTGTCACCCCCATCACAGGACAATGCTGTTGTCACAGAAAGAGACATGCAGTGTACCATATGAATGCTACAGCTGTTAAGAAAGCAGCACCTTCCTCTGCAGTAGAGTATATATCCTATTCACCCCTTCACTGAACAAAAGAAAGAGTCAGTGTGCACTGGAAATGAGAGGTGATGCAGGGAAAGGCTGCTAGCCTGCCATACATACCAACAAAGGAGATCCTGCACTCGCAGAGCTGGTAAACAAAACAACAAACCGAGCTAAGTAGCCGTAAATCAGTTTATTGCAAGCAAGTATTGAAAATTACTGGTCAAGTCCTATGCCCATAGGACTTAGCTGGTGTTTTTCAATACTCGTTTGCAATAAACAGATTTATGGCTACTTAGCTCGGTTTGTTATTTTGTTTACCAGCTCTATGAGTGAAGATCTCCTTTGTTCACCCCATCACTGGTAAGGGCGAGTAAATGGACAGGACATAGAGAGCAGGGACAAACTCTATATTAGTCTGTTCTAATATCCTCCGTAAAGGGACTTCATTGAAAAAAAGTAAAAAATGAAACGGTAGAAATAAAAATAAAATACAGGGGGAGGGGGGGCATTACTTACTGAATTATTATCGGAAGTGGGGTTTGCAGCCTAAAAATCTGCCAGATGAATGTCCAGACTGGAGACACACAACAGAAACAAATGGGTCAAGAAACTGAACACCTAGACCAGGGGTCAGAAAATAGGCAGAGCAGCATTTGGAAGGGGCCAAACAAGTTCACCAGCATGCTGCCCAGTCTTCTTCCTCACTCATTAGGGAGAAAAATAAACAAACAGAGAAAAGAATAAGTATTCAAAACAACAGTTAAGGTGCCAGAAATAAGACATGATGGGAGTGGTGCAGTACAATGGCTGTGGAGCAGCAGTCTTCCGGGAGACATTCTGGAGGATGTGGTGTTATCCCATCTGCGGGCACCTCTCTGGGCTGAGGGGGAAGGTTGCTCATCTCCAGGCTGAGTTAGCCAAGATTTGGGGGACCTCCTCTCCCACCCAGGGACCACCAGGGCCACTGCCGTTGCCTCAGAGGTTGCCAAGAAAGAGGAGCGGTTGGACCACAGTGGGTTCAGGGAGGGTGAGGGTGGTGGAACAGTGGTGCATCCCTCCAGTTGCACCTCTCCACAATTCATATGCCATTCTGGCAATGTGTGGTTCCTCTATGGAGGCACCCGCAGTGGAGACCAAGGAGGATGCTGTGAACCTTTACAAAGGAGACCCACAGGAGTGTGGCATGGGACCCAACAGGGGAAGGAAACAACTCCTAGTGGGGGACTCCAATGTTAGGAGGCTAGAACTGGGGGAGGAAGGGGAGAGGGATGCAAGGTGCCTGCCTGGCACCATGGCTTAGAAGGACAGGGAGTGAATCCTCAGGATTGCCAGAGCAGCTGCACGGGGGAGGGAGCTGGATGTCACTGTCCACCTAGGGACAAATGACCTGGCTGAGAAAGGGATCAGAGCAGTGCAGGAAGAGGTTGGGGAGTGGCCTCAGACAAGTAGCATACATGGTAACCTTGTCGGAGGTGCTGCCTGTCTATGGCATGGGTAAGGCTAGGGTGCTCCACACTATGGGATTCAATCAGTGGTTCAAAAACTGGTGCAGAGCTCAGGGGTTTGGCTTCATTGGGAACTGGGGGTCCACCTAGAGCGATGCTCTGCATCTGTGCAGGAGGGGAACCAGGATCCTAGGTGATCGGTTTAAATGCTTCATTGGCAAGCATTTAAACTAGCCAAGGGGGGAGGCACTGGTAGGAAGAGTGATGGAATCACTTCTGAAGGAAATAACTGTTGAGTTCCTAGAGGCCAGTGGGGCACAGGACCCAAGGCAGCATGGGTTCACAGCGGGAAGGTCATGTTAAACAAATCTAATTGATTTCTTTGACTGGGTGACCAAAGTAGTAAACCAGGGAGGGGCTGTGGACATAGCCTACCTAGACTTTAGCAAGGCATCTGACACAGTTCCACACAAAAGATTAACAAATTAACCAGCCTGGGAGTGGCTCCCAGGGTGGTAGCCTGGGTAAAACATTGGCTGGACAACAGGACACAGAAGGTGATTGTAAACAGAGACCACGCTGAAGAAAAGGGGGGTTACTAGTGGGGAACCGCGGGGTTCAGTACTGGTCCAGTCCTTTTTAATGTCTTTATAAGTGACATTGCAGAGGGACTGGAAGGAAAAGTATGCCTCTTTGCAGATGACACAAAGATCTGCAACAGGGTTGATACACAAGGAGGCTGGAAAGGATGAGAAGGGACTTGGCAAGGTTGGAGGAATGGTCAGAGGTATGGCAACTTGAATTAATGCAAAGAAGTGCAAAATAATGCACCTGGGAAACAAAAACCCAAGGGAAGATTACACGGGGGAGGGGTAGCCAACAACAAAAATGGAAAGGGACCTAGTGGTAATCATATCAGATTACCTTAAGTTTGGCAAGCAATGTGAGAAAGCAGTAGGGAGGGCTGGGGGGATACGGATATGTATAGGGAGAGGCATCATCAGCAGAAAACAGGAAGTTGTTATCCCTCTGTACAGACAGCTCATGAGACCCCATCTGGAGTACTGCGTCCAGTTCTGGAGACCCCATCTCTGCAAGGACACAAACAGGATGAAAAAATTACTCACCTTAGTAATGTTGTTTCTTCTAATGGAGTCTTGCTATATTATGACATATGCAGTGAGTCCCAACCTTCGAACTGCTCCGGAGGTGAAAGAGTTAACTTTCCATGCCAGGCATGGAACCTTGAGCGCGAGCTCGGTTGAAAACTCTGTCTGTTGTTGCTCAAACTCAAACTGTCAGATCTTTACGAGCAAAACTCACTAAGGTTCTGTGTGGAAGCCGAAAACCTACACTAGCCCACTGGCTACTAACTACAAAAACACATTTTTGTTCTTGATCCCAAAACAAAGACTCAAGTCAGGGGAATCAAGAAAGAAAAATAAAACATAACACCCAAGCACCCTAAGAAAGGGTGAAAATAAAGTGGGCATCTACGAAGTGCCAACATTGCACTGCCCACCCACATCCCAAAAAATAGAGGTTCTGAGAAGGGCAGGCTGGGGTCATAATATAAGACTCCATTAGAAGAAACAACATTACTAAGGTGAGTAATTTTTCTTCAAACATGAAGTTTTGCTATATTACACATATGCAGAATACACAGCAGTACCTCCATGGAGGAGGGACAGAACCTACTTGGGAAATAGGCTTTGAAGCACAGCTGTGTTGAATCGAGCATCACTCCTAGCCTGGATGTCCAGGGAGTAATGCTTAGTAAAAGTGTGAACTGTTTTCCAGGTAGCTGCTTGACATATCTCTAGGATAGGGATGTCCCTGGCAGCAGCCAGAGACGCAGCTGTACCTCTGGTAGAGTGAGCCCTCAGCCTGAGGGAGGAACCTTACCCAGCTTTTCATAACAGAATTGGATACAAGAGACAATCCACCTGGCAATGGATCTTTTAGTGGCAGGTTTTCCTTTACCAACCTCACCATAAGTAAGGAACAATTGGAGTGAGTCAAACCTGTGACCCTTGGTACGTTCTATGTAGTAACTAAGGGCTCTTTTGACATCTAAACTCTGCAATCTCCTCTCACCAGAGGAGGAATGGTCAGTGAAGTACACAGGAAGGGACATGGATTGATTAAGGTGGAAGTCTGAAACCACCTTAGGCAAAAACGTTCTGTTAGTCCTGAGGACCACCTCATCTCTGTGAAAGGAGATAAAAATCAGGCTCCACTGACAATGCTTGCAATTCACTTATGCGCCTGGCAGAAGTGATGGCTACCAAAAACACAGTTTTCCAAGTCAAATACTTGAGTTCTGCTGAAGACAGAGGCTCGAAAGGGGCTTGCATAAGTTGGGCAATGCAAATATTAAGATCCCAAGCAGGGGCAGGGTCCCTGAATGGAGGGTTGGTGTGAAGCAACCCCTTGAAAAACTTGGAGAATACAGGATGAGCTGAAAAAGAAGAAGGTTTACCTGCTAATAAGAAAGCAGACACGGCTGCCAGGTGCACTTTTAGGGTAGCTGGTCTCAGCCCCAAAGAATTCAAATGCACCAAATAATCCAAGAGTGTGGGAAAGTCAGCAGATTCTGGGGGAATATGCTTGCCAGAGCACCATATGGAAAACCTTTTCCATTTGGAATTATAAGTAGCCCTGGTGGAAGGCTTCCTAGAGGCCTTCAAGATATTCAGTACACCTTGGGAGAGGTGTAGGTCAGCAAATTCTAACTCTTCAAGAGCCAGGCCTTGAGATTGAGAGATTTGAGGTTCAGATACCAAACTCTCCCCCTGGGCACAGGTTAACAGATTGTGATTCCTGGGAAGACACAGGGGAAGGTGGACTGCTATGGACATGAGGAGTGGGTACCAGGGCTGTCTGGCCCAATCTGGAGCAATCAGGATCATCTTGCAGGGTTGAGATCTGATTTTGACTAGCACCTTGAACAGAAGTGGGAAGGGGGGAAAGGCATAGAGAAACTTGCCTTCCCAACTGAGAAGGAAGGCATCCAGAGGGACTGAGCCCAACACTGGGGGCCTGCAGCTAAAAAGGGGAAGTTGGTGATTGTCTGGGGCTGCAAAAAGATCTATCTGTGGGGTGCCCCATCTGGCAAATACTACCTCTAGTACTAGGGGATCTAGTGCCCATTCGTGATGGCCCTGGGAAGTCCTGCTGAGAGCATCTGCCAGGACATTGTCCTTGCCTGGGAGGTGAACTGCCATAAGAGAGGCGTTCAGGGAATAAGCCAGAGACCACAACTTCATTGCTTCGGTGCACAAGGCCGTAGACCGAGTGCCTCCTTGCTTGTTGATGTACCACATTGTAGTGGTGTTCTCTGTTCTGACCTGTACAACCTTGTTCTGAACAGATGTGGAAAAAACTTGAAGTGCTAGAAAAAACTGCTCTGAGTTCCAACAAATTGATGTGGAGCAGAGATTCCTGTGGGGACCACAATCCCTGAGTAGTGAGGTCGCCCATGTGAGCTCCCCACCCCAAGAGGGATGCATCTGTAGTAAGGGTTAAGGAGTGAGACTGGGGGGTGAAGGGGATCCCCTGTCTCAGATTGCTCTGGTCCTGCCACCATTGAAGGGCCTGGATCAGGGTTCGAGTCACTGGGATCAATCTGGTTACAGGGTCTCTCCTTTGAGACCAAAAGGCTCTCAAATGAAACTGGACGTCCCTCATCTGAAATCTTGCTCCCTGCACTACTGCTGTAGAAGTCATGTGCCCCAGGAGCTGTAGAAAATGCCTTGCAGGTCGAGAGACCTGCAGTGTGAAAGAGGAGGCCAGAGAAACCAGGGTCCTTGCTCTTTCCAGAGGAAGGAAGGCTCTGGTCTCTTTTGTGTTCAGTTCTGCGCCTATGAAGGTAAGAAGCTGGACAGGCTCTAGAACTAACTTTGGAAGACTGAGAAGGAAACCTAGAGATGTGAGCAGTTGCTGAGTTACCTGAAGGTGTAGTTTGACCTGGTCTGGAGCCTGGCCTACTATGAGCCCGTCGTCCAGATAAGGAAAGATGGCAATCTTTTGCCTGCTTAAGTGGGCAACTGCTACTGCCAGGTATTTTGTGAATACCCTCGGGGCCGAGGTGAGGCCGAAGGGCATTGCTCTGAATTGGTAATGGCCTGAGGGCAGTTCAATCTGAGGTACTTCGAGGAGCTTGATAAGAACATGGAAGTAGGCATCCTTGAGGTCCAGGGAGGCTAGCCAGTCCCCTGGCCTTAGAGAGGGTAAAATAATTCCCAGAGTCACCATTTTGAATTTTGGTTTTAAAAGGTGCTTGTTTAGATATCTGAGATCCAGGATGGGCCGCCATTCTCCTGTCTTCTTTGGGGTAAGGAAGTACCTGGAGTACAACCCTTTGTCCTGGTGTAGGAGTGGAACCCTTTCCACAGCTCTGAGAGCCAGGAGGGTAGAAACTTCAGTTTCTAGGGCAAGTGCCTCTGATGGATTTGCAGGTGGAAAGGACCTGGCTCTCATCTTCGGAAATTTTTTGAAGCTGAGAACCAGTCCCTGGCTTACTACTTCCAGGACCCACTTGTCTGATGTTAAAGACTTCCAGTTCTGGACAAAGTAAGCCAGTCTGCCCCCTACCGGTAGTGGAGAATCGGCCCTGGCCACCCCATCAGGGAGCCTGCTTGGCAGGGGCTTTGGGCTGAGGGGTAGAAGCAGGCTTACTTGAACCCCGTCTGCCTCTTCCTCTAAAGAACCCCCTCTGGGCATAAGCAGAAGAGGAGGCCTGGGCTTGGTACAAAGGTCTATGAAAAGGCCTGCCCCTGCCCCTAACATAGATACATACATAGATACATAGACAGTGTCGGCAGATAAGGGCCTATGGCCCACCCAGTCTGCCCATTTAAGTTTGTAAGTTCAGTTTATGTTTTCCAGGAAGTCTGTTGCCCCTTACCCCTGACCTCCAGAATTCCTTTATGTCTATCCCATGCATTCTTAAATCCCGTCATTGTTTCAGCCCCCACCACTTCCTCTGGCAGGGTGTTCCACTTGTCCACCACCCGTCCACCAACATGCTGCCTTTGAGGAGTGGCTTGCCTTTCTTTGGCCTGCGCACTCCTATAGGTGGTCCTATACTCATCCATTTTCTTCATATAATTGTCTGTCTGCTCCAAAACAGAGAATTGCCCACAACAGGAAAATCCATAGCCTTAGACTGGGTATCCTCTGACAGGGTAGTACATCTGAGCCAGGCCATTCTGCGAAGAGCCACAGATGTGGCCATGACTTTTGATGACACATCATTAGAGTCTACTGCAGCATGAAATTGCACTTGATGCCTCAATACCATCCGCAGCCACCTGCTCCAGCTCCCCTGGCAAGCTGGTCAGGGGCCTGTTTTGCTAGGGCCAGCACAGTATCCCATCTGGATTTCTGGTACCTCAGCAGCAATGCTTATAATTTGCCTGTCTGAGTCCTAAAGATGCTGCCATGTACTGTTTCTTGCCATGGCATCCATCCTCCTGGAATCCTTTTCAGGAGGGTGAGAGGCTAGAGGAATATTTGCCTTGTCACAGGCTGCAGCCTGCACTACCCCCACATGGCTGCATTGCTGAGAGAGGAACTCCGTATCAGAGCCTGATAATGTATACCTCTTGTCCATCCTTCTATCAACAGGCAGGATAGAGTGAGGAGTTTTTAGAATTTTTACTGTCTGTTTCCAAAAGGATTTGTGCAAGGGAATAGACAGTCTCCTAGACTCTGGAATATCCATCATTTCTACATAATCAGGCTCTTCTTGATCATCAACAGCTTCCTCAACAGGGAGTTGGAGAGTTTCAGCAACTTTCTTATAGAACATAAAATGAGAGGGGGACTCAGATAGCCTGGGGGGGGGGGAACCCCTGACGGTCTGTCTGGACAGATGTCCGGTTCAATGGGCACATCCAGACCTTCAAAATCACATTCACTCTCCTCATACTCCTCCTCCCCTTCCTCCAGTTCATAAAAATCCTCAAAATCATAATCTTGAACTGGTGGAACCGGCCGAACCGAGCGCTTCCCTGATGGTGTTGGTTCGGACGGAACCGGGAAAGAGACTGACAATTTGAATTGCTTTAGCTATTTCCTCAGCGGTTGGAGAAAGAACTTTGGCTCCACACTAGCTGACTTTCTAGTCCTTTAGTTGGAACCGGCTCCTCAGAGCTGGCTTGCTTGCGTTCAGGAAGTGTCGCCTGGTCAGAGGCACTCCCTCCGTCTGCTGGAACCGAACTGGGCTGGCTATCCGGGTCAGCGGAGTTTTGGCCTCCCTTTCCCTGAGCCTAGCAACTCTCTTTCCATGGTGGCAGCAGGAAAATTCTTACAAATCTGTCAGTCTGCATTGAGGTGGTCAAACCTCAGACAATATACATAGTAGGTGTGGGTCAGCCTTAGCAAAGGCTTCCCACAGAGACCACAGTGCTGAAACCCAGTGGCCCGGTTTTTGGTTTCTCAGACATAGTGCCAGCTCAACCAAACTTGCCAGTTAGTGGCAATCCGCCAAGCAAGACTCTTATCGGTTCCCAACCGTGTCACGGGTCGTGGAAAAAACCGTAATGAAATCCGTTTTTTTTAGAACCGATAAGAACCGGGAACCGCACTCTAAAGGACTAGAAAGTTTTTCTAAAACAACCAGATCGGTTCAAACCGAACCGAAAAAGACGTTTACAAGTTCCACACAGAAGAAAAATAAATGTAAGCCTATCTATTACTTACAGTACCACAGACAGAGCTTGAACCGATCGACTGTGGTTTAATTTCGGTCAAGAAACCAAAAAAATAATACTTTTTAACCGACAAACGAACTGAGCAGAAGGAGAAATCTCCGGAGCGACTGTTCAGTGAGGCGGAGTAAAGAATCTGACAGTTTGAGTTTGAGCAACAACAGACAGAGGTTTCAACCGAGCTCGCGCTCAAGGTTCCATGCCTGGCATGGAAAGTTAACTCTTTCACCTCCGGAGCAGTTCGAAGGTTGGGACTCACTGCATGTGTCATAATATAGCAAGACTTCATGTTGTTTGAAGGAGGCAGTCCAGAGGAGGGCAACTAAAATGGTGCAGGGTCTGCAAGAGAAGCCACACGAGGAGAGACTAAAGGAACTTAACATGTATATCCTTGAGGAAAGGAGGGAGACGGGGGACATGATAGAAACGTTTAAGTACCTCAGTGGAATCAATAAAGTCCAAGAGAGTAGCATCTTTCAGAAAAAGAGATGTGCAAGAACAAGGGGACAAAATTTGAAGATAGAGGGGTGGCATAGGGGCAATGTGGGAGGAAGTATTTTCACAGAGAGGATGGTGGACGTATGGAACAGCCTTCCTGAGGAGGTTGGGGGTCTAAAACTGTGGGAGAATTCAAGAATGCTTGGGACAGACAGAAGGCAATTCTTGTGGAGGGTAGGAAGAAATAGGCTGTTGGTTAACTAGGATCTGCAGCTTATCCGGTAGGCAGGGAAATAGGCAGACGGTGGGCCAAGCAGTCCTTATCTACCTTCAAAGTCTATGTTTCTATGTTCCGGAAGTGTAAATCCAACACATTTCTCTTTCCTGAAAAAGTTTGTTACAGTTCCCTTCCCTATTGGGTTCTGCCACCTGTTCTAGTCCCCAAAAGCGTAAGTATGCAGGACTATGGCCTGCAGTGTTAAAGTGCTGTGTCACTGAAGATTTCTCTTGGTTGATTAATGCTGCTCTTGTGTTCACCTATTCGCCTTTTTAGTGCTCTAGTGGTTTTACTACTAGGTAGTGACCTGTTCCATGAAATCTTTAAATGGCTCCAGTAGTTCCCTCGTGCCTTCCCAGAGAATCTGTACATTATCTATGTATAATGTATGGGGAGCCCTTATTATGTTTGGCATGCTGCTAACAATCTTGTAATCTCACCGATCCGATGTCAGCGCTATAAACCTTGCTTGCCTTCGTCAGATCGGTGAGATTACAGGATCAAATCCAGTCAGGTGCGCTGAATTCTAGCACCTGAATGTTGGTCGCGCCACCGGGATCGGTTTAAACTGTTCAACCGAAGCCCACAAGCAACAAGTAGAAGCCTTTCCCGGTCTGTCCTGAAAGTATTACTGTTGCAACCCCATGCACTATAAATGACAATGGCTGGGGATATGATGTTTACTGCACTGAAAACCCCTCTCGCAGTTGCATGCCGACGGCAACGGTCAGCCTGGCAGTCGCTCGAGGGGTTTACAACATGGTAAACTTCACAACCCCAGCCATTATCCTCTATATCATTTGTAAAGCTTGATATATTTTGCTGGCCTTATAAAAGAAAACCTCAAAAAGCGCTCAGTGCACTAGTATATGCCAAGCCACACGCTGCAAGCCAGGAGTTCCATCATCTAACTGGAAAGGAAGCTACAACAACTCATTGTTACCAAGGTGTGAAATTCCTATACCATTGGTGTCCCAGGGCAGGCACTTTTGTTTCTGGATGCGTACATTTATTTAGTCCCTGTCCACTAGGGCACCTAAGGTAATTCTGAGCCAGGTCTATTCCCCCCAGCAGGAAAAAAAATGAGGCTCGTCATTGTGTGTGGGAAAATGGGCAGGAAGAGCGCTGATGTGGTGGTGCTGCAGATCATGAGACGCATCCGTTTTTTTGTTTTTTAATCAGCAGATGGGGCTTCAATCAAGACTCAGGCAGACGATGAGCACGCAGGCTGTAAGGCTGTGTGAAAGACAGTCCTCCTTTGGTGTGAATGACAGCCTGCTGATGTGAGTAAAGGGGGTCAAGGGTCAGGCTGCAGTCAGACTGATGGTAAGTGCCAGTGCACGTCATTTTTCGGAGTTCTTCTGCCCCCTTCCTTTTGTGCTGCATCTACTCTGCAAAGCATGCCACTCTTGCCTGTTAACTTAGTTAGGTTGTGGTGGACCACTCACAGGCAATCCAACTGTCTCTTGCTTAGCTCCTTTAAACAGCCACTGACACACTCCAGTCAGGCAACTCATACCATGTAGTTGCCTGCCCTAGGAGTTTTTTCAGCCATAAATCAATATTTTCTGCCCAGTGGTTTTAAAATAATTTTACATAAAGCCCGGCTGGTAACTTCCTGGTACGTGCCGAGCAACCACCAAGCGCTGCAGCCCCGCCCCTAAAAACAGCACAATTATGACACAAGGCAGGGAACGGGGTTGAAGGTGCTCCATTGAGAGTGTAATGGAATCAAGGGAGGGGTTACCTGAATGTACTAAGATTATCTTTGATGGCATCTATACATGTATAAGGCTAATACAGAATATATCTATAGTGTATGATGGAACGCTGTTAGCGTTAAAAATCCATCACTTTCGAAATGTTGTTATGCTGTAGTAGCTACGTCATCGCAGCTGTTATGCTGCACTAGCTGCGTAGCTACTACAGCATAACAACATCGAACGGGCTAGCGCATGTGCATTATATGACCAGGAAGTGGCCGCGGTGGTGAAAACAACAGTGAAGCGAGCGGCAAAGTGGAGGGAAAAAAAACAAAGTAAGTCGCCCAAATAGCCGCGTTTCATAGCAGTTAGCATCCTACACTATAAAAAAAAAAAAAATGGATACCCAGTTAACGGTAACTAGCTGAGTTAGTTCATCTCGAGGTTGCCCATGGCGACTGAACCTCTCGAGCTATGTTCGAGGTTCAAATGGTCGCCATGGCAACCTATCGAACTAACTGGCTTGTTTCCGATAGCTGGGTATCCATTATTCTCTATATTAGCCCCATACATGTATACATGCCAACAAAGATAATCTTAGTACATTTAGGCAGTCTCCCCCCAATTCCATTACACTCTCCATAGAGTGCCTGCTGCCCCGTTCCCTACTTAGTGTCATAAGTACGCTGTTTTTAGGGGTGAAGCTACAGTGCTCGGAAGCCACTCGACTCATACTAGGAAGTTACAAGCTGGGCTTTACTAGTAAAATTACTTAAACACTGAATAGAAAATATTGATTTTTGGCTGAAAAATCTCCTAGGGTAAGCAACTACACAGTATGAGCTGCCTGCCGGGAGCACAGAAATGTGTTAGCTGCTCCTTAAAAGCTTTAGAGAAGTTCAGCTACAACCTGATTGAGTGAAAAACATCTAAATCTAAAGCTCTTTTAAGAACTACCCATCTTTAATATTTTAAGGCAAAAAAGGTGGAGTGAGTCAAGGGACTGGGAGGGAAGCAGTGAGGTAGGTGCCGCAAGGCCAATGGCCCTGCAAATGAGTTGAGAGAGCCACCAGTTCTGACCATGGTTTCTAAAAGTTACAGTATGTGCAGACATCTGTGCTTATTTAATTACAGATGCCAGCAGTACTGGGAAGATCTCAAAAAAATAACTGTGCTGCCTTAGAGAGAAAGCAGCAAGCGGCAGCACAGGGAGAGGAGGGAGAGACTCAGTAGGTTCAGTTTTCATAGAGCCCTTTGATCGCCACAATTTGCGACAATCTAGGGCTGCAGCAAACTCTGGGTGCATCAGGGACCCTGCACCCAATTATGTCAAAATACGGGTCCTTGCGCTGAAGACCTTGGCGTTGCTGCAGCCAGAGGATTGCATCAAATAAGTGGCACACCTGCAGGGTTTAATAGAGGGATTCATCAAAACAACCCCCCCCTTCCCGTGGAACCCTAGCCAACCCACAGAGGTTGGAGGCCGTTACAATGCTCGGAAGGTGGGAACTAGGGTCTAATGAAGCTCTAGTGGTGCCATGGGGGACGGGGGGGGCACGGTGGCAGTTGGAGATGTGTACAGGCACCGGGGGGAGATGCCATGTGTCATGCCACACAGCTGATTGGCCCAGGTTGGGGGGGGGGGCCATGGCTAGACCAGCATGTTCCAGACCCACGTAGACAGTAACCCTGGCACCTGCCCCACAGGACTCACAGGCCCCCAAAGGCAGACAGAGGCAGTGGGTGCAGGGTGCATGTGGTGGCTGGGGACATGCCCCAGGCACTGCGATATTGCCCACCTACAGAGCCACACATGTGGCAGCTGGAGAATGCCCAATGACAATGTTGTCACCTGTGGGGCAGGTGCCAGGGCTGCTGTCCATGGGGGTGTGGAACATGCTGGTTCAGCTATGCCCCCCCCCACATGATTGGCTGTGTGGCACAGCACTTGGCATCTTTCCCCCGGTCTCTCCACACATCCCTCCCACTTCCACCTTGCCCTCTCCCCCATGGCACCACCAGGGCTCTATCAGCCCCCGTCCCTTTCTTCCCACAATCGGAGCCCTGCCAATCAGTGGTGCAGCCCTTAGACCACCTTCTGACTGGTCTAAAGGCAGCCTCTACTTGTGACCATAGTGGGGCTTAAGAATAACAAAGAAGGGAATGGTGCAGCCCCGCAGTGGTGCAACCACCCCTGCGACCTAGTGAACAGGCGTTTTTGCCGCAATGATGGCACGGGGGGCTTTGCAGTGTGATGTGCCGATGTTGCCGCAGCAGGCATTTGAAAATCGGGATTGACGCAAACTATGACGCTAGGTGCCACTTGCTTCACAACAGTTTGTCACAGGCATCTTGTGTCACAGCTTGACATCTGAAAATCAAGCCCAACGCGACCAGTAGTAAATTAGCTAAAAAACAGTTCTTTTAAGAGCTACTAGCTGAAATCTAAAAAAATCTAAAGAGAAAAACTCTTGTAAAAGCTGCTAAGTGCTGAGCTAGTCCAACTGTAACATAAATGGGACAGCGTGTAAATAATTTACTGGGCATGTATTTTTACTACTTACATGCCAGAGTGGGCATGTACTTTGTCCCCCCATCAATTTCATACCCTGGTTGTTACAGTGACTACTTATGCTCACCAAAGAAACCTGGATGGTAACAATAATGAAGACTTTCTTGTAATCTCACAGTAAATACAAATAAAGTGATATATAACTGTTAAAGACCGCTGTTTAAAAACCGGGTAAGAAAGGTAATGTCTTGTGCAAACTCTTACTTCCCAGCCCTATTATTTGGCAATTCTGCCTGAAACGTGAGTTAAAGGGACACTGTCAACCCCCTTCAGCCTCAAATTTTCCCTAGTTTGAAAAACACGTGATTGCTCACATTCTGTAGAATCTGTTAATGAAGCTGGCAGTTTGATACAGATTCATTTTTTCCTTTTAAAAATGACAGACTGCCCACCATACGGGTTGGTACCACACAAAAATGGGTTTGTTTACAATCCTTGATCAGCTCTCACGGCATCTTTCCTGGACTTCAGAACACCACAGCACAGTCTAGCCCCTCAATATGCAGTTGGACAAGAGTGGACTACTGCAGTAAGAGTGGCTGCACTATTGTGGGGGGGTGTCCCTAATGTTCAGGAAGTGTGCAATTAGAGTAGATCAAGGATTGGGAGGGAAAAAAGGTAGGGCTTAACTACACTATTATCATGCATTTCAGTTCTATTAAGAAAGGAAAAACTCAACATTAACACAATTTAGAAAATGTAAGCAATCATAAAATGCGGGTTTTCAGCTAGAAATAATATAATGCAAAAATGGCCTACAGTGTCCCTTTACATTCCTGATGGTGATTCCTGTATATATTTTTAATCCAGTACCTTTCACCAAGTGTGGTACCAGCGCTTTAGCTAAGCATCCTCGCAACTGTGGTGAGTGTTATCACACTATAATAACTGGTCAGCAATTTCTCTCAATGTACTGACCAGGTTGATATTTTCCATAACGACCAGCTGGTTGTTATGACATTCATGAGCCATGCCAGTCAAACTATGCTGCTGCCTCACTGGCCAACATTCTGTATGTGGGCGGGGCCAAACAGTCTCACAAACTGCTGGAGAAAAATTGCTGGTCTGATATTATAAAAAATAAAAGATGGGAAGGGTAATATATGAGAATTTATCGCACCCTCGTTGAGGGATGCTTTGATAAACCCCTCAGGCTTCACCCTCGGGGTTTATGTAGCATCCCACAACTCAGGTGTGCATTAAATTCTCATATCAAACCCTTCCCCATCCATTATTCTCTATATTACACTTGCAACCCCCTTTGTTATTAAAACGCCTGCTCCAACATTGCCTGTAAAATAATTCATTATAAGACTGTAACAGACCAAAGGGTGTGCTGTTTGCACAATATTCAGAATATGACTTATCACAGGGTGAAACTGCTTTAAACTTGAGACACGTGCTTGGAATCAGTTCACTATGGTGACAGTATGAACAAACCTGAAATGCAGCTAGTACGAATCCCTGTTGAAAAAGAATAGTCAGTAAGGGTATATAAAATGATACATGGGACAGGCATAAATTAGTTTTGAAAACTTGGATTAGCAGTCTCTGCTAATCAGCAACATTCTGACTGCCAACCTCCCAGGTCTGAGGAGCAATTTCACTAAATTTATTTAAAAGTTAGTAACCGGGCAAGGCACACTGAGCTCGAGCTGCTTTCCAGGTGTGTCACGATCTTCAAGACAGTCCAGAAGTGTGAAATTCCAGGGAAAAGTGTCAAATTGCAAGAACAATTTCTGCCATTCTGTACTTTGTACCACAACTGCAGGAAAGTATTACTGCAACTTGGAAATGTTTACGCAATGCAGCAAATTAGTTGATTAGTAACTTCTGCTAATCAAGGTTGCACTTGATTAGCAAATAGCATTTTTGTGATAGCAAATTGCTATGGGAACCCGCTTATTTTATGCCTTGCTGTGGGATCTGTATGAAAGCTATTAGTAGCGGCCGTTAAACGCTAGTAATAATGTTAACAACAGGGTTCACTGGAACCTGTTTGGATACATCAGTAAACATACTAAAACATAGTTCTGTTTTTATTTACCAACTAGTTTGATGCAGTACTGCTGCAGGGTATATTATGAAACAGAGATGTGTGAATAGAAACGTTAATACAGGAAGTGGAACACAATGGATGTGATACTATTTTTAAACAGCAATTTATATTAAGTGAGAAAGTTTTTGGTCCATATTCTTAAAGAAGCCACTTCTGATGAAGCCATGCACCGGCAAAACATTGGGTGTTTTTGATCAGTGGCCATGATTTAAAAAAAAAAAAAATTGTAAATTAAGAAGATTTGAACTAGACTTTGGAGTGGCTGTTTTATTGTATTGCTGTGCCACTGTATGGACAGTGCCATTTAGTTATGAACAAAAATGGGCATACCTAAAGTAAATGATATGCCTGCCCACACTTGCTCTACACAGGGAGTTGACCACTTAGTTTCATTTTTAAACACTGGAAGCAATAAAATGCGGCAGCCCCATTAGTCTGAACATTTACACATGTAATTTGACTGCTCATGCAAATTTTAGTACAGTGGTAGAAAAATGCCTGCCCACAATATATGGGACAGCAACAGAATTTGCAGCAGTTGTAAATTCTGCCGACGTCCCTGAAAACTCAAAAGACACATTCTGGCAAAAGAAAGTAGTTTTCAGCAATATACCACGACAGGTTGTGGGTATGTGGGGGTGGGGGGGGGTGTTTACCACACCTGGTGTGGTTCGGCTGCAGGCAGTGTGATTTAACCACACCAGAAGTGGTAAATCCCCTTCCCCCATATACATGCACCCTGGAGTGGCATATTGCTATTATACAATGTTTAGCTTCATTTGTTTTACAAGATATAAAAAGAAATTTAAATGTATATATTTTATTGATTTTTATTAAAATATCCTTCCTCGCTAGATTAAATAATCCGCTCTGGAGCCAGAGTACTATTTAACTGGTGTCAGCCAAGAGTGGGCAGAGAGACTGAGGCAATCCGGATGTAAGGAAAAAAACCTGTATTTTCGTGGATGGGGGCTCTCCTTGTTATGCCTGTGGAAACAAAAACATACCCAAAAAAAAAAATGCTGCTCGTTTATTCTGTGTGCTACCTGCTGTTTGCTGATAGGAACATGTTGCCACCTACATTGCTGCCCGACATCAAGGTCACACACTCCCGCTCTGGGCATCTCGCCGGTCCTTCCGGTAGTAATGTGAGCCATTTGGAGAATCCTTCCTGCCTGTCATTCCAGTAGTAACATGAGTCGCTCGGAGAATCCTCTCTGCTTACCGGCACCCCCCACCCCTCTCCCCCACCCAGCTCTTGTCTGTCCTAATTCCTCTCTCTCCAGCAATTCCCTCAGTGTTTCAGTAGCTGAGCAGCAGTGCCATAAAGGTAGAAGGAGCAAGCAGTTTCAGAAGCCGTTATGGTGAATGCATGGACAGAGGCGAGTGGCACTGAAGAAAAAAAAAATGCTTCACAGCACAGAGGTGAGTCGGGTAGAAGCAGTTACGGGGGGGGGGGGAGTTAGAAGACATTGTTTTGGCCCGAACTGCTGTTCTGACTAACTGATTTACTTTTTGTTTAATTTGAGTGTTCCAGAGGGACCAGAGTTGTCCGTTTAGCGGTGATCTAAGATGGCAGCTTTTTCAAGATATTTTCGGGGGTGGTACTGATTGTGATGCTTGGCCAGCTGGTTATAATTACTGTATAATATTGGTATTATAAATAAATGGTCAATGTATGAAATGTCAGTCTATGAGATTTGGCCCTTTAAATTACAAGGTGTCAGCAGCTGAAATCACATATTACACTGACCAGGAGAGCTCTGTAATGTAATTAACTTCCTTGAGAAATTGCATTTTATGGCCTTTTTATGACCTTATGCTTTAGAAGTTATAACTTAAATACAAATTTTATTACATCAGGAAAGGATGTCATTTAGCAGATTCCTGTTGGCTATCTCACACCTGCGTGACGGACTGCAGGGTTGTAAACCTCAAAGGAACTGGTTGATCAAAGACTCATAATTTGAGAAATGGGTTTTTGCTGATGTCACATTATTTATTACACCTCCTGATAGGAAATCATGTTTGTATTTTTTTGATTCTAAAAGGAGGAGCTAGATGACTCACAGAAGGGGTGTGGAGACAAGAGTTTAAACCGATACTTGTGTCTGAAATGATTGTCATATCATCTTGGGACTCTAGAGAGACAGCTGTCTGATCTAACTTTAAAACACACTTCCAGAGGTAATATCTTAGATAGCAAAGATCTAAATTAATTGTGGCAGGAGTTTTGCTTTGTAATTTTCCCTTGTTCCTTTATGTAATTGTGAGCTCTTTTATATATTGTTCTGCATTTACATCTTTCATATCTCTATCATCTTTTAGTAAAGTACATTTTCTTTGAAAGACTGCCTAAGTGTCTGCCAGTTCTTTCTGCATGTGACGTATAGGGAGTTAAGTCTGACAAAACTGTTCAACAGCTTGATGGTGTTACTAAGCTTGGAAAAAGGTAAGAATATACCTAAGGTCTCTTATAGCATTAAAAGGGTTCATTTTGGAAGCCTGGCTGGGTGCCCCTGGTGAAAGATTGTACCGCAATCCCCAAAGAGGGTACGTATCTGAGCCTGTTCATTGGGTATGCTACCATAAGGTTCACAGTCTGAATCCCCCCCCAGAACTTGAGACTAAAGGTGATTCGGAACCAAAAGCAGACAGGAGGGTTACTCTGTCTGTCACCAGTTCACACTATTGCACTCTAGGGTTGGCACTGTGGGAGCAGAGGGCCTGACCTGCTGAGTGCGTTTGTGACACTGATCTTTGTTAAGGTGCTGACTGGCACCTTTTCCAGGTGGTATACTGGAGGATTTATAACGCTGGAAAGGTGCCAGTCAGCCAATCAAAGTGCAGGATTTTGTGATTTATTTGGTACCCTTTGTATAATAATACTTTGAATATCAATGTATCCCTTGGTTAGAGGTGTTGAGGCAAAGTCTGCCACTTGTACCACTTCCCCTAGCATCCTTTCTAGAAGCAGCATGACATCTTGTACACAGCCCCTTTAGAATGACTGTCTTCCTCACACATTTCTTCGGTGGAAACCCAGCTCTCCCCGCAGAAGCCAGTAAGCCAGCTCAGACACTGGACATTACCATTGTGTTGCTAAGAACGTATTTTAGTCCGAAATTGAAGTATGCAGCCCACCACATCATGCTCCTCCACCCAGCCAACTTCCCGCTAAAAACATTACCTCACAATCAGGGAGTCTGCAAGTTGTGCGGTGCCAGTTCATCAGTTTACACTTGACCCCCTAATGACGATTGGGACATCATTAACCCTTCCGTCCCCCAGTTGTAAAAAACCCTCCATCCTACCCTCTCTGTACCAGACTACATACCTAAAAAGCTGCTCACAGTTACTGCTGCTTCAATACCATTTCCTCTTCCTCTTACTCTAGGAGCCCACTTCCTCGGCTGACAACACTCGCTCCCAGAATTTCTATCTCACAAAGTATGATCACAACCCAGTAAAGATCATTAGCATGAACTAGAACTAAGGATAACAACAGAGGAGAGCTGCTTCATAGGGTCGAGTTTCTGTCACTAGGCCCTCACTTTGTAGGCCACGAATTATTGTTTTAGTTGCTGTGCTATGTGGTTGCACTGGGACAGTGCTTGTTTCATCACTTTTTTCCTTTCAATGTGATGACAGCAGAGGAAAGCTGCCTCACGTGGTCACATTTCCATCAATAGTCCCCTGCCTTGTACGCATTGTTTTTTTTGTTTTAGTCACTGTGTTAGAATGTTGTACTGGGAGTGTGTTTATTTCTTGGCTTCCTTCCTCTCTTGAAGTTTTTTTAACGATTATTCAGGTACTATTGTGCTCTACTGGACCTGCCTCCATTAGTTGTGTCTTCACCACCCGCAGCTGCATTCACTCCCTTTTGGGATGTGACAGTTATGCCGACTTACCACCACTAACTGGGCATTGTAGCGCACAAACAATACACAACAGCCCAGAAGCCCTTATGTCTCTTCTCTTTGCCTCACTAAACAAGGGCTATGCCTGCATCCAATAGGTACTTAAGCAGGTGCCCCCCTATCCCAACTACCAGTTACTTGGCATTCTCCTAGTTGTCCTAGCCCTGGCAGTTACCACAGTTACTGGCCATTTTATTTTATGTAAAACTTTAACTAGGTAAAAAGATGCACTGGGTCACATGACCCATTTGCAGGCATGACCCAAGTAAAGAAAGAGGCAGTATAGTGCAGTGGTTTAAGGCTCTGAGCCTGGAGACCTGGGTTTGAATCCCACAGCCCCACACTTGCATACTGTGTGACCCTGAGCAAGTCACTTAACTCCCTTGTGCTCCCAGGTTGCACCTGGAAACAAGCTTCCGCTTAGTGTGCCTCTCCTGGTTAAACAATTTCCCCTTCCCCTTCCCCCTGCCCCCGTAACAATGCTAATAACCCCCTTACAAAAAAATAAATAAAACACGAAATAGGAAATAAATAAAAAGATTAGATAAATTTGTTCAACGTGCAATGTATTTATTCTTTGTTGACCGGGTAAGGCCCACTAGGCACAACTGCCTGTTTTCAGGGGCGACCCAGGAGCTTTGGGCTGGTTAAGTGATTTGCTCAGAGTCACACGGTATGCAAGTGGAGGCTGGAGGAATCAAACCCAGATCTACTGGATGTACCAAGCTCATTACTCTAACCGCTAGACTATATTGCCAGCCATAATAAAACAAGAAAACATATTTACAAAATTAACAGTGTATAACAGCAATTGATCTAAAAAGAGCAGTGGCATGCCATACCAATTACAGAATTTTAATAAAGTGCTTTGAACTAAATTGATGTAAGGTTCTGGATTGTCTTCGCTTTGGAGCGCTATCACTCTAAACCTTAGCAGTGTGACAGGGAGCTCCTGCCACTCTTGAGGACCGACCTTTTCTTAAATCTACTGCAACAGTTCTTCTATTTCTTAGCCTAATCTATTCTTTACAATTTCTAGTCCATAAGGTTGGCCACCTATGGGCACCCCCTTCCCTTTCTTGACTATGCTATAGTGTCCTCTTTAATTTTCCTTTTCCCTCTCAGGTCCTCATACTGGGAGGTTATTGTGGTGACCTCCGAACATATGTAAAACAGGTTGTGTTTATTGTTGTTGGATTTAGTATGTAATAGCACTATGTCATAAAATACCTTGATGTATATACCTTATGTTTATGAAACCTGTAAATGTTGAAAATACCATGGCACTAGGTGTTTTTGATAGTGGTAAAAAGTACTAAGTGACTATTAGAGAAATGAAGTTAGTTGTGCTGTTTAAAATGCATGTAAATTGCTGTAAACTGAGCAAGTCTGAAATGCCATGATGATTTGCATATTTATTTATTTATCTATTTAGTTTTTGTTGACTGGGTAAGTGCACTAGACAAATCCTGCCTATTTTCAGGCATGACCCGGGGGAAGGGGATACAGATGAATGCCAACTGACCTTGAACCAGATTAAACTGTTGGTGGTATTTTTAGTGAATGAGGGAAATTTGGCCAGGACACCGGGGAAATTCCCCTACTCTTTTCGATAAGTGCCATGGGATCTTTAACATCCACCTGAACTACCACCAATCCAGGCAGATGGGACCTCGGTTTAATGTCTCATCCGAAAGACGGCACCTCAGAAGTGCAGCACCCCTCTCATGCTGCACTACAGTGTCAGTACTGGGATAGTAACCCAAGTGCCAGATGTGGGAACTGAACCCACAGCCCTCTGATCTCCCGGCCTCAGAAGCGAGTGTTTTACCTACTGAGCTACTGACACCCCATGATGCTTTGCATTATAGAAGTATGTGTGATGTTGTATTTCTTTGAAACTTGATTTGTTGCCAATGCCCTTTGGGGGGTGACCCTTCTTGCAGTGATTCTGCATTGAGGTTCCTTGTCTATAGCTTGTTTTTATTTCCTTTTTCGGCCCCAACTACCCAAGCAAACGGGGCCCACATAGGGGTGGAGGTTGCCTCTCAACTGATTAGATCACAGATCAATGTCAGTAAGTGCTAAGTACAGAGAAAGGACACACATAGTTTGTTGCTGCAAACTGATGTACTGAAAGAGGAATATGGCATTGCAGAAGCCTATTTCCTGTATTTTGAATAAACATCACACACAGATTGTGTGTTGAACCTGAAGTTTGGTGTCTGGTCCATCTGTTATCCCACAACCCCTCCACAAGCAGCAATATAGGAAAATGATTTTTTGCTCTTTGAGGTTTTACAGAATGGGGTGGTTATAGCTGGGGTATATGCAGGCTGTAATTTTTTGGTCCGATTATCGCTGTGGGCAAAATAAAGTGCGACTGGGCAGACAGATATCAGGCTGAGCCCCCCCCCCCCCAATTCACCACAAGTGGCATTTCTCAGACCATTTTGGGAGGGAAGAACAATGCGTCACAAAGCAGTACATGATGTGCTGTTCTGTGCTCTCATGCCTACCTACCCACAACTGAAAGTCAAACAAATGCCAGTTATTCTGAAATAGAGGGGAGACGGTCCCCTCAGTGTCCACTCCAGTACTGAATTTTGTCAAAAGCCATCCACCTTGTGACAGCTTCCAGGGCTAGCATGGTTGTGGGGGGTATAAGGGTTTGGAAATGAGGCTCTTACAGAGGGGGAATTTAACAGGTGTGGTAAAGGAAAGGGGAAATTGTTTAACCAGGAAAGGCACACTAAGCGGAAGCTCGTTTCCAGGTGCGACCTGGGAGCACAAGGAAATTAAGTGACTTGCTCAGGGTCACACAGTATGCAAGTGAGGGCTGTGGGATTCAAACCCATATCTCCAGGTTTGCAGCTCAGAGCCCTAAACCACTACGCTACACTCCCTCCTAAATAAAATGGAAAATGAAACATAAAACGGAAGATTTGTACACATTATACAACAGTTTTATGTGATACAGTGTTTATTTGAGGGACAGTACTCGTGGTACTAGGTAGGAAAATATATATATATATATATATATATATATATATATATATATATATATATATATATATATATATATATATATATATATATATATATATATATATATATACACACACATAGAATTTGACGGCAGATAAGACTGCTTGGCCCACCCAGTCTGCCCATTTCCTACCACTGGATAAGCTGCAGATCCTAGTTAACCAGCAGCCTACTTCTTCTTACCCCCAACCCCAGAATTGCCTTATGACTGTCCCATGCATGCTTGAATTCCACCACTGATTTTGACTCCACAACCTTCTCCGGAAGGCTGCCCATGCATCCACAACCCCTCTGTGGAAAAAATAGCCTTAAATTACCTCTGAGCCGCGCTCCCCATCTTCAAATTGTGCCCTTGTTCTTACACACTCTTTTTGAAAGATGCTACCCTCTTGGACTTTGTTGATTCCCTTGAGGTACTTGAAAGTTTCTATCATGTCCCCCTCTCCCTCCTTTCCTCGAGGCTATACATATTAAGCTCCTTCAGTCTCTCTTCATATTCTTCCGGTGCAGACCCTGCACCGCTTTTAGTTGCCCTCCTGGAGAGCTTCCATCCTGTCTATGTCTTTGCGGAGATTGGGTCTCCAGAACTGCACACAGTACTCCAGATGGGGTCTCACCAGCTGTCTGTACAGAGGATAATAACTTCCTGTTTTCTACTGGTGATGCCTCCCATGCATCCCAGCACGCCCCAGCCCTCCTTGCTGCCCTCTCACATTGCTTGCCCACCTTTAGGTCATCTGATATGACTACCCCAGGTCCCTTCCATTTTTGTTGTTGTTAGTATCCCCCCACTGTGTACTCTTCCCTGGGTTTCTGTTTCCCAGGTGCATTACCTTGCACTTCTTAGCATTGAATCTAAGCTGCCATACATTTGACCATTCCTCTAACCTTGCCAAGTCCCTTCTCATCCTTTCCACCCCACCCTGTGCATCAGCTCTGTTGCAGATGTTAGTGTCATCTGCAAAGAGACATATTTTCCTTCCAGTCCTTCCGCAATGTCGCTTATAAAGACATTGAAGAGGACCGGTCCTAATACTGAACCCTGCGGTACCCCACTAGTAACCCTCCTTTCTTCTGAGTGTACCCATTTACTATTACTTCTGTGTCCTATTCTCCAGCCAATTCTTTACCCAGGCTGTCATCTTGGGACCCACTCCAGGCTGGCTAACTTGTATATTAATCTTTGTGTGGGGCTGTGTCAAATGCCTTGCTAAACTAGGTAGGCCATGTCCACAGCCCTCCCTGATCTACTACTTTGGTCACCCAGTCAAAGAAATCTATCAGATTTGTCTGGCATGACCTTCCGCTTTGAATCCATGCTGCCTAGGGTCCTGTGCCCTCTGGCCTCTAGATACTGACAATTCTTTCCTTCAGAAGTGATTCCATCATTTTCCCTATCACTGAGGTTAAACTAACAGGTCTGTAGTTTCCTGCTTCTGCCTTGCTCCCACTTTTGTGAAGGGAATCCATCTGCCCTCCTCCAGTCCTGGTACCACCCCATCCTCCCACGATTTGTTAAAAGGGTAGTCAGTGGTGTCACTAGTTCTACCCTTAGCTCTTTTAGAATTCTGGGATGAATCCCATCAGGCCCCATTGCTTTGTCCACCTTCAGTTTTAAGAGTTCTTTCAGAACCCTTTCTTCTGTAAATGGGCTGGTATCAACTTCTGTATCCAGAGTGTTACTACTGTTTGTTTTATGTACCTCCTCTTCATTTGTAAATACTGAGCAAAAATATTTGTTTAGTATCTCTGCTCTTTCACAGTCTCCTCTGCCCACCCTCCTCCCCTTTATTAAGCCTCACTATCCCTCCCTTGGTCTTCCTTTGCTCCCTGATGTACCTATAAAAGGTTTTATCCGCCTTCTTAACTGAGTTGGCTATCTTTTCCTCGGTTTGGGCCTTTGCTGTTCTGACTGCCTTCCCAGCCTCTTTGCTTTTAACTGATACAGTTCTCTGTCCTGCTCCTTCATGATTCCTTGTACTTCCTGAATGCTTTCTTTTCTCTTGAACCTTCACTGCCACTTCCTTTGAGAACCACAGTGGTTTCTTAAATCGTCTTGTTTTGTTTATTTGCTTCACACAAAGGCTCGTTACCTCTGTGATGGCAGTTTTTATTATTCCCCATTGTTCTTCCACCCCTCCTTCCTGCCCATTTGCTAGTGCATTCCTTAGGCACTCACCCATTTTGGCAAAGTCTGCCTCCTAAAGTCCAGTACTTTGTCTTTGTGTGGCTTGACTCTATTGCTGTGTGTATATAGATATAGATATATCTATATATATCTATGTATATCTATCTATATCTATATCTATATATATATATCTATATATATATATATATATTTATATCTATATATATATATCTATCTATATCTCTATCTTATATATATATATATACATACATATACATATACATACATATATATATCTATATTTTGCTGGAAAGTTGTAAGTTTTCCTAGGACATACCATTATGACAGTGTCAGCCCCGACATTAGAAATACTTTTTCACAAAAGGTGGCAATGAAAAAAAAATCTTGGAAATCTTGGATGACTGTGGACAGAGGGTATGCAGAAGATTGGGAGTTATTCAGTCCACCCCCCCCAAAAAAAAAAAAAAGCGTCTAGGTCCACCACTGTGTCTGGGCAGCAGGCACAAAAGCCAGATTATCTGGCTGGAAAAAAGGCAGGGATTGCATCCAGTGAAGCAGAACTGAAAACCATGAATAAGCGAATTGCACAAAAACATACAAATCGAGGACAGTTTGCATGGGTTTCTGTGTAGTTGTGCCCTTTTATTCCTCCTAGCCACTCAACTCAAAACAGACCGATTTGTGCAGTGAAATCAAGGGGCCCTGCTCAAATCAAGCCTGAGAGGAGTTAGTGAAAAAAATCTGAAGCTTCTACTTATTCTCAACTGAAGCAAGCACACACACAGCAGGTGGCCAGAGGGCAAACAGCATGCATGTCCACAGTCAGGTCCCAACACCCAATACATTTCAACTCCAGCGCACTGTCATGTTACTGCCAGAAAGACTGGAGTGACTGCAACTTTTTAGCCATCAGGAGGGGAGCAACGACAAGGAAGCCACTGCATTTCAAGCTACTGTAGATCTAAAATATGGGTGAAGTAGCAGTGGATAAAAACAGTGAGTAGTTTCTCTCTGCAATGCTGTGAAGCAAACAAAAAAGAAAAGAAATAATGCTGTGTTTAACTGCCATCACCATCTCACTACACAGAAATGGGGGATATTCAGCCTGGGATAAACTCTGCGAGGCAGAACATTTCACATTAGGGATACATTCGCTGCTGCACACAGCTCAGTTACTTGTGGCTGCACTTGGAGAGTTCTGCATGTGCCTGAAAAGCTTCCAGTTAGCAGTGATAAAAAACATAAGGAGTGTGACTTGTGAGCCGGCCAGATCCCATTCATTCATACAGGTCCCCACCTTCCCAGCTGCATAGTGTAAAACAAACCAAGTCATACTATTCATGTTCTTTTCATTGCTATTTTCATTTTCTACTTTCTAGTGCACAGCAAGTCAAAGACAAGCAAAATCTGTTCATCGCAATGGGACTAATCAGCAAATATCTTCTCAGCCATTTCTGTGCACTGTACAAATTAAGACTAAACATCTGTAAAAGGCGGTGCACCATCTTAGTTAATTAACATATATCAAATGCGAGCATGCAATTTAGCCACGAGAGAGCTGAATACACTATTTTTTTTTTTTTTTTAAATAGAGATGCCACCTGAATGCCAGTTTCCCATTGCTGTTTACGGTAAGAATTTGCAAACCTAGCAATAACTCACTAACTTGAAGAAACAGATCAAGCAGCACCGAATTTTCCTACTCAGTGATTCACTGTAATTTGTTCTGTGTTTTTTTTTTTTCCTTTGTTTATTTGTACCCCTTTAGCTATAATGCATCCAGCTGTCACGGATCAAAAAACTCTAGACTGCAATAATCTTATATTGCAGGCCTCTAGTGACCCCCAACTCTATTTTGCTTTAATTAGTTTCAAGGCCGGTCATTTCACCCTTCCCTTTTTTTTTTTTTTTTTGCAACAGGAATTTACGGCAAAAAAAAATCTCAGTCCAGAATCCGAAACTGGGCTACGAGTGGCATATTATTTCCAACAGTCTTCCTCTTCTTGTTTTAGTGATTTCTTGTCACGGACTCACATTCATAATCAGCAGGTGGCATGGAAGGCTGATACATTATGTACCTGCAAGCTGCTTCCCCAACATAAAATTGAAGACAGGGGACTCCTAGCCTAGGGCAGTGTCTGCAACAGTGCTCAGAAGCACTTGGGTCCCTTAACAGTGAACATCCTGCTAGGTTTTCATTATGCCCATCAGCAGGGTTCCTCCCAGAAATATTTTAAAGCATGAAGGCATATATTTGAGCAGTGTAGGTTAGGTATGCAATGTCCCCTTCTTTGGTCTTTTTCTCCTGGTTTCTTTTCTTGGGGGGCAGGGTCCTTATATGGTCATTGTCTTGCTGCACTTTTCCACTTATACAGTGCATGGTGGGGCAATCCATGCCTATAATTTCCTTATAATGTATGGGAAGCTCTTATTAACTGAAATCAAGCAGATTACAACCTTATAGTGTATGATGGAACGTTCTTATCAATAGAAATCCATCACTTTCTAAATGTTGTTATGCTGCAGTAGCTTTGTCATCATAGCTGTTATGCTGCACCACCTACGTTGATTCTGCATCACAACAACATAGAACTGTTGCACGCGACTGTCTTTGCGATAGTTCGCACTGTCTCAGTTGGCCGTTGACCAGTTACCGTTGCGATCAAATCAATTGTTCAAAGCAAGCTCACTAACAGGCTCTGTATTTTCTCCTTTTGAAATGCAAGTGAAAAAACTTTACACTGCAACTAGATGGATCTCCGTGTGATTACTAGACAGGGAGGCGGCCACTCCATGTCTCCAGGTTACAATTACAGCTTGGTTAGGGGAATTTTTATTTTTTTTTTTTTTTTTGTGTGCCATCATACACTATAAAAAACAATGTATAGTTACCTATCAGTAACAAGCTGGGTTTACGCATCTCGCTGTTGTCATGGGTGACGAAACCTCTCGAGCTTTGCTCTTGAGGTTTCAGGGGTCACCATGGCAACGGCTCGACGTAATAACCAGCTTGTTACCAATCGGCAACTATACATTATTCTCTATGTTATGCCATCGTTATGGCATCACTCTGTTAACCCTTCTTGAGTAGGTCATATCTATGGTGTAACGAAACGGAATACTCGCAACAATGTTCTGTAAAATAAATCAATTGATGATTACACAATCTTGGTAGCCCATACACTATAAAATATAATGTATGGTCTTTGGTGAATAACCGCGCTGTAAACACTTCGAGGTTGCCATGACATCTGAAAACCTCTCAATCTGCGCTCTCGAGGTTTATAATGATGTCATGGCAACCTCTCGAAGTGTTTACAGCATGGTTATTATCCAAAGACCATACATTATCCTCTATGTTGTGCTACAGTAGCGACGTCACAATGTTGTTGTGCTGCACTGAGGACATCGCTACTTCAGCACATGTTCAAATGCTGCCATACGGACTAAACACGTTGGCGATTATGCCAGAAGCTACTGTTTAAAAAAACAAACAAAAACAAAAAACACACAGAAACTGCCGTAGTTGCTAGCGCTGTCTAATTGAGCTGGTGGTGGTGGTACTATTAGAGGATAAATCAAGGATTTAAAACAAAACAAGGTTGGGTATAACTACACTATGCATTTCAGTTCTAAGAAAGGAAGTATATTAAATAATTAACAATATGAATGAATTTTAGAGAAGGTAAGCAATCATAAAATGTGGGGTTTCATCTACAAATAATATGATGCAAAAAGGGTTGAGTGTCCCTTTACAACGCTCATTTAGAAGGCTACACACTTTTGCCAGTATCAGGATAAGGCTTTCTTTGCTACCAGCTATTAATCTCATGCAGGTCAAAAAATATATAACTTGAGCATGCACCAGTCTGCCGGCAGAGCAGTGGCCATACTATGTAGAGGAGAGTCCTCTTACAGCAGGAATGCACAGAGACACTCGGCCAACAAGCAACCAGGTAAAACGCTTGAGCCAAAGGAAAGTATATTTTTATGAAAATTACTAAAAAAGAAAAGAATAGGGCAAATCAGGGAACACAGATGCCATCAGCAGACATGTGTGTTGTGACAGGTACATTAGCCCCTCAGGACCAAAAATTATTAAGAAAAACTGACAGTGTCCGTTTAGTTAAAGGGGAAAGCAAGAGGGAGGGTCCAGCCCAGTAATGTGGATACCCAAGTCGAGTATGACCACTGGGAAAGAGGAGGAGGAGGCAGGCCATCCCAGTAATGCAGCGATCCAACTTCAAGTGCAGTCTGTAGGAAAGCAAGGGGGCAGGCGAGCCAAGTAATGTGAAGACTCGAGTTCAAGTGGTGATCCCTTAAATCTCATCCTGGAGCTGGCCGGGGAAGTCATGGAGGAAGAATGCTCTGCTAACAGGAAGGGTGTGGGCCTCCTGCTGATGAAGAAGCAACAGCGGCATCAGTTGTGAAGGTGGCTGTTCACCCACCCACCCTCCCTCCCACCCACCAGGCCAGAAAAGATGCAACACCAGGAACTCCACTGATGGGGCAAGGAAACGAGGAAAAGAATTAATAAAAAAAAAGTATGGGGTGCCCCACGGATCAATGCTTTGGCATGGGTGCCCCATGGATCACTGATTTGGTGTGGGATGTCCCACAGATCAATGCTTTGGCATGGGGTGTCCCACGGATCAATGCTTTGGCATGAGGCACTCCATGGATCAATGTTTGGCATGGACGCACCCTATGGATGTTTTGGAACGGACTGCCCCATGGATAAATGCTTTGGCAGGGGGCGCCCCATGGATCAATGCTTCGGTATCCTCAAATGACTTGCAGCCCTGAAGGTGGACAAGGCTATGGGACTGGACGGCATACACCCCAGGGTACTAACAGAACTCAGGGAGGTGCTAACTGAATTAGAAGACCAAACACATAAAAAATAAATCTAGCACGTCATCCGTAAGGGAACTCAAGAACTAAGCACCGTGGACTCACCAGCAACCTATACAGTGGCAACAGTACCTCCTGCCTTCTACTGTTAAACCCTCTTCCAATGCACCCCAGCATCCTGTTAGCCTTGCTGAAGGCCTTGTTACATCGGCTGGTTTGTTTAAGGGAGTCACTAATAATGACTCCTAAGTCCCTTTCCTCCAATGTTGTGTCCAGCTTACCCACCATCCAATACCCTATTCTAGAATTTTTGTTCCCGAAATGCATAATTTTGCACTGTTTTGGCACTGAACTTCAGCTGCAGACTGGACCAATGTTCCAGCCTCTAAAAGGTATCTCTGCAACTCCACTATCTCCCCCCACCCATTGTCAATCCTACCAGAGTTTAGTGTCATAGTGTTAGTTTAGTGTAAGGCAGCCTATAGGCAATTCAAGTGCTCAAGGAGTGAAAGGGATCGAGGGGAGTATGAGCTGATGGCTAGAAGGGCCACTAGGGTGGTGAGGGCAGCTAAGGCAAGGAAGGAGCAGAACCTGGCCAGGAAAATTAGGAGAGGGAACAAGGGGTTCTTTAGATACATTGGGGAAAACGAAGGTGATGGGGCAGATTAGCAGGATTAAATCAGGGGAGATGGGCACAAGACCCGGGAGCAGGCTGAGGTACTAAATGAGTACTTCACCTCTGTTTTCACCAAGGAAAATGGTGCTGCATCACTACATGGGAGGAGACAGAGATACTGAGGAGGGGGGACCCTACCGATCGGGCGGGTCTGGGGAGAGGGGAGGCATCACTGGCAGGAGGGGAGGCTAAGCAGGAGAAGAGGTACCGGAAGTGGAAATCACAACAGAGAGAGTGAGGGAAGCCCTCAGCTCCCTTAAACAGAGAAAGCACCGGGCCGGATAAATTACATCCCAGAGTGCTGAAGGAACTATGGATTTCCTGAAGCAACCCCTGGCGGAGCTTTCACCATCTCTGAGGACAGGGTGAGTGCCCCAGGACTGGAAGGTGGCGATATAGTGCCTATCCACAAGGGGGATCAAGGGAGGTGGCAGGGAACTACAGGCCTGTCAGCCTGACATCGGTGGTGGGCAAGGTGATGGAGGGCATTGTCAAAGGAGAGGCTGGGGGGACCTGGAAAAGCCAGGGTGCCTGGACGATAAACAGCATGGATTCGTCCTGGGAAATCGTGTCAGACAAACCTTGTGGAGTTCTATGACTGGGTGATCCAGTGCCTTGACCTGGGTAGACCAGTGGATGTCCTCTTTCTAGACTTCAGCAAGGCATTTGACACTGTTCCTCACGTGGCCTGTTGGATAAGCTGGGAGAAATGGGGGGGGGAACCAGATGATCAGATGGATAGGCAATTGGCTCCAGGACCAGACCCAGAGGGTCGAGTTGAGGGATAGTCTCATCCCCAAAGAGGGTCATTAGTGGGGTCCCACAAGGATCAGTCCTGGGCCCCTCCTGTTCAATGCCTACATCTCTGACATAAGGACAGGAATCAGGAGTGAGATGAGTCTTCTGGGATGACTCAAAACTGGGGCGGTGGTGGATGGGGAGGAGGGGAGGTGGCCCTACAGGGGACCTGGAGGCTCTGGAGAGATGGTCTAGAAAGTGGAAGCTGAGGTTCAATGCAGGGAAATGCAAGGTACTCCACCTGGGGCTGAAACCTGGGCCAAGTGTACACCCTGGGGGAAATGCTACAAGTCTCAATGGCTGAGAGGGACCTGGGGTGGTGGTGGATGTCAAGATGAACAACTCGGAGACTTGTAGAAGGGCAGCAGCCAAGGCCAACAGGATGCATCGCTGGGGGATCACCTCCAGAAGGAGAGAAGTGATACTCCCTCTGTATAACTGCTTAGTGAGGCCACACCTTGAGTACTGCGTGCAGTTTTGGAGGCCACACTTAAAGAGGGACATTAAACTCCTGGAGAGGGTCCAGAGTAGGGCAACCAAAATGATTTGGGGCTTGGGGGACAGGACCTATGAGGAGAGGCTCGAAGAGCTAAATATGTACACATTGGAAGAGAGAAGGGACCGGGGGGGACATGATTCAGGTCTTCAAGTACATGAAGAGGGTAAATAGGGGAGGAACAGTCAGGGTGCTTCGAAGGAAGGAGGAGGGGGCCACTAGAGGGCATGGGTGGAAGCTGGAGGGGGGAAGATTCAGGGGAGAAAGGAGGAGGTGCTACTTCACTGAGAGGATGGTGGAGCCATGGAATGCACTGCCTAGGGGGCTGGTGAAGGCAGGGACTGTGGAGGGGTTCAAGAGGGGCTGGGACAGGTACAGGGGAAGGGTTCTGGAAGCAAAATCCAATGCAGCAAGAATATCCAGAACTGGGAAGGGAGAAGCCAGAGAAGGCGAGGGGGGCAGCAAGATCAGCACCCAGGGTGGGGGCTGACCAATCGAGCAGACTCGAAAGACCATTAGGCCTATTCTGATGGCATTTTAGTATGTTAGTATGTCATCTGCAACTAGACACAACCTGCACGTGCCCTCCTCCCATGTTGCTGATGAACATTCTGAAGAAGACTGGGACCTGAAAAGATTCCTGTGGTATTCCACTAGTGACTCACTTTCTTCTGACCCCATTCACCACAATTTCTCTGCTGCTTCCTCCCAAACTGACTCCCTACCCACCTTACTATTTCCTTAGTTGTTCCCAGATCCCCAGTCTTCTTCAGCAGCCTTCGATCTGGCACACAGTCAAATGCCTTTCTGAAAGCAAAGTAGAATAAATCTACAGCACAGCCCTTAACTACCTTGGTTACCCAGTCACAGAATGCTATCAGTTTGGTCTCATAACATAGAAACATAGAATTTGACCGCAGATAAGGACCGCTTGGCTCACCTAGTCTGCCCATTTCCCTAACTAATGCATAGGCTGCAGATCCTAGTTAACCAACGGCCTACTTCCTCCTACCCCCCACTAGAACTGCCTTATGTCTGTCCCATGCATTGTTGAATTCCCCCACTGTTTTTGACTCCACTACCTCCTCAGGAAGGCTGTTCCATGCATCCACAACCTTCTCCGTGAAAAAAATACTTCCTCACATTACCTCTGAGCCGTCCTCTCTCTATCTTCAAATTGTGCCCCCTTGTTCTTGCACATCTCTTTTTCTGAAAGATGCTACCCTCTTGGACTCTGTTGATTCCCTTGATGTACTTGAAAGTTTCTATCATGTCCCCCCTCTTCCTCCTCTCCTTGAGTGTATACATATTAAGCTTCTTTAATCTCTCTTCGCCTGTCTTCTGGTGCAGACCCTGCACCATTTTAGTTGCCCTCCTCTGGACAGCCTCCATCCTGTCGATGTCCTTGCAGAGATGGGGTCTCCAGAACTGGACGCAGAACTCCAGATGGGGTCTCACCAACTGTCTGTACAGAGGGATAACATCTTCCTGTTTTTTACTGGTGATGCCTCTCCCTTCGCATCCCAGTATCCCACCAGCTCTCCTTACTGCCTTCTCACATTGCTTGCCCACCTTAAGGTCATCTGATATGACTACCCCCAGGTCCCTTTCCATTTTTGTTATCTCACCCCCCATTGTGTACCCTTTCACTGGATTTTTGATTCCCAGGTGCATTACTTTGCACTTCTTTGCACTGAATCTAAGCTGCCATTCATTTGATCATGCCTCCAACCTTGCCAAGTCCCTTTGCAGACTCTCCACCCCACCTTCTGTATCAACCCTGTTGGAGATCTTTGTGTCGTCTGCAAAGAGACATACTTTTCCTTCCATTCCCTCTGCAATGTCACTTATAAAGACATTAAAGAGGACCAGTCCCAGTACTGAACCCTGCAGTACCCCACTAGTAACCCTGCTTTCTTCAGAGTAAACTCAGTTTACTGTTACCCTCTGTATCCTGTAGTCCAGCCCATTTTTCACCCAGGCTACCACCTTGGGACCCACTGTGTCAAATGCTTTGCTGAAGTCCAGGTAGGCCATGTCCACAGCCCCTCCCTAGTCTACTACTTTGGTTACCCAGTCAAAGAAAACTATTAGATTCATCTGACATGACCTTCCTGCTGCGAATCCATGCTGCCTTGGGTCCCGTGCCCCACTGGCCTCTAGTAACTCAACAATTCTTTCCTTTAGAAGTGATTCCATCATTTTCCCTACCACTGAGGTCAAATTAAAAGGTCTGTAGTTTCCTGCCTCTTTCTTGCTCCCACTTTTGTGAAGGGGAATCACGTCTGCCCTCCTCCAGTCCTCCAGTACCACACCATCCTCCCATGATTTGTTAAAAAGGGAGGTCAGTGGTGTCACTAGTTCTACCCTTAGTTCTTATAGAATTCTTGGGTGAATCCCATCAGACCCCATTGCTTTGTCCACCTTCAGTTTTAAGAGTTCTTTCAGAACCCTGTGAATGGACTGGTATCTACCTCCCTATCCAGAGTGCTTCTATGCTTTGATTTAGGTACTTCCCCTTCCTTCTCTTGTGAATACTGAGCAGAAGCATTCATTCAGTATCCCTGCTTATTCACTGTCATCCTCTGCCCACCCTCCCTTCCCTTTAGTAAGCCTCACTATCTCTTCCTTTATCTTTCTTCGCTTCCTAATGTACCTATAAAAAGGTTTTATCCCACCTTCTTAACTGAGTTGGCTATATTTTCCTCAGTTCAGGCTTCTGCTATTCTGACTGCTTTCACTACTTCTTTCTGCTTTAACTGGTACAGTTCTCTGTCCTGCTCCTTCTGTGTTTCCTTATACTTCGTGAATGCTACCTTTTTCTCCTTAACCTTCCCCACCGCCTCTTTTGAGAACCATAGTGGTTTTTCCCTTTGTTTTACTTTGTTGATTTGCTTCACACCCAGGCTTGTTGCCTCTGTGATGGCTGTTTTGATTTGTCCTCATTCTTCCTCCACCCCTCCTTCTTGCAAGTTTGCTAGTACTTTTCTGAAGCACTCTCCCATTTTCCTCCAAAATCAGCCCTCCTAAAGTCCAACACTCTTGCTTTTGTATGGCTCGACTCTATGGCTGTGTTTATCGTGAACCACACTGTTTGGTGATCACTTGTTCCCAGATGGCTACCCACTTCTAAATCTGAGATCCTTTCTCCATCCCCATTTGACAGTACCAGGTCTAATATTGCTCCCTCCCTAGTGGGTTCCACCACTAGCTGTCTGAGGCATGCCCCCTGAAGGGCATCGAGAATAAACCTGCTTTTTGCTGTGGTTGCAGCTAGGGTGCTCCAGCTAACATCTGGCATATTCAGGCCCCCCATTAACAATATCTCCCCTTTTTCTGCCATTCTAAGGATGCCTTCCATCATTTCCTTGTCCATTGCCTCCCACTGAGATGGGGGTCTGTATACCACCCCTGTCCGAATTGTGGTGCCATAACCTGTCTCCAGGGTAACCCACAGTGCCTCCTCTATTCCCTGTTTATCCTTTAGTTCCGTTGCTTTGATCCCTTCCCTTACATAGAGAGCTCCTCCTCTTTTACCCTCCCTGCCCCTCCTGTAAATTGTGTACCCTGGTATACTGACATCCCAGTCATGGTTCTCAGTGTACCATGTTTCTGTGACTGCCACAATATCTTGATGTCCCTCTTTCATCAAGGCCACTAGTTCAGGGAGCTTGTTACACAGATTACGGGCATTGGTACTCATCACCTTCCATTTGTTGATGGTCTTACCCCTTTTAGCCCCATCCCTGTCCTTACTGCCTTTTTCTGCATTTACCCCTGTCCTGCTCCCCATTAACTTCTCTACCATGGTGTTTGCCTCTCTAACTACTGTGTTTTGTTGGGGGGAGGCTGGGTTTTCCCTGCTCCTTTTCAGTGCCTCCCCCCCTTGGCTAGTTTAAATGCTTGCCAATTATGCATTTAAACCTACCACCAAGGATTCTGGTTCCCCTCCTGGACTTCCCTGTCACAAATCTGTGTTACATTCTTTTTTTTTTTTTTGCATTTGGTGTGTTCAGATCCTCAGATGAGAGGCGTGCTGGCCAGCCCATCACGCTGGCCAGCCATTACACTCTCCTGGGATGACAGACATGCAATGCCGCCCAGACATGCCTACACATGCTCCCGTATGTAGGACATCAGCCGCTCATCCCACCCTCTAAATTGCTGTCCCGAGTGCCTGACCCCAAGCCACCACTAGGGCAGGTCAGTAATACATGAGCGCAGCAGCCCTCCCTCCTGGAGGAGAAGGAGGAGGAGGACGTTAGTCCTACAGATGCTCGAGCCTCCTCTCTCTCTCTCATCCAACCATCAGACAACCCAAGTTCACTTCTGAACTTGGGTCATCGGCGCTGTAAATGGAAGCTCTAATGATGCACCAGGGGGCCGTCTTGCTGCTTACTATCCTGACGTTCATTTTTCTCCCCCTATTCCACTAGCTTTTCTTTGACTAGTGTCTCCATTAGTTTCCCTACCACAGAGGTAAGGCTGATGGGTCTATAGTTTCCCAGCTGCTCCTTGTTCCCTCCCTTGTGCAGTAGAACTATATCCCTCATCCTCCAGTCCCGGGGAACCACCATTTGCTACAAAGAGTTACTGAACAGCCCCACCAGGGGTTTGGTTAACACCAATGACAGTTCCCTTAGCACCCTCAAATGCATCACATCCTGCCCCAGGGCTGGTAGCCCCCTTTCAACTCTTTCGCAAGTAAATTTCTGCAGTTTCATTTCTGGGATCCTTCTATCAGCTGCCTTTATGCTGCTTTCAGGTGAAAGCCTGCTATCCTCCCTACTGAATACTGAGCAGAAGTAGTCATTCAGCATAGTTGCTTTCTGCCATCCTTCTCTATTACCCTGCCCCCCATTAGCCTGACAATTCCCCCTTCCATCTTTCTTTTTTCCATTATGTATCTAAAGAACTGTTTTTGCCCTCTGCAGTATACAGCTCTGTGTCCGCCTGTGTGAGCCTGACAACCCTCTTGGCCACTCTAGCTTTCTCCTGGTACTTGCCCCATTCTTCATCCCCCTGCTTTTCTTTGTATAGTATAAAAGACCCCCTGTTTAGCCCTCACTGCCTCCCTGACCCTTTCTGAGAACCAAATGGGTCACTTACGCTTGTTTCTCTTGACAACTGTACATGTGCACGTTTTCATTGCCACAAGAATTTAGTGCAACAGATTGCCACTTGAGTACTTCAAACTGTGGTAAAGTGGAAACATTCCAGTGTTCAAGAAGCAAGCGTTTGGTCACATGGTGGCAAGTGCTAGTATGTATTTTTTTCTTTAAAAAATCTTAATGGAGAATATTCATTAAACAGGACATTACTTGGCACTTCTCTTCTGAGAAGCTCTTCCACCTCCTCCTTAGCACTCAGCCACCCTTTGCAAATATTGGGATATTCCCAAAATTACGGATGCACTTTTTTTATCCCCACCCCTGCTTTCACCCTGTTAAACACGGTGCCAGGGCTGCTAACATTACATGGTGATGCCAACTTTGAGCATCTGTGCCATTATCCTGTAAATGGGCATAGTGTCAAACACGTTCTTAAAACGAGAGGGGAAGTAAATCCTGCAAAACCTAGGAATAACAACACTCCTTGCCTCCATTTATCTGTTCCCCTGCCCAGGGGATTCTGAAGCTGAAACAAGAGCTCTGCTACTGACCGAGCCACATGTATATTGCCAAATGGCTCAGGATTTCTTACACTGCATGGGGAAATAACATTACGGCTACAGGTTTCCCTCTCTGATGCAACAGCTACTCTTGAAATACCAGTTCCTCCATTTTTCTTGCTTTTGCCTGCTCCAAAGAAACTGACCTTTGCCCCCCCCCGCACTGTTTTGCACTTTGCCTCATCACAGGTGTCAGTGTGTCATTCAAGATATACATTTACAAAAATGGTTTAAAAGACGACTCCAAACTCGAAAGCTCTACAAATGGGAAGGAGGAGGGTGACGCAATATCTATCCAATCTACTCCGTTTCTAAATGTACACTGTCTACAAATGCAGAATGCTGCGCAGTAGGCATTGTCATCACATAAAAATAGCAGCCGTGCTAGTAACCTACGGAAGCAGCACAGTAAACAGACTACAACAGCAACACACTGTCAACCCAATACAAATGGAGACTGTTACATTATAACTTTGAAGCTGCTCCTCTATTTCAGTTCCAGCAGGGTTTAAGCTGTCACTCGCTTTTTGCAAAGCATTGCTAGATTTAAACTGTCAGATAATTTGCTTCAAAAATTACCGACTAGTTACTGCAGTTTGACAGGGAATTCCATGACTTGTAGGATCTGGCTAAGATTTTTGCTGTTGGGCTAAAATGTGTTGCGGCAATTAGCACAATGCTACAACCTTTCATATTCCAGCTGAAACATTGTTCAGTATTCACCTCTTAGCCTAAAATAAGAGCAGAAATGATCAGTGTTAGTGCAAAGTTTTCTTTGGCAAACTACTAGTACTTACCAACTGTTTTTCTTGTTTTTCCAAGGCTGCACGATCCCTCGTTATTGCTCGCTGGGTTCCTTTTAACTCACGGTTCTGTTCCTTGATTACATCTGTAGACAGGATCATGAGCAGCAAGGTTAGCGAAAATCCATCACTTCTATCATTCATGACAGTCTCCACTTTACCACTTATAACAATACCAATTTCTCAACTGCTGTACAGCCCTTGCTCTCCACAGAGCTGCCTCCCCCACCAAAAAAGGTACACCCATTATATCACTAAATTACATTACATAGGAGAATGTATAGAATGAAACAGGAAATGCAGAACGTTGTTCATCAATATCACTCATCACTAGTCAATGGTTGTATTAGTGCTTCGTCGAATTATTCAGCTGTCACAACTACATCTTATCCCGAAGCCTTTTTCCTCTAGGTGCCTTCTCAGTCTACTTTTGAACAATTCCACATTGTCTGCACCCCCCCGCCTTCCCCCATGCAGGCTGTTCCACACTTTCTCAAAATGCCCTTCACCTAAGTAGCACAAGATAATGGACGTAGACACCATGAAACCAAAGAGGCAAAACCTCCCCTCGGCACAGGTTATCGAAGCCTCTGACGAAGGGACCCGGGTGGCTCCGTAGTTTCATGGACTACTATAACACTACTGCAGGATAACCAGAAGATATCACGCTATCCAGTGAGAGGAGTTAAAACACTGAACACATTAGATCAATGCAGCTACTTCAGTGCAATGCATCAACAAGTCACTACAGGAGACAGGCTGTCCCTTTTGGTAATAAATGAGAAGCTTGAACGTTTCCATCTATGCTGCTTTTCTTCATATCATGTATACGACAGTGTCAGGACTGAGATCTCACACCAACACGATCCATTTTCAAAACGCTAAATTACGCATTCAGATTACTGTCTTGAAAAGGGAGTTCACAAAAAAGAGCCCAGACTGCAAAAATAATGCTATCCTTGTGAACTGTCCAGGTGGCAATATATTTCCCAGTTAGAACTTCTCAGGTATGCAGCGGTGGTGTACTCCAGGAACCAAACCTGCTTCGTCTGCACAAGCAAGCACTATATATATGCCCGACAACATTGTGTACAGCTACTTTAAATGGACCAGTAAGCTTTGAGCATATTTTAAGTACTCTACGTCAAGCATGCATATTTTTTTCCTCATACGGATCTGCATAAGTATCCTATTAGATACGGTCTAATCTTGCACAGTTTTTTACTTAAACATATATTTGAACACATACAGTTGTATACCAAATACAGAACTTTTTCCTTTTTTTTACAGAAATATCAAAGACTTTTTTATAATGCTGAGTGTGATCTTAGAAAGAGCAGGATACAGTATTTCATGTACTGCACACAAAAGTTCCATTGTTTGTGTAGTGGTGAAAGACAAAAATTTAATGGGTCCAAAACTGTCATTCCAGTTTTTTTGTTTGTTTGTTTGTTTGTTTTTAACAGAAATCAAGACTAATTTCAATGTACAAAACGTTTAAATAAAATTAAAAAAAAAATTGATATTCTAAGAGCCAATTTTTGGATGTAAATATGAAGTATTACTGGTAAAATATTCTAATCTTCCTGCCTGCAAAACTGGATGTCACCTACTTTTTTCACCCATTTTTAGACTCAAAGACTTCTTCCCTTTTTTGCTTTGGAAATTTTACAAATATTTGTGGTAGTCATATACTTCTAAAATGGAGTCAACCAACAGAGGCAATTGTAAACGAGCCTCGATTCAGCGGCCTGCTGCCCAGACATTAAAGAGCTAGTATACTGCCATAAAACTTTCAGAAGCAGTGACCTATAACTTCGGACCTAGAATTTCTTCTATCTGAAGTATTTCTTTCTTTTCCTGTTTGCCCTTACAATATTTTCTCCCTGACGGTACTTGGTTTGATGTATGGAACTCTACACTACCTGAAGGTGGACATGCACGAGCTACTTCTATTCCTCTCAGCTCTGCCCATCACCTGCTACCAGAACGATCACTCAAGATGTCACAATGAGTGAGTTCACAATGTTGATGCGGTATAGAGAGGAAGAGAATTAGATATGTCAGACTCCTGGTAAAGTACTGCTCCTCGCATCGCACCCAATAAGGTGACAAGCCTTCTAATGAGCAAATGGAAAAGGGAAAATACTTCAGAAATAAAAAGGAGAAATTGACTACTTTTAAAAATTAGTAATATTTTTTGCCTATTTGTGGCACTATTAGCTAATGCCCATAGCGCACACTGCAGTGCACCATGAGGGGGCGCTGCACTGCTGAGGTGCTGTCCTTCGGATGAGACATTAAACTGAGGTCCCTTTTGCCCATCACAGGTCACTGTCCAAGTCGAAGTAAAAGAACCCATGGCACTTGCTGAAGAAGAGCAGGGAAATTCCCATGTGTCATTGCTAACATTCATCCCCCCCCCCAATATCATTAAAACCGGTCCATGTAACCCATGACCCAGGACACATGTGTAAACAAGCTATCACAGCTTAGTATGCGCTTTCCTGGTCACAAATGATAACTAACTAAATAAAAGATCCTTGTAAACCACAACAAACAACACCTGAAACCCTGACTGCACACTTTGCATGCAGCATGTAATGGCTGGTACCCTTATGGCTTCCCGTGGCTCACTATCCCGACACGCACCTGACCAGGCACTACTGCCCGACAGGTGCACTGTCCCGATACAGATCAACCCGATGGATACATGCCCGGTGTTACGGAAGGGAGTAAAGTAGCAGATGTGATGGGTTGCTACCTTACTCCTGAGAACACCGTCAGATCCGGAAGCTGGCCGAGCTGCCCTCGTGGTGTGGAGGGCTAATGCACAGACAGCTTGGTCAGCGTGTGCCACTGGACCCAGGTTCTGGTCTGGCCACCCCCCCCCCATAACTAATAGTTTTTTAACTCTGGGGTCCACTCCCCCTTGGAATCAGTTATTTTAGTTAAGGGAGGTGTAGGAGTGCGCAGCCCACTGCACTGTAACAACTGGCATATGTTGCCGTGTTGCCCGACATTACATCAGGCAAGTGGTGCCATCAGGTCTGTGAATTTCAGGCATCTGGACTCGGTATCCTGAATGTCAGAATACTGAGTTTCCAGATACCATAATTTATCCTAATGGGTACTAAAAGATGATCGGATAAAAACCCTTCCATTGGACTGTAGTTTCCCTGCTGATGTGCCATCAGCCAGGACAAACTTAACCGGTATGACATCATCAATGATGACACCATCTACATCTGCTGCCACCTACAGATACCCTCCTGAACCACTGTTGTGTTCCCAGCACTGGGTTGCTCCTGGACCTGGGCAGCAGCCGTGGACACAGCACTGCCTAAATCACTGGTGGCATGCTGTGCCTTCGTCTTTCGCTGCGCAGCCATTCAAATTCAATTTTTCACCGCAGAAGATGCTGACACCCAAGCATTTTCAGAGTACAGTTCTCCGTGGCCAGCAGTCTACACCCACATTCCAAAGAGGATCCATTCTGTGGAATTTTGTACACCAAACGAGGCCACAGTCACATGAACTCTTTTATAGAAAACAACTTCTATCGCACCTAAACGAACCTTCATTCTCCTCGACTGAGAGAGAGGACAATCTCAGCTCCTTCGCTGGCACTTCATCATGTAGAAAATTATTCTGTCTTCTGATCAGTTTTGCTGATCTAACCTGATCTCCCTCCCAGTGTCCCGATAGCCTTTGTGTAATGTGGTGACTAGGACTACGTGCCCTGCTTCAGAAGTTGTCAGCCCAGTGCCCTATAAAAGGGCAAGCTCACCCTCCTTTCAGGGCACCCTTCTGATACAGCCCAACATTCTAGCTTCTTTCGCAACCATCACTGAGCACTGCTCAGAGGGCTTAAAGGGCAATACAAAACAAATTTTTGTACATTTTAAATACCCTACTGTATTACTTTCAGTACTCTTCACGTGCTCTAAGCTTTGGCCATTAGTACTAAAATAAATAATATTCTTTAACTGCTCTCATGCCCACCTTATATCAGTCACGCTCACCTCAGCAGCAACAAGCTATCCTTTCCATGACTAAGCATTCTAGGACATCATTCACCATCATATGCTATTCAGCTGAATGGCACATAACAGTAAACTGATATCGTAGATTTCCACAGCAATACTGATAGGGTGAGCAGTGGCACTGCTTCGTGTCAGATCATGTTACTCCGTCCCTTCCAAAATCTTACTGACCATGGAAGTAAGGCTCACACTCCAACACTTGGTTGCTTCCTGGCTTCTTCCTTAAACAAGGCTAAAATGCAGTTTGCCAGACTTCTTTTACTTCACCTGCTTGCAGTGATTCCACAGTACCACTGGACTGCCACCCCTGCTCATGCAGTGTATATCAAAATGCCATTCTCCCTCCGGCATCAGTCTTTTCCTGCTCTGAAAGCCTGAACAGTGCTAGCATCGAAAACCTCACTGGGTTGACTATTCCAGATGTTAAAGGACAATTCCACAAACCCAGCCTCTCAGCCACCACATAAAGCTACCTTCCCCATTAGAGTTTTAAAAAGAATAAATTAGAATTTATACAGTGCTTTTAATATAGGGTGTATCCCAAAACGCTTTACAAGTAAACAGAGGCTAGTAAGAAAGTTACTGTAAATGTGTGTAGTATCATACATTTCGCACATCAATGCCCACACACAGCCTTGAACAGTTGCCTGAATCAGTTTTATGGGATGAGAAATGTTGGGCAGAGCACCTGTGAAAATCCCTATGTCTTGCGAAAAGTGCCTTGCATTCTTTTAACCTGGACACCCACCAGAACAGCACCAGAGATGAGAAGAAGGGACCACAGTTAAATGGTTCAAAGACAGTACACTCTAGCAGTACAGCACCCCCCAAACACACTACACTCAGTTGCCAGCGTTTTTATAGGATAAGCCCAAGTCCCACTGCAGAACTAGAACCCACGACCATCTGGCCCAGAGGCATATGTACTACCTTCTGAACTGGTAGTAAGGCAATTTCTACATAACCTTAAAAGACGTTGGCTTCTAAAGCTTTTCACTGGTGCTCTGTGACTTCTGCTGTAAACTGCTGCCCGTCACCATCGAGCAGGCAGCAGCATGCTTCTGTCACTTGCTGCATTCCGATTTACGCTGCTGAGCACTGTCATTAATCAGCAGTTCACATTCACACATAGTGAGCAGTTGAAGCGAACTGTTCCCCAGAGGACAGCAGTGAGCAAAGTTTAAATCAGTGATAAAGTGCTAATACAAAGACAGAAGTGTTTTAAGCTAATGAAAACACTGACTTGCTTCTGTATCTAAAACCCTAATCTGGAGGACAGCTGGATAAGTAGAGCTGTGCTTTAACTACCCTCTGTTTGAAGCAATGCTTTTTAATGTTTTCCCTTATTCCTCCTCCCATAAATTTCTGCTAGAGGTTGTGCCAATTCTTTTTAGATTCTTGGCTGCAACAAACCTGACTCCAGAGGGACAATATGAAGATTTTGTGTCTGAAACCATTATTAACCCTCGAGAACTCAGCTAGGATGTAGTATGTCATCTGCAGTGGGGTCCTGCTGTCAAACATTTTTACAGCTGGGTAAACTGACACACTGAGACACACAGCAAGCGGGTATGCTGGAATCTAAACCAGAGTCTCTGGGTTCCAAAACTTAAATATTAAGCAAGTAATATCTACTGTTATTTCCCCCTTGTTCACATTCTAGCCTGTATCCTAACCAGGGGTGTGGAAATCATATTGCCCCCGAAAATTTCCTTGAAGGAGAAGTTAAAAAAAAAAAAGGAGAGAGAGCGCTGTTTTCACTGTAAAGTATGAGGGGCAAGTGGAAATTCAGCTACTGTCATGGTTGGGCAAGTCCTAAAAGTTTTGCTTTGAACAGCCCTGTCCTAGCTGCTCTGCCCCCCTGGAAGAGCCCCAGAATTGCCTTCTGAGAACACTGATGGAAAACGAAGTGGATTCATCCACAATCTGGCCACTGCCACACTTCTGATTTCCATGTGGCGGTCAGATCATATTACTCCTTCCCCTTCAGGATATGTAGCCGGCAGCCTGTTAGATGGCAGATAAGACTACAAGGTCCCTGTTATCACCTATAAAACCTGGAATTAACTGTACACACAGTACATGTACTATCTGCCCACCAGGCTCACCAGACCCATCAGGCAGGAGCTTGTAAGGATGCCTCCATCGAGGTTTAATCCAGTCGGTGATAGGGCCTTCTCAGTTGCGGCCCTTAGCCTTAGGAATAGCCTGAACCTGGCAAGCTGTCTTTCGCCATATACTGGTATTTCTAAATTCAGAATAACTGCAATTTTTTTTTTTTAATCGACTGCATTTCCAAATGGGCTGTAATTTTGTTGCTATGCCAATGTGCTGTTTGTATTCTGTGTACTAATGCTAATGTATAGCGTACAGTGCTTTGAAAACGCACTTAACTAAATATTGCTACTACTACTGCTGCTATCTATTTAGTGTTCCCCATTCATTATGTTTGCGTGGTAAGCCACCACACTATATTTTTTCAACACCACCCATTGTTAAAATAAATCAGCCAACATTGCCTTTTACTACTACCCCTGTTCTGACACCATGTGCTTCATAATTTACAGAAACCCACCAAGCCATATACAGACGCCCTAGAGAATGATACACCCCTGCGCCCCACAATCAGCACTAGCACAGCTCTTATTTTCAGGCAATGTGGTACCCTTATACCTATTCCTCATTATTAATTTTGTTATCCATTTTAGATTATAGTATCCAGACCCCTCCCCCTAATTATGCCCCTTGATCCAACTGAAGACTGTACCGGGGGCGGGGGGAACTTTCGTATCTTTTTGCTTTTCTGTTTTCAAAGTCTTTCATGGCTTCCTTTAATAATTTTTTTTTATTGTACTTTTCGGGCTCCCTGGTAGCCTCAGGAGGGTCATTTTTAATCTTTAAATTTTAACTTCATTCGACAGCAGCAGAGTTTTGCTAACATATTAATAAATTCAGGTCATATCAAGTTCAACGCATCAAGAGCTGCACTGCAAACAATTAAGAGTTTTATTTGAGCAGAACCCAGAGGAAAACAACAAAAAGAGCAGTATGAATGCTGTGCACTCAGTGGCTCTCGTACAGTTCAATCTGCCTGTGCTGCACAGTCCCGAGCATTTGTTTTGTTCTGCCCTGGCCTGAGGGGCAAGAACAGACATGCCCCCTCCCCCCGGGCTAGCCCAGCTGAGATGCAGTAGCTTATTTTTAGTGGGGATGTGCTTTAACCATTTTTAAAGCTGGGTGGCCTAAAGTACAGAGAGGTCAATGGACTTTCTCAAAGTCACGCACTGAATAACAGGCTATTTGGAGATCTGAACCTGGGTCTCCATGGTCCCATGCTGTAGTGTAGCCACTAGACCACAGGCTAGCTAATGCCTTTTTAAAATTAAGTGAAACTACCCTACTCCCCCCCCCCACCAAGACTACCTAAGAGACCCCCCACCCTACCCACTGGTCTTGGATTAGTTATTAAATAATGTTTTTTCAAAAGTAATTCTGGCAGTATGACGAACTAGCCAAATTACAGTCAGTTTTAGACACCAATCCTTGACTTCCTGGTGGCCATTTGAACATTTTTACAGCGATCATTACTCTTGATATACTGTTACCACCCACTGGCCAGGATTTGGGATGGGGTTGTTCGTCAGATTACACAACTATACAGTCAGTTTCACTCCCCCCACCCACCCGGAAACTGAAATGTACACACACTGCCTAAGCGATACAAACAAAAAGCAGATATGACAGAGCAAGTAGCACAGTGACATAGTATTGTGGTGACTGAAAGGAGTTTGGGTCCACCTTATCCACCTCTCCAGCTACTCGGCAGTGACTATATCCAGTTTGGAAACACACAGCCACACTTCTAAGCAGGAACACTACCCCAGCTAATGCTGTGTAACCTTCATTGCCCTTCTCCCACAGGAACTGTCTAACCCTGCTTTGAAAGCCTGAACAGTGCTAGTGTCAGTAACAATGCTGGCCTGTACCCCCTTCTACTTTCCATGTGCCAACTGTAAAAGATCTTCTCTATTGTTTTCCCAACAGTGCTTTGTGAGTTTCATAAGGACAGACAGATTCAGCTTCCTGATACAGGCAGTATGAGCTGGCACTAATGACTCTCCACCACCACACAAAACCTTATTCCCAACGACAGTTAACCTGCCGGCTGTAACAATCTCCCAAGTGCAGAAGTAGACTTACACACATTTTTAGCATTCTGCCTCACCCAAGGATCCAAAACATTTTTGAATGTCAAATACACCCCACCTGAAAGGCAGAGAAATCCCAAACTAGGTGCCTAGTAATGCATTACCCTTGTCCAGTTCACACAACACAAAGTACCTCGTGGTGTACAGAGCATCAAGAAGGCAACTGGGCCTTTCCTTCTGGGACATCAACTTGCAAATCTTAAGAGTCCTACTATAAATTACTTGGAGGTTCAAATCATGACAAGGAAAGTACATCTACAATTCTGTGAAAATAAGCGTGCCTCATAGCACCACTGCTCTTCCAATCAGGAGTCTCAAGCAATACTAAGGGGTCTCGGGACCCTTACTATGGGGGCCAATGGCTATTCTGATATCCACCATGCAGCTACACGTGATTAGCTTGATCCGGATCATTATTCCGGACTACTGTATAGACCTGGTACTAAAAAACACCAACCAGATCTACACGGTTTCCTGTATTTAACAGGAAAATGGAGTAAGATAACTGGTGCAATAGACATATACTGCTTCAAGATGGAAACAAAGCAATTCAGGTTGTGTGGGATGTAATGTCATTTATAAGGAAATGCAGGAAACTCACTGTGTAGTTAAAGTGAAAACTTCAAACTGATCAGGGAGCCCTTCAGCTGCAAAATGCAACTGTCACAACTGTAGAAGGGAAATATTACAGAGAACTGCACTCTGGTTGCTCAAAAGTTTGCACTCTTTTGATAAGGAAAAAAATACAGTACCAGTTTTATTATAACCTTGATACAATGCAAACGGAATGCCCAAGCAGCTACCACCAAAAATGCTTGCCTCTCATATTACCTTCAAGCTTTCTAGGCTGGAAAATAGGAGAAGCAGGAAGATTCATTGACAAGTATGTACATAGAATAATCTGAATTAATTTCATTAACAATGCTGGGTATTATACAATGGGGCATACCTCTCAACTGTACCACATTACGAGGAACGTTCCTCATTTTAATTCACAAAAGTTCCCTGTTCCACATTGTGAGGACTTGTCCCACATTCAATATTAACATTTTAAAGCAAAAATCTATAGTAAATGATGCAACAAATATATTATTCAATTAATAACAGACTTTCTGAACATAAACGCAAACATTTTAACAGTGTTCTGAGCTTCCTAGATAAAGATTTGATTAAGTGTTCCACATTTTGAGAGGCCATGTTCCACATTTGGGGGACAAAAGGTTGAGAGGTATGCAATGGGGTCTGAGAATCCAGCTTCCTGATTGGCTGACTGGCACTTTTGATCATTGCTAAATCCTCCAACAGCCCACGCAAAAAGTGACAGTCAGTTGGGGTGGCAGCAATACAGCAAATTAAATCAGTACACCCCTAAAAAGATCAGAACAAACTCACAGCCATTTTTCCCGCTGCTAAAGCCAACTGAGAGAAATTGCAATTAAACATAGTGATGTAAGTTGAATGAAACCATAGCTCACATTTTCCACAAAAATAAAAAATAAAAAACACAAAAAACTGCCAAAGTCGCTCACTCAGACTTGTTGTATACCCAAGTTCCCATACAACAATAAAAAGTTGTCTCCCCCCCCCCACCTTTGCTAAACACAACCACAAACTGAGGCACTTTCACTTATAGATAAGGATAAGGTAAGTTCGCTGTTTTGGGGTTTCTCCAAAGTCAGACATGCAGCCAAACTGAGAGTGTCACACACTCCAACACGACACTCCTGCCTGCTGCGTGCTGATCATGGACTGGAGACAAGCCAAGTTAGTGTAAACAGACTTTTAAAGTAAGTCTTCAACCCCCCCCCCCCCGTTATGCATCTGTTCCCGACTTGCGTGAACTGCTCTGTCTGTCTCTCTGCCTTAAATCACAGTTCCTATTAAAAAAATAAAATAAAACAACAATACACACTCTCCACACTCTCACCAAAGCAGCTCACCAGAAAAGCAGATCACAAATAACAAAAATTAAAAAAAGGTGTGACCCTCTTTAATACCGCTCTGTCACCTGCCTTGTTCTTCATGTCCTTCTGCACTTTCTGTCACTCACTTCCAGACTTGCAGCACAACCAACCCCAATGTCTCTTTAATCAGCAATACTCTCGTCACGCTGTCAGAGTAAACCCTAACAAGTGGAAATTTAATAGAAGACAAAAAGAGAGAGAATCTAGCTGATCTCCCTGCTTTGACTTACTTCCGATACACTAATCATTTTCTCAAGATGCTCTCAAAGGTGGGGGGGGGGTACCATTCTCTATAGACAGGAAGAATATTCATAGTTTTCCATAGCCTGCAAATATAGAGCGGTGGTTGTGGTGATCAGGGCCAAAGGTGTAATATTCCTTGGGCCTCCTGTGTACGCTGCACATGTACAAAAGTGGTTTTAAAGCAGCAGTACTATGAAAAAAAATTGCGCTTTTTTGACAGTTTATTCCCTGTGCCTTGCTAATGATATACCTGGTACTCTTTCTCGCCAGCACTGTACTATCACCGAGTAATTTGTTCAGTTATTCTCTGCTTTTGTTATTTCTGCCACTAAGCATGTTGCACTGGAACCCCTATGCTGCCAACTGCACATGTGTATGACTTGCAGGGACGTTGGGAATGGTCAACAGAGGGTCCCTCTGCTGTTGTCAAAAGACGTGATGTGACCTGTAGAAAAAGCGCAGCTGAAAATTAGTCAGCCACCATATTTGTTGTAGAGCTACAACAATTCAAATAAATTGCAAATATCTAAAAAACTAAAGATGACTGAAAAAAAAAAAAAAAAACATTTACAGGTATGGAAACTGGAACTTTGGTCACATGCATACAGCCAAAAAGTAGAATTTTGATAGAGCACTTCCTGATTCGGTAGTACTGCTGCTTTAAGTAAGGTTTAGAGCACTAGTATCAAAATCAAGGTAGTAGTAGTAGTAAAATAAGGATAGTGGTAAAAGTCAATTTTGGAGGAGTATACAAAAGCAAATTAGGCTGATGGCTACAAATATAGGACAGTGGTAAACAAATACAGGGTGGTGATCTACTGCACTAAAATAATGAATAGGGAACACTGAATATTCATTACAAAATCTAACAGAAAGCAAAATAAAAAAATGCACCTTTAACTAAATTTTTACTAATGCTTTAATTTTTCCAACGGCTTCATCACATAATTGCAATAATCCACTCCAGGGTGCATGCTGTTGTGGGGTTTATCCGCTTCTGATGTGGTTTTCGTTACTCAGCCTGCAGCCTCATGACACACCACAACAGGCTTGGTAAATCCAACAGCAGCCCACACCCATCATGGGTTATTGCTTAACTAGATTATAATTCCAATCTGCCCCAAGCTCCAAAGGATTTAACCTGACCGCTGTCATTTCCACTGCCCCAAAAGGGGGAAATAAACCAGGTCTACATGTCAGTAAAGTAACGAAGAATCTGTCGGCAGAAAAGGATCGAGCCTGCCCAGTCTATCTCTTCCTAGCCCGTCTCCACAGACCCTACTTGGTCTCCGGCGACCCTCCCTCTTCCCTGCCTATTTACCAATATTCCCCTGTGTCTATCCTTGATACGCTTGATGCCACCTACTGTTTTCACCTCCACCACTACCGCTGGCAGTCTGTTCCAGATGTCTACCACTCTTTCAGTAAAGTAGTACTTCCTCACATTCACCTTAACCCCCCTTCCAGCTCCATCTCATGCCCTCCGGCCCTGGTGCTCTTTCTCATTTAAGAGACACTCCCCTTCCTGCACCCTGCTCACCCCTGTGAGACACTTTTAGGTCTCTGTCATGTCACCTCTCTCACTCTCATCTCTTCCATGGTGTACACAGAAACACAGGAAAGGATGGCAGAAAATGACCAAAAGTCAATGTAATCTGATCACTCAGTCTCTCATCGTAGATTCATAAGGCTTTTGGTTCAACCCCTGCACCATTTTATTTCCCCTCCTCTGGACTGCCTCCACACTATGTCCTTTCTGAGGTGTGGCCTCCAGAACTGTACACAATACTCCAGGTAGTCTCTCATCAGCAAGCAATATAGCAGCAACACCACCTCCCTCTTCCTTCCAGGACACCTTTCCCTTTGCAACCAGCCTCCTGCTGGCCCTACCCATTGCTATGCCAAACTGCCCTGCCACTTTGATGCCATTAGAGCACACTACCCCTTTAGTGCCAACATCTCCTACCATTTACTGCTCTGCTTTTAGTGCAATCCCTCTAGTGCCCACACTCGGGGCTGAAAGTGTGCAGAAAGAACTGCCGGATCTTTACGCTGGATACCCACTTTTACTCTTTCTGCCCTTTTGCCCTGGACTGTCCCCCTGGTGCACACACACACCCTATACTTGTTCCTCTCTCTTGATGCCAGGCATCTCTCTCAATGTGTTTCCTCCATCTCCAGATTCTGGCATAGCTCCCTTACCCCTTACGTTTCCTCCCTCCTTCCATCCCCCCTACTCCCCTTGTGCTCCCTTTGCAACACTGACTCTTGCTCCCTTTTCTTTTCTCCTGTCCACTGCCCCTCAAGCTGCCTTCTCCTTCTGCTTTCCTAGCTCTTGTCTTCTCTCCCCAACCCTCCACTCCTTCAAATTCCTCCTCTGTGACTTTACAACTCGCTACTGCAATGGCTCCTGATGCTATAATTGTGGGCGGATGGTCCAGCACCTTCCTGTCATTGCTCACGTCCATGACTGGCACTCCTACTAGTGCGGTGCCCCAAACCTCCCTCACCAATTGTGCATTCACTCATACCCAAATTCTGCAATGGCATTTTTGCTTGTTGCACAACTTTTTTTTTTTTTTTTTTTATTCTTTGTTGACCAGGTAAGGCCCACTAGGCACAGGTGTCTGTTTTCAGGGGCAACCCAGTAGCGCTAGTGAGGTTAAAGAGCAGATACACAGCCCCCTCAAATATATATAATAGCAGACCTGCTCCACTGTTGAGGGGTATTAAAAATTCCATGTGCTTCCCACCAGTTAAAAAGTTATAGCACCCCGAATTTGCACCTCCATAAAAACAGAGCCATGTCTGACACGCCCCCAGGCAGGTACCCCCAGACCCCTTTTGTGATGTCAGAAAATGAATACTGAGTGTGCATTCCATTAACCTATATGTATGCAATATTTCTACCGCTTTTAGTACTATTTAGAGGTGCCATGTAGAAAAACTAAAGCAGCCATTGGAGTAACAGTCCCCGTTTACTGGAGTGGTTGCTTTCATTTTTCCAAGTGGCAACTCTAAATAGTACCAAAAGTCATTGAACAATGGTGCCAATACAGATCTATGGAGCACACACACAGAGCCTTCGTTTTCTGACATCACAAAAGGGGCCTGGGGGTACATCCCTGGGGGTGTGTCAGGAACAGCTCTGTTTTTATGGGGTGCACGTTCAGGGTGCTATAACTGTTTAACTGGAGGGAAGCGCATGGAATTTTTAATACCCCTCAACAGTGGAGCAGGTTGGTTATTATATATGTGTAAGGGGGGCTGGGTACCTGCTTTTTAAGTGACTTGCTTAGTCACACTGTATGCAAGTGGAGGTTGTGGGAATCAAACTCAGGTCTGTCTGCTGGATGTACCAAGCTCATTACTCTAACCTCTAGGCTATATTGCCAGCCCCATTTCTGTATTTATTCCCCTGGAGTAGTGTGGAAACCTGTTTCTCCCAATCATGACAACCTGGTCCAAACTCTATATTTTACAGCTGCCTTTTGCACACTTTTTTTTCCAATTGTATTTAACCTCTTGCACCTTACTGTACCGTCTTGTTTGCCCCTACCCCCCGCACCCACCCCCCAAACATCTGAAAATAAACTGCTACCAGCTGAGCGCTGGTAACATTTTTGAAGGAAAAAATAAATATAGGGGTCACAATTATGGTAAAATAAGACTGACTTCTAGTGTCGAAGTCCTTTCTCGCTCATACTGCCTTTTCATCCTTAATCAATTTTTTCATTAAAAATACACAATGCAAGCAAAAAGATACTGTAGCAAACTAAGCAACAAAGAGGGCCGGGGGGACTTAAAATTGTGTAAAAAAAAAAAAAAAAAGTACAATAAAAACAGGGGAGAACTGTACTTTATATGTCTGTACATACTGCCCTCTAGAAGTCATGGTAAGAAGGGGGCAAACATAAACAGCGGACCCTGTTGTGAGACCCTAAATGCACCCCTAAATCAGTCAAAATTTCATTGCTGGGTCTGAGAACCTGCCTAACTTGAGTCCACACTGCCCCCTTTCAGTGTCCACACCTGCTCCTTTTCAGTGCCCCCTCCTTCAGTTCCCAGCCTGCCCACTTTCAGTACCCCTCATTCAAGTCCCACAGTGCCTCCTTTCAGTGCCCATCTTTCAGTTCCCACCCTGCCCCCTTCAGTGCACCTCCAGTTATCATCCCGCCTCCTTTCAGTGCCTGCATCCATTTCAGTGCCCCTCCTTCAGGTCTCACCATTCCCCATTTTCAATACCGGTACCCCTTTTGGTGCTTCCTCCTTCAGTAACTAAAATATCTCCTTTCAGTGCCCCCTCCTTTAGCGCCCACATTGCCTCTCCACTTCAGTGCCCACACTGCCTTCCTTCACTGCCTACACTGCCCCTCTCCTTCAGCGCTCGCACTGCCCCTCTCCTTCAGTGCCCACACTGCCCCTCTCCTTCAGTGCCCACACTGCCCCTCTCCTTCAGTGCCCACACCGCCTCCCTCCTTCAGCGCCCACACCATGTCCTTTCACTGCCCACACTGCCTCCTTTCACTGCCCATACTGCCCCTCATTCAGTGCCCACACAGCGTCTCTTCACTGCCTCCCTTCAATGCCCACAAAGCGTCCCTTCACTGCACACATTGCCCCTCTTCGTCAGTGCCCACACTGTCCCTCTCCTCCAATGCCCGTCCACACTGCCTCCCTTCAGTACCCGCACTGACCCTTCCTCAGGGCTCACACTGCCCACTTTCAATGACCCTCCTTCAGTGCCCAGTGCCCACACTACCTCTTTCTTTAGTACCTACACTACCTACTCGCTCGCTGTACACGTTGTCAAACATGGGCCCAGCTCAAACCCGGAGGATCCATATCCCTCACCACCCCAATGACTCACCGTCCACCGTCTTCTTCTTGAACAGTGAGGCCATGGTGCGGGTGAAGCCGGGCGGCAGGCGATACAGTAGTAGGGAGTCACTTAAGAGGAAGACCCGTCCGCCACACCGAGACCAAGGCGCAGGACTGAGAGAGACCGGGACCGAACACACACCACGCGCGCGCGACCACCCGCCGGCCAAGCAGCCCCTACTTTCTTATTTACAAAACTCTGTCTGTTGCTCCCGATTTCCTACTTCCTTACCAGGAACTCCCGGCTAGCCCGGCCCCAAACCAATCATCTGACGCGGTGACGTCCGGCTCCCGTGACGTCAGAGCAAGTGCCACACCCCCTCCCGCTTCTGAATTTCAGCGTCGAGTCAGCGAGCCTGGACTCGCCTGAAGGGCACGCCCCCTGGTTGGCAAGGGCAACGGCTCTGCCTTCTATGTTAGAGGGCGGGGCAACCCCAGATCTACTGGAACTGCAGGTTGACGGCACTGAGGTGCGGAAGCTCTAACCTTACTGCGTCCATTGTTTAGCAAGATAACTAAAATGTTATTTAGAACATACTCAGAAGCTTATGATGGACGGAGGGGAGCCATGCAACTCCACTCTGCAGTTACTGCCATGGAGGACCGTACCTCAGTCTCAGCTGTCTTTGTTTACGAGAGACGTCCCTCAAAATTGCCCTGTTTTTCATGGAAAAGATGCTGCCCATTCAGAGAACGTGCTATAAATTCATACTTTAAAGCTGTTATGTATACATGTTAATACGCTAAATCAAAAATAAACGTATACGTAAACAAAATGGTTCCAGAGTCAGTGTTGTGAGAGTGTATTGCTCTGTTTTGAGATGTGCCCCTCGTTGCGAGGGTCTGTTGTCCCTTATATTGAGTGTCCGTCTCCCTTATTTCAGTGGAAAACATGAGAGGGACTCCGCGTTTTCCATGATGAATGGGTCTTTGTGCCCCTTCCCTGCCTGCAAAACTTGGAGGTTTGGGCACAGCCAAGTTCGTATATGTATCTTGTGAATGCGTATTAGGAGAGATGTTTATTTTTTATGACTGAGTGAGGCCAACCATGTAATCCGGCCCCCTGCCCTGCTGAGGTCAACATAGATCCCTGCCCACCTATGATCTCATGCTCACGGGAGTTTCGATGGAGGTGTGGCATACATCAGCAGATGCTTGAGCTTGGCATCAAAACATGCAGGAGGAGGGAGTGCAGCATGCATCCTTAATAGGGACGGGCGAACCTCAAAAGGTTCTGAGATTCTAAAAGGCTCGAATAAGGGAAAAAGTGTTCGGATGCTTATCTGATTCTTATCCGAACTTTTTATAATCTTATTCAGCGTTATAAAAAAATAAAATATAAACTTGTCCTTGGTGTCCAGCGGACCCCCTCATCCCCGATCAATCCCCTGTAATAAAACAAAAACAAAGCTTATTGTTCAATTTCCCTGGTGTCTAGTGACCCCAATCCCTTGTGATAAAAAAAAGTGTCTCAGTGTTGCTTCCATGATGTCCAGCGCCCCCACCCCCAGTTTTCCTTTTCCCTGGTGTCTAGCGGACCCCCCTCCCTATACCCGATCAATCCCCTATAATTAAGAAAAATGTCCAAAAGCTTATTGTTCAATTTACCTGGTCTAGTGGACCCCCTCCCTATCCCCAATCCCCTCTGATTAAAAAAGAAAGTGTTCCCATATTCCCTGGTGTCTAGTGAAACCTCGATCCCTCACCCTGACAGGAACTGCCCCCCTCACCCCATGCCCCCCTTGACCTGGGCGGGCCACCGGCACAACCTTCCTTCCCCTCCACCAGGGCCGGATGCCCCGCCCCCTGACTAAGCTAACAATGAATGAGCGCGTACTTGTACAAGCACGCACTCGTTCATTACCAGCTCCTGCTCATTCCCTTAGGTCTTAACTGTAACAGAGATGAGCAGAGAGATGTTTTGGTCACTGCGGGGGGGACGGGATGGAGGTCCACATGCCGTCCCTCTATCCCCCCCCCGCAGTGACCAAAACATCCCTCCACTCATCTCTGCCACACCGAATACTTCAGGGAATGAGCTGGAGCTGGTAATGAATGAGCTGTGCTTGTACAAGTACACGCCGTCGCCATTGTCAGCTCAGTCGGGTGGGCATCCGGGTTGTGGTGGAGAGGAGGAGGCTGTGCTGGTTACCCACTGGGGTGGGGAGGAGCAGGTGGGATCAATCGGATAGGGAGGGGGTCCGCTAGACACCAGGGAAAAGGAAAACAGATGGTGGGGGTCCTCTCAGCATAAGGGAAATATGGGAATACTGTTTTTTTTTTTTATCACAGGGATTGGAAATAGGGATGGGATGGTAGGTCCACTAGGCACACCAGGAAGTTGAATAATAAGCCTTGTTTTCTTTTTTGTTGTTACATTGAATTGATCTAGAATAGGAAGAGGGGCCTGCTAGACACCACGGAAAAGGAAACCTGGGAGTGGGGGAACCACTATACACCAGGGAAAAGGAAAACTGAAACTTTTCCAAACTGATCCGAACAGTCAAAAGTATTGGGAAGCTGTTAGTTTCCGAATATTTCAGCTTGTTTGGGTCAGTTCAGATTTTTGTCGAACTGGTTCGCCCATCCCTAATCTTTAGCTAATCAGAATATTTGCATGTACAAATTGGTTGCACTATTTACACCAAGCAATATTCTTCCTGGGAGACACAGATTGCCCCGACTCTGTCACTACAACATAATTGTTTTCCGCATAGATTTTTATCTGCCAGCTACAGTCATATAGGGATGTAATGCATGGGGCAGTCATTTTCCCATAGAAATGATCACCGCATTAGAATTCTAGTGCTGAGTTGTAAGGTGCAAAGCTGTAATAGCATCAGTCTGATGTCAAATAGATGCTATTACGACTTCGAACTCTCTCAAATGGTGCATGTGCTCAGTTGTTTTAAAATTGCACCCAGAACTTCCCAACCACAGCAGCTGATTTTTAAAGAAATGGCAGGGTCCTGTTCCTAGTGATTGGCCATTGCCTTGTGACAGGTGTCATTGCCATAGACCTGTCATCATGTGAGAGTGAAAGAGGGAGCAGGTGTAGTTTTTGCCAGACGGTAAAAATTGTGGATGAGATTCCACATATCAGGTGCTGATGGGAATGGAAACGATGGGGGTACTGTGCCCCCTTGCACCCCCCCACACACAGGATTGGTTAAATGTGGGCAAAGCGCCCCTGAGCCTTCCTCCTTCTACCACTACTGTACGTCTACTACGAAAACTATAACTACTTCAAATAGTTTCAGTGCCTATGAGATCACCAATGTGATCAGACAAGAATTAGATATGATGTTGAAATCTCATTTGATGATGTCATAATTTCATCTGTCAGGCAGAAATTGCACCCGAGCCCAAAAGAGTATGTGCCATGGCGGTGAGTAAAACCTAAAACTATAAAGGCAGTCACTGAAATATTCTCATGTATTACAAGAAAAATAACATATGGGAATCTATCTGTTATAGTGCTGTAACACCATCGAGAGATTCCATTAAGTCATAAACTTCTCGAGTTCTGCTCTCCAGGTTTATGACGTCAGGAAAACTCTCAATAGTGTCCCAGCACCATAACAGATAGATTCCCACATGTTATTATATTTTTAACCTGTTCAGGCCTCATAGAAACATAGACTTTGATGGCAGATAAGGACCGCTTGACCCACCTAGTCTGCCCATTTCCCTAGCTATTAGATAAGCTGCAGATCCTAGTTAATCAAAAGCCTATTTCCTCCTACCCCCCCACTAGAATTGTCTTGTCTGTTGCATGCATTCTTGAATTCCTCCACTGTTTTTAATCCCACTACCTCCTCAGGAAGGCTGTTCCATGTGCCCACCACCCTCTCTGTGAAAAAAATACTTCCTCACTTTGCCCCTGAGCTGTTCCCCTTCTATTTTCAAATTGTGCCCCCTTGTTCTTGCACATCTCCTTTTCTGAAAGATGCTACACTCTTGAATTTTGTTAAATCCCTTGAGGTACTTGAAAGTTTCATCATGCCCCCCTTCCTTTCCTCTAGGGTATACATAATAAGCTCCATTAGTCTCTCTTCATATGGCTTCTGGTGCAGACCCTGAACCATTTTAGTTGCCCTCCTCTGGAAAGTCTCATCCTGTCTATGTCCTTGCAGAGATGGGGTTTCCAGAACGGCATGCAGTACTCGAGATGTGGGCTCACCAACTGTCTGTACAGAGGGATAACAATGTCCTGTTTTCTACTGGTGATACCTCTCCCTATGCATCCCAGTATCCCCCAGCCCTCCTTACTGGCTTCTCACACTGCTTGCCTACATTTAGGTCCTCTGATACAACTACCCCCCGATCCCTTTCCATTTTTGTTCTTGTTAGTACCTCCCCCACCCCCATTGTGTACTCTTCCCCTGGGTTTTTGTTTCCCAGGTGCATTACTTTGCAGTTCTTTGCATTGAATCTAAGCTGCCATTCATTTGACCATTACTCTAGCCTTGCCAAGTCCCTTCTCATCCTTTCCACATCCCCCGTGCATCAACCCTGTTGCAGATCTTTGTGTTGTCTGCAAAGGGGCATATTTTTCCTTCCAGCTCCTCAGCAATGTCACCTTTAAAGACATTAAAGAGGACTGGTCCCAGCAGCGAACCCTGTGGTATCCCGCTAGTAACCTCCCTTTCTCTGGAGTGGACTCCATTTACTGTTATCCAATGCATCCTGTTGTCCAGCCATTTTTTTTACCCAGGCTACCACTCTGGGACCCACTCCCAGGCTGGCTAACTTGTTTATTAATCTGTTGTGTGGGACAATGTCAAATGCCTTGCTAAAGTCTAGGTAGGCCATGTCCACAGCCCTTCCCTGGTCTAGTACTTTGGTCACCCCGTCAAGAAATCTATAGATTCGTCTGACATGACCTTCCTGCTGTGAATCCATGCTGCCTTTGGTCCTGTGCCCCGCTGGCCTCTGGGTGCTCAACAATTCTTTTTTTCAGAAGTGATTCCATCATTTTCCCTACCACTGAGGTCAAAATAACAGGTCTGTAGTTTCCTGCCTTTGCATTGCTCCCACTTTTGTGAAGGAGAATTACATCCACCCTCCTCCAGTCCTCAGGTACCACACCATCCTCCCATGATTTATTAAAAAGGGTAGTCAGTGGTGTCACTAGTTCTCCCCTTAGTTCTTTTACAATTCTGGGATGAATCCCGTCAGGCCCAATTGCTTTGTCCACCTTGAGTTTTAGGAGTTCTTTCAGGACCCTTTCTTCTGTGAATGGACTGGTTTAGCGCCCCCCCCCCCATCCAGAGTGCTTCTATTGTTTGGTTTAGGTACCGCCCCTTCTCTTCTTTTGTGAATAGTGAGCAGACGTACTCATTCAATATCTCTGCCTCTTCACTGTCAGCCTCTGCCATCATGTAGAGAGCAACTGTTTTTATTTCCTTCCCCTTTTTTTTTCTGTTTGCCATCATCCCTTGACAGACTGTCTGGTGGCCTTTGTCAATGCAGTGCACTCTGGGTGCACATACCCATGGGAGTCAGCTCCCTAGCCCACCACAAAGGGTTACTGGATTGCCAGGCACTCACTATCCCCCACCCCGGACTGACTTGTGCTGCCATTAATAGTATGCCCCAGCTGTCATGGTTCTGGCTTCCTGGGTCTGCTCCCAAACCCAGCTCTTCGGCACAGAAGTGTGTCATGCTTCATCTCAGCAATCGGGCGGCCCCTATTACAACAGTCATTTTTGTACTTAAAGTCTATTGAAGATTTTTAAAAGAAAGTACAAGTAAGTAGCAAAAATCAGCATAAAGCAGTAGCAATACATTAGAACAGCATGCATGAGATACAGAGTGACTCTAGCCCAATAACAAACAAGCATTTGTCAATGCCGAATGTTTGCTTGCTGGCATTGGCAGTGGTAGTGTAGAAGTTACAGAGCTGCGTAATAAAAATGGCAGTGAAGTATTGAACTGAAGCCAACCCCACCACTACCCTGCAGAGAGTGACAGGCATTGGGGTGTGCCTTTGGGTTGTCAGGCATAACGGCCACGCCATTTCACCACACCCCACCCTGCAGACACTGACAAGTGCCACGGTGTTCCTTGGGGTCTTTGGCCCTTATGCGCACCCCATTCCATTAGGAAATATGGTGAGATGGGTGCGATATAGAAGAATGGGGTGAACTTTGGGGCTGAAGAGTCCAAGGCATACCTCAATGCCTCTCACTGGCTGCAGGGTACGGAATGCTATGAGTATTACAGGCAAGAATCCCAAGTCACACCCCTGATGCCTGTCATTCTCTACAGGGTTGGGCGTTATGGTTGGAAACCCAAATACCTCAGGCATTCGTTGGTATTTTCACTCCAAATTTTCAACATGTTTTTTTGTGACCCCACTTCATGAACAGTAGCAATATCAGTTTGTTAGCTGAAAGCTGCTTATGCACAGCGACTACGGCATTTAGCACCACAGTTGCAAAAACATTCCGAACAGGATGTAAAAAATAACAGCTGTACTGTTAATGGGGAGGTGTAAAAAATGGCAATGTTGCAAATCTGCAGTAAAAATATTAAAAAAACTGGTGAAGTCACGAGCGTACATAGAAACTGTGCAATGCACACCCGTAATATAATTAGGTTGGGGATTTTTTACAGCAGATTGTCAACTCAGGCATTTTGGTGCCTCCGATCATGAACAGTGTCACTGTGATTTTCTTTATCTGTCTGGAACGATGATTTCCCACAGCAACCACGCAACTTCGCGCTGAAAGTGTGAAACACACTTGCCATGTTGTGAAAATGACAGCTGTACTGTTAATAAGGAAGTGTGGAAAAACGCCACTCTGAAAATCTGGACTGAAAATATTACAAAGTCAAGAACTTACGAGGGTGCATGGAAACTGCGCAATGCTCACTCGTAACACAGTCATTTTATGGACTTTTGTCACCAGATTTTCAACATAGCCATTTTAAGACCTCTGCTCATGAACAGTGTAACTGTGATTTTCTTAGTCTGTCCCAAACATTGCTTTCGCACACCAACAGCACCATTGTGCGCTACATGTGCGAAAACACATTTTGGGCAACATATGAAAAATGGCAGCTGTACTGTTCATAAGGAAGTGTAATAAAATGGCAATGTTGAAAATCTGGAGTAAAAATATTGAAAATTCGCAACTTACGAAATGCGTGCGAACTAACGCACGCCAGAAACAGTCATTTTTGGAATTTTTCACCAAATTTCAACATAGCCATTTTAAGACCTCTGCTCATGAATGGTGTCACTGTGATTTTCTTAATTTGTCCCGTACACTGATTTTGCACACCGACTGCGCCATTGTGCGCTACATGGGCGGAAACACATTTTGGGTGAGATGTGAAAAATGACAGCTATACTGTTCATAAGAAGGTGTGGTAAAATGGCAATATTGAAAATCTGGAGTGAAAATATTGAAAATTCGCAAACTTACGAGCGTGCTTAGGAACTGCACAATGCACACTCGTAAAACAGTCATTTGTAGGAATTTTTTCACCAAATTTCCAAAATAGTCTTTTTGGGAGCCCACCTTAGGAACACTGGCAGTGTCATTTCATTAATCATTCCGGAAAGGTGATTTCACGCAGTGGCTGCGAATTCACCCTTTGGGCCCGAATAACGCCATGACAGTGCAAGAATTCATGAGGAGGGGCCCCAAAAACCCCATGTTGAAAATTTGGTGCAAAAATTCCAAAAAATGCCTGAGATATGCAATAACGTTGAAAAACCCCTATCTATCCCATTATACAGCTTACCGGCATTTCCTCAGTTCACAGTCGGCTTTGAAGAGTGCAGACGTGTTCTTAGTCCACCGAAGATCGTCACGCTGGAGTCTGGAGGTAAGTATGGGGTGAGGGGGGTGTGGGGAGGCAGGGTGCGCAGTGGGTGGGTGCAGGTTGTGGGGGTCAGGAGACTGCGGGGACCATTTTTTCTTTACAGGTGTTTTTTTTTTTATTCAGACGACGCTGGACGCTTGTCATGCTGGGGTGGGCTCCCAGTGTGGCACAAGGACGGCTGGGGGCGTGGACCGCTAGATTGGGCACCCCTTCGCCATGACGATCTGTTGCCACGCTAGGGTGGGCTCCAGGGGCACCCTGTACTGGGGGAGAGATAGTGAAGCCGACGGATTGGGTACCCCACAATGACAGCATGGGGCGGGGTGCAGGAGAGACAGGAGCCGACGGGGATTGGGCACCCTGTCGGGCTATTACATCAGTTTGTCACGCTGAGGTGGGCTCCAGCTGGCACCTGGATGCTTTGGGGGGGCGTGGAGCCGACGGGGGATTGGGCCCCCCCTGTCGGCCATACAGTGTGGGCGTGGGGGGGACAGCACGCAGTATGTGTGCCAGTGTGTATGTGTGTGTGTGTGTGTGTGTGGGGGAGCTGAGCATGAGCAGGTGATATCTTATCGGTGCTCACTGAAGCATAGCTCCCCCTTTCAACTGTATGCCACTGCATTTTGCAGCTTGTCATAGACAGCTCCAGCATGCATTGGCGGACAGGGGCTGTGCCTACCAACACACTGACTGAATTGGAAGAGGGGGTGACACACCTCCGAAAACTCGGATGATGGCACTATGTTTCTTGCACATGTGTGCAAACAAACATAAAAAAACAGCAAGAATCCCAACATCCCATCACCCTTACAGGAAACAAGTGCCCTAACCTTTCCTCCAGAACCCTCCCAGGAGGCCAGACCGGTGGTGCGCAGGGTTGAGGCAGCTGATGCAACACCTCCACCCACATCGGCGACCTAGGTTAAGGAGCAGACTTGGGTCCTGTTGGTCAGCCAGGAAGGGAGATGATTGAGCATCTGCAGGACTGCTCTTTCAGGAGGGGGGTTCCTGTTGCACTGCTCATAGACTGGCACCATGCGGAGGTGTGTTGGCAGGGCAGTAGGTGCGACATGGGGGATGGCCAGCTCAGAGCACATGGTGCATTCCTCCACATGCGTGCACAATGACACTCCTTGTACATTGCCAGGTCAGTGGAGAAGACAGAAAAAGAGTCAGCAGATGATGCCAAGCTCCTCCTCTGGCCCACGGAACTCCCTGTGGGTCGGGATATGTATTCCGGGAGAGGACAGATCACCCCATTCTGGTTCAACAATGGGGGGGGCAGTCCGTGAGGGAACTTCTACAGGTGAGTTTTGGGGGGAGGTGGTAGTGGGATGGGCTAGGGCAGAATGGAGCTGACAGGCTCGTGGAAAGAAACACCACTGTGGCAAAAAACAACGCTCTGAGGACTACTGTCAATAAGCAAGTAGCTATGCGGAAAAGGGAGAAGGAGGCAACAGATTGTTCCCCAAAAAAACACTGACTCAGGGGCAGTTGAACCCTGAATTATTGTTTCCTTTTCTTAAAGGGGAACAGACAGCACTTAGAGTCCCCACACCCAAGTGTGAGTGTGGTCCCAATTTGCTCTTTGTGTGCAAAAATATATTTTAACTTACCATTTGCTGCAGTATGGTGGACTGTATTAGGCTGATTTTGCTGGCTGGAAGCTGACATTTGCTGTAACCAGAGATCCCAGAATCCCCAGCAGCTGACATCAGAGCAGGGCTGCAGCAGTGGGAGTTTCAATAGTCTGTAGAACATGTTAGAAATTTTATAAGAGGTGATCAGATGTTTGCTGTCCCACTGCTCTCCTGGGATTAAGTACAGTTTTCTGTGATTACACTTAGCCCCAAAAGAACAGCAGGACCAGCAAACAAAAGATCAGAGTTTATAAAAACTGTAACATGCACTGTAGACTATTGCATCTCCCACTGTTGCAGACCTGCTCTGATGTCAGCTGCTGGGGATTCTGAGATTTGCAGTTACACATCTAACCCTTGGGTGGCGCTATCCCAAGGGCTACTACCCCTGCCTGCTTGGCTAGTAGCAGGTTAAGGGGCCTGAGTTCTGAAACGGGTGCCTCCACCCAGAGGTCAGGGTTGGTAGTGGTCAAGCTAACCTGGGCACAGCCCTCCGGCACACTGTAACCCCGCTCTTTCCTTTCTAGTGGCCGAAACAATACACAATTATCACTTTCACAATACCCCTGATACACCACAGAAGTACCCACACTGTTTGCACTTACTACCAGGGCTTTCCTCTGGCTCGGCCCTGGGGACCCCCTGTAAAACAAGGTTATACACAGCAAATAACAGCAGTACAGTACTCTTGCACAAAATGGAACCACAGTCAGGGTGAATGCAAAAAAGAGTTAGATCTGATTTATTTAAGGAGCTTAAACAAGGGAGGGGCATAATCACTTTAATTTGCTTAAAGGGTCTATCAATCAACCAGTTATGCATGCCTTCAGGGTCCATAAACAGTCTCACACTCTGGGTACCCAGATGGAGAATGGTGAGCTAGCTAGGAATGTTGCAGCTGGTTGGGACCCTGTGATGGAAGAAAACAACATGCACAACACACACTATTTGTAATCCGGAGCCAGAGGGCTCAGTTCGTGAAAAGAAAACAACAAGACAATCAGATGACACACTTTTAGATTAGGCTGTTGTTGCAAGGAGCTACCCTGGCGATTTCTCGTGATACCCAAGACTGGACACAGGCTGGATGAAAATCGAGACAGCAGGTGGTTAATCTGGAGTGCCAGAAAAAGCAGGGCCCACGTGATTCGCCAAGGTGTCGTTCCTGTTCAGGTGTGGAGCAGGGGGACTGATCCCCAGGCAGGTCTCTCGTCGGTGGCTTTCTCTGTGCAGTGGGGTAGTCTGGCAGGGCCAGCATGGTATGGCCTAGGCCGAATGGAGATGAACACAGATTCAGTCTGATTAGGCTGGATAAAGCTTCCAGCAAGCAGAACACAGTTCACACAGTGGGGAACCAAATCACAACCCACTTTCAATACACAGCACATTTATATGTAAAGGATTCTATGGTACCAGCAAGCAGAACACAGTTCACACAGTGGGGAACCATATCACGACCCACTTTCAATACATAACACATTAACATGTAAGGAAATTCTACTGTACTAGGCAAACCGCTCTCCGGACACGATCGCAAAGTCTCTGCACAAACTGGGGATTCAAAAGCAGCTGGAAATCCTGACAGGCCAATCGCATTCAACAAATCTTCGGTCTTCTTTAGGTTAAAGCCTGATCACAGTCCAGTAGCTTAATTAGTCCTTACAACTCAGATTCAGTCTTAATAAACTATTTTCCCCCTCAGGGACAGCAGGCAGACAGGCAAGCCAACACTCAGCCTTATCACAGTTCTCCCATACAAAACTACACACAAGTGCTTCTCAAAATCACTTGAGCTGTTACTTCTTCATTTCTCAGCTCAAAAACTGAAACTAGTTGCAGCAGCCTGGGAAATTCCCCAGGATCCAAAAGATTCGGTTGGCTGAACCTCCTGTCAGTCACAACAATGGCTCCCCATTTCAGGTGCAAAAAAGACCAAAACTACAAGTCCTACAGATTTTGACTCCAGACAGCTCCTGTAGTCCAGCTCCATTTTAGGTCCCACCAGTACTGATTGGTCCAATTCGCAGTCCAGGACCAAGATAGTGGAGATAAACAAAACAGTCCTGCTGCAAAGAAGGCAGGTTAGACATACTACATTATCATTATCACTCTAAGCGATTTTCAGCAAATAGTTACATCTTTCAACAGAGCTCCCTCTCAGATTACTTATGACTGCAATCCAGGCAGCTCTTGAAGAGACAGTACACAGAGGCTATACAGGCATTTGTAGGGGGGTTGCACCCTTCCCTGCCTGGAGAAAACTTGGCGTCTGCATCAAGTCTGTACCATCATGCATCGGTTAACACACACTTATTAATTTACTATACATATTCACTACACTTCATGATATTATTTAAATACTGACAACACATTGTGCATATTTATTTATTTATTTGCTTTTGTTGACCAGGTAAGTCACACTAGACAGCCAAGTGCCTGTTTTCAGGTGCGACCCGGGAGAGTTACAAACTTAAGTAGGTAGGTACAGTGACAAATCAGTCTTACATACAGTGGGATAACAGGTGATGGAATAGAAAGACAACCAGTAACAAGTCACGAACCCGGGGGGTGTTACAGGTAACCCGGGAGAGTTATAAGCTAGAGCATACACAAAACAATGAGTGAATCAAGATTTACATATAACAGGAGAGCAGGCTAAACCAATATGGCACTCAAGGAGGAGATGGTACTCTTTAGAAAGATTTGGGTTGGTGGTTGACAGTCCTCAAAAGGGATTGGGACAAGTGCACACAGGTTCAGTCATATGTTAAGCCTTGAATAAGTGCCTGCATGTGGGAGGGGGACCTAGGGAGAAGAGCTGGCGAGGGGGGCCTGGTGACCTTGTTCGGGAGGTAGAGTGGGGGCAGCGTGCGCTTGATCAGTGGATGGAGAATAAGTGCGTAGACCAAGGGGTGCTAGAGACCCCCATGCCTTCATAGTGCAGGGGCTACGAGGTGCATAGACAGGTGGAGGAGCCCTTCAGGAAGTTCCAAAGGAAGTTTTAAAGCTTGGATGGGAGGGTGGACGAGTAAGGGCTGGGAGTGAATTCCATAGTTTAGGGCATAGTTGGCGAACCCAATCACCGGCAGGTGCGTGTCCTAGGAACGGACAGTTGAGTGTGGGTTGACCCTAAGGTGGTAGGAAGAGGTGTGTCAGGGTTGAGGGAAGGGGTGAGGGGCAGCAGGGGTGGCTGATCTTCAATGCTGTCAATGATTCCTACTACAAAAGTGCGGTGTTTCTCAGGAGGGAGCCACTCGAGGCGTGTGTAGAGGCTGCAGCGGTGAGTCAGGGGTGGGGCAGATAGCGCAAAGTGGCAGATGCTGTTGTAGGCCGTGTCCCATTTCGAGAGGCTGGATTTTGGCAGGGGGCAAAGGTCACTAGCCCATAGCATAGAGAGGGGAGGAGAACACCCCTAGCTAGGGCCACCTGAGCAGCTGGGGTCAGGCAGTTTTTGGCTCTGTAGGCGAGACCAAGTTTGATGCTTGTAGACTTGCAGACGTTACGGATGTGCAAGGAGATATCCAGCTGAGGGTCCAGAGTGACGCCCAGGTATTTGACAGTGGCCACCGTCTGCAGGGGCGCGCCATCAGCCCCGTAGATTAGTAGGGGGGCAGAGCTGGATTTTGTTTTGTTCAGGGAGCTGAAGAGCATAGCCTGGGTTTTCTTAAGATTGGTGGTAAGCTTGTGTTCCACCAGCCATGATTGGATCCGCTTGAAGTCGGAGTTTAATTGGGAATTGATGGTGTCAATGTCATGTGCGCTGTCCAGAATGACAAGGTCATCGGCATACAGGGTGGTAAGCCCATGGGTGGTGACAGAGGCTAGCTCATTGATGAAAAGGGAGAAGAGCATTGGACTGAGGACAGATCCCTGTGGGACTCCACATTGCACTGTGGTGGGGTTGGAGAGAGTCCGGTTAAAGTTGGTGTATTGCTTTCTACCAGTAAGGTAATTGAGGAACCAGGCATGGGCGGAGTTTGAGAGTCCGAGGGAGAGAACAGTGGAGCTAAGGAGGGAGTGATCTACCCTGTCGAAGGCTTTGGACAGATCCACGAAGATCGCTCCAGTGAGGTAGCCCTGGTCAGTTGCAGTTCTGATTCAGAGGTGACTACAGCGAAGGTGTGTCATGTTGTGTCCCTTCCTGAACCCGTTTGGGCCGGAGAGAGGAGGTTGTGTTCCTGTAGGTGCTCAGTTAGCTGAGAGGCCACAACTTTCTCCAGAATTTTGGAGGCGGCCGACAGGATAGCTATAGGTCGGTAGTTCAGGGGGTCTTTGGGGTTTCCATGTTTAAGAACAGGGGTAACCTTGGCCACTTTCCAGACATCTGGGATGACACCAGTGGTTAGAGAAGAATTGAATATATGTGTTTTGGGCCTGGCGAGAAGGTGAGCTCCTAGCTTGAGCAGCTTTGGCTCGAGGCTGTCGTGCCCTGCTCCAGTATGAGGGATGATGCTAGCAAGCAGCCTCTGGGTGTGTATGGTAGATACCTGTTGTAGGAAGAAGGAGGGTCGGGTCTCAGGGCCAAGTCGAGGGGTGATAGGGGACTTGGGCTCGGGTGGTTGAGAGTTTGGGGACTTGGGGGGAGTAAGCTGGGAAGGGGGGGCTGCTCTGAGAACATAGTGTTGAGGTTATTAGCAATTGTGTGTGGGTTATTGCAGCTAGCCCCGTCAATGAGCAAGTCCGTGACTTGCGATCTTGCAGAGCCCCCAACCGCGCTTCTAATGTTCTGCCAAAAGCTCCTAGGATTGCTGGCTGAGGAGAGTAGGGCGGATCGGCAGAACTCACTTTTTGCTGCCCAGATGGCTTTTTTACAGGAGTTTCTGAGGCACCTGTAAGCAGTGAGATCATTGATGCTTTGGGAGGCCTTGTAGGTTTCCCAGCATTTGTCCCTGAGTTTCATTAGGGAGAATAGGCCCCTGTGAAGCCATTTGGTGATGGTGCCCCGTACCCTCCTCCTTGTAAGGGAGGCACGTTTGTTCTGCACCGGGATGTACTTGATTAAGAATTCATCCAGTGCTTGGTCTGGGTCCAAGGAGGCAGTAACCCCTGACCAGTCAATTGTACCGAGGTCAGCGAGGAAGTCTGGTAAGTAGAACTTTGAGTAGTCCCTCATTTGTATTACTTTACTGGAAATCTTTGGCTGAGAGGTGCCCCAAGTGCAGAAGATAGGAGAGTGGTCTGAGATTGCATCAGGTAGGATACCCGAGGATGTGATCCTGTCAGGTCTATTGGTCAGGATCCAGTCAATCAGCGAACCCTTGTCCCCCTGGGGGGAGGGCCTTGTTGGTTCGGATATAATTTGGCTCAGGGCAAGGCCCGAGAGCAGGTGCTCATAAGATTTAGAGTTAGTGCCCAACCAGTCAAGGTTGAGGTCTCCTATGATAAGGACTTCATTTGCGCCCACTCTCGCACTGACGCTGTGGAGAAGTGAGGACAGTCCAGGTAGTCCACCTCTAGGAGGGTTGTAGCAGCAGATCAGGTGGATTTGTTTTGTGTGTCCAAGTAGGAGAAGAGTGTGCAGGAGCTCACATGTCGGGAGGGGGGTAGGCGGGTGATCAATGACAGTCACATTGAGGTGTGCCTTATAGTAGAGCAGTAACCCACCGCCTCGTTTGCTCCCCCCCACGATCACGTCTGATATGGCTGTACCCTGGCAGGGTGCACACTGCATCGGTAGTGTGTGGCTTTAGCCACATTTCCGTGATACCCAGATATCCGGCTGTGAGGGCAACCCAGGCAATAAGCTCAACAAGGTTGTGAAGGATGCTGTGGACGTTTAGATGGGCAATCTTTAGCCCTTGGTGGATTGCCGAGGAGGGGAGGGTTGGGGGAGGCCAGCCTGGGTGGGAATGTTAGTCCCACACCTGGGGGTTCAGCAGGGGGGTGGAAGGAACAGCCATGACGGTAGTGAGTATAGGGGCTACAAGGAGGGATAACAGCGACTGGGATTGTTACAGCCAGTAACTGTGCACAGTAATGTAACAAGACCTGCAGCAAGGTATGGTTTGTTAAATACAGCAGTGTATTCAGTCAGCTAGGGAATCTTTCCAGCCTCTATCTGTGCTCTGTAATGTAACAAAGACCTGCCGCAAGATGTGTCTTGTTAGAACAGCAGTGTATTCAGTCAGCTAGGAAGTTGTGGTCGCTGAAATTATTAGTTCTGCCCCTAGTGGCAGAAAAAACCTGCAGATGGAAAACTAGGCTGATAGGTTAAATTTCAGCCCATGTGACCACTATCAGCCTACTTAAGGGAGAGCCGACCAAGGGTGGGGGTGACGGGGCTACACCGTCTGCGACGACAGAAAGCAATCAGCAGCTGCCTTAAACAGCGGGGCTTTCACAAAGTGCTGTTCATATGCAAGGAGGTGGAGTTTTCTTGTGCTTTTCAATTTGGATTCAAGCATTTGAAAAAGGCGTAAAGCGCTTAACACAAAGGGAACTCTGCATACGTCTCTGCGGGGAAGGTCCTTCTCGACTGTGGACTAGCTCGTGCGGATGGGGGAGGGTTATGGAGCACTTCGACCTCTGCTTCTCAGGGATCCTGGTCAGCTGTGGAGGAACAAGGGAGAGAGTGGCTTTAAGTAGACATTAGAATGGGGGGAGGGGGGCAAATACAAAGGAAAACAGGTTTGCCTGCCACTGGTAGGGTGGCTGAGTCACAGATCATTATGCTGGGCTGGAGGGGGGGATGGGAATGGCAGCACAGCAACAGCAGCAGGAATTCCTAGTCAGCTTGTGCTGAACTTCTCCCTGGTGGATTAACCAGCACTTCAGTTGTAGTAGGCACAGCTGAGAACATGCTATCTACCCTTCGATGGATAAAGGTGCACAAGCTTAGCTTTTCTTCCCCCCAGCTGGCTTTACTATATGGAGCCTTGCAATTTCTACTACCCTCGGGACTTAAAGTGCACCAATTTATTGGCAGTGCAAGGGCTTACAGGAACACAGAGACACGCATTTAGCACAAGAACTGCAGTAAACAAATTGCTTTATATCCCCACGTTTGTGCCACAGGCATGCATGACAACAAATTGATTTAAAGTAGCTGTCCTCCCTCTCGCTTAGCCTTAAAGGGGAGTAGTGAGGCAATTAAAGGAACTGTAGCAAATACAGTGATACGTGCACAATGTAAAGTATAAAGGTTCCAAAAAAAATTAACTATCTCCATGTCTGCGACGACAGAAAGCAATCAGCAGCTGCCTTAAACAGCGGGGCTTTCACAAAGTACTGTTCATATGCAAGGAGGTAGGAGTTTTCTTGTGCTTTTCAATTTGGATTCCAAGCATTTGAAAAAAGGCGCCAAAGCGCTTAACACAAAGGGAACTCTGCCGTCTCTGCAAAACGCTGTTTACCTTGTCCTTCTCACTGCAGGTCCTCTGGTGGGTTGGGGGAGGACTATGGAGCACCCTCGCGACCTCTGCTGCTCAGGGGAAGGTCCGGCTCGACATGGACTGGCTTCAGGGGGATGGGGGAGGGCTATGGAGCACCCTCGCAATCAGGTAAATTGAACATTACTATACTGAATCAGGTAATAACCTCTTGTACCTTAAACAATGCAAGAGGGGGCCCTTCCCTATCAGCTAACTTGGGGCTAGATGGGGCAGGAGCACCATGGTGAGAGGGAAAGACAAGTAACCTGGAATTGGCTGTCAAGCTCAATTTGGGCAGTGAGCTTGGTGAGACATAAACATCTTTGTGCACCACACTGAGAGGCAAATCCACTAGCCTCCTGGGAGAATCATAACTGAGGTGTACTACTGGCTTGACAGCTCGGCCAGTCTTTTTGAGGGGGACAACTACAGCCTCTGTATTCTCAACACCGGTCTGGGGACTCTCGTCACTTGTGAGGGGCGCCTCTGCCTGGGTGGGAACATCCAAACTTGGGGCACTGTCGGCTCCTTGCTCTGCAGGCTGTGTTTCTACAACACTTGACTCATTTTGTGAAGGCTCAGGCACAGTTAAGCTTTGAGGCACTGAAGGGGGGTGGTCAGCACTCTCATATTGTTCTTCGAGTTCTGGTATGTCACCAGAAAGACTCAAACCCTCAGCCCCGTCTTCAGGCAAATCATACAGTTCCACAATACACAGAGACTCAACATCTTCAGACGTGATACTTTGCACTTCACTTTCTGGAAGCTTTGGCTCCAAGGATGAAGCTGGGGGGTAAGGCAGTCCAGAAGGCACAGCTTCATCCCCACAATTTATCAGGGGGTTATCTCAAACCAGCTGACTCAGTTCATGAGAGGGGTAATAGGCATGGTCGTATTTACTTTCATCAGAATTGGACTGACAGTCACTATCATTCTGGGCCTGCTGTGGAGGAAATCTTAAATCTGTGACCACTGGGGTAGGTTGACCCTGTCTCTTTCTTGCAGCAGCATGAGTCACCAGCCCAGGGGGCTCAATTTCTGGGGGTTCAGCCTCAATCATGACTTGACCAATAGGTAGCAAGTGGTAATGGTGCATGGTCTTGACAGCTTTGGAGTTGTTCTCTGGGCACACCTTGTACACAGATACAGTAAATCATCCAACTTTCCAACTACTACATGGGGAAGATGGTGCCCCTGATCAGCAATTTTGTGTTTACCATGTAGTCCCAAATTGCGTAGCAACACATGGTCTCCAGGTCGAAGCTCTTAAGCCTTTACTTATTTATCATGCCTCTCTTTGTTGACTAGATTTCTCTTGGTGGCAACTGTCTGGGCTAGTTGATAGGCATGGTTCGATTGAGCTTTCAGTTTTTGTACATATTGAAAGTAGTTTTCGTCTCGGACCCCATTTGGAGAGACCCCAAAACAGACATCAACTGGCAGCTGGCCTCTCTCCCGAACATGAGGCAGCTGGGGGAGAACCCAGTAGCATCATTTTTTGTGCAATTGTATGCGTGTACCAAGGTGCTAATCTTCTGTCTCCATTTATGCTTGTTTTTTGGGTGGAGGGTGCCCAGCATGTCTAGAAGGGTGTGGTTAAAACGTTCTGGTTGAGGATCTCCCTGCGGATGATAGGGGGTGGTTCTTCACTTTGGCACCCCCCATAGAGAGAGCATTTCTTTGATTAGCCGACTCTCAAAGTCTCAGCCCTGATCAGAATGAATCCGCTGGGGGGCACCATAGTGGACAAATAAACTTTCCACTAGCACCTTGGCCACGCTAGATGCCTTTTGATATTTGGTGGGAAAAGCTTGTGCATACTGTGTGAAATGATCTGTAACCACTAACACATTGCCAATGTTCTGCTGATCAGGTTCTAAACACAAGAAGTCTATGCAGATTAGTTCCATGGGGGTCACTGGTAATAATAATAACAACAGGGGGGCAGCCCTCTGAGGCAGGGCTTTTCTTTGCAGGCAGCGACTACAAGTCTTTACATGGTGCTCAACATCGGCCCCCACTTTGGGCCAGTAGAAGCGAGATTTTACCAGGTCAAGGGTTCTGTCAATACAGAGGTGCCCCATGTGGTTGTGGAGGGACCTCAATATCAAATCTTTAAAGGCCATGGGCAGGGCCAATTGTTGCTTGTCTACTTTGCCACTATGATCTACTGTCTCTCTATACAACAACTGATTGAGCAACTTTAATCTGGGGCCTTCTTTAAACAATAAAGCAGTTCGCAAGTCAGTGGAAAGTAACTTAGACACATCTTTCCCCGGACGCAGGGCATCAAATGCTGGCTTAACCATAGGATCTTGGGATTGAGCCCACTGAATGCAGTCATTGTCAGATTGAGGTAGTGCACTAATATCTAGAACAGAGAAGTGGCAATAAGCAGCTGTTATGCAGGTGTCAGAAGGGCCCAAGCAATCTACTAAACAGTCCACTGTGTCCACAGACATCTGTTCATCTCTATCAAACTTTTAGCATGATGCTCGAATGTCAGGTTCAGACAGCCTGACCCAATCACTCTTGGAAGTGGGCCTTCGTGATAGGGCATCAGCATCAATATGGTTCAGGCCTGGTCTGTATTCGACAGCATAATCATAGATTGATAATGCAGAAAACCACCGGTGCCCAGTGGAATCTAACTTAGCTGAAGTCTGTACATAGGTCAACAGGTTATTGTCAGTCTTCACCAATGTCTTTGCCCCATAGAGGTATTCATGAAACTGGTCAATGGTGGCCCATTTTAGCTCAAGGAACTCCAACTTATGCACAGGGTAGTTTCATTTAGACAGGGTCAAGCTGCTACTCACCTCAGGCCATCCTCATGGTCTTGATACAGCACCGCTCCTAGGCCCTGCAGACTAGCGTCCGTATACAGCACATAGGGTTGGGTGGGGTCAGCATAGGCGAGGATGGGGACATGGGTGAGCTGGTATATGATCTCATGGAAGGCTGCTTCACAGTGGGGCATCCAGCAGGACCCGAAGAGTTCACCTGGGCAGAAGTATACTTTTTCTGGTTCTTTAACGGCTCCTTTTTTGTATTTACGGTTGGATAGAGGGTAACCCTGGGTAAGGTTCAAGAGTGGGTCATTCACCTTGGAATAGTCTTTTATGAATCTGTGGTAGTAGCCACAGAACCAAGGAAACGTTGTAGTTCTTTCAGATTATGGGGCTGGGGCCAAGTAGTCAATGCTTCAACCTTACTGGGATCAGTCTCTATACCTTTTGTAGATACTATGTGCCCCACATACTTCATGGAGGTTTGGAAAAACTGGCATTTGTCAATGGACAACTTGAGGCTGAAGTCTTCCAGTCAGTCTAGGACTTTAAACAGTCGGTTCTTATGCTTCTCTAAGGTGCTCCCAAACACAATGACATTGTCCAAGTACACCAGGCATTCCAGCAAATTCAAAATTTTTTTTTTTTTTTTTAGGTTTTGTTGACCGGGTAAGTGCACTAGACAAATCCTGCCTATTTTCAGGCGCAACCCGGGGAAGGGGGGATACAGATGAATGCCAACTGACCTTGAACCAGATTAAGCTGTTGGTGGTATTTTTACTGAACGAGGTAAATTTGGCCAGGACACTGGGGAAATTCCCCTACTCTTTTCAATAAGTGCCATGGGATCTTTAACATCCACCTGAACTACCACCAATCCAGGCAGATGGGACCTCGGTTTAACATCTCATCCGAAAGACAGCACCTCAGAGTGCAGCACCCCTCTTATGCTGCACTACAGTGCCAGTACTGGAATATTAATCCAAGTATCAGATGTGGGAACTGAACTCACAGCCCTCTGATCTCCCGGCCTCAGAGGCGAGTGTGCTACCTACTGAGCCACTGACACTGCACTCCCACCACACGTTCCATCAGTCACTAAAAGGTGGCCAGGGCACACGATATCCCCTGTGGCATCATCAGAAACTCATAGAACCCCAATGGACAGGTGAAGGCTATTTTCTCATGGTCTTCCAGGGCCATCAGGATCTGGTAGAATCCACTGCGAAGATCCAATACCGAGAACCATTTGCTCCCATTCAAGCAGTCCAGGGCATCTTGTATACAAGGCATAGTGTATTGGTCTGGGATGGTCCGCCGGTTCAGGGTTCGATAATCAACACACATCCTCACAGACCCATTCTTCTTACGCACAACCACAATAGGAGAGACGTATGGGCTCCTGGATTCTTGTATCATGCCAGCAGCTAACATTTCCTGCAGGTGTCTTCTCACATCATCTATGTCTGTTGGGGCTAGGTGTCAGAACCTTTCTCAAAATGGCCATTCATCATGCAGGCGTAATTGATGTTCCTCACCCTGGACACATCCCACATCCCATTCCTTCAACGAAAACACTTGGTCTCTCTGGGCAAGTCTCTTGCTAATTCTAGCCTTCCATTCAGCTGGCAATGGGGAGTCACCAAAGTCAAACAAGTTTGGGGTCACTGTCCTTCTCACCAGGGTGCTTGTTGCTGGGCAATACTGCAGTGTCTGTGCAGTGTACTGCAGTTAGGGTGCACCGTCTGTTCACCCAGATCTCCCGATCTGACACATTGTGAATCTGGACCATCACTCGTCGTGCATAGGCATGAGCATGAGCTGGCAAGATGCTGGGCTTAACCAATAATCCTTCCGGCAATTTTCCATCGCCTGGCACGTCCCACATCAGTATTTTGTTCTTGACATCTTTCCGAAGGTGGACCTCCCCTTGAATAGTACACTGGCCATTAGGGGCCAGTACCGTTGAATCGGGATCCATCTTCCTCACAATCCCCATCTGTTCATCCTGGTCTACTTCCTCGGGTTTCTGCTGCAATCCATAGGCCCTCTTGATCAGAGCCAGAATTCTCAGGGCCCTCCCAGTCTGTCACCCTTGTTTCTCGTGACAGAGTTGCACCAGTCTCCCAAACATATGGGCGTTTGTCCCAGTTAACAGGGGGACCCCATCATACTGTCCGGTGGGGGGACACACTAGGGCCAATGTCTCTGCTCGCTCCTCTACACCTGTTACAGTTGCAGGAAAAGACAACCAGAGATGGATATACCCTAGGTAGGGATAAGACTTGTCGCTCAGGCCCCACATATGTAGGCCTTCCAGGGATTGCAAAGGCACATCAGATAAGTGTTTGTCATATCAGTCCTGGAATACGATGGTCACTTGCGACCCACTGTGAAGCACAGCCCGAGTATGAATACCATTCACAGTCACCATAGTCTCCATTGAAGGGCCCACTATTTTGGACCAGTCTGGAGAGGCAGTAGCAGAGGCCTAGACAGACGATTTAGCCACAAAGAACTTTGAGTTAGGGTTTCTCAAACCCTCTCTGTGGTGATTTCAGGCATTCCTTGGCCATTGATTTGCTTTTCGGAGCTCCCCTTGGAGTCTGTTTACTACTCTTTCTAAGTCCTTCTGAGACCGGCATTCTCTTTACATATGGCCATCCTTTCCACAGTTGTGACAAATGATAGACTCCTGGGTCATCCTGGGAGAGAACATCGTATGAGGAACTGAAGCAGTAGTAAGAGATTGGGGTCTAGTATCTGCTTGCAGTGGTGAGAGTGGTGCAACTTGTCTTAACGGTTCCTTTAGAGTGGCAGTCAATCCGGTGATCTCAGCCTTGGAGCCACCCTTGGTGGCGGATGCCTGAGGGTGCACTCCCACCCCCATGGCACTCACATCCTGAAAGGGACCAGAATCTTGTTCCATGGGGGAAACCCTTGCAGAGGCACCCATCTTCAACTCTCGGACTTCCTTTAGTAGCTCGTCTTTCCAATGCTGGGCCCAGCGCGGAAAGTCCTTTGCATTCTCAGAGTGTTCGTTAAGTGCCGACTTTTGTCCCTGGGCCTCACTTGGCTGATCACTCTCGGTCACTTGAGCAGCAGCAGCAGATATGGGTGCAATTCCCCCACGGGGTTGTCTTTACTCAAAACCCCAAATTTCTTTCATTAGCTCATCATAGGAGGGGGGCGATTCCAGTCGGGTAGCAAGGTGCAACTGAAGCAGTAACAATTCTGAAAATGGAGCAGACTTAAGGATCCAGTCCAGCCTAGTTCGATCTAATTCATTTGATGGCAAACTACCCTTTCTGAGGCACTCTTGTAGCAGCTTTTCAAGCCGAGGTACATACACAAACAATGGTTCCCTTGGATACTGTTTAGAGTTTCTTACTCTCCACCACAGATCCTCATCTGAATCCAGGCTCCCACATACATTTTCCAATGTATCAAGATAGTCCTGTGCAGCTTCTTCGGGGTTATTGGCCTGCTTGGCACAGATGGTAGCCAGGGCAGGACCTCAGAGGCTCTCACTCAACCTCTTTCGTTTCTCTGCTTCTGAGCATTGCCATTCAAGTACTAGAGGGGCAACATAGTCTATCCAGGTCTCCCAGTCATCCTCCCCCTGGGGGGTAGGGAGGGTGCCCGAGAAGATTCTCAGCCTTCGGTAGGAGTCGTGACTAATGGTAGGTACAGATGTAGGGACCAGCATTGGCACAGGCACAGAAGGTGGGGCAGTAACAGGTGCTGGAGTGGGAGGGGGTGTTGGGGAAGGAACACCCCCAGGTGGCAGGAATAGTTCCTTTAAGTCCTCTACAGTTTTCCCTTCCTCCAGCAACAACTTAAATTTCTCCACAAAAGTCTCAGATAATGGTGAGAGTTCATCCTCCCTGGGGTCTTTACTGTCTTTTGTTGTCACTCTCCAGGCAGCTGGAACCCCTTCTGGGGCAATAGTCTGTGGCACTTTAGAGCTGTCCACGAGGTCACTACACTCCACCAAGGCTATGAAAATTTGGGCGATCAAATCAGCCTGTCGACCTACCACCACAGGGTTTTTTAAACATTCAACTTTGGAGAGTGCTCTTTCTACAGTGTCTTTACTGGTACCCAGGGGAATATCCAGTATAAACAGAGCATATTGGAGGTCTATCTCCTGCCCAGTACACCACCCCACCAACTGGTGTACAGCCATTTCTACTGGGGTTACCATTAATCTTTAACAATAATTCATAATTTTTGGCCACTAGAAGGCACAAAATCCCAGCAGTGAGCCTCCAAAATATAACCCCTAGGTGGCGCTATCCCAAGGGCTACTACCCCTCCTGCTTGGCTAGTAGCACGTTAAGGGGCCTGAGTTCTGAAACTGGTGCCTCCACCCGGTGGTCAGAGTTGATAGTGGTCAAGCTAAGTAATGTCAACAAAGTATTTCTCCTATGTATACCTTGTAATTCTCTCGGGTTGCACCTGAAAATAGGCACTCTCTGTCTAGTGTGCTTACCTGGTTACCAAAAGCAAATAAATAAACCTGTGCACAATCCTCCAGGACACTGTAATCTCCCCCCTTATTTATTTGTAAATTGGTTTACAATCTTTGAGCCAGAGGCTCATTTCCAAAGGTACCTCATCACATTGAGGACAGACATAACAAATTTAGTTTACAGAATACAAGTCTCTGAATTAGAGTTACACAGATTGATTTCATACGTTATACAATTTAGTAGCAATTACATTGATACAGCTGAGCACAAGCTGGTTATAACAGAATCAGGATGCACAGGGGGAGAAAGTGGGGGGGGGTGAGGTGGAGTGCCGCCCAGCAGGCGTTGTCAAGTGTGGAGAGATTGAGGCCATATTTAGAGACAGGAGCAGCTGCGAGTGTTAAACAGTTGGCTCCGAAGGGCGGTTTTGAAGTTGGAGATTGTGGGAGCATTGGAGATGGGAGCAGGGAGAGAGTTGAACCAGGATGGGGCTGTGTAGCAGAAGGACCTCTGACCATGGGTGGTCCTGGATCTGGGGACCAGTAGAGTGATCTTGTTGGAGGTTTGGGTTGCGATAGTGGGTGGGGTATGGTGGATGGAGGCTGTCAACCCAGGAGGGGAGAGCCCGAGTAGGGTTTTTTTTGTGAGGAGGCAGGTTTGATAGCATAGCCGTTCATCTAGGTTAAGGAGTTTAACCTCGTCATAGAGTTGACATGTATGTGTGAGCCTGGGGCACCAGTAATCAGCCTGCAGGCTTTATTTAGGGTGAGGCAAATTTTGTTGAGGGCAGTCGTGTCAGCAGCACCATAGACTGGCAGGCCATAGTCAACGAGGGACAGTACTGAAGACGTAACAGCAAGTCGGAGAGCATCAGGGGGAGGCAGTTTTTATAGCTGTAGAGGATGCCAAACCGTGTATTAGTGGCGGATGCAAGGGCATCAATGTGGGTGTGGAAGGTGAGGGCTGAGTCGAAGGTAACCACAAAGTATTTGTAGGAGCAGACTTGTTCAAGCGGTTGTTTAGTACTAGGGAGGATAGTGAGTGGGTAGTTGCAGGCTTTGTTTTGGGGGTTGGAAAGAGCATTGTTTTGTTTTTTTTAAGATTAATGATGAGTCTGTGCTCCTTAAACCAGGCTTCAGCATCATTGTAGGATTGTTGTAGGGAGTCCTGGAGGGAGATGGGGTTGCGGTGGGTGGCAAAAATGACAGCATCGTCTGCATACATAAGAATTTTGCCAGAGCATGCACTGGGCAGGGTGTTTAGATAGAGTAAGAAGAGAAGGGGGCCCAGGATGGAGCCCTGGGGTACCCCTGAGCAGATGGGATGAGTTCTTTCCTTACTAGTGGCCGGAACAATACACAGTAATCACTTTCATAATACCCCTGATACACCACACAAGTACCCACACTGTCTGCACTTACCACCAGGGCTTTCCTCTGGCCCGGCCCTGGGTACCTCCTGTAAAACAAGGTTATACACAGCAAATAACAGCAGTACAGTACTCTTGCACAAACTGGAACCACAGTCAGGGTAAATGCAAAAAAGAGTTGGATCTGATTTGTTTAAGGGGCTTGAACAAGGGAGGAGCGTAATCAGGTTAATTTGCTTAAAGGCTCTATCAATTTATTTATTTAAGAATTTCACCATGAAGGCATACCGAGCAGAGTACTGCTCGATTCCAGATGCGTCCTGGGGAGGAGGAGGAGAGAATGTATACAGTATCAAATAGTTCACAGTATCTACAGTACATTACAACGACGACACAGGTATTATAGAGACACAAAATTACACACATGTACAATAACATCAGTGATGGGCAAATCAGTTGGTACACAGAGTGTGGTAGTAAGTTAACTAGCTAGCAAGTCTATAGTTCTGCAACTCAACTATGTCGTATAAGCGCCTATATGAACTTGATGGTCAATCAAACAGTTATGCATGCACTTCAGGGTCCATAAACAGTCACACACTCTGGGTTCCCTGATGGAGAATGGTCGGCTAGCCAGGAACGTTGCAGCTGGTTGGGACCCTGTGATGGAAGAAAACAACATGCACAACACACACTATTTGTAATCCGGAGCCGGAGGGCTCAGTTCATGAAAAGAAAACAACGAGACAATCAGATGACACACTTTTAGATTAGGCTGTTGTTGCAGGGAGCTACCTTGATGATTATTCACGATACCCAAGACTGGACACAGGTGGGACAAAAATCGAGACAGCAGGTGGTTAATCTGGAGTGCCACGAGAAGCAGGGCCCATACGATTTGCTGAGGCATCGTTCCTGTTCAAGCGAGGAGCAGGGGGCTGATCCCCAGGCAGGTCTCTCATCAGTGGCTTTCTCTGTGCAGTGGGGTAGTCTGGCAGGGCCAGCGTGGCATGGCCCAGGCCAAATGGAAATGAACACAGATTCAGTCCGATTAGGCTGGATAAAGCTTCCAGCAAGCAGAACACAGTTCACAGTGGGGAACCAAATCATGGCCCACTTTCAATACACAGCACATTTACATGGAAAGGATTCTAAGGTACCAGCAAGCAGAACACAGTTCACACAGTGGGGAACCAAATCACGACCCACTTTCAATACACAGCACATTTATTTATTTATTTATTGAATTTTGATGACCGGGTAGGCCCACTGGGCCCTGGAGATCCCTTTTTCGGGGGCGACCCGGGAGTTACAGGACTAGTATGATACACAATTAGTACAGATATAGCATATGGCATACGACATGTTAACATATAAATATAGCAGTGATATATTACATAACAGCTTACATCAAATTATTGAAGTGAATAATACAGTAGGGCCAGAGCCTTAACTGGGTCACAATTACCCGAGTAGAATAAAGTAAAGAGCAGCGGCTGGCACAGGGGATACATGGAGGGGGAAAAGGGGATCTTCCGGTACATTGGGGAGAGGAGAAAATCTAAGGGCCATCTCAGCAGATTGAGATCAGAAGGAGGGTGGGTGGAAGAGGCGAGGGACCAGGCAGAGGTATTTAACGAGCACTTTGCCTCTGTGTTCACTAGGGAGGGGATGGGATATCTACAAAGCAAGGCACGATGGGGATAGGCGTGGTGGGAACAGGGAGCAACAGAAATGGAGCAAGAGGGAGGGAGAGGTACCCCAGGGGTGTCACATCTGGACAAGGATAAAAAGGCCAGTAAGGTGGAGGGGACGGATGATGCTACCTCCGCCAAAAGGGTGTGGTTAGCCCTCAAGACCCTAAAGAAAGACAAATCTCCTGGGCCAGATGGCATTCAGCCGAGCGTACTATGGGAATTGGTGGACATACTGGCTGCACCCCTGGCAGAGCTCTTCAACAGGTCACTTGAGACAGGGAGGGTAACTAGGGATTGGCGAGAGGCACATGTGGTGCCAATCCATAAAGGGGGGTCGAGGGAAGTACCAGGTAACTATAGACCCATCAGTTTGACCTCGGTGGTGGGAAAATTAATGGAGAGTATACTAAAGGAACGATTGGGGGTGTACTTGGAGGAGGTGGGAGGTCTGGATAGTCGGCAACATGGGTTTGTGCCAGGTAGATCATGTCAAACTAATCTTGTGGAGTTCTACGAATGGGTAATGTCAGAACTGGACAGGGGAAAGCCTGTGGATGTATTATTCTTGGACTTCAGCAAGGCGTTTTACTCTGTCCCCCACAATGGTCTGGTTGAGAAACTGATGGGGTTAGGAGTAGGCCCTTTGATGGTCAGATGGATTGAAAACTGGCTAGCTGGACGCACCCAGAGAGTAGTGGTCTGTGGGGAGCTCTCGAACCCATGAGAGGTTGGTAGTGGGGTACCGCAGGGCTCAGTCCTGGGTCCGATCCTGTTTAATGCATACATATCTGACATCAGGGAGGGTATAGGGTGTGAAATGAGTCTCTTCGCTGATGACTCCAAGATGGGAGCAGTAGTTGAGGGAGAACAGGGGAGGTTGGCCCTGCAAGGGGACCTGGACACCCTGGAAAGCTGGGCTCACACATGGAAATTAAATTTCAATATCACCAAGTGCAAGGTGTTGCATCTTGGGCAGGGAAATCCTAAAGACAGGTACACCCTGGGAGGGGAGGTGCTAGAGGCCTCAATAGGGGAAAAAGACCTAGGGGTCATGGTGGATGGCTGTATGAATAACTCTGAGCAGTGCAGGAGAGCGGCTAGCAAGGCAAACAGGATGTTGGGATGCATCAAGGGGGATCACCCTAGGAGCAAGGAAGTGATTTTGCCTGTACAATGGACTGGTTAGACCACACCTGAGTACTGTGTGCAGTACTGGAGACCACACTTGAAGAGGGACATACAGCTCCTGGAGAGGGTACAGAGGAGGGCAACTAAGATGATACGAGGGCTAGGGGTTTGACGTATAAGGACAGACTTGAGGAGCTCTGCCTGTTTTCATTGGAGGAGAGGAGACGTGGGGACATGATTGAGGTCTCAAGTACCTCAAGGGAATAAATAGGTAAACATGGAGGGATCTTAGACTAAAGCAGGGAGGTATTACCAGAGGGCATGGTTTGAAGTTGGAAGGAGGAAGGTGAGGGGGAAAGAGAGGAGGTTTTCACTGAGAGGGTGGTGGACCCTTGGAATGCACTGCCTGGCAAGCTGGTTCAGAGATCCACAGTGGAGAGCTTCAAGAGAGGGTGGGACAGACACAGAAAGTGGATGTATCAGATGATGGCCTGTCTCAGGGGGGTGGGGATGGATGATAGGGGTTTCTGGAACACAAGGGAGGGGAGGGCCTCAGCACCCAACTAGGGATCTGAGGTTCGAGCAGACTCGATAGACCGTAAGGCCTAAACTGCTGGCAAATAGTATGTTAGTATATTAGAATACTTTGGGAGAACAGAAGATACTGCCAGCTCAGGCAGTAGTGATGTAAGTGCTCAGGCCGGCGGGTAGTGTGGAAGTCTCAGGTAACGTAGCATTGGCATTGACTCGTGGCCAGCATATGTGTCTTGAGTCTTGTACGGAAGCACACTGGTGATGTAGCTTCTCGAACCTCTGGAGGAAGGTTGTTCTATAGGGAAGGGGCAGTGTGGGCAAAGGACATGTCCCCTGCCTTGGTCCTTACCCTAGGGACTTTGAGGAGGGTTTGACCCGAGGTCCGTAGATTGTGAGGATTTCGCTTGGCAGTTATGAGCCCTGTGAAGCTAGGGGGAAATGTAGAGCTAATTAGCTTATGAGCTAGGCAGAGCACTGGGTACCTGAGACGAGCTTCGAATGACAGCCAGGTGAGTCATGCTAGTGAGTCACAATGGTGGCTCCTGGAGTGGGACTGTGTGGTGAAGCGGACCACCTTGTTGTACAAAATCTGTAACTTATTGAACTCCAACTTGACCACTCCCTGAAGTATCAGGGCAGCATAGGTGAGTGTTAGGAGTAAGATGCAAGAGGCAGTGGCAGTCCTGGCTTCAGGGATCATCTGATCCTTAAGACGATAGAGTGTACCAAGTTTACCATGGATGATTTTGGTGACTTGGTCAACATGTTGCTTTAGGGTGAAACCTTGGTCCAAAGTAAGGCCAAGGTATTTTGTGGAGGCAACCACTTCGAGTTTGTTACCCGCCCTGGAAGTGAGTTGTAGGAATTGCGCTCTGTTTTGACCAGGGGATCTAGGTCCAAACTACATGGCCTTGGCTTTGGTAGTATTAAGGACCATTTTATTCTTGATAAGCCAGTCCTCCATAGTGAGAAAGTCCTCTTGGAGGGATGGACCCAGGTCATCCAGGTTGACAGCAGATCTGTAAATCATGGTGTCATCAGTGTACTGGATGACATTACTGTTCCCGCAATGGTTGTGCAGATCATTTATAAACAAGGAGAACAGGAGGGGACCAAGTATGGACCCTTATGGTACCCCCTCCTTAAGGGGCAGTGGATCAGAGAATTTGTCCTTCCACTTGACCCTCTGAGAGCAACCACTAAGGTAGCTTTCGAACCATCTGAGGGCATGAGTGTCCAGGCCTATGTTACACAAACTTTGAAATAGGAGTCGGTGGTTGATCAAGCCGAAGGCCTTGGAAAGGTCGATGAAGACTGCTCCTGTATTGGACCCTGAGTCAAGTTCCCTAAGCACATCTCCTGAGAACTTAGGGCTGTGTCTGTCCCATGCTTGGCTCTGAAACCATGTTGAGCCGGGGAAAGAAGCAGGTGTGCCTCTAAGTATTCACGGAGTTGAGTGTACACCAGTTTCTCCTGAATTTTAGCAAGGGTACAAAGCAGGGAGATTGGCCTGTAGTTGCCAATGGGTTCTGCAGGCCCTCTTGTGAATAGGGACAACATGGGCCTGTTTCCACAGCTCTGGGACAGTCCCTTCTAGAAGGGACCTATTTATGAGCCAGATAAGAGGCCTTGCGAGTGCTGGGGCACCGTCCTTGAGTAGTCTAGCTTGGATACCATCAGGCCCACCTGAGCCTCTTGTTTTCAAGGACTTTAGAAGGGTGAAGACTGCCTTAACCTTAGCTAGCCTCAGATGAAAAGATGGGCGGTCTAGGTTAGGAGGTTTCAGAGTGTGGGACTCATTTTTGGACACTGGGAGCCCAGCCTTATAATCATCAAGGTTCATGAAATGGCTATTAAGGGCCTCAGCAATGAGGGTCCCATCATTCAGTAACTGCCTATTAGCCACTATGGGGCCTGGGGCTGCCTTTCTATTTCCCTTTATCAGCTCATTGATGTGCGACCAGAATAACCTTGGGTTGCCTAGGTTAGTTTTCTGGAGGTGACTGACGTAAGCCCTTTTTGCTAGTTTGACAGCATGCTTACATTGGTTTCTAAGAGTTCTGTAGGTCTCAAGGTCAGCTAGGATTGCAGAACTCTTGAATTTTTTCCAGGCATTATCGCGGCAGATCATCAGGGCCTTTAGAGGGGTAGTAATCCACTTGTAGCAACTGTCTTTAACACGATGGGTCTTCACTGGGGCAAAGAGATCTGTGGCCCTCGTGAGGGATTTCAGAAAGAAGGCGACTGCCCTGTCCAGGGTAGGGAGGCAAAGTAGTGGACTCCAGACAATGTCACTGAGAAAGTTATTATAATGCTCCGGTGAGAATTTGGAGTAGTCCCTCGTTTTGAGGATTCTAGGTTGAATCCTGTCAGCCCTGTTCTTCCAGACACAGAAGGTGGGCGAGTGGTCACTCAGGGCATCAGCCATAGTGCCTGCCAGTTGAATATTCTTTGGGTATGACACAAGAGCCCAATCGATGATTGAGTGCCTTTCCGTTCTATGATTCATTCTGGTATGATCAGTAATGATCTGGGTGAGCTTTACCTCATAGAGCAGGCCACTGATGGATGACTTAGCCTCCTGGGCCCAGTTCAGGTTAAAGTCCCCCAGTAGGAGGAGTTCAGACGTGACCTCAGTGGTTAGGGCCTTCGTGAGTGACTCCAGAGACTGGAGAGCATTTTTAGGGGGGCTATATACACATCCAATGATGAGGTGCTTGGCACCACCTAGGGTGAGCCGTATAAATATTGATTCAATCTCAGGGGGCGTGCCATGCAGTATGATGATCTGGGAGGAGATTAGGGTGTCCTTCACGTAGATGAGCACCCCGCACGCCCCCCCCCCTTTTCGCTATTCTGTCTTTTCTGTAGTGGACATATCCTGAGACATCTACTTCGTACTTGAGGACCTGGGGTTTTAGCCAGGTCTCCGAAACTGCTAGCACGTCTGGTTTATATAGGTCAAGCCATGCTTGAACCTCATGTATCTTTGGCCGGAGGCTACATATAATCATATGTGCGATCCGCATCCCCTTCGATGACAGCCAGGTCTGGTCTTGTGGGGAGGATATTGAGATGTTTGCAATTCCAGGGCCTGGGTTCAGTTGGATATCACCCGCAAGTAGCAGCAGGGCTGTAAGCAGGAGACGAAGGGTTAGGGTAAGAGATGGGAGCCTCACTTTGCTGGGTATACTTCTGGTATGGAGGAGTGACCTGTAGCAGATCCAGTTTCTTGTAAATTCGTGGGCAACAAGGAGGGTGATAGTGCCAGCGGGGGATGGGGAGTAGTAGTGGCTGGTGGGGTGTGCAGCAGGTTGCTGAGGGCCTCGGGTGTTAGGGTCATGTAGGCTAGCAAGCCAGTCCACCCAGAGTATATCCAGAATGTAGGTGGTAGCGAGGAGCAGATCTCTGTTTGGTTTACAGGAGTTCAGCTTGCCAACCCATGTTAACCGCTGGGTGGGCATCCTTGCGTCAGGGTGCAGACACTGAGGTTGCATGTCTTTGCCTGGCAATAGAATAGATTGGGTCATATGCAGTTTTGGGTCAGACACCAGGCAAAGAGCAGTTTTGGGTCAAACCCCAGGCAAAGAGCAGAGGAGGGAGGCAGAGCAAGGTTCAGGACAGGATTGGTTAGCACTCAAGTAATAAACGGGTTTACTCAGGATATCTTGCTACCCTACTGGCCAGCAATAATGGCCCACACTTTGCCTAGTTAACACAATTCATTAGATAACATAGGGATACATTGATTTGTACATTTTGTTAATCAGGCTAGCAATTAGATTAGTGCAGCACAATTATTATGAGTCACATTACTGACTGTTTGTGAGCGTACCAGTCCAGTTCTTCAAGCAAGGATTAAGATTCACACACTAGAGAGCAGAAAAGTCCTGACACATATGGCACTTGCTTGGTAGTGAAATGACAGTAAGTAGGAGCAAGTTTAGGTGAATAAGTCAAGTAAAACTCCGCCTAGTATATCTCCCCCATCCCATTCTATTGGCTACTAGGTGCGGTGGGCGGGGCGACTGTGCATTTAATGGGAGGAGGGAACAGGGTGGGTGGCCGGGAAATATCAATTTCTAGGAGTCTGCAAGTGTTTATGGCTTCAGGGGAGGTCCGCCCAGCAAGGATCCACTGGTCGGCGCCTCAACCCCAAGGTACAAGTCCCTTTTAGGAAGAGCAGTGGAAGGGGGGGGACCCGATTCAGCAGGTCACCCTCGCTGCCCCAGGCGAATGCAGTCCCGTGGAGGAATTAGCCATTTGTGCTAGGATGCAGCCTTTTTCAGTGGGCTGCCCAGCATCACGGATCCCTCACACCCAATAGGCACTTGTGCCTTTTTTAAAAGTCTAGTGGCACAAATCAGCAACAAAGGCGTCGGTATGGAGCAACACGCCTTCTAGCTTTTTTCCCCAGTCCTTCGGATGCTCTGTGAGTCTGCAGATGTTTTCGGCTTCAGGGGAGGTCCGCCCGGCAAGGATCCACTGGCTGGTGCCTCAACCCCGAGGTACAAGTCCCTCTTAGGAATAGCAGTGGAAGGGAGGGGGACCCGATTCAGCAGGTCACCCTCGCCGCCCCAGGCGAATGCAGTCCTGTGGGGGAATTAGCTGTTTGTGCTAGGATGCAGCCTTTTTCAGTGGGCTGCCCAGGATCACAGCTCCCTCACACCCAATAGGAGCTTGTGCCTTTTTTAAAAGTCTAGTGGCGCGAATCAGCAACGAAATTCTACTGTACTAGGCAAACCGCTCTCCGGTCACGATCGCAAAGTCTCTGCACAAACCAGGGATTCAGAACCAGCTGGAAATCCTGACAGGCCAATCACATTCAGCAAATCTTCACTCTTCTTCAGGTTAAAGCCTAGTCACAGTCCAGTGGCTTAAATAGTCCTCACAACTTGGATTTAGTCCGAATAAACTCTATTTTCCCTCTCAGGGACAGCAGGCAGGCCAACACTCAGCCTTTTCACAGTTCTCCTATGCAAAACTATACAGAACTGCTGCTCAAAATCACTTGAGCTGATATTCCTTCACGTCTCAGCTCAAAAACTGAAACTAGCTGCAGCAGCCTGGGAAATTCCCCAAGATCCAAAAGATTCGGTTGGCTGATCCTCCTGTCAGTCACAAGAAAAGCTCAAACCTTCAGGTGCAAAAAGGCACAAAAAGCCCCAAACTACAATTCCTACAGATTTTGACTCCAGACAGCTCCTGTAGTCCAGCTCCATTTTAGGTCCCACCAGTACTGATTGGTCCAATTCGCAGTCCAGGACCAAGATAGTCGAGATAAACAAAGTAGTCCTTGCTGCAAAGAAGGCAGGTTAGACAAACTACATTATCATTATCACTCTAGCTGATTTTCAGCAAATAGTTACATCTTTTAACAGAGCTCCCTCTCAGATTACTTATGACTGCAATCCAGGCAGCTCTTAAAGAGACAATACACAGAAGCTATACAGGCACTCTCTGGCAATCACATTTAAACTGCTAAAACGCAGGATACCAGCCTGGCAGTGAGCATTTAGGCAGCTCAAGGAAGACTTTTCGGGAACCCCCATTTGTAGGGGGATTACACACAGAATATCAGCTTGGAAATCAGTATAGTCAGTCTGATACAATCTACTTGAAGGCACTGGAAGGGGACAGGATCAGTTGTGTTCCAGGACAGTAGCTGCTTCTTGTTGTTTTCACAGGGTTCTTGTGGATTTTACTTGGTAGAAGGTTATTTCTTTTCTTTTGTACTTTTAAGGGGCTAGCAGGGTATTGTTTTGGGGGCTGTTGGAAGTTTGAAAACTGATTTGGTGGCTGTAAGTGGGCTCATTTGTTGGATGTTTCATTGTGTAACAGGCTGCGCTGGTGGAGGCCTATTTCTTCTGATTTAAAACCTATTTGGTGGGATTTGCTTGGGCCTGGTTCTTTGGCTGCTGGGCTTGGAAGGGAGACACAGGGCTGATACACACTCTCTCTCTCGAGTCGGGTGTCTGCCCAAGACCCATCCCTACCTCCTCAGAGTTCTGCTAATTTATAGGGGAACACCTGCCCTGCAATTGGAGAAAAAGGCTACAGGTGCAGCTCATGTAGTTCTAGCCACTGGGAGTTGGATTTAAAGGCTGGGAGAGAGGAGCTTGGGGAGTTGTTCATTTCCCTTATAAGTTTACTGTGTTGTACTGCACCTAGTAACAGTGTTACCGGTGTACTGTGGGACTGTATCTAAGATTAGTGGGTGACCTGATTAGGCAGTAGGGGTGTATCTTGGACTGGAGGGATCCTGGTGGCTCACCCAAGGAAACCTATTTGGAAGGGGATGGAACCACACGGCATTAGGGCCGGCATCTTTGGGAGGGTGGTGGGGTGCACAGAGTGTTGAGCAGCCATGATACTGGATTGGGTTTGGAAGTTTGGCGGTTGCCCTGTGTGCTACCAGCTGGCACAGCTTAGGGAGGAGGTTGCAGGGATTAGGAGACAGCTGGGGAAGGGGAGGTATGGTTGGGGAAGGGGCAGGGGAGCTCCCACGGCTGCCAAGCACTGGGGCGGCGGCATAGGAAAGGAGTGCAGGAGAACACCTGGGGTCACATAGGGACCCTGGCAGAGGGGTCCAAAAGGACACTACCAAGGAAGCAGGCAGGTAACTGGGGACCCTCACAAAGGAGGGACAGAGGGACAACGTTCTCAGGAAGTAGGCAGATGGCCAGGGCTGGACAGAAGGAAGTGCGGGAGGTGACTGGGACCTTACACTAAGTAACCGCTACCTTCTTCTTCTACTGAGGATGAGGGGTGATGTAGCCAGTGACAGGGTGGTTAGAGATGGAAAGGGAGTGGGGCTGAGGCAGGGGCCAGATAGCAGGAGGAACAGGGGGAACCTGGAATGCAGGAAAATGGGGAGCAGTGAATCAGAGCAGGAGGGGCAGGGGAAGAGGGAGGAAGCGCAAGGAGAAGGACCAGTTCGAGGAAAGGTAAAGGAGAAGGACCAGAAGTACAAGGAGGATTCAGCAAAGGGAGCTGAGGGTTTAGGCCAGGGGAGCACGACAAGCAAGGAGGGACTAAATGGAGACAGCAAGGAAGGGAGGACGAGCCAAGCTAGTTTAGCAGATGGGGAGAAGGACCAGTTACAGTGAGTGGGGGAGTTAGCAAGGTACAGAAGGATACTCAGGAGGAGGAGAGGCATAGGATTGGAGGAGGGGGGTGCCAGGGGTAATAAGGAGGGGTGGCATGTGGCACCCAGATAGGGAGGAACCAGGAGCTGGCCGGTGGAGGGCTGGTAGAGGATGAGGACATGGAAGGGGGAATGGAGGAAAAGGAGCAGTCAGAGTGCTCCTGTTGGGGATTCAATGATCAGGGGTATCAAATGGGATAGGGAGGGAGAAGCCTGGCCAGTTAGAACAAGATGCTTCCTGGACTAATGGTGACAGGGCTAAGCATGAGGTATATCAGCTGGCAAAGGATTGTGGGGTTCACCGACATACTGGTCCACCTGGGTACAAATGACATTGAGGGAAATAGCGAGCTAGAGATACAGGCAAGATTCAGGGAGCTTGCCAGGGTCTGTCATGACATAGGATGCACAGTTTCCTTCTCAGAAATCCTGCCAGTGCCAAGGGCTGGTGGGGAACACAAAAGGAAGATTAGGGAGATAAACCAGTGGCTCAGGGGTGTGTGAGGCCAGAGGGTATGGGTTGATGGGGGACTGGGGAGACCTGGGAGGATAAGGGCTGTATGCTAGAGATAGACTCACCTCAATTTGGAGGAGGGAATCCTTAAGTTGAAAATAGAGGGGTTCATTGGTGAAAAGTGTGGTTTAAACTTGTGAAGGGGGGGATGGGAGAAAAGGCTGTCAAGGCGGTGCCGATAAAGGAGGGACTCTGTCTCCACCCCCTGGGGAGCTGGAGGAATGCGGGAAAAGGCTGACTGGTAAAGTGCAGACCAGGGGAAAACAGAATCCCCATGGGAACACGAGCAGGGGAAATGGAGGTATAGGGAAAGGGTGGAAGGTAGTCCTGCTAAATGCCAGGAGCTTGGGCAATAAAATGCCTGAGCTCCAGGCAATGCTAACTGAGGGAGCTGTGGATGTGGCAGCAGTCACTGAGACCTGGGCCACTGCAGAGCACGACTGGGACCTGAACCTGGAGGGTTACACATGTTCAGGAAGGACGGGGAGGGAAGGGAGAGGGTAGCAATGATAGTCAAAACTGCATTGGCAAAGGGAAGTAGAGGAGGCGGAGGAACCGTGGAAGCGATTTGGGTCACCTTGATAACAAGGGGGGGGGCAAGAGAGTAAAAATAGGAGTGGTGTATAGACCCCCTGCCCTGCTGGAGGAGCTGGAGGAGAGTCTGGTGGCAGATGTTGGGAGACACTGCAGACTGGGCAGAGGAACGGTGGTGGTGTTGGGGGACTTAAACATGCCAGGAACAGACTGGGTGACTATGACATCTTCTGTGACCAGGGAACAGAGGTTGTTGGATGTCTTTCAAGACGCGTTCTTAACTCAGCAGGTGGGGGAACCGACCTGGGAGGCACGGGTACTGGATGTGGTCCTGGCAGACAGTGACCAGATTACGGGCCTGGAGGTAAGGGATCCATTGGCGGGGAGTGAACATGCCACGGTCTGGTTCTGCCCGGACCTAGGAGGGCTAGAAGGCTGCACAAAGACGGAGGTAACTGACTTCAGGGGAACGGATTTTAAGGAAATGGGAAGGATCCTTAAGGAGCATTTGGATGTGATTGGGTTAGACATGGACGCTGATAGTAGGTGGGAAATCATCAGGAGAGGGGTGCAAGATGCTACCAGCACCTGTGCAAGAGTAAGATGAAAATGCGGTAGGACCCGAAAACCCTGCTGGTGGACCAGGGAGGTCCAGGAGGTGGTGCGGGGAAAGAAGGCAGCCTATAGGCAATTCAAGTGCTCAAGGAGTGAAAGGGATCGAGGGGAGTATGAGCTGATGGCTAGAAGGGCCACTAGGGTGGTGAGGGCAGCTAAGGCAAAGAAGGAGCAGAACCTGGCGGGAAATTAGGAGAGGGAACAAGGGTTCTTTAGATACATTGGGGAAAACGAAGGTGAAGGGGCAGATTAGCAGGATTAAATCAGGGAGAGATGGGCACAAGACCCGGGAGCAGGCTGAGGTACTAAATGAGTACTTCACCCCAATTTCCACCAAGGGAAAATGGGGTGCTGCATCATACATGGGAGGAGACAGCACATTGGAAGGGGGACCCTCACCGATCGCGGGTCTGAGGAGAGGAGGAGGCATCACTGGCAGGAGGGGGTTAAGCAGGGAAAGAGGTACCAGAAGTGGAAATCAGAGCAGAGAGAGTGAGGAAGCCCCAGCCCCTTAAGATGGAGAAAGCACCGGGCTGGATAAATTACATCCCAGAGTGCTGAAGAAACTTATGGATGTCCTGGCGAAACCCCTGGCGGAGCTTTTCACCATCTCATTGAGGACAAGGTGGGTGCCCCAGGACTGGAAGGTGGCGCATATAGTGCCTATCCACAAGGGGGAATCAAGGGAGGTGGCAGGGAACTACAGGCCTGTCAGCCTGACATCGGTGGTGGGCAAGGGATGGAGGGCATTGTCAAGGAGAGGCTAGGGGGACCTGGAAAAGTCAGGGTGCCTGGATGATAGACAGCATGGATTCGTCCTGGGGAAATCGTGTCAGACAAGCCTTGTGGAGTTCTATGACTGGGTGATGAGTGCCTTGGACCTGGGTAGACCAGTGGACGTCCTCTTTCTAGACTTCAGCAAGGCATTTGACTCTGTTCCTCACGTGGGCCTGTTGGATAAGCTGGGAGAAATGGGGTTGGGGAACCAGAAGATCAGATGCATAGGCAATTGGCTCCAGGACCGGACCCAGGGGGTCATAGTTGGTGGGATAGTCTCATCCCCAAGGAGGGTCATTAGTGGGGTCCCACAGGGATCAGTCCTTGGGCCCCTCCTGTTCAACGCCTACGTTTCTGACATAAGGACAGGAATCAGGAGTGAGATGAGTCTCTTTGCGGATGACTCAAAACTGGGGGTGGTGGTGGATGGAGGAGGGGAGGTGGCCCTGTAGGAGGACCTGGAGGCTCTGGAAAGATGGTCTAGAAAGTGAAGCTGAGGTTCAATGCAGGGAAATGCAGGACTCCACCTGGGGCCAGAAACCCAGGCCAAGTGTACACCCTGGGGAATGCTACAAGTCTCAATGGCTGAGAGGGACCTGGGGTGGTGGTGGATGTCAAGATGAACAACTCTGAGACTTGTAGGAGGGCAGCAGCCAAGGCCAACAGGATGCTGGGATGCATCGCTAGGGGGATCACCTCCAGAAGGAGGGAAGTGATACTCCCTCTGTATAACTGCTTGGTGAGGCCACACCTTGAGTACTGCATGCAGTTTTGGAGGCCACACTTAAAGAGGGACATTACACTCCTGGAGAGGGTCCAGAGGAGGGCAACCAAAATGATTTTGGGTTTGGGGGACAGGACCTATGAGGAGAGGCTCGAAGAGCTAAATATGTACACATTGGAAGAGAGAAGGGACCGGGGGGACATGATAGAGGTCTTCAGGTACAAGAAGAGGGTAAATAGGGGAGGAACAGTCAGGGTGCTTCGAAGGAAGGAGGAGGGGGCCACTAGAGGGCATGGGTGGAAGCTGGAGGGGGGAAGATTCAGGGGAGAAAGGAGGAGGTGCTACTTCACTGAGAGGGTGGTGGAGCCATGGAATGCACTGCCTAGGGGGCTGGTGGAGGCAGAGACGGTGGAGAGGTTCAAGAGGGGCTGGGACAGGTACAGGGGAAGGGTTCTGGAAGCGAAATCCAATGCAGCAAGAATATCCGGAACTGGGAAGGGAGAAGCCAGAGAAGGCGAGGGGGACAGCAAGGTCAGCACCCAGGGTGGGGGCTGACCAATCGAGCAGACACGAAAGACCGTTAGGCCTATTCTGATGGCATTTTAGTATGTTAGTACTAGTTTGCAGTAAATAGCAAGTGAAAAAAATGTTTTTATACACAAAGCACAAATTGAGACCAACCCCACACTTGAGTGTGGGAGCTCTTAGTGTTAATTCCCCTTTAGGTCCCTTTAGGGTAGATTTACTATTCCCATACCATGGATCAGCACTCCAGTAAAATTTTTAGATAAAGTGCTATTGGGGGAACCAAGATTCAAACCTACAGTTCTGTATCAGTCCTGTGCCATAACCACTAGGCTATGCCGAGTGATAAGTTTCTGGGTTCTGTTGCTGATCTTGACACAGAAGCACTGCCCTTGTGTCTGTGCTACCCTGAGATCTGTACTGCCCCTGGGACAGTAATGTCCTGAGATTAGTGCTGCCCTGGGGTCAAGCACTGGGGGAACACTCTATGCTGAACTTTTGGCTTACACAGAACTAAACAGTTAATGGGTTGATTGCATAAGCAGCACACCCCTCTCATTTCCCTCTTGCATGTTTACCCACAGCGAATTCTAAAACACAAGCAGAGTTTATAAATTACCCACAAGGACACAGTCTGTTGAATTTTAAAACTGTGCCATGAATAGATTATTCTCTTCTTCTAGCACTGCTAGTCTTCTCTCGTTTTTATCTTTATGCCTGTCCTTTTGTCTGTGTCTAGAAGGGGAGATATAATTTTTTTATTAGCATGTATATCTCTTGCTATGTTAAAATATCCAGATGAATATCAACTAGATATTTCCATGGTATGTATTATTAAGAAGAACATTTTAGTCAATGTACTACATGTATTTTCTCCGTTTTATAGAGGTTTTTGGAACGTTAATGTTGATTATATGAAATTTATGATATGAATAATTTTATTTTTTTAAAAACTCAATAAAATATTATTGATAAAAAAAAGTTTGCAGGAAATGTTTTGATTTTTTTTTCTAATAAATGTGAATGGAGGACAGGATATGTTCCCTCTGACACAACCAGATCTCCTACAGTGTTATTAGGTATCGCATTGTTCGGTTGTTCCTCTTTCACTGTCAAAGCAGCTATCAAAGTTTTGGTCTGGAGCAGTCATATTGAACAAAGTTTACAGTGGGGGGGGCAGTGTTGGCACTAAAGGAAGGGAAATTCCCTTTACCTCCAATTATTTGGTGGTCTTTTGTTTCATTTACAGGTGATGCAGAATGTTGCAGCCCAGTTGATTGCTGGGACACCTCAGAATGAGTATATTATGCCAGTGCTATGCAACCTGCACTGCTTATCTGTTTGGTAGAACGTCAAGATTGACTTGTTAATGTACAAGGATTTGTGCGGTTTGGGTCCCGTCTACGTATGCCCCTGTCCACCCCCTTTACTCCACCAAAGCTGATTTCTTGGCAGTCCCCCCCTTCCATGGGTAAATTATCCAGGGGCAGGGCTTTCCTGGTGGCTGCACCTCTATTTTTGAATTTTGTGCCACCCCATATTCATCATATCTGCTCAGTGGAGGCCTTTAAAGAGCCCCCGACACCGCTGGAAAAACTTTGAAAAATGTTAAGATTTGGACTCAGTTCAATTTATGTTTCATGTAGTTTCTGTAATTTGTCACCCATTTTCATTATTACTGAGGAAAGTTCCAGAAAATCAAGATCACTGCCTCCTCGACTAGAGGTAGGCAAGCCAAGGCAGGTTCAAACCAGGCTCGGACTTAGTACCTGGCTTTAGCTTGACTTGGCCTTAGTGAGCAGTTGAGATCCAAGACCAAGATTAGCCAGTTATGATCAATGCAAGCATTTTTGTCCCGCTTTACGTACATTTTTGTTGGGGTCTGGCAGTGTAACCTAGAGGTTAGAGCAACAAGCTGCCAAAGATCTTGGTACATCCAACATACCTGGGTTTAATTCCCACGGCATACATTTGGATACTGTATGACCCTAAGCAAGTCACATAACCTTTCTCAGTGTTCCCGGGTCACCCCTGTAAATGGGCCTTGTGACCAGTGGGCCTTACTTGGTTACCAAAGAATAAAAAAAAAGTCGTAGTGTAGTGGCAGCACATTTCAAATCCTCTGGTACAACTTATGAGTGACACTGTCACTTTGTAAAGGAAAGCCTGCAGCAGCCACGCCTCAGCTCCTGCTTTGGCTCATAGAGTCAAGCCAGACCCTTGGCTCGGCTCTGACTTGGCTGTAGGTTATAAATTCCTGGCTTGTCCACCTCTACCCTTGACGTCATCGGCTTTGGAGAAGCTTGTCTACACCTGACAGCACAATCCCCTGTGTATGACATTATCGTCTCCTCCACAACAGCAGTGTGTGGTGCCATAAACAGAACTGTGATATCAGGTGTAGACAAGCAGCCGGAGCACATAGTGTTGCACTCCTGAGCTGGATTTTCAAATGACGTGGGAACTAAATCCCACACCACAGCCTCAACTGCAGGATGAACTCTCCGCACCTGTGGAGTTTCATAGTTTCAGCCAGCGCATCTGCGGGTGGGGGTGGGGGTGTTACGACTGGTCCCATGAGGCATATATTTTCCCTGTAGCTGCACCAGAAAATGGCCACAAGCTGCGTTAAATCATGGAGCCGGTTCAAACCAGCTCCACTTTTTGGGGGGATATTGTTTACACTCTTGCTCCAACAGCCCTGTCATTCGTGGGGAGCCCCAGGCTCATCACCCCGGTGCTAGTACTCCCAGGGCTTACCCTCCCTGGTGGGGTCAGTAGAGGGGGCCCTCCCATACTGAGACAGGATCCAGTGTTGCACCGTGGCTGACCAGGTGTGGGGCCTGCGAGCTCCCCCGTCATCTACTGGGAGCTTTTTGCATTTTCTTGTGCCCCCTTGCAGTTGCGCAGCATGCAGTGACGCTTGCAACGGGACCGTATAGCTCCCGTGTGCGCCCATGTCAAGTGTCTGCTGCGCTGCACCCCCACGCTGTAGCGGGTCCATGCTGCCAAGCCCCAGCCTCCACTAGGGGTCAGGTGTGCACCGTCCGCTGCTCTCCCCCTCCCTGGAGATGGAGAGCAGTCCGGCGGATGCTTGATCCATCTCCATCCCTGCCAACCTCCGGCGGCCCATGCTCGTTTCCGAACAAGGGTCGCCGGTGCAAGGTGTGGCATCCAGCACCTCAACCCTCAGCGCCACCAGGCCGGCAACCAGCTCCACTTTTGAAAATACCGTAGCTGCAGGAAAAACTACAGCTCTGCAAGTGGAGACCCACTTGCGCCAGTTGTGTTCCGCAACTGTGGCATTTTTGAGGGCTTAGGAAATCCAGCCCCCTGTTTTCCTACAAATGTCCTTGGTACAAAAGAAATAAGGGTGAGAATCACAGAAAAAAATAGTAAATATAAGCTGAATGATGTCCAACTATTACAATTTTTCAAAGTTGTCACAGTGGCATCAGGGGCCACAAAGATTTGAGGTGGGTTCTAACTCCCACATTCCCTTTGGTGTGCTTTTTGATATTCTTTCAGTTCTACAGCCCTCTAATTTGCTTTCTCATTTTTGCATTTTTGGGTTAGGGATGGCATATGCTTGTCCAAAATCACAGCATACTTTATGTAGGTACAGTACACTGAATTTAATGTTTCATCAAGCAGTAAGTGAATGCAAATATATATCTGTTTGAAGTAGGAGTATAAAATGGAAGCATTTTGAGAGGAATCTTGCCTCTTGACAAAGTGCAAGTGTTCCACAAAATGACGGTGCTTCTTTCTGCCTGTGCTCTTTCTTAGCCTACAATATAGTAGCTTTTATGTATGTAATAAATATTTGTGCAGAATTATCTGCAGGTCATTGTCATATTTTGGCTCTTTGCTGTGCTGCCTTTTTGTGTTTCACTCTGCAGTCCTCACCTTTCAAGCAGTGGCACCAGCCTCTCCCCATGTGCATGTTCAGATTCATGTATTTGTTTATTTGAACAGTATCGGAATTACAATCCTTTGAGTGAAAGACTCCTTTACAAAGGCTCCACATCAGAGTAATACAATGCTTTACAAAATACAATAGGTAGAGAACATATATTACGTAGGGTACACATTTCTATAAAAGATATAGTACAAAAGTGGTGGAAAAGGTACAGGTAGGCACATTAAAGTAGGCATTAGTTGCGAGCAATGGAGGGAACCACTTAGATACAGAAGTGGTGCAGTCCAAGCAGGTAGTTAGGCAGGACAAGCGTCCATTGTCGGGGAATTGGTGGTTGAGTTACAGGGAGGGGAAGTGGTGGGAGAGGCGGTGGGGGGACTTGCCAGATCAGGGACAGTTACAGGTATGGGTGGCAAGGAGATGGTTTCAGAGGAGGGATTTGAAACATCCAAGTTTGGTTTCCAGGGTGATAGAGCTGGATAGTGAGTTCACCCAAGTGGGGGCTCTGTAAGAGAAGGATCGCTGTCCTAAGGCAGTCCTGACACATGGTACTAGCAGGGTAAGTTTGGACGAGCTGCGGGTGGCCATAGTCATGGGTGCCAGTTGGAAGAGAGTGGTTAGTTTGGGTGGGGCAAGACCGCTGGATATCTTCCTGGAGAGGAGACAGGTCTAGTACCTCAACCTATCATTGAAGTTGAGCCAGTTGGCCAGGTTGTACAGGGATTTATTTAACTCTAAAAATTGATTAGCGTTTTGCTCATAAAAGTGCTAAATCTTTGTGAAAATGCATAACTCTTGCCTCACTGTGTTTAACAAACGCATTACTTCTAGAAAATCTATATAAATACTTTCTGTACAGTTAGCATAGTCCCTAGAAAAAAACTGCTAATCAATTATTTAAAACCCTGTTGTAAAGTGTGCAGGTGTGGATGAGTCTGGGACTACCCATGACTAACCGGCACGCCTTATTTAAGGAGACTTTAATTCTATGGAGGGCAGTCTTATCAGCTGCCCTGTAGACCAGTATCCTGTAGTCAATGAGGGACAAGACAGAGGACGAGATTGCTAGCTGGAGGGCTTCAGGGGGGGAGGCAGCTCCTGTGGCGATAAAGCGGGCCAGTTCTAGAGTTGACTGCAGTGCTGAGGAGGGGAATATAGTCATGGAAGGTGAACACAGAGTCAAGAGTGATCCCGAGGTATTTGAAGGTATTCACCTGCTCAAGGGGGTGGAGAAGGTTGGTGTGAATTTGGAGTGGGGTTCCTTTGTGCTTGCTTTGGTGATTGGTAATCAGCATAACCTTGGTCTTTTTATGATTTAGTGCTAGCCTGTGATTGACAAACCAGGATTCAGCCTCACTATAGGAGTTCTGGAGGGATAGTTTAAGGGAGGTAGGGTCCGTGTGGGAGGAGAAGAGGACCACATCATCTGGATATAAGAGGATCTTCTCAGAGCAGGCCTTAGGTAAGGTATTAAAGAATAGACTAAACAGAATGGGCCCCAGGATGGATCCCTGGGGTACAGCAGAGAGGACTGGGAGGGAATTAGAGTACCATTTATTTTGACCTGCTGGGAGCAAGTAGATAGGTAGTCCGCAAACCAGGCCATGACCTCCTGGGAGAGGCCTAAGTGGGAGAGGGCAGATAGGAGGAAGGTGTGATTAACAGTGTCAAAAGCTTTTGACAAGTCAAGGAAGACCGAGCAACCAGGTGCCAATTATCAAGAGCAGAGTGAATAAAACTGGAAAATTCAAGGAAGGCGGTGGTGGTGCTATGTCCTTGCCAGAATCCATCTTGTTCCTTAGCAAGGAGATCATATTTGGTGAGGTAGTCCGTGAGCTTATCCAAGACGATTCTTTTGAGGGCTTTTGTGGGGGGAAGGATTAATATAGGGCAACAGTTTCCAGGGGAAAAACAGTCACCAATTTTGTGAATAGGGTTAATGACAGCAGTTTTCCAGATGAAAGGGAACTTACCAAGGCAGAGAGAGTGGTTGAGGAGGCAAGTGTGGGGGGAGAGGACCACATCCAGTACCAAGTGTAGGAGTCTGAGGTGAAGGGTGTCATTACTGTGACAGGTGCCACTTGGGGCTTTAAGGAGATAGGGCTTAGCTTCCTGTGCAGTGAAAGCTTTGAAATGGAAGGGTGGGTGAGGGTGAGAGGGGGGCTGAGGGGCGATAACGGGATCAAAGAAGTTGGGTAGAAGTACAGAGCTGTGACCCGAAAAGGAGGAATTTAGGGTGTCTGTGACAAGTTGAGGGTCAATGGAGATGGAACCATTGATGTTAAGTTCAGTTGGAGGAGGGGCAATGGATTTACCATTGATTTCCTTCATGTTGTCCCAAAATTTGCAGCCGGTCCCCCACGTGGAGAGAAGGGAGGCTCTGTAGTATTCAGTTTGGCTTTGTGTATGGCCCATGTGCATCTGTTATGTGCGGCCTGGTAGCTCTGCCTGTCAGCAGGCTTGCCGGAGTCTAGGGCTTTTCTCCAGAGATTGTCTCTGTGGCGCATCTGCTGAAGTAGTGCCTGTGAGATCCAGGGGGTGTCAGGACCTTTAATAATATGTTTGGTGAGGGGGGGAAAATAAGTCACAGGCTGAGTTGAAAGAGCGGATGAAGTAATTAAGGGCAGTGTCAATGTCGCAAGCAAGGTTTATCGGAGACCAGTCCCAGCAGGTGAGGGCGTCTTTTAGCAGTCCCAGCTTGCCAGGTTTGAGCTGCCATCGGAGGACAGTTTTAGGGGTTGGTTTCTTTATCTTGCATGACCAAGTGCAGAGTACTGGAGAGTGGTCACTTAGGGCATTAGGGAGCATGGTGGTGCCAATGATTTTGTGGGGGCAGTTGGATAGAACAAGGTCCAATAGGGTGGAGGTACCATTGGTGGGATTAACACAGGAGGGGAGAGTAACAAGTTCGGTGAGGTCAAGAGCAGCAGTAGCATCCCTTTTAAGGGGAGGCAGAGTAAGAGAGCCAGTTAATGCCGAAGTCCCCAAGAGTTAATTGTTCTGACTTGGGGGGGGGCAGGCTTTGTGCTCTTCCTGAAGGAAAAGGAGGCCTGCTCCATAGTGGTGCTACACAAGGGGATTGTGAAAGAACAGAAGTTAGGAATACTGATGTAACCCCCCTACAAATGGGGGTTTCCGAAAAGTCTTCCTTGAGCTTGCCTAAATGCTGGTGTCCTGTGTTTTAGCAGTTTAAATGTGATTGCCAGCAAGTGCCTGTATAGCCTATGTGTACTGTCTTTTTAAGAGCTGCCTGGATTGCAGTTGTAACCCCTAGGTGGCGCTATCCCAAGGGGTACTACCCCTGCCTACTTGGCTAGTAGCAGGTTAAGGGGCCTGAGTTCTGAAACGAGCACCTCCACCTGGAGGTCAGGGTTGGTTGTGGTCAAGCTAACCTGGGCACAGCCCTCTGGAACACTGTAACCCCCCTCTTTCCTTACTAGTGGCCGGAACAATACACAATAATCACTTTCACAATACCCCTGATACACCACACAAGTACCCATACTGTTTGCACTTACCACCAGGGCTTTCTTCTGGCCCAGCCCTGGGGAACCCCTGTAAAACAAGGTTATACACAGCAAATAACAGCAGTACAGTACTCTTGCACAAACTGGAACCACAGTCAGGGTAAATGCAAAAGTTACATCTGATTTATTTAAGGGACTTGAACAAGGGAAGGGCGTAATCAGGTTAATTTGCTTTAAGGCTGTATCAATCAAACAGTTATGCATGCAGTTCAGGGTCCATAAATAGTCACACACTCTGGGTACCCAGATGGAGAACGGTGGGCTAGCCAGGAACGCTGCAGCTGGTCGGGGCCCTGTGATGAAAGAAAACAACATGCACAACACACACTATTTGTAATCCGGAGCCGGAGGGCTCAGTTTGTGAAAAGAAAACAACAAGACAATCAGATGACACACTTTTAGATTAGGCTGTTGTTGCAGGGAGCTACCTTGATGATTACTCATGATACCCAAGACTGGACACAGGCTGGAAGAAAATCGAGACAGCAGGTGGTTAATCTGGAGTGCAGGGAGAAGCAGGGCCCACACAAATCGCCGAGGTGTTGTTCCTGTTCAGGTGTGGACCAGGGGGCTGATTCCCAGGCAGGTCTCTTGTCGATGGCTTTCTCTGTGCAGCGGGTAGTATGGCTGGGCTAGTGTGGCAAGGCCCCGGCCAAATGGAGACAAATTCGGATACAGTCCGTTTGCAGCTGGATACAGCTTCCAGCAAGCAGAACACAGTTCACACAGTGAGGAACCAAATCACGACCCACTAACAGCTCACAGCACATTTACATGTAAGGAAATTCTACTGTACCAGGCAAACCGCTCTCCAGTCATGATCGCAAAGTCTCTGCACAAACCGAGGATTCAAAAGCAGCTGGAAATCCTGACAGGCCAATTGCATTCAGAAAAATCTTCGGTCTTCTTCAGTTATGAGCCTGGTAAAAAATCAGTGGCTTACTTCATTCTCACAAACTTGGATTTAGTCCGAAATAATTCTCTTCTCTCCCTCTCAGGGGCAGCAGGCAGACATGCAGGCCACAACTCAGACTTTTCCACAGTTTTCCCGCACGAAACTACTCAGACAGCTGCCTGACTGTCTCAAGCTGTTGCTTCTTCAGCTCCCAACTTAGATCTGACTCAACTGCCAGCAAGCCTGGGACTTTCCCCAGAATCCAAAAGGTTCGGTTGGCTGATCCTCCTGTCAGTCACAATAAAGGCTCCCCCTTCAGGTGCAAAAAGGGGCCAAAAGCCCAAAACTACAATTCCTACAGATTTTGACTCCATACAGCTCCTGTAGTCTGGCTTCATTTTAAGTCCCACCAGTTCTGATTGGTCCAGTTCAACAGTCCAGGACCAAGATAGTGGAGATAAACAAAAGAGTTCTTGCTGCAAAGAAGGCAGGTTAGGCAAACCACACTATCATTATCACTCTAAATGATTTTCAGCAAATAGTTACATCTTTCAGCAGAGCTCCCTCTCAGATTACTTATGACTGCAATCCAGGCAGCTCTTAAAGGGACAGTGCACAGAGGCTATTCAGGCACTCTCTGGCAATCACATTTAAACTGTTAAAATGCAGGACACCAGCCTAGCAGTGAGCATTTAGGCAAGCTCAAGGAAGACTTTTCGGGAACCCCCATTTGTAGGGGGGTTACACCCTTCCCTGCCTGGAGAAAACTTGGCGTCCGCGTCAAGTCTGTACCACCACAATATTGCAAATGCAAACTATACGAGATATTATCCATTCTGGCAATATATCATGCATATTTCACACAGGTAATTTACACATTACTATGCGGAATCATGTACTAACTTTTTGTACATTGAACAATGTAAGAGGGGGCCCTTCCCTATCAGCTAACTTGGGGCTAGATGGGGCAGGGGCACCATACATAGAAGGCAGAACAATCAACCTGGAACTGGCACTTAGGCTCAGGTTAGGCAGTGAGCACTGAGAAACATAAACCCCTTTGTGGGACCACATTGAGAGACAAATCCACTGGCCTCCAGGAGAATCATAACTAGCTGCATTACTGGCTTGACAGCTCAGCCAGTCTTTCTGAGGGGACAACTACAGTCTCTGTACTCAGCGCTGGTCTGGGGACTCTCGTCACTTGTGAGGGGTGCCTCTGCCTGGATGGGAACGTCCAAACTTGGGGCACTGTCGGCTCCTTGCTCTGCAGGCTCTGTTTCTACAACACTTGACTCATTTTGCGAAGGCCCAGGCACAATCAAACTTTGAGGCACTGAAGGGGGTTGTCAGCACTCTCATGGTGTTCTTCAAATTCTGGTATGTCACCAGAAAGACTCATTCCATCAGCCCCTCCCTCAGGCAAACCATACAGTTCCACAATACACAGAGACTCAGCATCTTCAGACATGATACTTGGCACTTCACTTTCATGGAGCATTGGCTCCAAGGACAACGCTGGGGGGTTAGGCAGTCCAGAAGACCCAGCTTCATCTCCACAATTAATCATGGGGTTACCTTGAAACAGCTGACTCAGTTCATAAGAGGGGTAATAGGCATAGTCGCACTCACTTTCGTCAGAAGTGGATTGACAGTCACTATCATCCTGGGCCTGCTGTGGAGGAAACCTTAAATCTGCGACCACTGGGGTAAGTTGACTCTGTCTCTTTCTTGTAGCAGCATGAGTCACCGGCCCAAGGGGCTCAATTTCTGGGGTTCAGCCTCAATCATGACTTGGCCGATAGGTAGCAAGTGGTTACGGTGCATGGTCTTGACAGTTTTGGAGTTGTTCTCTGGGTGCACCTTGTACACAGGTAAATCGTCCAACTTTCCAATTACTACATGGGGAAGATGGTGCCACCGATCAGCAATTTTGTGTTTACCATGCAGTCCCAAATTACGTAGCAACACACGGTCTCCAGGTCGAAGCTTTACTTTTTTATCATGCCTCTCTTTGTTGGCTAGATTTCTCTTGACGGCCATTGTTTTGGCCAGTTGATAGGCATGGTTCAATTGAGCTTTCAGTTTTTGTACATATTGCAAGTAGTTTTTGGCTCGGACCCCATCTGGAGAGACCCCAAAGCAGACATCAACTGGCAGCCGGGCCTCTCTCCCAAACATGAGGCAGTAGAGGGAGAACCCAGTAGCATCATTTTTCATGCAACTGTATGCATGTACCAAGATGCTAATCTGTTGGCTCCATTTATGCTTGTCTTTTGGGTGGAGGGTGCCCAGCATGTCTAGAAGGGTGCGGTTAAATGTTCTGTTGAGGGTCTCTGTGGGTGATAGGGGTGGTTCTGACTCGCACTCTCATAGAGAGCATTCTTTGATTAGTCGACTCTCAAGTTCTGCCCTGGTCAGAGTGAAACTCTGGGGGTACCATAGTGGAGGAAGAAATTTTCCACTAGCACCTTGGCCACGGTAGATGCCTGTTGATCTTTGGTGGGAAAAGCTTGTGCATACCGTATAAAATGATCCGTAACCACTAACACATTGCCAATGTTCCGCTGATCAGGTTCTAAACACAAGAAGTCTATGCAGATGAGTTCCATGGGGTCACTGGTAGTAATATTAACAAGGGGGACAACCCTCTGAGGCAGGGCTTTTCTTTGTAGGCAGCGACTACAAGTCCTAGCATGGTGCTCAACATTGGCCCCCATTTTGGGCCGGTAGAAGTGAGATCGTACCAGGTCAAGGGTTCTGTCAATACCGAGGTGCCCCATGTGATTGTGGAGGGACCTCAGTACCAAATCTTTAAAGGCTGTGGGCAAGACCAATTGTTGCTTGTCTACTTTGCCACTACGATCTACTGTCTCTCTGTACAACAACTGATTGAGCAACTTTAATCTGGGGCCTTCTTTAAACAATAAAGCAGTTCACAAGTCAGTGGAACATAACTTAGATACATCTTTCCCCGCACACAGGGCATCAGGTGCTGTCTGAATCATAGGATCTTGGGATTGAACCCACTGAATGCTGTTACTGTCAAATTGAGGTAGTGCACTAATATCTAGAGCAGAGAAGTGGCAATAAGCAGCTGGTATGCAGGTGTCAGAAGGGCCCAAGCAATCTACTAAACAGTCCACTGTGTCCGCAGACATCTGTTCATCTCTATCAAACTTTTGGCCCAATGCTTGAATGTTAGGTTCAGACAGCCTGACCCAATCACTCTTGGAAGTGGGCCTTCGTCATAGGGCGTCAGCATCAATATGGTTCAGGCCCGGTCTGTTTTCAACAGCATAATCATAGGTTGATAATGCAGAAAGCCAGCGGTGCCCAGTGGCGTCTAACTTAGCTGAAGTCTGTACATACAGTAGGTCAATGGGTAATTGTCAGTCTTCACTAATATCTTTGCCCCGCAGAGGTATTCATGAAACTGGTCAATGATGGCCCATTTTAGCGCAAGGAACTCCAACTTATGCACAGGGTAGTTTCGTTCGGACAGGGTCAAGCTCCTACTTGCGAAAGCTACTGGTCTCAGGCCATACTCATGGTCTTGATACAGCACTGCTCCTAGACTCTGTAGACTAGCATCCGTATGCAGCACATATGGTTTGGTGGGGTCAGCATAGGTGAGGATGGGGGTGTGTGGGTGAGCTGATATATGATCTCATGGACAGCTGCTTCACAGTCGGATATCCAGCGGGGCCTGAAGAGTTCACCTGGGTGGAAGTATACTTTTTCTGTTTTTTTAATGGCCCCTTTTTTGTATTTACGATTGATAGGAGGGTAACCCTGTGTAAGGTTCAAGAGTGGGCGAATCACCTTGGAATAGTCTTTTAGGAACCTGCGGTATTAGCCACAGAACCCCAGGAAATGTTGTAGTTCTTTCAGATTATGGGGCTGGGGCCAAGTAGTCAGTGCTTCAACCTTACTGGGATCAGTCTCTATCCCTTTTGTAGATACTATGTGCCCCATATACTTCATGGAAGTTTGGAAAAACTGGCACTTGTCAATGGACAGCTTGAGGCCAAAGTCTTCCAGTTGGTCTAGGACTTTAAACAGTCAGTTCTCATGCTCCTCTATGGTGCTCCCAAACACAATGACATCGTCCAAGTACACCAGGCATTCCAGCAAATTCATATCTCCTACCGCATGTTCCATCAGTCGCTGAAACGTGGCTGTGGCACCCGATATCACCTGTGGCATCCTCAGAAACTCATAGAACCCCAACGGACAGATGAAGGCTGTTTTCTCATGGTCTTCTGGGGCCATCGGGATCTAGTAGTATCCACTGAGAAGATCCAACACTGAGAACCATTTGCTCCCATTCAAGCAGTCCAGGGCATCTTGTATACAAGGCATAGTGTATTGGTCTGGGATAGTCCGCCGGTTCAGGCTCAATAATCAACACACATCCTCACAGACCCATTCTTCTTACGCACAACCACAATGGGAGAGGTGTATGGGCTCCTGGATTCTTGTATCACACCAGCAGCGAGCATTTCCTGCAGGTGTCTTCTCACATCATCTATGTCTGCTGGGGCTAGGCGTCGGGACCTCCCTTGAAATGGACGTTCATCGTGCAGGCGTATATGATGCTCCACACCATGGACACATCCCACATCCTATTCTTTCAACAAAAACACTTGGTCTCTCTGGGCAAGTCTCTTGTTAATTCTAGCCTTCCATTCAGCTGGCAATGAGGAGTCACCAAAGTCAAACAAGTCTGGGGTCACGCTCTCCTTCTCACTGGGGTGCTTGTTTCTGGGCAATACTGCAGTGTCTGCACAGTGTACCATAGCTAGGGTGCACCCTCTGTTCACCCGGATCTCCCGATCTGACACATTGTGAATCTGGACCATCACACGTCATGCATAGGCATGGGCATGAGCAGGCAAGATGCTGTGCTTGACCAATAATCCTTCTGGCAATTTTCCATCACCTGGTGCATCCAACATCAGTATTTTATTCTTGACATCTTTCCGGAGGCATACCTCCCCTTGAATGGTACACTGGGCGTTAGGGTCCAGTACCATTGAATCAGGATCCTTCTTCCACACAATCCCCACTGGTTCATCCTGGTCTACTTTCTTGGATTTCTGTTGCAAATCATAAGTCCTCTTAATCAGAGCCGGAATTCTCAGGGCCCTCCCAGTCCATTGCCCTTGTTTCTCGTGACAGAGTTGCACCAGTCTCCCAAACATATGGGCGTTTGTCCCAAATAACAGGGGGACACCATCATACAGTCCACTGGAGGGACACACTAGGGCCAATGTCTCTACTCGCTCCTCTACACCAGTTACAGTTGAGGGAAAAGACAACCAGAGGTGGACATACCCTAGGTAGGGATAAGACTTGTCGCTCAGGTCCCACACATGTAGGCCTTCCAGGGATTGCAAAGGCACATCAGATAAGTGTTTGTCATACCAGTCCTGGAATACAATGATCACTTGCGACCCACTGTGAAGCACTGCCCCAGTATGAATACCATTCACAGTCACCGTAGCCTCCATTGAAGGGCCCACTATTTTGGACCAGTCTGGAGATGCAGTAGCAGAGGCCTGGACAGACGATTTAGCCACAAAGAAATTTTAGTTAGGGTTTCTCAAACCCTCACTGCGGTCATTTCAGGCACCCCTTGGCCGCTGATTTGCTTTTCGGAGCTCCCCTTGGAGTCTGTTTATTACTCTTTCGAAGTCCTTCTGAGACCGGCATTCCCTTTTCATATGGCCATCCTTTCCACAGTTGTGACAAATGATAGACTCCTGGGTCATCCTGGGAGAGAACGATGTATGAGGAACTGAAGCGAAGTAGAGATTGGGGTCTAGTATCTGCTTGCAGTGGTGAGAGGTGAAGTGCAATGTGTCTTAACAGTTCCTCTTTAGAGTGGCAGTCAATCCGGGTGATCTCAGCCTTGAGCCACACTTGGTAGTGGATGCCTGAGGTGATCCCCATCCCCATGGCAGTCACATCCTGAAAGGGACCAGAATCTTGTTCCATGGGGAAAACCCTTGCAGAGGCACCAGTCTTCAACTCTCGGACTTCCTTTAGTAGCTCGTCTTTCCAATGCTGGGCCCAGGGCGGGAAGTCTTTTGCATTCTCAGAGTGCTCGTTAAGTGCCGACTTTTGGCCCTGAGCCTCACTTGGCTGATCACTCTTGGTCACTTGCACAGCAGCAGCTGATATGGATGTAATTGTCCCATGGGGTCGCCTTTGCTCAACCCCCCAAATTTCTTTCATTAGCTCGTCATAGGAGGGGGGGCGATTTCAGTCGGGTGGCAAGGCGCAACTGAAGCAGTAACAGTTCTGAAAACAGGTCAGACTTAAGGATCCAGTCCAGCCTAGTTTGATCTAATTCATTTGATGGCAAACTACCCTTTCTGAGGCACTCTTGTAGCAGCTTTTCGAGCTGAGGTACATACACTGACAATGGCCCCCCAGGGTACTGCTGAGCGTTTCTTACTCTCCACCACAGATCCTCATCTGAATCTGGGCTCCCATACACATTCTCCAAAGCATCAAGATAGTCCCGTGCAGTTGCTCTGGGGTTTTTGGCCCACTTAACACAGCTGGTAGCCAGGGCAGGACCTCGGAGGCTCTCACTCAACCTCTTTTGTTTCTCTGCTTCTGAGCATTGCCATTCAAGTACTAGAGGGGCAACATAGTCTATCCGGGTCTCCCAGTCATCCTCCCCCTGGGGGGTGGAGAGGGTGCCCGAGAAGATTCTCAGCCTTCGGTAGGAGTTGTGACTAATGGCAGGTACAAATATAAGGGCCAGCACCGGCATAGGCACAGAAGGCGGGGCAGTAACAGGTGCTGGAGTTTGAGGGGGTGTTGGGGAAGGAACACCCCCAGGTGGCAGTAATAGTTTCTTAAAGTCCTCTGTGGTTTTCCCTTCCTCCAGCAACAACTTAGCAAATTTCTCCTCAAAAGTCTCAGATAATGGTGGGAGCTCATCCTCCCCGGGGTCTTTACTGTCTTTTGTTATCACTCTCCAGGCAGCTGGAACCCCTTCTGGGGCAATAGTCTGTGGCACTTTAGAGCTGTCCATGAGGTCACTACACTCTACCAAGGCTATGAAAGTTTGGGCAATCAAATCAGCCTGTCGATGCACCACCACAGGGTTTTTTAGACATTCAGCTTTGGAGAGTGCTCCCTCTACAGTGTCTTTACTAGTACCCAGGGGAATATCCAGTATAAGTAGAGCATTTTTGGGGTCAGTCTTCTGCCCAGTACCCCACCCCACCAACTGGTGTACAGCCATTTCTACTGGGGTAGCCATTAATCTTTAACAATGATTCATAATTTTTGGCCACTAGAAGGCACAAAATCCCAGCAGTGCCTCCAAAATGTAACACCTAGGTGGCGCTATCGAAAGAGCTACTACCCCTGCCTGCTTGGCTAATAGCAGGTTAAGGGGCCTGAGTTCTGAAACGGGTGCCTCCACCTGGAGGTCAGGGTTGGTAGTGGTCAAGCTAACCTGGGCATAGCCCTCCGGAACACTGTAACCCCCCTCTTTCCTTACTAGTGGCCGGAACAATACACTATAATCACTTTCACAATACCCATGATACACCACACAAGTACCCACACTGTTTGCAGTTACCAACAGGGCTTTCCTCTGGCCCGGCCCTGGGGACCCCCTGTAAAACAAGGTTATACACAGCAAATAACAGCAGTACAGTACTCTTGCACAAACTGGAACCACAGTTATGGTAAATGTAAAAAAGAGTTAGATCTGATTTATTTAAGGGACTTGAACAAGGGAGGGGTGTAATCTGGTTAATTTGCTTCAAGGCTGTATCAATCAAACAGTTATGCATGCACTTCAGGGTCCATAAACAGTCACACACTCTGGGTACCCAGATGGAGAACAGTGGGTTTGCCAGGAACGTTGTAGCTGGTTGGGGCCCTGTGATGGACGGAAACAACATGCACAATACACACTATTTGTAATCCAGAGGTGGAGGGCTTAGTTCGTGAAAAGAAAACAACAAGACAATCAGATGACACACTTTTAAATTAGGCTGTTGTTGCAGAGAGCTACCCTGATGATTACTCACGATATCCAAGACTGGACACAGGCTGATGTAAATCGAGACAGCAGGTGGTTAATCTGGAGTGCCAGGAGAACTGGGCCCACACAAATTGCAGAGGTGTCATTCCTGTTCAAGCGTGGAGCAGGGGGCTGATCCCCAGGCAGGTCCCTCATCGATGGCTTTCTCTGTGCAGCGGGTAGTCTGGCTGGACCAGTGTGGCAAGGCCCCGGCCAAATGGAGACAAATTCAGATACAGTCCATTTTAGGCTGGATTCACACAGTGGGGAACCAAATCACGACCCACTGACAACTCACAGTACATTTACATGTAAGGAAATTCTACTGTACCAGGCAAACCGCTCTCCGGTCGTGATCGCAAAGTCTCTGCACAAACCAGGGATTCAAAAGCAGCTGAAAATCCTGATAGGCCGATCGCATTCAGCAAAATCTTCAGTCTTCTTCAGGTATGAGCCTGGTAAAAAATCAGTGGCTTACTTCGTTCTCACAAACTTGGATTTAGTCCGAATTATCTTCTCTTCTCTCCCTTTCAGGGGCAGCAGGCAGACATGCAGACCACAACTCAGACCTTTCCACAGTTCTCCTGTGCGAAACTACATGAGCGGCTGCTTGACTGTCTCAGCTGTTGCTTCTTCAGCTCCCAACTATATCTGACTCAACTGCCAGCAAGCTGGGACTTTCCCAGAATCCAAAGGTTAGGTTGGCTGATCTGTCTGTCAGCAACAAAGAGCCCCTTCAGGTGCAAAAGGCCCTCAAAGCGCCAACTACAACTCCTACAGATTTTGACTTCAGACAGCTCCTGTAGTCCGCTCCATTTTAGGTCCCACCAGTACTGATTGTCCATTTCAGTAGTGTCCAGGACCAAGATAGTGGAGATAAATAAAACAGTCCTTACCGCAAAGAAGGCAGGTTAGACAAACTACATTATCATTATCACTCTAAATGATTTTCAGTAAATAGATCTTTCAACAGAGCTCCCTCTCAGATTACTTATGACTGCAATCCAGGCAGCTCTTAAAGAGACAGTGCATAGAGGCTATTCAGGCACTCTCTGGCAATCACATTTAAACTGCTAAAATGCAGGACACCAGCCTGGCAGTGAGCATTTAGGCAAGCTCAAGGAAGACTTTTCAGGAACCCTCATTTGTAGGGGGGGTTACACAGTCATAATTAATCCGAGAGGGAGTTCTGTTAGAAGATGTACTTGTTTGCTGATCTTTTCTTAGAGTAGTAAAAATATTGCAGTTTGTTCTAACCTGCCTTCTTTGCAGCATGGACAGTTCTGTTTGTTTCCATCATCTTGGTCCTGGACTATAGAATAGGCTAATCAGTACATTTGGGACTCTAAAATGGAGCCTGCCGACAGGGGCTTGATGGGGCCAAAACCTTTAGGGATTGTAGTTTTGGGCTTTTGATGCCTAAAATAACCTGGAGGGGGAGCCCTTGTTGTGACTGAGCGACAGATCAGCCAACCGAACCTTTTGGATCTTGGGGAAAGTCCCACACTGCTTGCAGTTTCAAGTTAGATCTGAGCTTAAGTGAAGAAGTAACAGCTTGAGATAGTTCGAGCAAATAATCCATAGTGGATTCACGGGAGAACTCTGGAAAGGCCTGAGTTTGGCCTGCATGCCTGCCTGCTGTTCCTGAGAGGGAACTTGTGCGTTTTTTGGACTGAATCCGAACTTGGAGAGCGAATTAAGCCACTGAATTGTAACCAGGCTTTAACCTGAAGAAGATTGAAGATTTGTTGAATGCAATCAGCCTGTCAGGGCTTCCAGCTACCTCTGAACTCCCGGATTGTGCAGAGACTCTGTAATTGCTACCTGAGAGCCATTTGCCTGGTACAGTGGAATTTTCTTACATGTGAATGTGCTGTGTGCTTATAGTGGGTTGTGATTTGGTTCCTCACTGTGTGTCTGAACTGTGTTTTGCTTGGTGGAGGCTGTATCCAGCTCCACGGACTGAATCCGTATCCATTTCCATTTGCCTGGGCTCGGCTACACTGGCCCGGCCAGAATACCTGCTACACAGAGAAAGTCATCGATGAGAGACCGGCCTGGGGATAACCCCATGCCCAATGCCTTGTACAGGAATGATGCCTTGGTGATTCATGTGGGCCCTGCTTCTCTGGGCACTCCTGCAGTCTCATTTTCATCCTGCCTGTGTCCAGTATTGGGTATCGTGAGTAAGCATCAGGGTAGCTCCCTGCAACAACAGCTAAATCTAAAAGTGTTGTCATCTGATTGTCTTGTTGCTTTTTCTTTCACAAACTGAGCCCTCTGGCTCCGGATTACAAATAGTGTGTGTTGTGCAAGTTGCTTTCTTCCATCATAAGGCCGCAACCAGCTGCAATGTTCCTGGATAGCCCACCATTTTCCTACCTGGGTACCTAGAGTGTGTGACCGTGTAAGGACTCTGAACTGCATGCATAACTGTCTGATTAATATAGCTTTTAAGCAAATCAACCTGATTACACCCCTCCCTTGTTCAAGTCCCCTGGATAAATCAGATTTAACTTTGTTTGCATTTAACCTGACTGTGGTTCCAGTTTGTGCCAAGAGTATTGTACTGTTATTTGCTGTGCTTAACCTTGTTTTACACGGGGTACTGTTATTTGCTGTGCTTAACCTTGTTTTACACGGGGTCCCCAGGGTCAAGCTAGAGGAACCAGCCGTGGTGGCTGTGACATAGACAACCAGCTCTGAGTGCTCAAGTGCTGTGTTAATTTTTTTTTATTACATATAAAATATGTGATGGGAAGGTCAGTTTGAGAAAACACAGTCTTGCTGACCTGGCACATCAAAACCCCCCAAGGATAAGTTCAAAGGACAGGAGGTATTTTAAACTGCAGATATCTGGGGTGCAATTACCTTGTCAATTTGCTTTCATCCCAGGAAATAAGATTAGCCAGTCATAATTCCTTCAGGGAAAATCCTTTGATTTACAATAGTTCTCAGGAACAACTTGAGAGGGAGGGGTGTCGAGGGAAGCCAGAATGGACTTTGAAGAGAAGTTGATGTCTGAACCAGGGAGGACCCAGACAAATTTGGAAGGCCCAATATTAATTTCCCGGGGAACCCTTGAATTACATTAGAGAGACCTTTGAGGTGTAGATTTCAAGGTCTAGATGGGATTACAGAGGCAAATACACATTTGTTTTGAATACAGTGACTTAGATCAGAAACTTTTGAAATATATGTGTAGCAGAGCACAAACCAGTTCTGACCAGTTACTCTGAGGAGAGGAAATTGAGTATATCACTTATTTTTTTTTAAATCTTGTTGGGACATCCTGTGTGGTAACATATAACTTTTAATATACCAAGGTGGAGTTTAATGATCTCAGACAGGAGGCCGGTTCAGAACTCTTTTATCCAACTGAGCAAGCCTTAGAGACACACAAGACAATAATTCTGACTGAGAGGAGAGAGACCATCAAAGCACTGAAGTAAGGACCTTAGACAAGATTAGTCTGAAGTTATAAATTGTAGGAACTGTACTTTACTTATTTGTTTTAAGGCTGTATGTGTTGGGATATATATTTGTTCTGTAATTATTGTTCTGTTTTGATATTTTAAAGTAAAGATTTTACAATGGAACTGTCTGAGTGCCTTGACATGTCTTTTATTTTAAGTGGAGCTTTTAAAGGTTATAGTAACACTGTGTATGGGCTTATTGTATACCAAACTGGGGAAATGGATAGAGTTCTCCTAAGAGTCTTGCACTAGAGGTTCTAAGGGTTCATTTGAAAGACCTGGTTGGGTGCCTGTAGGCAAAAAGATATCTAGCCCCCTGAAGACAGAATTATCTAGACTGATAATTGGATATGCATGAAGAGGTTATCAGTTTAAATACCTCCAGAGCTTGAGACTAAGCTGACTTGAACCCACAAAACAGACAAGAGGGTTACCTTGTCTGTTACACTGTACACAAATCATACGCTCAGAGGTTGGTGCTTTGGGAGTAGTGGGCTGACCGGCTGAGCGAGTTTGTGACAGATTTGGTTGGCAGCGGTGGCATAAAAGTTTGGTGGTATAAGCTTCATTGCACAGTGTGTCAACTTGAGACTGTTTAGCTCTCTTGGAAAAAAGAATGGCAGTGTTTTATTTCAAAAGGAAACAGAACTATATCCCTTGACTTACAGTTAAGTTCCCACCTATTTTTTTTTCCTGAAGTGCCAGTCAGAAGAGTATTAGTAGTGAGGGAAGAAGAAAATGGCTTCCGACTACAGCAGGCACACTGTAGATTCCTTAAAGCAGTTGTGCGGGGACAGGGGAGTCCCATTTGGGGTGAAAGCCAGTAAGCAGAACCTCATAGACACCCTGATGGTAGCAGATACCCAAGGCAGCGAGTCACCAACCGTGACTGAAAAGGACCAGACCTTGAGTGTGGCAGAACTAGTGGCCATTGAGGGGTCCCGAGCCAATGAGGCGGACAGCAGGGCCACTGTCAGTGAAGGGCCACAGCAGCAGGGGATGGTCACCAGTATCCTGAATCCAGAGGTGCTCAAACTGCAAATTGAGTTGCACAGGATGGAACTGGAGGCAGAGTGACAACAGAGAGAGGCAGATCGTGAGGCAGAGTGACAACAGAGGGAGGCGGACCATGAGGAATGTGAGTGCCAGTGAGAGGCAGAGGAGAAGAGAGAGTGAGAATGCAGAGAGGCAGAGGAGCGGAGAGAGGAGTGCCAGTGGCAACATGAACTGGAAAAGCTAACCTCCAGTGGCACCAGGGCAGGTAAGTGGCTTGGGTTTAACTGGGACTACAGGACTGGGTTACAAATTGAACTCTAAATTAATAGCTGAGTTTAAGGATGGGGAGGACATGGACACCTTTTTAAATTCTTTTGAAAGAAGTTTGTATTCAGGCTAAAATTCCTAAAGAGTCCTGAAGCTTCCAGCTATGCCCTCTACTTACCGGAAGAGCTCGGGATGCATTGGGTCAAATGGACAATAAAGACAGTGATGATTACAGCAAGTTAAAAGCTGCACTACTAAAAAAGTTTGAATAACTGCTGAATCATACTGAACTAAATTCTGTAAGCTCAGGAGAAGCCCTGATATGAGCTATAAGGAGCTAGCCACGAAACAACGTCAGTTTTTAAAACATTAGTGGGAAGAAATTGAGGCAAACACTGTTGATAAAATTGAAAATGTGATTTTATTAGAACAGATTTATTGGGCATGCCCAGCAGAGTTAAAAACCTGGCTAGAGGACTGAGATCCAAAAACAGTGCAAGTGGCTGCAGAACTCTCAGACCGCTATGCCAAGAGCAGACCTGCTCTGAGAGAGTGAATGGGGCGAGTGTGGCACAGAAAGGGAAAAGCGTGCTTCAGGGCTGCTAAAACTCTCACTGCCTCCACCGAAACCAGTTAGCCCCAGGTTTCAAAGAAAAGATTTCTCTGAAGTAAGAAATGTTTGTTGATTATGTAAAGAAACTGGGCTCATTGGCAGACAGTGTCCAAGAAGGGCAAGCAATAATACGCTAAGTGGTACCAGAAAGGAAGTGGGTTGTTTGTGTTTCCCTGGAAGCATGCCAGTGAACATGAGGGAACACATGCACCCAGTCATGGTAAATGGCATACAGACACAGGGGTTAAGGGACACAGGGGCATCCCTGACATTGGTAAAAGGGAATCTGGTACAGCCTGGTCAGCTTATACCCAATAAATACGTGACTGTACAGGACTTTGCGGGTGAAGAGAAAACATTGCCACTGACCAGTGTTCTCCTGGACTAGGGTGAAACAGGGGGAACTGTGCAACAGGTGGCTGTAGCCAACACATTAGCAGTGGATGTGATCTTGGGTAACAATCTCCAGCAGGGGGTGGTATGTGCAGTTACCCATAGCCAAGTGGCCAGGGAAAATTGTAGTTCCCTGAGCCCCCCAGAAGCCATTGGGGAAGATACTGAGAGGCTGGTTCCCCAGCCTGTGTCTCCAGAGGGGGAGACTGATAAAAAGGGGGTAGAAATTTCCCCAGTAGCAAGTAACCCCATAGCTACAGAGGGTTACTCCAAAGAGGGAGGGGTGACCCCTTGTCAGAGGGTAGGGATTGACAGTGATCCTGAGGGCCCTGACGCTAGTGCTCTGGACCCCTAGTTTAGTGACTGAAGGGGACATGTCCCATGCCTTGGCAAGGTGTGAGGGGTTCGCAGCTGCTCAGAGAAGTGACCCTAGTTTAGAGAAGCTGAGGGCTTGGGCACACTTGGATGGTGCACAGGGAGGTGATGGCAGACATAAGGTTTATTGGGAAAATGGACTTATGTATACACAGGCAGTACAGACAGAGGGAGGGATGCTAGGCAGGCAGCTTGTCTTTCCCCAGGGATATCATGAGCAGTTGCTCAAGGTTGCCCATGATATTCCCTTGTCTGGTCATCTGGGAATCATGCACACAATGCAGCGTTGGCCCAGAATTTATATTTGCCTAACTTCACCCAGCAGGTGAAGGAGTATTGCAGGTCTTGTCACTGGTGCCAAGAAATAGAGAAGGTGGGCAAGAAAACCCAAGCCGCCCTGATCCCCTTGCCCATAGTGGAGGAGCCATTCCAGAGGGTAGGAATGGATATTATGGGGCCTTTAAATACCCCTAGCTCCTCAGGGAAGAGATTCATCTTGACTGTGATGGATTATGCCACCCGGTACCCAGAGGCAGTCGCCCTTTCCTCACTGAGGACGGAAAAAGTGGCAGATGCCTTGTTTGGGATTTTCTCCTGTGTTGGGTTTCCACAGGAGGTAATCACCAATCAAGGGGGTTCCTTCATGTCGGACTTAATGAAATGTCTATGGAAGAAGTGTGGGGTGGTGCAGAGATGCATGACACCGTATCACCCACAAGCCAATGGGCTTGTGGAACGCTTCAATGGTACCCTAAAGTCAATGCTCCTGGTGTTTGCTGAACAGCATGGGAGGGACTAGAAGAAATACCTTCCCCACCTGTTGTTCTCATATAGGGAGGTGCCCCAAGAGTCAACAGGATTTTCCCCCTTCGAACTCTTGTATGGACGCTGGGTATGTGGGCCCCTAGACCTGATCCTGGAGGACTGGGAAGGCAAGCACACCACCCAGGGAACTCTCATTGTGGATTACATCCTAAGGTTTCGGGAAAGGCTGAAGGAGTTTATGGGGACAGCCCAGAGCAACCTGGCAGCTGCCCAACAGAAACAAAAGTATGGTACGACCGCAGAGCCAGAGGCTCATTCGTACATGGTGGGTCAGGACGTCATGGTTCTTATTCCGGTCCGGAAAGACAAGCTGCAAGCTGAGTGGGCAGGACTGTACAAAGTGGTTTGGAAGGTAAATGACGTAAACTACATTGTGGAGTTACCTGACTGTAGACAGACAGCAAGGATGTACCGTGTCAACATGATTAAGCCATATGCAAATAGGGCTGACCTGGTGTTCGCAGTGTGTAGTCATGGGGAGGGGACAGACGGAGGAGGCCCCCTTCTGGACTTGCTGGAAGAGAGCAAGCAGGAGTCCTCTATGGAGGCAGTAAAATTGTCTCCCCAGCTGTCCAGGACCAGATCCAGAAAGTCAGGGAGGTTTTAGCAGACTTTGGCCCCTTGTTTAGCGCCAAGCCTGGACTAACCCCCTTAGCAACACATGATGTGGAGACAGGAACACAGACGCCCATACGGCAGACAGCATATCGGGTGTCAGAAGCTGTCCAAAAGAACATTAGGAGGGAAGTGGAGGAGATGTTGGATTTATGGGTAATCCAGAGATCCCACAGTCCCTGGGCCTTACCCGTAGTCCTTGTACCCAAGCCAGATGGCTCAACTCATTTCTGTGTAGACTATCATGGACTGAATGCAGTCATGAAGTCAGACACCCATCCGATGCCCTGTACGGACGAACTCCTGGACAAGATGGGGGGGCAACCTACCTTACGGCCATTGACCTGACAAAGGGGTATTGGCAGGTAGAGTTGACGGACAAAGCTAGGGAGAGGTCGGCCTTCATCACTCTGATAGGCTTATTTGAGTTCAAAGTAATGCCTTTCGAAATGAAGAATGCCCCGGTCACTTTCCAAAGGTTGGTGAACCAGGTGTTAAATGGTGCTGAGGAGTACACTGTGGCTTACCTGGATGACATTGCCATCTTCAGTACCAGCTGGGAGGAACACCTGTCACACCTTAGGGAAATGCTGGGCAGAATACAGAGCTGGGCTCACTGTAAAACCTGAGAAGTGCCAGGTGGCCATGGGAGAAGTGGCATACCTCGGGCATGTGGTAGGCCGGGGACAGCGCTGCCCTAACCAGATAAAAATAGAGGTAATACAGGCATGGCTCAGACCAGAAACTCAGAAGCAGGTCAGGAGTTTTCTTGGGACAGCAGGGTACTATCGAAAATTTGTACAAAATTACAGTGCCCTGGCTGCTCCCCTATCTGACCTGACAAAGAAACGGATGCCCAAGAAAATTACTTGGGGTCCAGCCTGTGAGAAAGCCTTTACCAGATTGAAGGAGGCACTGTGCAGTGCTCCTGTTTTGACAAATCCGGACTATAGCAAAACTTTTATAGTTCAGACGGATGTCTCAGATGGGGGTATTGGGGCAGTACTAAGTCAGACATCCAGCGAAGGGAGGGACCACCTCATAGCCTACCTGAGCCAAATGTTGCTCCCCAAGGAACATGCATACTCCACGGTGGAAAAGGAGTGTCTTGCCCTAGTGTGGGCCCTAAAGAAATTGGAGACATACTTGTATGGGCAGCCTTTTGTGGTGCAGACTGACCACAACCCCCTGGTTTTGTTGACGCAGATGGGGAAAAACAATAGTAGACTGCTCAGGTGGAGTCTTGCTTTACAAGGGTATGATTTGAAAATTGTACATAGGGCCAGAGTCAAGAATAAGAACTCAGATGGACTGTCTAGGGTCTATGAGGAGTGAACTAATCTGGGAAGCTCATCCCATGTAGGGGATGGATCCCCCAAATTCAGTCTAGGTGGGGAGGAGTGTGACATAGACATCCAGCTCTGAGTGCTCGAGTGCAGTATTAATTTTTTTTTTATTACATATAAAATATGTGATGGGAAGGTCAGTTTGAGGAAACACAGTCTTGCTGATCTGGCACATCAAAATCCCCCAGGGATAAGTTCAAAGGACAGGAGGTATTTTAAACTGCAGATATCTGGGGTGCAGTTACCTTGTCAATTTGCTTTCTTCACAGGAAATAAGATTAGCCATTCATAATTCCCTCAGGGAAAATCCTTTGACTTACAATAGTTCTCAGGAAGAACTTGAGAGGGAAGGGTGTCGAGGGAAGCCAGAATGGACATTGAAGAGAAGTTGATGTCTGAACCAGGGAGGACCCAGACGAATTTGGAAGGTCCAATATACATTTCCCGGGGAACCCTTGAATTACATTAGAGAGACCTTTGAGGTGTAGACTTCAAGGTCCAAATGGGATTACAGAGGCAAATACACTTTTGCTTTGAATACAGTGACTTAGATCAAAGAAACTTTTGAAATGTATGTGTAGCAGAGCACAATCCAGTTCTGACCAGTTACTCTGAGGAGAGGAAATTGAGTATGTCACTTATCATTTTTTTAAATCTTGTTGGGACATCCTGTGTGGTAACATATAACTTTTAATACACCAAGGCAGAGTTTAATAATCTCAGACAGGAGGCCGGCTCAGAACTCTTTTATCCAACTGAGCAAGCCTTAGAGACACACAAGACAATAATTCTGACTGAGAGGAGAGAGACCATCAAAGCACTGAAGTAAGGACCTTAGACAAGATTAGTCTGAAGTTATAAATTGTAGGAACTGTACTTTTACTTATTTGTTTTAAGGCTGTATGTGTTGGGATATATATTTGTTCTGTAATTATTGTTCTGTTTTGATATTTTAAAGTAAAGAGATTTTACAACGGAACTGTCTGGAGTGCCTTGACGTTTCTTTTTATTTTAAGTGGAGCTTTTAAAAGGTTATAGTAACACTGTGTATGGGCTTATCGTATACCAAACTGGGAAATGGATAGTCCTCTAAAATCTTGCCTAGAGTTCTAAGGGTTCATTTGAAAGACCTGGCTGGGTGCCCGTAGGCAAAGATATCTGGCCCCCCCGAAGACAGAATTATCTGAGCCTGATAATTGGGTATGCTAACAAGAGGTTATCAGTTTGAATCCCTCCAGAGCTTGAGATTAAGGTGACTTGAACCCAAAAAACAGACAAGAGGGTTACCTTGTCTGTTACACTGTACACAAATCATACACTCAGAGGTTGGCACTTTGGGAGTAGAGGGCTGACCGGCTGAACGAGTTTGTGACAGTGGTAAGTGCAAACAGTGTGGGTAATTGCCTGGTGAATAAGGGTCATTGTGAAAGTAATTATTATATATTATACCATGGACCTCAGCCACTGACCAATGAGATAGGCAGGCTGGCACCTTACCTCCATAGATTATCTACTAATAATCACCACAAAACGTGCCAGCCAGTCGCATCTTTAAAAAAAAAATCCGAGGCCGAAATCACAAAACTCCGACCGCCATCTTGTTTCCCCGCTAAGCGGAGACCGTAAAAAAGCAGCTCCGTACATCAGGAAAACCAAACAAAATAAAAACAGTGCTGTAATAGTGACTGGCTTATTACGCATTATACCAAGTACTGCTTTTTTTAAAATAATAAAAAGCAGTACTTGTATAATGTAATAAGCACTCGGGGATCTAGAGTTAATTGGGATTACCACGGCTGGGGCTGGATTTACCCACTTGGCTCGCGCCTCATGGGGCAAACCACCCCAGCCATGGTAAATCCCCCGATAACCCACACCCCCTTGTGGCTTATTGCTTAATTGTTCAGGCCACTAGAAGGGAAAGAGGGGGGTTACAGTGTCCTGGAGGGCTATGCCAAGGTTAGCTTGACCACTAACAACCCTGACCTCCGGGTGGAGGTGCCCATTTCATTACCCAGGCCCCTTAACCTGCTACTAGCCAAGCAGACAGGGGTAGTAGCCCTTGGGATAGCGCCACCTAGGGGTTACACTGAGGGAGTAGGATGGGGAGAGGGAGAAAGAGTAGTGAGAAGGCGTAGCAGTGATGGAGGAAGAGCCAGAGTTTGGATATAAGGGTGAAAGAGTGAAAAGTGATACCTGCCTTCAAGGGAGGAACAGAGTGCTGTGAGTAGCCTGTCTGTACTTGGTCTCAGTATAACACTGGGACTGGTAAATAGCAAACTGGAGCTATTAATAGCTCCATCTATTACTACTTACAATACAGGCTCCTGCAGCTGCTCTCCTGCTCTGACATCAACCGCTAGAGCTTTGCACTGCTAGAGGTGCTTGATACGAAATGCCTGGCAGGTGGGACAGCAGGATCAGCCAGATAAAATGTAAACACTACAAAGCCTACAAGTAAAAAAATGCAAAGTCCATGTGAAAATCTTAACAGTTCCCTTTAAGGGCGAAGTGACCAAAGGTATGATAGAGGCAGATCCTGTCTGGACAAGGTGGACTGGAGGGCTAGATGGTAGATGACATCCCTGTAATCATACATTGGGAGGATAATTTTGGAACAATCTTGGACCCGGCAGGGAGTAGGATACAAAACTTGTTTCTGTACAGTGTGCCTACTTGGGGAGCATTTGTGAGTGGATAGCAGGAGATGATGGAAGGTTTGATACTTTTTATTAGACCAACAAGTGTCTTGTACAAAGATGGAATTATACACAAGCTTTCAGGGCCTCACAGGTCCCTTCTTCACGTGAATAACAAAACTGAGCAACATAAGAAGTATTTATATCCACGGTGGAGCAATTTATAAAAAATAAATAGCAGGAAGTGAAGTAAGAAACTGATAAAAGGGGACTAGAGATAAAAGTTTATATAAGTAGCAAAGCAAAAAAAATGTTTGAGAAGAAATCAACTAAATAGGAACAGGTCAGTGGGAGATAAAAGGAAGCTAGAAAGGTTAAAAAAAGGACCAGACAGGAACACAGATAAGAAAGATCTGAGATTAAAACAATAGAAGGTATGCTGAAAGGTTACAATAGACAGGAGATGCCTAAGAGATGCAAGGAAGCTAAGAAATTAGAAGAAACAAAACTACAAATGCCATCTTGCTCACTTCAACCTTGACAAAGTCCTCTGGACTGCTCACCCCCTTAGCTGCTCCTACCTGAAAATATGTTTCTGCCCTCACTGTTACTGAATTGCAGGGACTTATATCTCCCATTTGAATCACTTGTTACCGATGTAAATTGACTGTACATAATGCTCTGTATTACTGTAATAATGCTTCTATCACTGTTACCTATGTATTTTATGTATTCACTGTCTGTATTTAGATCTTTGTATTATTGCTTTGTCCTCACTATGACGAGGTGCCTTTGTAAACGAGTCTCTGACTCAAAGGTCGTAAATCTGATTGTACAAATAAATAAAATAAACAACAAAGGCCCAGATAAGTAGAGTGTGAGGTAATATAAACAGTGAGGTGTGAAAACAATCAGGGCTGAGCTGAAGAGTTTGTAGGAGAGGCAGGGAGGAAGTAAGTCACAGGTAATAAAAGCAGAGCAGGCAGGAACTCAGAGAAAAACAGTAACAAGAGAATTACAGTTTACCATAATCTGTCATAAATCCAATGTCCCGATTCAGACCATAAATGTTAGATTTAAATTATTTCATATATTTCAATTCCCATGTCCTTCTGTCCTGTGTGTTTTTGAAGTTGCCTCTTAGTATCAAGGCAGATAAATCCAAAAGACAGTGATCTGTTTGTGAAAAATGGTTTCCTACTGGTGTGCTGCTAACCTGGTTTACTATTGTGTGTTGGTGGTGATTCATCCTGGTTTTCAGTGGTTTCCTAGTTTCCACAATACAGCATCCATTTGTGCATTTCTTGCACTGAATTAGGTAAACCACATTGCTGGACTGACATGTGTAGGATCAACTGATTTTTATAAAAAATTACAGGACAGCTTAGGAGAGAAGCCTAGTTTTGGAGGTGCGGCACTCTGGCGGCCAATGCCACCACTACATTTAGAGGCTTGGCCCACTTTCCCCAATGCAGTGGCATGTTGCTGCTGACACTCGTTCAGCTAGCGTGCCACCAACTCGAAACAAATCCACCGCTGCAATGAGGGAGTGACCTGTCATTGCAAGGTGGTGCCTTGCCTGGTGTCGCCATCCGCCTCAGAGTCCCAGTGAAAGCTGATGGGGGTGCCCAATCCCTGGGCATGCCACCCAGTTCATTTGCCAGCGGGTGGCTCAGTCCCCGTTGGCGATCTTCTCTCATTTGTTCTGTGACAAGTGCCCAATCCTCGGCTCATGCACTCCTCTCCCCAGCAGACTGTATGGCTGTTGGGGTGCCTGCAATCCTGTCAGCTCCAGTCCCTCCCCACCACAAACATCCAGGTGTCACGCTGGGAACCCACCCCAGTGTGCCAAAAGAGTCCTATAGTCTTTTTTTTAATCCTGTAAAAAATGGTCCATTATCAGTCCTTGCCCCTCCCTCAACCTGCACCTATTCTCACGTACTCTACCTCTCCACACCCCATACTTACCTCTGAGCTTACGTGACAATCTTCGGTGGACCGGGAACACGTCTGCACTCTTCAAAGCCGACCGCAAAATATAGAAATGCCAGTAAGCTGTATAATAGCATAAAAGTTTTTTTTTTGTTTTGTTTTTTTACTTATGTGGATATCTCGGCCATTTTTCTGACTTTTGGCACCAAACTTTCAACATGGGGTTCCTGGTACCCCTCCTCGTGAATTCAGTCACTGTCATGGTGTTATTCAGTCCCAAAAGGTGATTTAGAGGTCACTTCACGGAATCACCTTTTGGGACCGATTAACAAAACGACAGTGTCACTGTTCATGAGGTGGACTCTCAAAAAGCCTATGTTGCAAATTTGGTGAAAAAATTTCAAAAAATGACTGCATTACGAGTGTGCGTTGTGCAGTTTCTATGCATGCTCATAGCTTTGCGAATTTGTAATATTTTCACTCCAGATTTTCCACATAGGCATTTTTCACACATCCTTATGAACAGTACAGCTATCATTTTTCACATCCTGGAAGAACTGTGTTTTTGCACTTGAGGCATAGAATAGCACGGTCGCTGTGGGAAATCAGTGTTCGGGACAGAGTAACAAAATCACAGTAACACTGTTCATGAGCAGAGGTCCTAAAATGCCAGTGCTGAAAATTTGTTGACAAAAGTCCATAAAATGACTGTGTTATGAGTGTGCATTGTGCAGTTTCCACGCACCCTCATAACTTCGCAAATTTGTAATGTTTTCACTCCAGATTTTCAACATTGCCATTTTTTAAGACCTCCTTATGAACAGTACAGCTGTCATTTTTCACATCCTGGCCGAAATCTGTTTTCACACTTCCAGCACAGAATAGCACGGTCACTGTAGGAATCAGTGTTCGAGACAGATTAAGAAAATCACAGTGACACTGTTCACATCACAAGCAGAGGTGCTAAAATGCCTATGTTGAAAATTTAGTGACAGAAGTCCATAGATTGACTGTGTTATGAGCATATGTTGCATAGTTTCCACACACCCTCTTAATTTCGCGCATTTGTAATATTTTCACTCCAGATTTTCAACATTGCCATCTCTTCACACCTCCTTATGAATGGTACAGCTGTCATTCTTCACATCCTGCCCGATCTGTGTTTTCACACACCTGGCGCAGAATGACATGGTCACTGTGGGAACTCAAAGTTTGGGACACAGTAACAAAATCACAGTGCCACTGTTCATGAGAAGAGGTCCCAAATACTTTCATGAGGTGGGGGTCACAAAAAGGCCATGTTGAAAATTTGTAGTGCAAATACCAACAAACGTCTGGGGCGTTAGGGTTTCTAACTATAACATCCCACCCTGTACAGACTGACAGGCATCAAGGGCGTGCCTTTGGATCACCGGCTGTAATGCTCACATCATTCCACCCTCACCCCCAACCCGAAGCCAGTGACAGGCAATGAGGTGTGCCTTGGACTCTTTGGCCCCCCACTTCACCCCATTCTCTTATACTGCACCCATTTCAGCGTATGTCCTTATGAAATGGGGTGACTGTGAAGCCGAACACCCCAAGGCACACCTCAACACTTGTCGGTGTCTACAGGATAGGGTGAGGTGAAATACCATGAGCATTATGGACAACGACCTACAGGCACATCCCAATGCCTGTTCATCTCTGCAGGGTGGAGGTGGGTTTGGCGTGAGTTCAGTACTTCACTGCCACTCCTTTTCTGCATCTGTCTAACTCCTGCATGCCCAGTGCTAATATCAGCAAGCAAATATTCAGCATGGACAAATGCTTGTTATTATGTTGTTCTGGCTTGTCTTGATGGTGGCCTGTGTTCATATGTGGGTGCAGGTCTTACATCTTGCCATGTTGCATGGTGTTTCCCTCTTGTTTCTCGGTTACTATGATCTGCTGGGAGTCTGTTATAAATTATTATGTTCGAGAGGCTGGGGGGTTGTTTATAGGCAATGACAGGTGGTTCAGGGAAGATGTCCTTCAGTGTTTCGTCTTCTCTCAGCATGGGTTGTAGTTCTTTAATAATTTGCTGAAGGGAGTTTAGCATGGGGCTGTAAGTGACCACTAGGGGTGTGTGGTCAGTTTGATGTTTTTGCCTGTATTCCAGCAGATTGTCTCATGGTATTTGTATGGCCCATTCAAATTCTCTGTCAACTTGTTTTGGAGAGTGGCCCTGCTGGATTAGGGAATTCCGAAGTGAGGAGAGCTATTTGTCTCTTGTTTTCTCATCAGAGCAGATTCGATAGTATAGAATTGCCTGACTATAGATTACAGATTTTTTTGTATAATTTGGGTGGAAGATGGAATTATGCAAGTAGCGGTGTTTGTCAGTGGGTTTTCTGTAAAGAGTAGTTTGTATATGTCCATTTTTAGCAATACTGACTGTGGTATCTAGAAAATGTATGCTGGTGGAGGAGTATTCAACAGTGAGTTTTATAGAGTGATGAAAATTGTTAAAATCATGATGGAATTTTTTGAGAGAGTCTTCACCTTCTGTCCAAATCAGGAATATGTCATCTATGTACTGGAGGTAGACTGACAGTTTACAGCATAAATTTATAAAATGGCACTGGAAAATCCACAAGCATGATTGGCAGACTCATGTCACATGACCAAGCAATAAAATGCCTTAATTTAATTGTCCCTCTGTTATGAGATTTCCTCCTTAAACTCTCTCTCTCCCATTCTTCATTTCTGTTTTCATCACCGGTAACTGCTGTTCTGGCTCAAACCCTACCACTATCACCAAGCTCCCTCTATTTCCTTTTACTCCACCTCGGGCAAACTACTCATTCTTGGTGACTTAAAGAGCATGTACCTACTGTCAGGCACCCATCCCCCCCAACATATATAATAGGGGACCTGCTTCACTGTTGAGGGTATGAAATCTTATACCCGCTTCCCTATGGGTATAAAGTTATAGCACCCCGAATTTGCGCTCCCTTAAAAAGAGGGCCATGTCTGACATGCCCCCAGGCAGGTACCCCAACCCCCTTTTGTGATGTCAGAAAATGAAGGCTGCTTGTGTGTGCTCCATAGATCTATATTGGTGGCATTTATCAATGACATTTAGTACTATTTAGAGTTGCCACTTGGAACAATGAAAGTGACCGCTCCAGTAAACAGGGACTGTTACTCCAGCAGCTGCTTTGATTTGTCTACATGGCACCTCTAAATAGTACTAAACACCATAGACATGTCGCATACATACAGGTTAATGACATGCACCCTCAGTATTCATTTTCTGACATCGCAAAAGGAGGTGTGTCAGACAAGGCTTTGTTTCTATGGGGGTGCAAATTTGGGGTGCTATAACTTTTTAACCAGAGGGAAGCACATAGAATGTTTAATGCCCCTCAACAGTAGAGCAGATCTGCTATTATATATGTTTGAGGGGAGCTGGGTACCTGACAGTAGGTACCTGCTCTTTAAATATCCACTGGCTCTCCCCTACCTCTCACATGCGCCGTCAAAACATAAAGTTCCTATGTAACCCCACTACAAATGGGGGTTCCTGAAAATTCTTCCTTGAGGTTGCCTAAATGCTCACTGCCAGGCTAGTGTCCTGCATTTTAGCAGTTTAAATGTTATTGCCAGAGAGTGCCTGTATAGCCTCTGTGTACTATCTCTTTAAGAGCTGCCTAGATTGCAGTTATAATTAATCTGAGAGGGAGCTCTGTTAGAAGATGTACTTGTTTGCTGATCATTTGTTAGAATAGTAATAATATTGCAGTTTGTTCTAACCTGCCTTCTTTGCAGCATGGACAGTTCTGTTTGTTTCCATCATCTTGGTCCTGGATTGCTGAAATGGGCCAATCAGTACCTTTGGGGACTCTAAAATGGAGCCTGTCCCCAGGGACTTTGTGGGAGAAAACTCTGTAGGAACTGTAGTTTTTGCATTTTGGTGCCAAAACAGACCTGGAGGGGGAGCTTTTGTTGTGACTGACAGACAGATCAGCCAACCAAACATTTTGGATCCCGGGGAAAGTCCCGATTGTTTTGCAGTTCAGTCAGTCTGAATTGGGAAGTGAAAGTGGTAACAGCTTGAGTGATTCAAGCAGCAGCCCCTGGATAATTTGTACAGGACAACTGTGAAAGGGCTTAGTTTTGGCCTGCCTGTCTGCCAGCTGTCACTGAGAGGGGAAATTGGAGTTTATTCGGACTGAATCCAAATTGTGAGGATGATTTAAGCCACAGAACTGTGACCAGGCTTTAACCTGAAGAAGACCGAAGATTTGCTGAATGCGATTGGCCTGTCAGGATTTCCAGCCACCTTTGAACTCCTGGTTTGTGCAGAGACTCTGTAATTGCAACCGGATAGCAATCTGCCTGGCACAGTAGAATTTCTTACATGTAAATGTGCTGTGTGCTGTTAGTGGGTTGTGATTTGGTTCCCCACTGTGTGCTGAACTGTGTTCTGCTTGCTAGAGTCTGCATCCAGCTCCCACGGACTGAATCTGTATTCATCTCCATTGGGCCTGGGCTTTGCCACACTGGCCCAGCCAGACTACCTGCTGCACAGAGAAAGCCATCAACGAGAGACCTGCCTGGGGATCAGCCCCCTGCTCATGCTTTGAACAGGAACGACGCCTCGTTGATTCGTGTGGGCCCTGCTTCTCCTGGCACTCTAGTTCAACAACCTGCTGTCTTGATTTTGTCCTGCCTGTGTCCTGTATTGGGTATCGTGAGTAAACATCAGGGTAGCTCCCTGCAACAACAGCTAAATCTAAAGTGTTGTCATCTGATTGCTTTGTTGTCTTTTCTGTCATGAACTGAGCCCTTCGGCTCCGGATTACAAATAGTGTGTGTTGTGCATGTTGCTTTCTTCCATCACAGGGCCCCAACCAGCTGCGAGTCGGCCTACCCCGGGCAATGTTCCTGGCTAGCCCACCATCTTCCTACCTGGGTACCCAGAGTGTGTGTCTGTGTAGGGACTCTGAAGTGCATGCATAACTGTCTGATTGATATAGCCTTTAAGCAAATCAACCTGATTATGCCCCTCCCTTGTTTAAGCCCCCCTGAATAAATCAGATCTAACTCTTTTTGCATTTAACCTGACTGTGGTTCCAGTTTGTGCCAAGAGTACTGTATTGTTACTATTTGCTGTGCATAACCTTGTTTTACAGAGGTTCCTCAGGGTCGAGCTAGAGGGACCAGCCCTGGTGGTAAGTGCAAACAGTGTGGGTGATTGCATGGTGAATAAGGGTCATTGTGAAAGTGATTATTGTATATTGTTCATGCCACTATAAGGGAAAGAGGGGGATTACAGTGTCCCAGAGGGCTGTGCCCAGGTTAGCTTGACCACTAACAACCCTGACCTCTGGGTGGAGGCATCTGTTTCAGTACCCAGGCCCCTTAACCTGCTACTAGTCAAGCAGGCAGGGGTAGTAGCCCTTGGGATAGCGGCACCTATGGGTTACACCTATAAAACTTTTAGTTGCTGTCTGACCCCACCCCATCTTAATTTTAAAACACCAAACCATTCCTTCCTTCACTGGGTACTAGTGCTGTCCAGAATGTTCAGATCTTGTCATAACGGAATGCTGCAGAATTTTAGAAGTTTCCACAAAATTTCAATGATAGCAGAATGCTGACGTTCTGAATGTGAAATGTTTTCCGCTGATTAATAATCCATGGTTTATATATACGGACTCTTTTTCCTCAATCCATGGAAAATTATTCCACCAGTTGTGTAATCCATGGAAAAGTATTCCACGGTTTACACAGAAATGCATTTTGGAGCCTGGTGGCACTGAGGGTTGAGGGTTGAGATGCCAAATGCCACATCTCACACCCCACCAGCAGCTCATTTTTGGATGCGGACTCAGGGGCTCAGCTGGGGAGGGAAACAATTGAGCATCCTGAGGACTGCTCTACTCTTCCAGAGAGGGAGGGTGTCAGTTCACAGGACTCACCTGGCCCCTAGCACTGGCTGGGAATGAGGTAGGCTGCGACTGCACGCATTAGGGGAGGGAGTGCCTGCTACTGACGTTCCATGTACAGAAGCGTGCATGGAAGTTTTTTCTGCCCCTCTAGGGAGAAATTGAAGAAAAACGTCCAAGGCAAACCAAGCTGCCACTGACCCCCACAACCCAGAGACCTGCCCCTCTCGAGCAACCAGGCCTTGCTGCCTCCTGCATAAAGATAAGTCCTGGAGGAAAACAGAGTGGTGGAGCTGGAGTAATCGGTGCCTGGAGGGTGGCTTGGACACCATGAGAGAAATATGACTAACTGCAAACAAGAAAAAGAAATGCTTTTCAGAATTCCACAGGATTTAAAATAAAATTCCAAAAAGCATTTTGGAAGCAGAACTGCTGTTCTTCATGGATTCTGCTGGTGGAAATTTGCATTCTGCATATGCCTGCAGGGTACTCTCTTCCCAACCCCACAGTACTGTGAAGTCTGTACCATCCTTGACCCTCTTAGTGACAGTTATATGATATGAGCCTTCAAGGATGTGTGCTTCATAAATGCAATTTGCTTGCTTGCTTACAGTGTGCGCAAAATCCACCAGCCCAAAGCTCCCCAACGTTCATCCATATTCGCTCCTCCGAGTCACAGAGTTTGTCTGCACTCCATGCTGACCTTTTTTACACTGATTGGCCCCCATCTTTGAAGCTGACAACATTAACTCTGCCCACCAGGTTTCTTAATATAAAGTAATGGCTGTCTAGGATTCCCATGCTCTACTTAGGAAAACCAGGGTTAGAGGTTCTCACCTCCTGTGTGTTTCAGCTGAGCTTCTAGCCTGCCTCCGTGCAAGAAACCTGGCTCTGTGGGCTTGTAAGATCTCTGACTCCCCTGTTGACCTGGCTAAATATCATACCCTTCACAAATCATGCTTCAGGGCTACCAGGCTTGAAAAATCTGAATATTTTGCATCCACACTCCAGAACAATCTAAGTCACCCCTATAAGTTCTGGAAGGTCATCCACTCCTTATTCTTCCTTCCTACTCAATCTTCTTCCCCTGTCCTCAAGCTTGATAAATCCTCCATCTCTGATCCTGCTGTGGTCACTTCTTCCGTCAACTCCTTTTTCACCACCTGTGCATGTACCCTCCTTTTCTCCTCTCCCCTTCCCTCTCCCCATGATACTTTCATTCCTTCTCTCCCCACCTCCTCTGTCTCACCCACCACATTCTCTGCCTCTCTCAAGATCCTGTTAGCTCTAAATCTCTCAAGAGCCTATGTCCCGATGGTCTATAGCTCACACTCCTTCACTTGTCAGCTCCTGCCATCGCTACTACTATCACATCTACCCATAACCTCTGCTTCTCCTTGGCTGCTATTCCTGACATGTGGAAGCATGCTACTGTCATCCCCCTTCCAAAAGGGGGGAACCCCCCCTTTCCAGGAAACTATCACAAGATCTCTCTTCTCCACACCCTGGCTAAGCTATAGGAACACCTAGTCCTCTCACAGCCCTCTCCCCTCCTTGATTCTTATAGTACATTTTCAACCCCTTCCTGACTGGCTTAAGTCCAGCCAGCTGCTTCCATCTCCCTTCTCTGACTCACCAACTCCATCCTGACCAGAATGGATCAGGGCTTGACTACCTTTGTTTAGACCTGGTGAAGGTTTACAACACAGTTGTACACTCCCTCCAAGCTGAAAGTGGTGGAACTCTCTGACAGTACCATTAGCTGATTCCACTTCTACCTCAGGAACAGGTCCCAAGCTGTCCATATCAGGGGGATAAAACTTTTTACAGGTACATTAGGGAGCATAGAAAGACCAAGGGAGGGATAGCGAGGCTTAATAAAGGGGGGGTGGGCAGAGAGTGACAGTGAAAAAGCAGGGATACTGAACAAATACTTCTGCTCAGTATTCACAAAAGAAGAGGAGGGGGAGATACCTAAACCAATCAATAGAAGCACTCTGGATAGGGGTGTTTTGGGGGTTAATACCAGTCCATTCACAGAAGAAAGGGTCCTGAAAGAACACCTGAAACTGAAGGTGAACAAAGCAATGGGGTCTGATGGGATTCACCCCAGAATTCTAAAAGAACTAAGGGAAGAACTAGTGATACCACTACCTACCCATTTTCACAAATCATGGGAGGATGGTGTGGTACCTGAGGACTGGAGGAGGGCAGATGTGATTCCCCTTCACAACAGTGGGAGCAATGCAGAGGTAGGAAACTACAGACCCGTTCGTTTGACCTCAGTGGTAGGGAAAATGATGGAATCACTTCTGAAAGAAACAGTTGCTGAGTACCTAGAGGTCAGCAGAGCACAGGACCCAAGGCAGCATGGATTCACAGCGGGAAGGTCATGTCAGATGAATCTAATAGATTTCTTTGATTGGGTGACCATAGTAGTAGACGGGGGGGCTGTGGACGTGGCCAATATAGACTTTAGCAAGTCATTTGACACAGTCCCACACTAAAGATTAATAAACAAGTTAGCCAGCCCAGTAGTGGATCCCAGGGTGATAACCGTGGTAAAAAATTGGTTGGACAACAGGACACAGAGGATAGTAGTAAACAAAGCCCAGTTAGAAGAAAGGGGGGTTACTAGCAGGGTACTTCAGGGTTCAGTACTGGGACCGATCCTCTTTAATGTCTTCATAGGTGACATTGCAGAGGGACTGGAAGGAAAAGTATGCCTCTGTAACCTTCCTCTGGGGGCTTACCTGCCATTTCCTGGGTTTCCTCACACATTGCTGGTGTCCCCCTGGGTTTGTCCATATTATTTCCCTGCCAGCCTGTTGATTTCTGCCCTCTGGAGCATGGGATGGTGGTCGCAAGCTGCCAGCATGTTGTTTTAGCTGGCACTCACCTCAGCGTCTAGGAACGCGTTGCAGTTTCCAACCACCGTTGCAGTTCAGGAACAAGAAGTCTGTGGTCCCGGTGCCCTTGCTGTGCTTTTCAGGGACAGGAGACCTGGGAAGGGCTTAGGCATTTGCCCCTGGGAGTCTAAATCGAGAAATACAACCAGGGCTGCTTGAAGCTCATGAATATTAATGAGCGGCCCCTATGAATAATAATATGTAGTTGTCTGCTGCCTGGGGGCATAGGGTTCTGGCAGCAATGGCAGCCAAGGTATAGGGGCTAATGGTTTAAGAGTGGGCCCCTTCAACAGAGGGCAGTTGGGGCTACAATCCAGTTGGGTGATGGTGCAGATGGGGTAAAATAGTAGGCTGCACTAGACTGAGAATATGGAGAGACAGTATAAACTGAAATGTACTCCATATGAACTAATGGGAGCTGACATGTTTGTGACACTTAGCCCCATTTCTTTAGCCAATCAGAGATCTAGGTGCCCAAATCTTGAACAGAGGGACTCCTGGGAAAAGGAGGGACTAATTCTGGCACCTAGATCATGCCCCAATAAACGAGCAGGAAATATTGATCACTATGGACATTGATTACTTGAAAGACTTAAACAGCCAATCAGAGCACAGGGATTTTGGTTGATACAGGGAGGACTTACTGTGATTTAGTCAGTCTGCAGTTAGGCTCTGTATGAGTCAGGACTATGCTGAGAGAGTGGACATTGCGCTTCAGGGGCTTCCTCAGGCCCCCGTCTGGAGAGCGTGTGTCAGCAGAAGTGGATTGGAAAGGGGAAAGCAGGAAGAACATTTTTGCTGAGGGTCTGGTTCCCCAGGTACTTGCTGCTGGACTGATTGAGAAGGGGAAAGAGAGAAAGAGACTGGATTGTGATTCCCCAGGTACAGAGAAGTTGCTTGTGGTTGAATAGAGAAACTGAATGTGGCAGAAACCCAGCACTGAGAAGCCAAACTGGATGCGAGGACTGAGTAGATTATCTGAGTGCTACAATTGCTGCTGAGGAGCTGTTTGCTTGTGTGGGCTGTAATTGCAATTTCTGAAGAGGCAGAGCATCTCTGGTCATCGGGGTGCTAGCCAGGAACTGTTTGTGTCCTGAGTGAACTGGTCAAAGTGGCTGAGGGCTGAGGTCTTGCTGCAGCCGAAGGAAAGAGAGTGGACACTGTTAAGCTGGAAAGTGTGGACTGGTGTGCAGGGGGTTGTTGTTGCTGAAGTTTTCCCCTGCTGAATTGCACTTGCCCTTATTGAGGCAAAGGCTAGCACCCCTGTTAATTGGCACTGAGCTTTAATGGAGAAACTGCTTAAGAACTTCTAATTGCTAGCCAGCCCGGTGGCACTGAGGGCTGAGGCGCTGGACGCCTTACCTTGTGACATGCTGGTGACCTGGGTTTGGGAATGAGCCCAGGGCCATTGGAGGTTGGCAGTGGGGGGGGGGCAGAGCTGGATGGAGCTGCAGGCAGGCAGCTCTCCTCTCCAGGGAGGAGTGGTGGCTACCTTCAGCTAATGGCTGCCTCCTGGTGGAGACCAGGGGCAGCTCAGGCCTAGAGGGTGCCAGGTATTAGGCCAATGGGGTGGGAGATAGGGGTCATTACCGGGGCCTTAAGGTGCATGCATGCCTCCACGTGCATGTGCGCCTACTCCTGGGGCCCGTAGGTGAAAATGGAGGGGAAAACCACCGGCAGCAGGATGAAGATTGACTCCCCACAGGCGCCGCTCCTGGACCGGGCACAAGGTAAGCAGCGGTGATTCCAGGAGATGGGGCTGGGGGAGTTGATCGGAGGGGGGCCGGCAGCACAAGACACAAAAAATAGTCAAGAAAAAAAAAAGAACAATTAATTGCTGAGAACTCAGTGCAGGGACTGCAGAAGGACCCCCACCATTAGGGAATCCCCACCCAGAGCTAGGGAGGAAACTTGCTAACCCCCCCTTCCAAGTGGGACTCTGTCTCAGGAGGTCACCAGCACTTGCTGGGGTGCTAGAGCATCTGCTGTCCATGGGTGGCAACCGGGCTGTAGAGCCACTGCCGGGTCTGGACCTTCTGGGGCTGGTGCTGTCCAGCCACCGTGCTCTGCACTGGGCCAGAAGCAGCTGAAGGTGACAGGCAGCCAGAACTACAATCAAGGTAAGCAGCTGCAAGATCTTCGAGCAAGTTCCATCCAGACAGAGGGATCCTGGCCAGCCTGTGTTTATTGCTACACTAATTCAAGGAGCTCCATTTCCCCGGGTGCTGAGACCTACAAAACCGTGAGTACCCAGGACCTGGTTCCTGGGAGGGGAAAGAGGAATTGTTTCTGTTTTTTTTTTCAAATTCAAAGTTTCTACAATTTCAGGACCACAACAGCTGGTCAACCCATGGCACCGATCAAGCCTGCACCTAGTGGGTGCCCCTATGGATGGTAAAGGGACACTGATACCAGTGGGGGAAGACTTGGCCTGCAGGCCCACATGTTGAAATTGTATATTTGCATTAACCTTACTTTTTTACCTTTACAGCTACCCTACATCCAGGTATCCCTTTCCCTAGTCCTTATCCCCTGAATAAAGCTGTGAATTTGTTTGTTGGAACTGCTGTGGTGGGGAACTTCATTGTATGCACTTATTGCACCAGAGAGGTAACAAGTGGGGTCCCACAGGGCTTGGTGCTGGGGCCGGTGTTGTTCAATGTCTTCATCAATGTCATTGGGGATGGCATTAAGGGCAAAATGTGCCTATTTGTGGATGATACCAAGCTCTGCAGGAGAGTAGACACAACTGAAGGGATACAGGAACTACAGGAAGATCTGGAAAAGCTGGGGAAGTGGCCCAGGATCTGGCAGCTTGGCTTTAATGCCAAGAAATGCAAAGTTATGCATACTGGAGCCAAGAATCCCAGGACAGAGTACTGCCTGGGTGGAGTCCGAGTATTGCATCAGAGGAGGAGAAGGACCTGGGAGTGATGATCACTAGTGGCCTGAAGCACTCCATGCAGTGCAAGAAAGCAGCAGCAAAAGCAAACAAGATGCTGGGATGCATATCTAGGGGAATCAGTAGTAGGAGAGAGGAGGTTATACTGCCCTTGTACAGGTCACTGGTAAGGCCTCATCTAGAGTATGGAGTTCAGTACTGGTGCCCACACCTGAAAAAGGACATTAACCTGCTGGAGAACATCCAGAGGAGGGCTACAAAGATGACAGCGGGTCAGCAGGGTAAGACATACGAGAAGAGGTTGAGGACACTGAACATGTACTCCCTGGAAGACAGGAGAGAGAGAGAGGGGACATGATTGGGACCTTCAAGTACTTGAAAGGGATAAATAAGGTTGATAAGGAGAGTCTCTTTAAGCTGAGTGGCAACTATAACACGAGGGGGCACAATCTTAATCTGAAGGGTGGGAGGTTTAGGAGGGAGGTCAGAAAGCGCTTCTTCACAGAAAGGGTGATGGACACTTGGAATGCATTGCCAGAAAAGGTAATCTCAATGAAGACAGTGGGAAGCTTTAAGAGAGGATGGGATAAACTTAAGGGGAAGGTAAGGATCATGGGTAGGGAGGATGGGAGTGGGGAGGGAGGGCAGGGACATTAGCTTAAGCTGTGGACCCTGCAATACAAGCAGACTTGATAGACCAAATCACCTTCCTTTGCTGGCTTCTTCATATGTATGTTTGTATATGGTTTAAGGTGGAACAAGGCATTTGGGAACACAGAGTGCAGAGTGGTTGGTTGGGGAGGTGGGTAGGCACAGCATCCCAGAGGATTATGCCAAGCAACTATCCGGCCCACAGATACTCTACTCTGGGTGGAAGCACTGTGCTGTTTTCAATATTTCTGGGAACTAACCCCTAATTGTCACCGTAGTGGGACTCAGGCCCCTTGTTTGGTATCAAAAACAGTGGGCAAGGGGGGGTTGCCCATTGGCATACGGCACCGGGGCTACATCTTGGAGGCACCACTGGGATCTCCTATTTGCCAGCCATGTCTGCAGCAGAAAATTGAGTGCTGGGACGCCTGCCAGGTCCCTGGGCCCCAAGCTCACCCCCCCCCACAGCCCAAGTTTAAGCCTACTGAGGAAGATAAGGCGAGGCTGGTGGAATGGAGTGGGGAAATGAAAATGGATCCACAGATGTCTTTTCTTTTGCTGGGGGTACCCCAAGAGATGGAGGAGGGGATGTTGAAAAGTGTGTCCTCCATAAAGGGACTGGGAAAGGTAAAAGTGCAAGGGAAAATGTTTAACTCTGCTGGGAGTGCATTGACTATGCTAATAGAGAGTACTCATCCAATAGAGGCCAGCTGGATGCCTGAGGCCTTGGTGGTGGAGGGATTGGCTGAGGCTCTACCAATAGTAACCTCCTTCAGTGTGATCTCCCCGGTGGGAGGGTGTTGAGGAGTGGGATCCATTCCTAAGGTGCCAAAGATTGAGAGGCCCCAGCCTGGTTCCATGCTGGTGGCTTTCGAGTCGTACCGTCAGTTAAGAATGATTTCCGGGGTAGAACCTACCCCGAATGGTGAGGATGACTTGGAGGCCTGGATGGATGGTGCCACCCCATTAGTCCAAGATTGGCAGTGTTCTGAAGTTGAGAAGTGGAAAAGATTAGTGGAGAGTTAATGGGGTCCTGCCTTAGAGGTTATACACTCTTTACAAGCCACAGATCCGAAGCCCAAGCCCAGGTATATATCTCAGCTTTGGAAAGTGTATTTGGGAACCCTGAAACCTGTGAGGACCTCATGTGAAAGTTCAAAACCACTAGGAAATGGGAGGGGAAACTGTTGTCTGCTTCCCTGGCCTGGGTGGAGAGGGCTTTGTAGAAGGTGTTCCAGAGAGGGGGGATAGCAGCCCAAGATCTAAATCCGATCAGGTTGGAGCACGTAGTGAAGGCTGCTTGTTATTCCCCATTATTAGTGTTACAATTACATTTAGCTTACAGGAAAAATAACCCCCCTCCCTACTGGGTTTTGGTCCAGGAGACTGTGGAGGAGCAAGGTCATTAGGGGATGTATAGGGCCTCCATGGCTGCAGTGCAGATGGAGCGAACTGCACCCCCTGGAGAGGTACAGGAATGACAGACTCTGTTGAGGGGGTACAGAGATGTGGTCACCACCGCTAAATTATCTGTGGGCCCAGATTTGATTGAGACTCCTGGGGTAAGTGGTATTGTCCCTAACGTGGGCCCAATGACGTTTGGTACTGGGTACCCCACCTTGGTAGCCCCCTCGACATGGGAGTTAAGGCCCAGGTGGAGGAATTAGCCTGGAGGGTAGCTGAACTAGAGCGGGGGGTGTCAGTTGCTGCCCAGGGAGATGAGTGGGTGGCGAACTCGAATCATGCAGCTCAGAGTGCCCCAGTGTTTATGCCTGGGGCTCAGCTGGTACGACCTGACTGGCCGCAGCCCCAGGAACCAGTTATATTCTATAGGTGTGTTGGCAAGGGACATATACAGAGGGAGTGTAGGGCACCTTTAGACCATTCGTCTGACAGAGACAGAGCACCCACAAATACAGTCCATAAGCAGGGAAACTATGGAGGGGCCTGGTAAAGGAGCACACTGGGGCCCCTGGCAGGTCCAGCTCCATGGCTCACACAAGAGTCTCATCAGGCAGAACTAACACAACAGCACCACTAGATATGCAAAGTTAGTGAGACCAACAACTGAGATTAAGATCACCGTCAATGTGGTCCCCACCTAGGCTGTTCTGGATAGCGGCTCCCAGATTACCATCATCTTTAAATCCTGGTATGATCAGCATTTATCTGATGTGGAAATACAGCCACTTGAGGGACTGCACATGGGGGGCCTCAGTGAAAATGCATACTCCTATCTCGGCTATGTCAAGGTATGGATGGTATTTCCCGCTAAAGTGGCTGAAGTGAGTGAAGCTGTAGAGACCTTAGCTTTGATTTGCTCTAAATCTAACATCTTCGCTGGAGTGCCAGTATTGGTGGGCACAAATGCCCATATGTTTGGACAACTGGCCCAGCTGTGTCATGCTCAAGTGGCTGGATAAAGAGGAGAGAAATACCTTTTACACCTCCTGGTCCGGGAGGCCAATCAAAGGACGGGGCAATCCCCTGTTGAGGAGACAGATGATCCAGTAGGGATAGTGTGGAGAAGGGATGGAGATTAAATTGTGCTCCTGCCAAATGAGGAATGTAACACTGCCAGTGTAGTGAGACTGAAGAAGGATGTCAAGAACCAGATATTGATGTTGGATGCTTCACATGAACATGGATTGCCGGCTGGACTGTTAGTCAAGCCTAGCGTTCTGTCAGCCAGAGCGCATGCATATGTCTGAAGGATGAATGTGCAAGTGAAGAATGTTATGGATAAGGAGGAGGTGGTACAGAAAGGACAAACACTGGCTCAGATATATTGAGCCGACACAGCAGTGCATACCACTGCAGCAAGCAGGGGTGCCCCAGTGGGACTTGATCCAGAGATGTTTGACCTGAGCGACTTCCCCATCCCGGAGGAATGGAAAGAGAGAATGAGGGAAAAGATGGCTGCTAGGTCGAATATTTTCTCCCTGCATGAGTGGGATGTAGGGTGTGAGTGGAGAGCAGCATTAGATATGACTCACTGATGACAAGCCTTTCCGAGAGAGGTCAAGGCAGCTGGCCCCAGCTGATATCGATGATGTCCAGTGGCACTTGCAGGAGATGCTGGCTGTGGGCATTATTCAGGAATGAAGGAGCCCCTATGCATCACCCAACATGGTGGTAAGGAAGAAGAGTGGAGCCATACAAATGTGCATGGACTACTGCACCCTGAACAAGTGGACAGTGCCAGATCAGTACACTATGCTCTAAATGCAAGATGCGCTGGACTGTTTAAATGGAAGCCAGTGGTTCTTGGTTTAGGATTTACAGAGTGGCTATTACCAGATCCCAATAGATGCTCAGGATCAGGAGAAGACGGCTTTCATATGCCCCTTGGATTTTATGAGTTTCTGAGAATGCCCCAAGGGATCTCAGGCACCGCTGCCACCTTTCAGTGCCTGATGGAGAGGGTTATCGGGGATATGAACTTGCTGGGGTGTTTGGTCTACCTGGATTACATCACTGTGTTTGGGAAAACCCTGGAGGAGCATGAGGCCCGGTTGATGAAAGTGTTGGACCGCCTGGAAGAATTTGGACTGAAGCTGTCCATAGACAAATAACAGTTCTTCCAGACTTTGGTCAAATATGTGGGGCACATTGTCTCAGAGAAAGGTATACAGACGGACCCCAGCAAGGTTGAGGCCCTTACCACCCGACCTAAGCCATGCACCTTGAAGGACTTGCAGTGGTTACTGGATTTCTGCAGCTATTACAGAAGATTCTTAAAGGACTACACCCGGGTGGTGCGGCCCCTTTTGAACCTGCTACAGGAGTACCCACCCACTACCAAAAGCAAGAAAACTGCAACACCCGGCAGTTATTTCTGCCCATCTGAACCATTCAGTGAGAGGTGGAATGGGGACTGTGATAGAGCTTTTGAGGATATCATCTATTGTTTGACCCATGCACCGGTGTTGGCTTATGCGGACCCACAGAATCCCTATGTCCTTCATACAGATGCCAGTTTTAGTGGATTGGGGGCTGTGTTGTATCAGGAACACCCCAAAGGTTTACATCAGCAGTGAAGGTACACCTCTGTGCATTTTTGGTCTGTCTTGAGCCAGTAGACATCTTGTCACTGGCTCAATTACCATTAGTCAAGTTTTGCCTTGTTAACACCAGAAGGAAGGGGAGCACTACCTTCTCTCTCTAGATGTTAGGACAGTTTTGTGATTCTTCATCAACAGAACAAAGAGAGATACACATCCGAACTACTGTATCTTCAGCATGTCTCGGCTGAGTCAACCTCTTGCCATGAGATGTTTTCAGCTTGGTTAGTAGCATATCTCCAACACTACTAATCCACATCACAGGCAAGTTGAAAAGCTGGATTCACACCACTCTATCGGAGCGGTTGCTGCTTCCTGGTGAAGATTTGTAATGTACCCATTGCAGTCATTTGCAAGGCAGTGAGTTGGAGCTCAGTGCATACCTTTATAAAGCACTATGTTCTGGATGGCCATACCAGACAGCTCTCTTTCTTTGGCAGGACAGTCCTCCTGGACTTCCGTTCTGAGTGAGCTCTGTCTCTGACCACCCTGCTCAGGGTGGGTTGATTTTTAGCTTGGTCCTGTTAGTGTAAATGAGTGGTGGAGACTTGAGTCCAGGAAGATATGGAAATTACGTACTTGCCGTAATTGTTGATCTTCTTGGACGGAGTCTCCACCACTCATTCACACGCCCACCCACCATACCATCCCACAAGCTCACTAGTTCTGTTTTTGGTCTTCACAACCTTGTTGTTTGGGCTGTGAAGATATTGTTCAATTGACCCTTCTTACATGGGTCATCCGGGCCTTCACATGCCTGGAGGTTAGGGTTAGGTTTTCTTTCATTAGTTAAGCTGCACCTCCTCGGTCGAAAAGGTACTGAGGTGGTTGGAGGGTTGACGCTGAGATAGCCTATACAGCATGAGCTAGCCTTGCCATGCAGTGCATGCACGGTCCTATCCCGGCACTGGCCCTGCTGAAGATTTTTGGCTCCCACGGGGACTTAGCGCCTCTCGCGTACTCCCATTAGTGTGAATGAGTAGTGGAGAATCCATCCAAAAAGGTCAAGAATTACAGTAAATACATAATTTCCATTTCCTGGTGTTGAAGTGGGCCATAGTTGATCTGTTTCATGACTATCTGTATGGGGCCAAGATCACTGTGAAGACAGATAATAATCCCCAGTTTTTCACAGAGAAGGTGGTGGACACATGGAACAGCCTTCCTGAGGAGGTTGTGAGGTCTAAAACTGTGGGAGAATTCAAGAATGCATGGGACAAACATAAGGCAATTCTTGTGGGGGGGTAGGAAGAAATAGGCTGTTGGTTAACTAGGATCTGCAACTTATCCTGTAGGTAAGGAAATGGGCAGACTAGGTGGGCCAAGCGGTCTGTTACATGAGGTCCCTGCACCCGAATTAGTACCCTCAGTGGTACACCGTAGACAGCTAATGCTTAGGTATAGGTTATACTAATATTTATGGCTAAGAGCATCTACCATATAAGAGTAGATGTCAGAATTTGAATGCATATTGTTGTAATCCACTTTGCTTGCTAACACATATATATTTTACCATGTATTTTCTGTCTGTTTCTTACTTGTCTGATGCCAAGACACCTGTCCTTGAAGTAATTATAATATGTAAGACAGCATTGCCATCTTTTAGTGATTTGTACTACTACATTTAGTTATGTAAGACTCTGTATAAAAACTCTTTTGTTCTCAAACTGATGACTTTACAGAATTGTATAATGTTATCTTGGACCGTGGAGCCACCTCTAATTTAGCCAATAGGGCTCATCTCTTTAACTAGAAATGCTTCAATCTTTTGGTAACCACAGTAATTATCATAGGTATATAATGTTATGCACAGTCTTTACACCTCGGAGACCCAAGAGACCCCAAGAGACTACAGAGAAACTTTGAGGTGTAGGGAACGCTTAGCACTGGCTCCCGGTTCGTATTGGTAAGAACTGCTTAGGGCAACTGTGATTTATCCCTGTTGTAATAATAAACTTGTTTATTACTCTAATGCAACTTGTTTGTGATTACTTGCATTCCCAATATCGTCAAGAATCTAAAAGTGAGGTTTAGACCGCTCAACAAATTGGCGACCGAGGCAGGACGATATTTGGGTTTTGTAAGTTTTCACTTGTTGCTTAATTCTTTTCCCTTCCCCATGGGGACAGTAGGTGTACATTCCCATATCACCTCTCCCATTTTCAAACCAGTGTGCAGCCACTTGCAAAGTCTGGCTGACTTTTTGGGCATGGTCGTTGCCGTCTCGACTCGCTCCATAGCAGCTTTGAATTGCAAGCCTGCAACTTATACAGTAGCCCGGCTGTGTTTAAAGTACTCATGCTGTGGATCAATACGCAGCACGTTGTCTTTTTCATAGTTTGAATTTTCGTTCCCTCCCACACAATGGCCACACTGTGATTTATCCCTGTTGTAGTAATAAACTTGTTTATTACCCTAATGCAACTTGTTTGTGATTACTTGCATTCCCAATATCGTCAAGAATCTAAAAGTGAGGTTTAGACCTCTCAACAGGTCCTTATCTGCCATCAAAGTCTATGTTTCTATGTTTATGTGCAGACCACAGCCAAGCTGGATGTAGCTGGTCATAGGTAGCTGTCAGCCTTGTCCACCTATGACTACTGCGTGGAGTACCACATAAGCCTGAACCATATAGATGCGAATGCTTTGTCCAGGTGACCCCAAGCCTGTAGAGATGAGTCCTCAAACTGGGTATGCATCTCGGAGCAAGCTGTAAAGATTTTGTGTAAGAAGCCTGACAGTGAAACATAGAACATAGAAACAGAATTTAAAGGCAGATAAGGATCGTTTGGCCCACCCATTCTGCCCATTTCCCTAACTAATGGATAAGCTGAAGATCCTAGCTAACCAACAGCCTACTTCTTCCTACTGCTACACCCCAAGAATTGCCTTATGCCTGTCCCATGCATTCTTGAATTCCACCACTGTTTTTGACTCCACAACCTCCTCAGGAAGGCTGTTCCATGCATCCACAACCCTCTCTCCATGAAAAAATACTTCCTCACATTACCTCTGAGCCGTCCCCCCTCTAGCTTCAAATTGTTCCCCCTTGTCCTTGCACACCTCTTTTTCTGAAAGATGCTGCCGTCTTGGACTTTGTTGATTCCCTTGAGGAACTTGAAAGTTTCTATCATGTCCCCCCTCTCCCTCCTCTCCTTGAGGCTATACATATTAAGCTCCTTAAGTCTCTCTTTATATGTCTACTGGTGCAGACCCCACTCCATTTTAGTTGCCCTCCTCTGGACTGCCTCCATCCTGTCTATGTCTTTGTGGAGATTGGGTCTCCAGAACTGCACACAGTACTCCAAATGGGGTCTCACCAGCTGTCTGTACAGAGGGATAGCAACTTTCTGTTTTATGCTGATGATGTCTGTCCATATGCATCCCAGTATCCCCCCAGCCCTCCTTACTGCCCTCTCACATTGCTTGCTCACCTTTAGATCATTTGATATTTATTTATTTAGCTTTGTTGACCGGGTAAGTGCACTAGACAAATCCTGCCTATTTTCAGGCACGACCCGGGGGAGGGGGATACAGATGAATGCCAACTGACCTTGAACCAGATTAAGCTGTTGGTGGTATTTTAGTGACTCTTTTCGATAAGTGCCATGGGATCTTTAACATTCACCTGAACTACCACCAATCCAGGCAGATGGGACCTCGGTTTAACGTCTCATCCGAAAGACGGCACCTCAGAAATGCAGCACCCCTCTCATGCTGCATTACAGTGTCAGTACTGGGATATTAACCCAAGTGTCAGATGTGGAAACTGAACCCACAGCCCTCTGATCTCCTGGCCTCAGAGGCGAGTGTGCTACCTACTGAGCCACTGACACTGACAGTCAGTGACTATGACTACCCCCAGGTCTCTTTCCATTTTTGTTGTTGTTTGTATCTCACCCCCTCATTGTGTACTCTTCTCCTGGGATTTTGTTTTCCAGGTGCATTACTTTGCACTTCTTAGCATTGAATCTAAGCTGCCATACATTTGACCATTCCTCCAGCCTTGCCAAGTCCCTTCTCATCCTTTCCACCCCACCTTGTGTATCAACTCTGTTGCAGATCTTTGTGTCGTCTGCAAAGAGACATACTTTTCCTTCCAGTCCATCTGCAATGTCACTTATAAAGACATTAAGAGGACTGGTCCTAGCACTGAACCCTGCGGTACCCCACTAGTAACCCCCCTTTCTTCAGAGTGGACTCCGTTTACTATTACCCTCTGTGTCCTGTTCTCCAGCCAATTCTTTACCCAGGCTACCATCTTGGGACGCACTCCCAGGCTGGCCAACTTGTAAATTAATCTCTTGTGTGGGACTGTGTCAAATGCCTTGCTAACGTCTAGGTAGGCCATGTCCATAGCCCCTCCCTGATCTACTACTTTGGTCACCCAGTCAAAGAAATCTATTAGATTCATCTGACATGACCTTCCCACTGTGAATCCATGCTGCCTTAGGTCCTGTGCTCCTCTGGCCTCTAGGTACTCAACAGTTCTTTCCTTCAGAAGTGATTCCACTATTTTCCCAATCACTGAGGTCAAACTAACAGGTCTGTAGTTTCCTGCTTCTGCCCTGCTTCCACTTTTGTGAAGTGGAATAACATCTGCCCTCCTCCAGTCCTCAGGTACCACACCATCCTCCCATGATTTGTTAAAGAGGGTAGTCAGTGGTGTCACTAGTTCTAGCCTTAGTTCTTTTAGAATTCTGGGATGAATCCCATCAGGCCCCATTGCTTTGTCCACCTTCAGTTTTAAGAGTTCCTTCAGAACCCTTTCTTCTGTGAAAGGACTGGTATCAACCTCCTTATCCTGCGTGTTTCTATTGTTTGGTTTAGGTACCTCCCCCTCTTCATTTGTGAATACTGAGCAAAAATATTTGTTTAGTATCTCTGCCTTTTCACAGTCACCCTCTGCCCACCCCCCTTCCCTTTATTACGTCTCACTATCCCTCCCTTGGTCTTCCTTTGCTCCCTGATGTACCTATAAATGGTTTTATCCCCCTTCTTAACTGAGTTGGCTGTCTTTTCCTCTGTTTGGGCCATTGCTATTCTGACTGCCTTTTCTGCTTCCTTTTGACTGATACAAGTCTCTGTCCTGCTCCTTTTGTGATTCCTTGTACTTTCTGAATGCTCTCTTTTTCTCCATAACCTCCCCTGCCACCTCCTTTGAGAACCATAGTGGTTTCTTACATCATTTTGTTTTGTTTATTTGCTTCACACAAAGGCTTGTTGCCTCTGTGATGGTAGTTTTGATTATTCCCCATTATTCTTTCACCCCTCCTTCCTGCCCATTTGCTAGTGCATTCCTTAGGCACTCACCCATTTTGGCAAAGTCAGCCCTCCTGAAGTCCAGTACCTTTGCCTGTGTATGGCTTGACTCTACTGCTGTGTTTATCATGAACCATACTGTTCAATGGTCACTAGTTCCCAGATGGCTATCCACTTCTAAAGCTGTGATCCTCATGCCATCTCCATTTGAGAGTACCAGGTCTAAGATTGCTTCCTCTCGAGTGGGTTCCGATACTAGTTGTCTAAGACATGCCCCCTATAGGGCATCTAGAATTACCCCACTCTTAGAAGTGGCTGCTGCAAATGCACTCCAGTTAACATCTGGCACATTCGGATCCCACATTAGCAATATCTCTCCTTTTCCTGCCATTCTAATGATACTTTCTATCATTCCCTTGTCCATTTCCTCCCCCTGAGATGGGGGTCTGTATACAACCTGTGCGGATTGTGGTGCCATTGTCTGCCTCCAAATTGATCCACAGTGCTTCCTCTCCTCCCTGTTTACCCTTTTGTTCTGTTGCTTTGATTCCTTTCCTTATGTAGAGAGCTACTCCTCCTCCACTTTTACCCTCCCTGTCCCTCCTGTAGATAGTGTATCCTGGTATGTTTACATCCCAGTCATGGTTGTGTGCGCACCATGTTTCTGTGACTGCCACAATATCCAGATGTTCCTCCTCCATCAAGGCCACTAATTCAGAAAGCTTGTTACCCAGACTAAGGGCATTGGTACTCATTGCTGTCCATTTTTTGATGGCTTTACCTCTTGTAGCACCATCCCTGTCCTCATTGACTTTGCTTTCTCATTTACCCCAGTCCTGCTCCCTACAGACCTTTCTATCTTGGTCTTTACCTCATTTAGTACCCTGTTTTGTAGGGGGAGGCTGGGAATTCCCTGTTGCTTATTAGTGCCTCTCCCCTTGACTAGTTTAAAAGCTTGCCCTGATCACCCAGAAGACTTGTTCCCTTCCTAGACAGATGCAGACCACCCTGCCAGTATAGGCTGGCATCCTGCCAGGTGGAACCCCAGTCCCCAATGAAGCCAAACCCCTGTGCTCTGCACCATTTTTTCAACCATTCATTGACTTGCATGGTGCGAAGTAGCCTCGCCTCACCCTTGCCATAGACAGGCAGCACCTCTGAGAAGGATACCGTGTGTGCTACTTGCCTTAGGCCCCTCCCCAATGCCATAAACTCCTCCTGCACTGCTCTAATCTCATGTTGAGCCAAGTCATTCATCCCTAGGTGGACAATGACATCCAGCTCAGTCTCCCGCGCAGCTGTTCTCGTGATCCTGAGAATGCACTTCCTGTCCCTCCAAGCCATGGTGGCAGGCAGGCACCTTACTTCACTTTTCCCTGATCCCCCCAGTTCTATCCCCCTAATAATTGAGTCCCCCACCAGGAGCTGCTTCCCTTTCTTGTGGTGTCCTCTGCCTCCTTCCTGTGGGGCCCCCTTGTGCAGTTGTCCGCAACATCCCTAGTCTCCTCTGCAGGTGCATCAATAGGGAAACTATGCTCCATCAGAATGGTGTATGGATTGTGGAGTGGTACAACTGACTGGGTGTGCCTCTGTTCCACCACCCTCACCCTCCCTGAGCCCACTGTGATCCAACTGCTGCGCTTTCTTGGCAATCTCTGAGGTAGCGGTTGTGGCCCTGGTGCTCCCTGGGTGGGGGAGGTTCCCTTACTACTGTCCAGTGTGGCCTGAAGACAGGCAACCTCCTCCCCCCCAGGGCAGAGAGTTGCCTGCAAATAGGGCAGCATCTCAGCTTCCAGAAAGACTCCCGGAAGACTGCTGCCTCACAGCCAGTACATTGCACTGCTCCCCACATATCTGTATACCTTCCTGTTTATCCTGTGTAAGTTTTTTTCCCTGTTATTGTTTTGTTTTATATACAGTGTATATATTTATATATATTATATATATAGTGTACACTTATATTGTCAGTGCAGTATGCTGGAAAGGATATGACAGTGGTATGCACCTTGCCTTCTTGAGGAGATGATGTCAGAACCCCTGGTATAAAGGAAATGGTACCAGGGTGGGTGGGTGAGGAAGGGGGTTTAGGGCTCATACTGTGCCCTCTTGAAACAATCAGCTAAAAGCTCTGACTCACCACTATGATGAGTGTTGACCTTCCTGTCATTAAGACGACCTACACAACAATTTAACATAGAAAATACCTTGATAAACAAACAGAAAACAAACAAACAGTTGAGTCAAACACAGGTAAACCTCCCCAGCCCAGTGATTTGTGCTCTGAAAGCAATCAGCCCCAAAACAAGTCAGCTGTACACAAGGAAAGACACAGTAAACAATTATTTAAAAATTATTTGATGCAAACTGTCACAGAATACTAGTAGACAGTCCAGTTACCCACAAGGAAAAATCAAATATGCAGTTATTTCAACCCTTCTGAAGTTACTCACAAGATAAGCAGTTTTGCAAACCCCCTTCCTGATCTAAAAACTAAAATAATTAAACACAAAGCAATACCAATGTAAGAATGTAAAGTAAGGAACACCTCCCTCAGATTTAAGCAAGAGTGAGATTTGTTGCAGATTATCTAGTCCAGGGGTTCTCAAATGGTGAGGCCAGCCTCCCTGGGGAGGCCCCAGCCTGTTCCAGGGGAGGCTCAAGCAAGTCTGAAAAAGTACTGTATTTAAATTTTGAGTTTTATGTATTTTGTGTGAAGAGATGAAGCAAACTGAAAGATGATAATAGTAGGTGAATTGTATGTATTTATTTACTAATAGATGACAAAGGAAGGTGAATGAGCCAAGACTCATTTCAGGTGTACCCGGGGAAGAGTAGGGAGTGAATACATTTCAAAAGGTAACTGCAAAAGAATCAAGAAATGCACAATGAACAACAGTGTAAACAAAATATGAACAATAAACTAATAATGAGTGGTGGTAATTGATCAATTTGTAGACTGATGGCAGAACAGCCCAAATACAAGGGTTGAGCACAGTAGTGCGAAGAGCAATAGCAGGAAGGAGCAAAGTAATCCCAGAGAAGTTGCTTAGGAGCAGGGAAGGAGGGGGAGAGGCAAAGTATGTTGGAAGGTAATTTCATATAGAGAGGAAACAGAGAAAGTAGTCTGACCCATGAAGGTACTGCAACAAGGGGTAACAATGGTTAAAGAATGAAATTAGTGGAGCAAGTAGGCTGGCCTGTGGGTGTGTGTGTGGTTACAATAAGCTGAATAATAAGATTTGTTTATTTTACTTATTTGTTATTCAGGTAACACCTTTGAGCACAGGAGCTCTTTCTCAAAGGTTCCACGTCAGTATAAGACAAAGAACTGAATGTGAGCCAAGTACTCAAAGGGGTTTCAGTTTATTCATGGTGTACTGCGCAAAGTATAGTATGTTATTTTTCTTTGGGGAAGGCCAAGATTATTTCAGTTTTTGGGGGAGGCTCAAAATCTTTTCCATGGATTTGGGAAGGCTCACTGTGACAAAGTCTAAGAACTATTGATCTAGTCCAATATAATATCTCCCATGCAGCTCTCAGTTGTTTCAAAGCACACCCTGTTACAACTTCAAGAAGATGGGCTATCCCACTGAAGACACCCATTGTGTTGGGATTGTCTTCCAGTTGCCTATTGCTGACTGGCCACCCTAAATGTCAGGTCCCTCCCGCAACTGGCTACTCAAGACCTACAGCGGGATCAAAAGGCCAGCCCAGTCACCGAGCAGATCATGCAAGTATTGAGACAGTAGGGGAGCCAGGAACAAGTGGACACCATTATTCCTCATACATGGCTACTGTTATTTGAATGGCCTAAGCTATGGTTAAAGAATGGGTTGCTGTGTTGAGAGACCCAGTACCAGCAGGGGGTCCCACGAGAGCAACTGGTGCTCCCAGAGAAGCATGTCAAGACTGTGTTGAAGGCCCTGCATGACAATATGGGGCACTTGTGAGCTGAATGCACTTTTGACCTGGTAAGGAGTCAGTTATATTGGCCAAACATGGGGGCAGATGTAGAAGCTTATTGCAAGAGCTGCATGAGATGTATAAATCGGAAGGAGCCCCCCCTTGAGGGCTGCTCCATTAGTCAACATCAAAACTAGTGGCCCTATGGAATTGGTATGCACAGCCTTTCTCACACTAGAGCCTGACTCACACAATATCTCCAATGTTTTAGTTGTTAGTGACCATTTCACCCAGTATGCTCAAGCTTACCCCAACAAGGATCAGCAAGCTTCCACTGTGGCTAAAGTATTGGTGGAGAAGTTTTTCATGTGTTATGGTGCCCCTCAGAGGATCCATTCAGATCAGGGCCATGATTTTGAGAGCTGCCTCATCAAAGAACAATTGTCATTGTGGGGCATCAGGAAGTCCTGGACCATGCCTTACCATCCCCAAGGTGACCCCCAACCTGAAAGATTCAACAGGACCCTGTTAGACATGCTGGGCACTTTGAATCCCTGGGACAAGTGCACATGGAGTCAGTGGGCAAACACTCTGGTCCATGCCTACTACTGCACGAGAAGTGACATTACGGGATTCTCTCCCTACCAGCTCATGTTTGGGAAGGAAGCCCATTTGCCAGTGGACCTGTTTATGGAGTCTCATCAGATGGACTGGGAGAAAGAGACTATCTGCAGTATGTGAAAACCCTGCAACAACAACTAGATGTTGCATACCAGCTCGCTTCAGAGATGGCCACTAAATGGAACCAGGCGAATAAGGAAAACTGTGATAAAAAAGTGCGAGCTCAAGACTTGGAAGCAGGAGACAGTGTACTACTACAGCAGTTGGGCATACAAAGACAGCATAAGATCATTAACAGATGGGGAGACACCCCATGTGTCATAACCGAAAAGCTTGCAGGCCTACCAGTATATAAGATTCGGCCTGAGGGAGAGACTCAAGGGCACAAGGTTATTCATTGTAACCATCTGCTGCCTATTGGTGAAAAGTAGTGAATGCAGAGGAAGTTGTGGAAGATCCTTCATCATCCCACCACCACTAGAGCTGCTGCACACAGAAGACAAAGGCAGAGAGAGAGAGAGAGAAAGTGATGCTATAGGGGCTGGGCCTGCCCAGGGTGGGGAAGTCTCAGATGAGGGAGATACCAAAGATAAGTCTGAGGGGGAGGATGATGAGACCCCATGCAGTCATTAACCTACCAGGGAGTTGACCAGGTTATGCCAGGGATTGCCCCTGACAAGGGATACACCTAGATGACAGGGTAGGCTCAGGGAGTCTGTTCCGGCCGTGTTCCTCGGTGGGACCACTCCGGACTTGAATACTGATCCGACTGAGCTGTTTGAGTGGTACCAGGGCAGCTCCTCTGCAGATATACCCAGGGAATGGGTGCAGGGTGATTCTGAGGATCAGGAAGATGAGAGGGAAGATGTGTCTTTTGAAGGGCCCACATCAAAACTGAATACTGATCCAACTGTCCCCTTTGAAGGAGCCCAGGTTAGTTCCCCCAGAGTTATGTCTGATGTGGGTGAAGTGTTAGTCATTTACCTCATTAGATGAGGAACCAGAGAAAGGTGAGGAAGATGAGGAAATCATCATTGACTCAGGGGTAGGTAGGGGCGCGGGTATTCAGAAGAACCCTCGTAGGACAAGAAGGATGACAAGGGCTGTCCTACAATTGATGTATGACTCCCCTGGAGTTCCTACAGACTTGCCATTGTTTGTAGTGCATAAGGGAATGTACATTACTTCTAGGTCCCTACAGAAGGTGGTTATATGCCCTGCTGATGTAAAACCCCCTAGGTCAGAGAAACAGGTGACCAGAAGAAGAAGAGGGAGGTAAACAGGGCTGAGGGAAAAAGTGTACTCTGTGGGACTTTAGTATCCTATATCTGATAAGTGCCACTTTTCACTTGGCCAATGGGTTCAAAAGAGGGTAAAGGGTTTACTAAAATGTATATACTGTTCTGTGTTTGGGTGTTCTTATGGTTATTATATGCTAGATAGAAACCAGCTGTATAGATAGAAATGTTTTTACTGTTTGATGTGTTCTTTGGGTATTTTCCCTTACGCTTGCCGTGGAAGCCAGGCATTTAAAGGGAGGTGTAACCCCCCGGCTGGGGGCTTAACTGCCATTTCTTGGGTCTCCTCCCATATTGCTGGTGTTCCCCTGGGTTTGCCCATATTATTTCCCTGCTAGCCTGTGGCTTTCTTCCCTCCGGGGCATGGGACGGTGGTCGCAAGCTGCCAGCATATTGTTTCCACTGGCACTCTCCTCAGCACCTAGAAGTGGTTGCAGTTTTTGACTGCCATTGTGGTTCAGTAGTGGGGAGTCTGTTTGTGGTCACGGTGCCCTTTCTGTGCTTTTTGGGGACTTAGGCATTTGCCCCTGGGAGTCTAAATCAAGAGATACAACCCGGACCGCTCGAAGCTCATGACTATAAATGAGCGGCCCCATGCATATTAATATGACATTGTCTGCTGCCTGGTGGCATAGGGTTCTGGCAGCAGCAACAGCCAAGTTATAGGGGCTAATGGTTAAGAGTGGGCCCTTTCAATAGAGGGCAGTTGGGGCTACAATCCATTGAGGTGATGATGCAGATGGGGTAAAGTGTTGAGCTGCACCAGACTGAGAATGGGGAGAGACTGTATAAACTGAAATGGACTCCATATGAAGTAATGGGAGCTGGCATGTTTGAGACACAACCCTATTTCTTTAGCCAATCAGAGATTTAGGTACCCAAATCTTGAACAGAGGGACTCCTGGGAAAAGGAGGGGACTAATTCTGGCACCTAGATCATGACCCAACAAGTGAGCAGGAAATATTGATCACTATGGATATTGATTATTGAAAGGCTTCAACAGCCAATCAGAGTGCTGTGATTTTGGCTGACACAGGTAGAACTTACTGGGATTTAATCATTCTGTAATTGGGCTCTGTATGAGTTAGGACTGTGCTGAGAGAGTGGACACTTCACTACTGGGGCTTCCTCAGGCCCCCATTTTGAGAGCAGTTATCAGCAGAAGTGGACTAGAAAGGGGACAGCAGGAAGAATGTTTGTGCTGAGGTTCAGGTTCCCAAGGTACTTGCTGCTGGACTGATCAAGAAAGGGAAAGAGAGAAAGAGAGTGGATTGTGATTCCCCAGGCACAGAGAAGTTGCTTGTGGTTAAATAATAATAATAATTCTTTATTTTTAACGCACCTTTCTAAAATCAAGGCACCTTAACAGCAAACTTCACATAAAAACAATAAACTAAACACAAATACAAATACAATAAATACTGAATTCATAAAATATAATAAAATTATCATCAGGGATATGCCATCAACCATTAATGGGTCTTTAATGCCTGTTTAAATTCCTCCACAGATGCACACTCCTGAAGCGGGCGGGGTAGAGAATTCCAGAGGGTTGGGGCCACGTACATAAAAGCATGAGCCCCCGAAGATTTTAAGGAAACCCTCGGAATCTCTAGCATCCCCTCATCCGCCGAGCGGAGCAATTGCCTAGGGAAGTAGGGTACCAGGAGCTCTTTCCAGTAGTCCGGGCCCAGTCCGTGTAGGGCTTTATAAGTCAGAAGACCAACTTTAAAGGTGATCCGCCATTGTATTGGCATCCAGTGCAGTTTGCGCTGCACCGGAGAAATATGACAGGTACGAGAAGTACCTATCAATAACCGGGCCACAGCGTTCTACACAAGCTGCAAGTGGTGGATATCAACCCTTGGCAGCCCCAGATACAGAGATTTGCAATAATCAAGGCATGAGGTCACAAAGATGTGGACCAGTGTAGGCAGGTCACCAGAGAGAACTAGGTGCTTAATCCTGGAGATGTTCCTTAGATGGTAAAAGGATGGTTTGAAGACTGCTGACACCTGCTATCGCAGTGTCAGCCCGTCATCCAAAATCACCCCCAGGTTCCACACCCGTTCAGAGGTAGGGGGCAGGGAGCCACCCAGAAAAAGTCCTGAGGGCAAACCAGCTCCCATCCACTCTGTCTAGTGTCCCAGGTCCACAACCATCACCTCTGTCTTCTCCGAGTTCAACTTCAGCCAGCTCAAATTCGTCCAGTTCTGTATTTCAGTGAGGCAGTTGTTAAATACTGAGAGAGCTCTATCCTGGTCGGGTGCAAAAGATATGTACAGTTGGGTATCATTAGCATAGCAGTGAAACCTCAGCCCATACCTTCTTACAATGTCTCCGAGGGGCAGCATATACACTGCGAACAACATGGGGGACAACATTGAACCCTGAGGAACCCCACATGGCAGAGAGACTGGGCCAGAATAATTAATCCCTGACACCACCCTCTGAGTTCTGCCCATGAGGAAGGATCTAAACCACCCGAGGACTGCACTAGACAGGTCACAGATGAACCTCAGGCATTCGGGAAGTACCCCATGGTCCACACTGTCGAACATTGAAGAGAGATCTAGAAGGACCAGGATAGAAGGGCACTTTCGATCTCTTGCCATCAAGAGATCATTAAGCACCCGAACCAGTGCAGTCTCGGTACTATGCCTATGGTTGAATAGAGAAACTGAATGTGGCAGAAACCCTGCACTAAGTAACTAAACTGAATGAAAGAACTGAGTAGATTATCTGAGTGCTACAGTTGCTGCTGAGGAGCCGTTTGCTTGTGTGGGCTGTAATTGCAATTTCTGAAGAGGCAGAGCATCTCTGGTCATCGGGGTGCTACCCAGGAACTGTTTGTGTCCTGAGTGAACTGGTCAAAGTGGCTGAGGGCTGAGGTCTTGCTGCAGTCGAAGGAAAGAGAGTGGACACTGTTAAGCTGGAAAGTGTGGACTGGTGTGCAGGGGGTTGTCGTTACTGAAGTTTTCCCCTGCTGAATTGCTCTTGCCCTTATTGAGGCAAACGCTAGCACCCCTGTTAATTGGCACTGGACTTTAGTGGAGAAACTGCTTAAGAACTTCTAATTGCTGAGAGCTCAATGCAGGGACTGCAGGAGGACCCCCACTGTTAGGAAGCCCTCACCCAGAGACAGGGAGGGAACTTGCTAACCCCCCTTCCAGGAGGGACTCACCATCTCAAGAAGTCACCGACGCTTGCTGGGGTGCTAGGGCATCTGTGATCTGTGGTTAGGAACCGGGCTGTGGAGCCACTCCCAGGTCTGGGCCTTCTGGGGTTGGTGGTGTCCTGCCACCATGCTCTGCACTGGGTCAGAAGCAGCTGAATGTGACAAGCGGACAGAACTACAATCAAGGTGACCAGCTGCAAGATCCTCGAGTAAGTTCTATCCAGAGAGAGGGATCCTGGCCAGCCTGTGTTTATTGCTGCACTAACTCAAGAAGCTCAATTTACCCCAGTGCTGAGATCTACAAAACCTAGAGTACCCAGGACCTGGTTCCTGGGAGGAGAATGGGGAATTGGTTCTGTTTTTTCAAATTCAAAGTTGCCACAATTTCAGGATCCCACCATCCAGCCACCCCGCAGCGCCAGTCAGGCCTGCACCTAGTGGGTAACCCTATGGATGTTAAAGGGACACTGGTACCAGTGGGGGAAGGCTTGGCCCATGGGCCCACATGTTGAAATTGTATATTTGCATATTTGCATTAACCTTACTTTTTTGCCTTTACAGCTACGCTACATCCAGGTATCCCCTTCCCTAGTCCTCATCCCCTGAATAACGTGAATTTGTTTGTTGGAACCACTGTGGTGGTGAACGTAATTGCATGCACTTATTGCTGAAACACAAGGTTTATGGTGAAACAAGGCATTTGGGGACACATTCATTCATTCATTCATTCATTCTTTATTTATATAAGGCGCCTTTCTTAAAACCAAGGCGCTTGTACAAATACATAAAACAATAAATATTTAGATCAACACTAAAACAATCATAAATCATTAAAAGCTTTGCTAAAAAGATATGTTTTCAAAGCTGCCTTAAAGCTTTGGACAGTCAGGCAATTTCGCACCTGGCGTGGTAGAGAATTCCACAGGGTTGGGGCCATAAAACTAAACGATCTTGCCCCTGAAGTTTTTAAACGGACCCTGGGAATCTCTAGCAATCCCTCGCCAGTGGATTGAAGAGAGCGGGAGGGACAGTAGGGACAGAGGAGCTCTTTCAGGTAAACAGGTCCCTGATTGTGTAGGGCTTTCAAATGTAACCCCTAGATGGCGCTATCCCAGGGGCTACTACCCCTGCCTGATTTGCCACTAACAGGTTGAGGGGCCTGGATCCAATCCAGAGGTCAGGGTTTGCAATAGTTAAACTTACTTGGTCACAGCCCTCTGGGACACTGCAACCCCCCTTTCTTCCCACTAGTGGCCCACACAATATATCAGAATTACCTTCACAGTATACACTTACCCCCAGGGCTGGTTCAGGCACTGAGACCTCCTGTAAAATAAGATACAGTGCAACAATCACAGTACAATACTTTAACATAGACAAATACCTCAGGCAGTATAACTTTGCTGAAACAAGCAGCTCTGATTTATTTAGGGGAATATAACAAGGACAGGGGAAATCAGGTTAATTAGCTTATCACTTTACTCATCTATTTATGGCTCTGTGCATGAGCCTATCCCTACCAGTTACTGTCCCTGGGCACCCAAGCCCTAGTGGCTAGTCCAAACCGTGGCAGCTGGTAGGGCCCTTTCCCACAGAGAAAAGAAAATTAGTTTAAACAGTCAGCAGTACAGTGATTCCATTTGATTTAATGTGGCAATTCAACAGGAGCGACCCTGAATTAGTACTCACGACCTCCAAACAAGATAGGGTCATTCAATGTCAGCAGGGCTACTCTTGAGCTCCACGAGACTCCTCACACATTTATATGGCAAACAGGCAGGCTGCTTCTCTATCCCGATCGCAATTACTGCACAATACCCGGGAGAACACACAGCAGATTCAGTTCCTGACAGACCGAGTGCAATTCAGCAATTTCTCCAGTCTTCTACAGGGTGAGCCTAGTTTCTACTCTTCAGATATCCTTTGATTCTCTTCACAGGACAGATTCAGTCCTAACAAGCAGTTACACAAGCTGCAGACCGGAACTCTGGGCCTTACACACGTTTCCCGACTAAAACTGCACTGAAGGAGCACAGGGTTCCTTTCCCCTTCACTGCCAGAGCTAAACTGAAACTCCAACAGACAAACCGGCACTTCCTTTGAGTTCCTCCCAGTTCTTGACTGGATTGGCTGTCACTCACAATAGACTGCTCCTGTTGGTCCAAAAAGGCGCAAGTCTAAACTACATCTCCCAGAGTCACTGCCCATACAATCCTCTTGTGGCTGGCTCAGATTATGAGTCCAAGTTCTGATTCGTCCAGGCACCATTTTAGAGCTAGCTTACCCCACACTGATTGGTCCAGTTCAGCAGTTCAAAACCAGAATGGGGAACTAGGCAGACACAGTTCTGACTGCAAAGAAAGCAGGTTAGACAAACTGTAATTTCATTATTACTCTAAATGATTTCTGGCAAACAGTTACATCTTTCAGATAGGTTCCCTTTGCACTCTAGTGACTGCAAAATGGAGTGAATTGGCAGCAGCTCGAGTGGTACTCAAACAGAGAAGCACACAGTCCCCCATACAACTAATTATGTCTGCAAGCAGACAGCTCTTAAAGACAGTACCAGAAGCTCTAAAACACTCACTGATAAATGGCTTAAATGCCAAACACCATTCAGGCTTGGAGCATTCAAGCAAGCTCCTGGAAGTCTTTTGGAACCCCCATTTGCAGGGGGTTACACCTTCCTGGCCTGGGAAAGCTTGACATCCGCATTAAGCAAGTACTCCATAAGTTTCAACTGCAACCATATACATTTGCATTAGGCTCGCATATGTAATCATCAGTCAATATATCATTTACCAAGAACACATTTCTGAAACATTGCAGCACGTCACTCTTTACACAGTATTACACACACATTGTACCATAACTCAAGTTATTACTCTTGTACATGAAACCTGAAGAGGGGGCCCTTCCCTATCAGTTACCTTGGGGCTGGACGGGGCAAGGGCACCATACTTAGAGGGCAACACAAGTAACTCTGTAGTTAGCACTGACGCCTCAGTTTGGGCAATGAGCTCGGGACACATACACTCCTTTATGGACAACATTGAGAGGCAGATCCACTGGCCGCCCAGGGAATCATAACTGAGGTGCACCACAGGCTTTACAGCTCGACCAGTCTTTCTAGGGGGAACTGTTACAGTCTCTGCACTCTGAGCCTCATTTTCAGCATTGTCCTCACTTGTCAGGGGAGTCTCCATGGGGGTAGAGGGGCTAGAACTTGGGGCACTTTCAGCTCCAGGAGTTACAGTTTCTGAGTCCACAACATTTGGCTCGCATGGAGAGCTTTCGGACACTGGCAGTGGACTGTCAGGGCACTCAAAATACTCTTCTTGTTCTGGTGTATCACCAGTCTGACCCAATCCATCATTTTCCTCCCCTGAAAGCTCAAACAGTTCAACCATGCACAATGATTCCATTTCATCTGATTTGATGCTTTGCACTTCACTTTCTGGGAGCATTGGCTCCAGGGACGAAGCTGGGGCTTAGACAGTCCAGAAGGCCCAGCTTCATCTCCAGTATTGACTAGGGATTGCCCTAAACAATTGACTCAGTTCGTAAGAAGGATAGTATTCAAAGTCACTCTCACTTTCTTCCGATATGGACTGACAGTCATGCTCAACTGGGACTTGTGGAGGGAACACTTTAACTTTGCTTCTGTAGGTGCAGACTTTCTTGATCTTTTCTTAGCAGCAGCTCTAGTCACTGGTCCAGAGGGGGCATCTTCTGGGGGCTCAGACTCAATCAAGATTTGTCCAATGGGCAGTAAATGATTTCTATGCATTGTTTTTACATCTTTTGAATTATTCTCAGGCCTTACTTTGTACACCGGCAGATCATCTAGTTTGCCCACTACAATGTGAGGGAGATGGTGCCATCTGTCAGCAATCTTGTGTTTGCCATGCAGTCCCAGATTTCTTAGCAATACCCAATCTCCCTCCTGGAGTTCCTGTGCTTTCACCTTTTTATCATACCTTTCTTTGTTGGCCAGATTTCTTTTGGCAGCCATGGTTTGAGCCAGTTGGTACATGAGAGTTAGCTGGGCCTTTAACTTTTGCACATACTGTAAATAGTTGTCAGCTTGAACCCCATCAGGAGAGACCCCAAAACACACATCTACCGGTAGTCGAGCTTCTTCCAAACATCAGGCGGTAGGGGGAGAACCCAGTGGCATCACTTTTGGTGCAGTTATAAGCATGTACCAGGGTGCTAATTTGTTGGCTCCATCTAGGCTTGTCCTTTTGGTGCAGGGTGCCTAGCATATCTAGCAAAGTGCGGTTGAAACGTTCAGGCTGAGGGTCCCCCTGGGGGTGGTAAGGAGTGGTTCTGGACTTTCACACTCCCCACAGAGAAAGCATCTCTTTGATCAGATGACTCTCAAAGTCTCTCCTTGATCAGAATGGATTCTTGTGGAGCCCCATAGTGAACAAAAAGTTTTACAGGTACTTTGGCCACAGTGGATGCTTTCTGGTCTTTGGTGGGGAAAGCTTGGGCATATCTCATGAAATGGTCCGTGACCACCAGCACATTACTGATATTTCTTTGATCTGACTCCAAACTCAGAAAATCAATACAGACCAGCTCCATGGGTGCACTGGTGGTGATGTTAACAAGGGGCAGCCCTCTGGGGCAAAGCTTTCCTCTATGGCTAGCTACAAGTTCGAATGTGTTGCTCCACATCAGCCCCCATCTTAGGCCAATAGAATCTGGATCTCACCAAGTCAAGTGTTCTGTCTATACCAAGGTGCCCCATGTGGTTGTGCAAGGACATCAGTACTGAGTTTCGAAAGACAGTGGGCAGCACTAGTTGTTGTTTGTCTACTTGTCCCCCTCTGTCTACTGTTTCTCTGTATAACAGTTTATTGATCAGTTTCAACTTAGGACCTTCTTTGTATAACAGTGCAGTTCTCAAATCCATGGAGTGTAATTTGGACACATCTTTTCCTGCATAGAGGGCTTCTAAAGCTGCTTTGATCATGGGATCGCGGGATTGAGCCCGCCGAATACTGTCATTGTCCAGCTGAGGCAGTGCACCAATGTCTGTTGCAGAAAAGTGGCGTAAGCAGCAGGTATGCAATTCTCAGAGGGTCCCAAGCAATCCACCATGCAGTCCACTCGTCCGTGGACATTTGTTCCTCCCTGTCAAACTTCCGGCAGAGTGCCGAATGTCAGGTTCTGCCAATCGGACCCAATCATTCTGGGGAACAGGCCTCCGGGAGAGCATCAGCATCTATGTGGTTCAGACCTGCTCGGTATTCGAGAGCATAGTCATATGTAGATAATGCAGAAAGCCACCTATGGCCAGTGGCATCCAACTTAGCTGAGGTCTGCACATAGGTCAAAGGATTATTGTCAGTTTTTACCAGTATTTTAGCCCCATACAAGTACTCATGGAATTGGTCAACAATAGCCCACTTCAAAGCTAGGAACTCTAACTTATGTACAGGATAGTTCTTTTCGGATGGGGTCAGGCTTCTACTGGCAAAGGCCACTGGTCTCAGGCCATTCTCGTGCTCTTGGTACAACACAGCCCCAAACCCTTGCAAGCTAGCATCAGTGTGCAGGATGTAAGGTTTTCTTGGATCAGCATAGGCCAGCACTGGAGCATGGGTAAGTTGATATATGATCTCATGAAAAGCAGTCTCACAATCAGGAGTCCAGCGGGCCCCAAATACTTCACTCGGATGAAAATACACTCTTTCAGTCTTGAGGGCTGACTTTTGGTATTTTTGTGGGTTGGGGATACCCTTGAGTAAGGTTAAGTAAAGGCGGATCACTCTTGAATAGTCCTTGATGAACGCCGATAATAACCACAGAATCCCAGGAATCTTTGCAGTTCTTTTAGATTTTTGGGCTGTGGCCAGGTGGTCAAGGCCTCAACTTTACTTGGGTCGGTCTCTATTCCTCGGTGGATACTCGTGTCCCACATACTTTACTGATGTTTGAAAGAATTGACACTTATCAATGGACAGTTTAAGGCCAAAGTCCTCAGTCGGTCCAATACCTTAAATAATCTGCTCTCATGTTCCTCCAGTGAGCTGCCAAACACAATAACATCATCTAGGTATACCAGGCACTCTAGTAAGTTCATGTCCCCCACTGCACGCTCCATCAATCGTTGAAAAGTGGCTGGGGCACCTGAAATCCCTTGAGGCATCCTCCATGAATTCATAGAAGCCAAGCGGACAGATAAAGGCTGTCTTCTCCACGGTCCTCTGGGGCCATCAGGATCTGGTAGTACCCACTGCGGAGATCCAGCACAGAGAACCACTTGCTCCCGTTTAGGCAGTCCAAAGCATCCTGAATGCGGGGCATTGTGTACTGATCAGGGATAGTCCGCCGGTTTAAGGTGCGATAATCCACACACATCCTTACTGTTCCATTCTTTTCCTCACTACCACAATGGGGAAGCATAAGGGCTTCTGGATTCTTGTATTACACCAGCAGCTAACATCTCTTGCAGATGCCGTCTCACATCATCTATGTCAGCAGGTGCCAGGCGTCGAGACCTCTCACGAAATGGTCTTTCGTCATGCAGCCGGATATTGTGCTCAGCTCCTTGCATGCATCCTACATCCCATTCCTTTAAAGAAAACACCTTGTCTCTCTGGGCAAGCTTCTCACTGATCCTCACTTTCCATTCAGCTGGCAGCGGGGAGTCACCGAAATCAAACAAGTCAGGCGTTACTCTGTCATTCTTCCTTGAACTCTTGCTGCTGGGTAGCACTGCAGTGTCTGCACAATGCACATTAGCCAGGATGCAACCTCTATTTACTCGAATGTCTCTTTCAGACACATTATGAACTTGGACCATTACCCTTCTGGCATAAGCATGGGCTCTAGCGGGCAAAATACTAGGCTTGACCAGCAGTCCCTCTGGCAATTTTCCATCGCCTGGTGCATCCAACATTAATATTTTATTCTTAACATCCTTTCTGATACGGACCTCTCCCTGTAAGGTACACTGGGCATTTGGCGCCAGGATCAGAGACTCAGGATCCTTCTTCCATACAATTCCAACCGGTTCCTCTGGTTCTATTTTTTCAGCATCTCTCTGTGCCTCTTAGGCCTTCTTAATTAAAGCCGGAACTCTTAAAGCTCTACTAGTCTTTGACCCCTGTTTTCATAACACAACTGTGCCAGCCTTCCGAACATATGAGCATTTGTTCCAATCAACAAGGGACACCATCATACAGTCCAGTGGGGGACACACTAAGGCTAGGGTCTCTACTGTTAAAGCCACTCCAGCCACGGAGGTGGGGAAAGACAGCCAAATTCGGATATACCGAATAGGGGTAGGCCTTCTCACTTAACCCCATACATGCAGTCCTTCTAATGGTTGTAAGGTACGGCTGACAAATGCTTCTGATACCAATCTTGGAACATAATTGTCACTTGGGAGCCACTGTCTAATACAGCTCTTGTAGACACTCCATTCACCTTTACAGTGGTCTCCATGGAGGGACCCACTATTCTGGACCAGTCTGAGAGGCGGTAGTGGGGGCCTGGGCAACTGACCTTGCCACAAAGGGCGTGAGTTAGCATTTTGGTGCCCTCACTGGGATCATTTCGTGCACCTCTTAACCACTGATTTGTTCTCCGAAGCTCTCCTTGTAGCCTATATGCAACTTTGTCAGTGTCTTTTGGGGACGCATTCCCTTTTCATGTGCCCATCTTTCCCACAATTATAGCAAAACATACTTTCTTGGAGTTTGAGCTGGCCGAAGCGCCACACTGGGAGCCAGGGCGGGGGTACTACTAACTGGAAACCTTGGTGCCATCTCTGTCTGCGGCGTGATAAGCATTTGGAGACATCTCGTCAGTTTCTCCACTTCCATGGCCAAGGAATTGAGTTTGGAGCTGTTATCAGCAGGAGATACATGGGTGGGTACCCCCACCCCCATAGCAGATGCAGTCGGATATAGGTCAGGGCCCATGCTTGCAGGCGTGGCCTTCATAAAGGGACTATTTTTGAATTCCCGGATCTCTCTCAACAGTTCGCCCCATTGTGGCATATCTTTTTCCTTGTCAGAGCACTCATTGACTGTCAACCTCTGCCCCTGAACTTCACTTGATGGGTCACCCTCAGTCACTCGGGTCGTAGCCGCAGCTATTGGTGCAGGTCCCTCCCGAGGTCGCCTTTTTCTCAACTCCTCGAATTTCTCTCATTAACTCATCCAAGAGGGTGGGATTCCAGTCGATTTGCCAGGCGTAACTGAAGCAACAGCAGTTCTGAGAAGGGGCAGACTTAAGGATCCTGTCCAGCCTGGTTCGGTCCAGTTCAATTGCTGGCAAACTACCCTTTCGAGACATTCTTGCAACAATTTTTCAGCCGAGATACATACACAGACAACAACTCCCCTTGGTACTGTTGTGCATTTCTTACTCTCCACCATAGGTCCTCATCAGAATCTGGGCTCCCATACACATTCTCCAAGGCCTCAAGATAGGCCTGTGCAGTCGATTCAGGGTTACTGGCTCGTTTAGCATGGATGGTAGCCAGGGCAGGACCTCGGAGGCTCTCACTAATCCTCTTTCGCTTTTCGGCTTCCAAACATTGCCATTCTAGCACTTGGGGGGCAACATAGTCTATCCAGGTCTCCCAGTCATCCTCCCCTTGGGGGGTGGGGAAGGTGCCAGAGAAGATCCTCAACCTTCAGTAAGAGTCGTGACTAATGGCAAGTGCAGAAATAGTAGTCTGCATTGGTTCAGCCACCATTACGGGTACTGGAGCGGGAGAGGGTGTTGGGGGAGGAACACCCCCAGGTGGCAAGAATAGGTTCTTCAAGTCCTCCACAGTTTTCCCTTCCCCCAGCAACCATTTAGCAAATTTCTCCTCAAATGTTTCAGATAGTGGTGGGGGCTCATTCGCCCCCGGGTCTTTACTGTCCTTAGTTATCACTCTCCAAGCAGTGAGGGCTCCCTCTGGGGTAATGATCTGTGGCACTTTGAAGCTATCTATGGGATCCTTAAACTCTACTAAGGCCAGGAAAGTGTGGGTGAGCAGATTAGCATGCCGACCCACCACCACAGGGTTTTGTAAACCTTCCACCTTGGAAAGAACTCCCTGTACAGTGTCCGTATTGATACCCAGGGGGATGTCCAGGATAAGCATAGCATTTTGGGGGTCGATCTCCTCCCCAGTACACCACTCCACCAGCCAGTGCACAGCCACTTCTGTCGGGGTACCCATTTATTTATTTTTTTTCTTAACAGTGGTTTGTAAATATGGCCACTAGAAGACACACAATCCCAGCGGTGAGCCTCCAAGATGTAACCCCTAGATGGCGCTATCCCAGGGCTACTACCCTGCCTGACTTGCCACTAACAGGTTGAGGGCCTGGATCCAATGGCGGGTGCCTCCACCCAGAGGTCAGGGTTTGCAATAGTTAAACTTACTTGGTCACAGCCCTCTGGGACACTGCAGCCCTTTCTTCCACTAGTGGCCCACACAATATATCAGAATTACCTTCACAGTATACACTTACCCCCAGGGCTGGTTCAGGCACTGAGACCTCCTGTAAAATAAGATACAGTGCAACAATCACAGTACAATACTTTAACATAGACAAATACCTCAGGCAGTATAACTTTGCTGAAACAAGCAGCTCTGATTTATTTAGGGGGAATATAACAAGGACAGGGGGAAATCAGGTTAATTAGCTTATCACTTTACTCATCTACCTATGGCTCTGTGCACAGGCCTATCCCTACCAGTTACTGTCCCTGGGTACCCAAGCCCTAGTGGCTAGTCCAAACCGTGGCAGCTGGTAGGGGCCCTTTCCCACAGAGAAAAGAAAAATTAGTTTAAACAGTCAGCAGTACAGTGATTCCATTTGGATTTAATGTGGCAATTCAACAGGGAGCGACCCTGAATTAGTACTCACGACCTCCAAACAAGATAGGGTCATTCAATGTCAGCAGGGCTACTCTTGAGCTCCACGAGACTCCTCACACATTTATATGGCAAACAGGCAGGCTGCTTCTCTATCCCGATCTAATTACTGCACAATACCGGAGAACACACAGCAGATTCAGTTCCTGACAGACCCGAGTGCAATTCAGCAATTTCTCCAGTCTACAGGGTGAGCCTAGTTTCTACTCTTCAGATATCCTTTGATTCTCTTCACAGGACAGATTCAGTCCTAACAAGCAGTTACACAAGCTGCAGACGGAACTCTGGGCCTTACACACGTTCCGACTAAAACTGCACTGAAGGAGCACAGGGTTCCTTTCCCTTCACTGCCAGAGCTAAAACTGAAACTCCAACAGACAAACCGGCACTTCCTTTGAGTTCCTCCCAGTTCTTGACTGGATTGGCTGTCACTCACAATAGACTGCTCCTGTTGGTCAAAAAGGCGTAAGTCTAAACTACATCTCCCAGAGTCACTGCCCATACAATCCTCTTGTGGCTGGCTCAGATTATGAGTCCAAGTTCTGATTAGTCCAAGGCACCATTTTAGAGCTAGCTTACCCCACACTGATTGGTCCAGTTCAGCAGTTCAAAACCAGAATGGGAACTAGGCAGACACAGTTCTGACTGCAAAGAAAGCAGGTTAGACAAACTGTAATTTCATTATTACTCTAAATGATTTCTGGCAACAGTTACATCTTTCAGATGGTTCCTTTGCACTCCTAGTGACTGCAAAAATGGAGTGAATTGGCAGCAGCTCGAGTGGTACTCAAACAGAGAAGCACACAGTCCCCCCATACAAACTAATTATGTCTGCAAGCAGACAGCTCTTAAAGAGACAGTACCAGAGGCTCTAAAAACACTCACTGATAAATGGCTTAAATGCCAAACACCATTCAGGCTTGGAGCATTCAAGCAAGCTCCTGGAAGTCTTTTGGGAACCCCCATTTGCAGGGGGGTTACACAAACAACATGAAGTCTTGCTGTATTCTGACAGTAGCAGTGAGTCCCAACCTTCAAACTGCCCGGGAGATGAAAGAGTTAAATTTCCATGCCAGGCATGGAATGCTGAGCTCGAGCTCAGTTGAGACTCTGTCTGTTGCTGTTTAAACTAAAACCGTCAGATTCTTTACTCCGCCTCACTGAACAGTTGCTCCGGAGATTTCTCCTTCTGCTCGGTTCATTTTGTCAGTTAAAGTACCGTTTTTCTCGGTTTTTGACCGAATTTAAACTGCAACCTCTCGGTTCAGTCTCTGTCTGTGGTATTCCTGAGTACTAGATAGGTTATATACAAATCTTATTCTGTGTGGAACTTGTAAACGGTTTATCGGTTCAGTTTGAACCGAACAAGTTGTTTAAAAATCCTAAATTGTACTTTTAGAGTGTGGTTACCGGTTCTTATCGGTTCTAAAAAAGATGGATTTCATTACGGTTTTTTCCACGACCCGTGACACAGTCATGAACCGATAAGAGGGTCTTGCCTGGCGGATTGCCATTAAAAGGGTAAGTTTGGTTAGGACTGGCACAATGTCTGAGAAACCCAAAAGAAAAACTGGGCCCACTGGGTTTCAACACTGTAGTGTGTGTGGCAAAGTCTTTGCCAAGGCTGACCCCCACACCACCTGTGTTTATTGTCTGGGGTTTGACCACCTCAATGCAGACTGCCAGATTTGTAAAAATTTTCCGGCAGCTACCCTACAAAAGAGAGTTGGTAGGCTCAGGGAAAGGGAGGCCAAAAAGTCCGCTGAACCAGATGGCCAGTCCGGTTCGGTTCAAACCGAACCAGAAGGAGTGCCCTCTGACCAGGGCGAGACTTCTTCGGGCACAAGGAGATCCGACTGTGAGGAGTCGGTTCCAGCAAAGAGGACTAGAAAATTAGCTGGTGTGGAGCTAAAACTTTCCTCTCCAACCGCTGAAGAAATAGCCAAAGCGATCAAAATTGTCCAGTCGCTTTCCCCGGTTCTGACCGAACCGGCACCATCAGGGAGGCGCTCGGTTTGGTCGGTTCCGCCGGTTCAAGATTATGATCTAGAGGAGTATTGTGAACTGGAGGAGGGGGAAGAGGAGTATGAGGAAAGTGAATGTGGAGGTAGAAGACTTGGTTTGCTGGCCAAGGCACCTAGCTTCACCTGAGCTCTTTCCTTCTAAGACTGCTTGAAAGGCAGAGTAGAGAAACTTACCAGAGCAAGTGAAAAGGATTAAGACTTATTTTGGCTAAGCAGATTTACTGTGTGGTGGTGTTTTTATTTTTTACTCACAGGATTGCTACTGTTTGTTGCTAACAATTCATTGCTTTATTTTTCTGATTCAAATTGTTGTTGCTGGTATACCTTCTTCTGCATTATTACAAGGTGTGCCTACAGGTCTGTGCTAACAGATTACTCCTGTAATCTTCTGATTCAAATTGTCTTTTGCAAGGTATATCTTCTGTTACTGCTTTATTTTTCTCTGTAGCAAAGTGTTTCTTACAGGGTATATCTTCTCTGAAATTATTACAGGTGGTGCTTTACAGGTTTTACAGTTTTATCTAACATTAGGATAAGCTTTCAGGGTTACTGCATTTGTTGCTGACTGATTGTTTCTGCTCTTAACTCCTTGTTCTTTTGTCCGTGGTTCTTCTTTTCCAGTAAGGGGAAGGGTCCAACCACCCATCCCCATCCCCAACCACCCCACACTACACTCCTTTTATAGGGTACCACAGTTGTGACATTTCCTGTGGCAGAGCAGAAAGGGGCGGATCAGTGGGGCCTTCACAAGGTGAGCTCATTTACAGGGGCACTAGTAATTTAACTTGTTATAACAAGTTAAACAAAAACAAAACACAATCAAACCATTACTTGCATTTTTTTCCTTTTTTTCCTTCTCATTACTCTGACTAGGTTATAAACCCAGCAACTTATCTGGAATGGATATCATTAACTGCAGGTACTGTGGAACAATTTTCAGAAGGACAGTCTTGGGATTTGGGACACTGTCCTACATGCTCAGGCCTTTGGGGATCTTGGGGCTCAGCTCAGGCAGCATGGGCAGAGATTGCCGCCTCAAATTTCATATTCAAGAGGAAATACATTATAAGAACCACCGCCATTTCCCCACCATCCAACAGAAAACCTCGACCGCAGAGGGTAGTTGGTCCAGGAGGTTGGCAGGTGGTTAGAGGGGCAACTGGTGCCCATCACCTCTGCTCTCCAACATGTTACCACAAAACCATATAAACACTACAAACAGGTATCTGCCGCTATCTCTGAAATCAAACAAAGAGGCAGAAGACACTGCAGAACAGGACACTGCAGCACAGGAGCTAGCACAACAAAACTCGCCCAAATCAGGAACCAAAACAAAAAAAGCAAAAAGGAAATCCAAAAAACTTCTGATCATAGGGGACTCCATGATTCGGGGAGTTGATACCCATCTCCAGCCAGGGGTAATGGTCAGATGTCTCCCAGGTACATCAGCATGGAGAGACACTGACCGCATTGCTAAAATTGTTCACAAAGCAGGAGAAAACATTGATGTCCTAGTACACATAGGGACTAATGATCTCGCCAGCCGGTCAGTTGTGGAGACCAAGGAACACTTGACCAGGCTGGGTGACAAACTATCATCCATTTCATCCGGCATCTCCTTCTCTGAGATCCTGCCAGTCTGGGAGAGGGGAGCAGATGGACGGAAGGTCAGAGAAGGGGAGATAGGGGAGCTAAACACGTGGCTCAAGGGCTGGTGCCAGGAAAAAGGACACAGATTTGTAGGGAACTGGCAACAGTTCTGGGAGCGAAAGTTCTTTAAATTTGATGGACTGCATCTGACTACGGAGGGAGTCAGTGCATTGGGGCAGAAGTTTGACGTCTTTGCAGAATATTTAAACTAGCAAATGGGGAGGGTGCAGCACAGCACTACGTCGAATAGGAAAGAACACCCACCCCTCAGCTAGTGGTCAAACAGGGATTCAGCATGTTTGCAGTTCATTTGCATCACCAGGTAAGAAAAAGGTTTGTCTCCCATACTGACGCACAGGGGTAATGCCAAACCTCACCCAACAACTAACACACCGAAATCTGGCCAATGGAAAATCATGTACACAAATGCTCACAGCCTGGGAAATAAGATCCCAGACCTGCAGGCAATAATTTCAGAGGTTAAACTGGACATAGTAGCAATTAGTGAGACATGGTTTACCAGTAACCACACTTGGGAGACTTCAGTACTTAGCTATGTATTGTTCAGAAGAGACCGAGGTGCAAAAAAAGGGGGGGAGGAGTGGCCCTGTATGTCAATGAAAATATCAAATCTGCAGAAATTCAGAATACACATAAGGAGTTAGAAGAACTGTGGGTCACCCTGGAAACAGGAAATGGGACAGCCATAAGAATTGGGGTTGTCTACAGGCCCCCAGACCAGGGGGAGGACATAGACACATTACTGTTAGAAGATATACAAAACATGACAGCTAAAGGGAGGTTCTGATAATGGAAGACTTCAACATGCGGATACAGATTGGTCAATACCAGCAGGAACATCTGCAGAACTAGACACATAGTGGATTCCTGCAGGGAGGGCCTCAAACAACTGGTACAGCAACCCACAAGAGACAGGGCTATCCTAGATCTAGTACTAACTAACAGGAAGGGATCACAATCTCCAGGTAGAAGGTCACCTGGGGCCAGTGACCATCACATGGTATGGTTCAATTTGGCTACTACATCTAAATCATCCCATTCCAAGGCGAAAATATGGGACTTCAGAGGAGCTGACTTTGATAAGATGGCCAACAGAGTTAAGCTAGCCCTGGCAAAAAGAAACACAGGTGAGGGGGTACAGGCAAAGTGGGCAAGCATTAGGATGCAATACTTGAAGCAACATCCCATTGTGTTAGACAGAAAAGGAAGTGCAAAGAAGAAGGAAACCACTTTGGTTCTCAAATACAGTAGCAGAAAAGGTCAGAGCTAAAGGCTGGCCTTCCTTCAGGAAATATAAGAGAACACAGCGGGATGAAGATAGGAGGCATACCAAACTGCCCTAAGGGAAGCAGGGAAGGCAGTAAAGCAGGCAAAGTCCCAAACTGAGGAAACACTAGCACGAACAGTAAAGAAGGTGACAAGACTTTCTATAGATACATTAGTGAAAGGAGAAAGTCCAGAGGGGGTATTGCTAAGCTTAATGGAGAAAAGGGAGCATGTGAGGAAGAGGACCCTGTAAAGGAATCTATCCTAAATAGATACTTTTGCTTAGTATTTACTGAAGAGAAGGTAGGGCAGGGCCCACAGCTCAGCATCATGGACACAGGGGGGAGGAAGGTGAGCATTACTCCCTTCACAAAAGAAAAGGTCCTACAAGAGCTTGCTAAGCTCAGGGTGGATAAGGCAATGGGACCTGATGGCATACATCCCAGGGTACTTAAGGAGCTAAAGGTGGAACTAGCAGAGCCATTAGCAGAACTGTTTAGTAAGTCTCTGAGCACAGGAGAGGTCCCAGAAGACTGGAGAAGGGCTCATGTGATCCCGCTTCACAAGAGTGGTAGCAGGGAGGAGGCAGGGAACTACAGACCAGTCAGTCTTACCTCAGTAGTGGGCAAGATTATGGAGGCACTCCTTAAGGAAAGGATAGTGCAACACCTGGAATCCATAGGGGCACAGGATCCAAGACAGCATGGGTTTACAAAAGGAAGGTCCTGTCAAACTAATCTCATAGATTTCTTTGACTGGGTAACCAGAGTGGTGGACCAAGGGGGAGCAGTTGATGTTGCCTACCTTGACTTCAGCAAAGCTTTTGACACTGTTCCACATAGAAGATTGATAAATAAGCTGGGTAGGCTCGGGGTGGGTCAGAAGTTGGTCAACTGGGTGGCAAACTGGTTCACGGGCAGAAAACAGAGAGTGGTGGTAAATGGTATACAGTCAGAAGAGATGCAAGTCACAAGTGGGTACTCTCAGGGATCAGTCCTGGGGCAGTCCTCTTCAACATCTTCATTAGTGACCTTGCAGATGGACTGAGGGTAAGGCTTGTCTGTTTGCAGATGACACCAAGATCTGCAACAGAGTAGATGATCCAGATGGGTGGGCAGAATGAGAAGAGATCTGGATAAACTAGCAAAATGGTCAGAAGAGTGGCAACTGGGATTTAATGCAAAAGTGCAAGATCATGCACATAGGGAAGAGAAACCCTGAAGCCACCTATAGGCTGGGAGGGGAGTTGCTAGCAGTCACAAAGGAAGAAACAGACTTGGGCATCATCATCACTGATGACCTGAAATCATCCAAGCAGACCTCTAAAGCAGTAGGTAAGGCTAGGGGGTGTTGGGTGTATTAGTAGGGGTATCCAAGTCGTAAGAGGGAGGTAATAATCCTCTTTACAAGACACTGGTTAAGCCCCATCTGGAGTACTGCTGCAGTACTGAGGCCACACCTTCACAAGGACATTAATCCAAATTGAGGCAGTCCAGAGAAGGGCAACCAAAATGGTGCAGGGACTGCATCAGAAGACATATGAGGACAGATTAACAGAGCTCAATATGTATACCCTTGAGCAAAGGAGGAGAGAGGTGATATGATCGAGGCATTCAAACACATTAAGGGCATTAACAAGGTGAAAGAGTCTAACATGTTTAAATATAAGAAAAATAGCAGGACAAGAGGACACAGCATGAGATTAGAGGGGGGCCGATTAAGGGGGAATGTGAGGAAATTCTTTTTCACAGAAAGGGTGGTGGATGCATGGAATGGCTTACCTCAAGAAGTGGTGGCTATGAATACAGTGCATGGCTTCAAACAGGCATGGGATAGGCATAAGGGAGCAATACAAATGAGTATGAATAGATAGGCCACTGACAGAGCAAAGGCCGATGGCACATTTATAAGATAGAAAAAGAAATGGGCAGACTGGATGGGCCTTGCGGTCCTTATCTGACGTCAACTTCTATGTTTCTATCTTTCTATGTGGATTTGAAAGTCTGGATGTGTCCATTGACCCGGACATCTCCCCAGACAGACCTTCAGGAGTGTCTCTTCCTAGGCTTTCTGAGTCCCCTTCTTATTTCATGTTTTATAAAAAAGTGGCTGAAACCCTCCAGCTTCCTATGGAAGAAGCTGTGGATGACCAAGAGGAGCCTGACTTTGTGGAAATGATGGATATCACAGAGTCTAGGAGGCTGTCTATTCCCTTGCATAAATCTTTTGGGAAACAGACATTTAAAATTTTAAAGACTCCTAAAACTATACCTCCTGTGGATAAGAGAATGGACAAGAGGTATGCATTGTCAGGCTCAGATACAGAGTTTCTTACACAACAATGCAGCCATGTTGGGGGTAGTGCAGGCTGCAGCCTGTGACAAGGCAAATATTCCCTTGGCTTCACCCCCCCCCCCCCCCCCCAGACAAGGACTCCAGGAGGATTGATGCCATGACAAAGAAACACTACATGGCAGCATCCTTGGGACTCAGACAGGCGAATTATATGGCTCATGTTGCTAGATATCAGAAATCCAGATGGGACACTGTCATGGCTTTAGCAAAACAGGACCCTGGCCAGCTTGCCAAGGAGCTGGAGCAGGTGGCTGCTGATGGTATTAAGGCATCCAAGGTGCAATTCCATGCTGCAGTGGACTAGAATGATGTGTCATCAAGAGTCATGGCTAATCTGTGGCACTTTGCAGAATGGCTTGGCTCAGATGTACTAGCCTGTCACTGGATACCCAGACTAAGGCCATGGATTTTCCTGTTGTTGGTAATTCTTTGTTTGGGGAGCAAACAGAGAATTACATGAAGAAAATGGATGAGTATAGGACCACCTACAGGAGTGCCCAGGCCAAAGAAAGGCAGGCCACTCCTCAGAGGCAGCTTCCCAGGGGCAGGGGCAGGCCTTTTCACAGGCCTTTCTACCAAGCCCAGGCCTCCTCTTCTGCATATGCTCAGAGGGGGTTCTTTAGAGGAGAGGCAGAAGGGTACCAGCAGACCTGCTTCCACCCTCAGCCAAAACCCCCTGCCAAGCAGGCACCCTAATGGGTTTGCCAGGGCCGATTCTTCACCATCTGTAGGGGGCAGGCTAGCTTACTTTGTCCAGGACTGGAAGTCTATAACATCAGACAAGTGGGTCCTGGAAATAGTAAGCCAGGGACTGGTTCTCAGCTTCAAAAGATTTCCAAAGCTGAGAACCATATCCTTTCCACCTGCAAGCCCCTTGGAGGCACTTGCTCTACAGGCAGAGGTCTCTTCCCTCCTAGCTCTCAGAGCTGTGGAAAGGGTTCTACCCCTACACCAGGGCAAAGGGTTATACACCAGGTACTTCCTTACCCCAAAAAAGACAGAAGAATGGCGGCCCATCCTGGATCTCAGATACTTAAACAAGCACCTGTTAAAACCAAAATTCAAAATGGTGACTCCGGGAATAATTTTACCCTCTCTAGGGCCAGGGAACTGGCTAGTATCCCTGGACCTCAAGGATGCCTACTTCCATATTCTCATCAGAAGCTCCCATCGAATGTACCTCAGATTCGAGCTGCCTTCAGGCCATTACCAGATCAGAGCAATGCCCTTTCGGACTAACCTCTGCTCCAAGGGTGTTCACAAAATGCCTGGCAGTGGTAGTAGTTGCTTCTCTAAGAAGGCAAAGGATTGCCATCTTCTCTTACCTGGACAACTGGCTTATAGTAGGCCAGTCCCCAGACCAAGTCAAGTCACACTTACAAATAACTCAGCAACTGCTCACCTCTTTAGGTTTCCTCCTGAACCTTTCAAAGTCAGTTCTAGAGCCTGTCCAGCTCCTCACCTTCCTAGGCGCAGAGCTAGACACAGAAAAGGCCAGAGCTTTCCTTCCCCCTGGACAGGGCAAGGACCCTTATCTCTCTGGCCTCCTCATTCACCCTGCAGGTATCTCGACCAGCAAGGCATTTCCTACAGCTCCTGGGGCACATGGCTGCTTCCACAGCAGTGGTGCAGGGAGCAAGATTTCAGATGAGAGACATTCAGTTCCATTTGAGAGCCTTCTGGTCTCAAAGGAAGGACCCTCTGACCAAATTGATACCAGTGACTCGAACCCTGATCCAGGCCCTACAGTGGTGGCAGGATCAGAGCAATCTGAGACAAGGGGTTCCCTTTGTCTCTCAGTCCCACTCCTTAATCCTTACTACCGATGCCTCCCTCTTGGGGTGGGGAGCTCATTTGGGCGGCCTGACCACCCAAGGGTTGTGATCCCCTCAGAAGTCTCTGCTCCACATCAATATGTTGGAGCTCAGAGCAGTATTTCTAGCACTTCAAGTTTCTTCCAAGTCTGTTCTGAACAAAGTTATTCAGATCAGAACAGACAATACTACCACAATGTGGTACATCAACAAGCAAGGAGGCACTCGGTCTATGGCCTTGTGCACAGAGGCAATGAAGTTGTGGTCCCTGGCTTACTCCCTGAACACCTCCCTCACAGCAGTACACCTCCCAGGCAAGGACAATGTCCTGGCAGATGCTCTCAGCAGGATATCTCAGGGCCATCACGAATGGTCACTGGATCCCTCGGTCTTGGAGGTGATATTCTCCAGATGGGGCACCCCACAGATAGATCTTTTTGCAGCCCCAGACAATCACCAACTTCCCCTTTTTTGTTGCAGACCCCCAGTGTTGGGCTCAGTTCCCCTGGATGCCTTAGTTCTCAGTTGGGAAGGGAAGTTCCTGTATGCCTTTCCCCCTCTTCCCTCTCCTGTTCAAAGTGCTAGTCAAAATCAGATCTCAGCCCTGTAAGATGATCCTGATTGCTCCAGACTGGGCCAGACAGCCTTGGTATCCACTACTTCTGTTCTTAGCAATCCATCTTCCCCTGTGTCTTCCCAGGAATCACAACCTGTTAACCTGTGCTCATGGGAGGGTTTGGTACCCGAATCTCAAATCTCTCAATCTCAAGGCCTGGCTCTTGAAGAGTTAGAGTTTGCTGATTTACACCTCTCCCAAGGCGTAATGGACATTCTGAAGGCTTCTAGGAAACCTTCCACCAGGGCTACTTATAATTCCAAGTGGAAAAGATTTTCCATATGGTGCTCTGGAAAGCATACTTCCCCAGAGTCTGCTGATCTGCCCACAGTCTTTGATTATATGGTCCATTTGAATAGCTTAGGGCTCAGACCAGCTACACTGAAGGTGCATCTGGCAGCTGTCTCTGCTTTTATCTCAGCAGGTAAGCCCTCTTCTCTTTCAGCTCACCCTGTATTCTCCAAGTTTTTCAAGGGATTGCTTCACACCAACCCCCCTTTCAGGGACCCTGCCCCTGCTTGGGACCTTAATGTTTGTATTGCTCAGCTTATGCAACCCCCTTTTGAGCCTTTGTCTTCAGCAGAGCTTAAGTACTTGACTTGGAAAACTGTATTTCTGGTAGCCATCACCTCTGCCAGACGCATAAGTGAGTTACACACTTTGTCAGTGGAGCCTGATTTTATCTCCTTTCATAGAGATAAGGTGGTCCTCAGGACTAACAGGAAATTTTTGCCTAAGGTGGTTTCAGATTTCCACCTTAATCAATCTATGTCTCTTCCTGTGTACTTCACTGACCATTCCTCCTCTGGCAAGAGGAGGCTCCACAATTTAGATGTGAAAAGAGCCCTTAGCTACTACATAGAGCATACCAAGGGTCACAGGTTTGACTCCCTCCAACTGTTCCTCACTTATGGTGAGGTTGGTAAAGGGAAACCTGCCACTAAACGATCCATTGCCAGGTGGATTGTCTCTTGTATCTAATTTTGTTATGGAAAACTGGGTAAGGTTCCACCCTCAGGCCTGAGGGCTCACTCCACAAGAGGTACAGCTGCTTCCCTGGCTGCTGCCAGGGATATTCCTATCTTAGAGATATGTCAAGCAGCTACCTGGAAAACAGTTCACACTTTTAACAAGCATTACTCCTTGGATATTCAGGCTAGGAGTGATGCTCGGTTTGGCACAGCTGTGCTTCAGAGCCTATTTCCTAAGTAGGTTCTGTCCCTCCTCCATGGAGGTACTGCTTGGTAGTCTGCTACTGTCAGAATACAGCAAGACTTCATGTTGTTTGAAGAAAAAATTACTCACCTTATTAATGCTGTTTCTTCTAATGGAGTCTTGCTGTATTCTGACCCCCCCCTCCTGCCCCTCTCAGAACCTCTGTTTTGAGATGTGGGTGGGCAGTGGCAGTGTTGGCACTCAGTAGATCCCCACCTTGTTGTTTCACCCCCCTTTTCTTGGGTGATTTGGTGTTGTGTTTTTTCAGTTTTTGGGTCTCCTGACTTGAGTCTTTGTTTTGGGACCAAAAAATGATGTGTTTTTTATGTTTAGTAGCCAGTTGGCTAGTGTAGGTTTACAGCTTCCACACAGGGCCTTAGTGAGTTTGCTCGTAAAAATCTGATGGTTTGAGTTTAAACAGCAACAGACAGAGTCTCAACCGAGCTCGAGCTCAGCGTTCCATGCCTGGCATGGAAAGTTAACTCTTTCGTCTCCAGGGCAGTTCGAAGGTTGGGACTCACTGCTACTGTCAGAATACAGCAAGACTCCATTAGAAGAAACAACATTACTAAGGTAAGTAATTTTTTCTTATAGGTCAGCAAACCAACCTTGAAGGTGATTCGCCAACAAACTGGCAACCAGTGCAGACCGCGGAGCACAGGCATTATATGACTAGACCTAGAAGATCCAGTCAACAGCCTGGCTGCTGCATTCTGCACTAACTGCAGGCGGCGAAGTTCAACCCCCCGATAGCCCCAGGTAAAGGGCACTGCAATAGTCAAGGCGGGAGGTAACGAAGGCGTGGACTAACGTTGGAAGATCCTCTGGAGGAACCAAGTGTTTCAACCGGGCGATGTTCCTCAGATAATAAAAAGAGGTTTTGACCACTGCTGACACCTGAGATTTAAAAGTCAGACAGTTGTCAAAGACAACGCCCAGATTCCGCACCTGGTCTGAGGTCTTCAGCTGGACACCCCCAAGCCATAAGCCCGAGGGCGATCCAGCTAACAAACCTGCCTCACAGCGACCCTGGTCCACAACCAACACCTCAGTTTTTTCAGGGTTCAACTGCAGCCAACTCCCATTCATCCAGTCTTGGATCTCAGCAAGACAGTTATTAAATACCGAAATGGCAGCCTCCTGGCCAGGCACAAAAGACATATACAGCTGGGTATCATCTGCTTAGCAATGAAAACCCAGACCGTATCATCTAACAATCACTCCTAATGGCAGCATATACACTGCAAACAACATGGGTGCCAGAATGGAGCCCTGCGTACCCAGCAGGATAGGGAGACTGATGCAGAGGAAAAAATTCCAGACACCACTCTCCGAGTCCTACCCTCGAGGTAAGATCGAAACCACCTGAGGACTGTACCAGACAGTCCACAGTTAGACCGCAAATGCTCCCGTAGCACCCCATGGTCCACAGTGTCAAACGCTGCAGAGAGATCAAGAAGAACCAAGATAGAACAGGTCCTTCGATCTCTCGCTATTAGGAGGTCATTTAGTACCCAAACCAGTGCTGTCTCGGTACTGTGCCTTTTCCTAAATCCAGACTGGAGAGAATTATAGAGAGATTGTTGTTGGTCAGATGATCATCCAGCTGCGCTGCAACCACCTTCTCAATAACTTTGCCCACAAAGGGTAAGTTAGAGACAGGTCTGTAATTTGCTAGACAATCCGGGTCAAAAGAGGCTTAACTACAGCCTCCTTAAGAGGATCTGGAAAGATCCCCCTCTCCAAGGACCTCCAGACTATCACAGCAAGGACTGGGCTGATTTTATCCACACAGTCCACTAAGAGACGCGTGGGGCCCAGGTTAACTCACAGTTGGTCGGACGCAGTGATTGGATGATCATCACAATGTCATTGATTGCGGGGAGGCTGAAGTCAGACCATGCAAACTAGGTGTCCTACATCTCCTGTCGACCATCACAACTCCCACTGGAGAGGGTCAAGTGGATATCCGATCTGATTTTGGCAACCTTATCTGCAAAGAAGAGAGCAAACTCCTCACACCGTTCTTGAGAAAAGGCTCTTCCGGGCTGAAGACAGACTGGATTGCACAGTTTATCCACGGTCCGGAAGAGCTGAGCTGGTCTATTCTGTGCAGCCGCAATCTCTCTGGACAGGAATTCTGCCTTCTTACAAGAGATTGCGGATTGATAAACCACATAGTGGTTCATCAAACTAAGTTTGTCATCATCCAGACCAGACCTCCACCAGCACCTCTCCAACCTTCATCTAACTCTCCTCAACTCCCACAAGGTCTCATCAAACCAAGGAGACCTGGGACGAAGAGTGAGAGGATAAACACGAACAGGAGCAATGGAATCCGGGGCCACTGCCACCGCCATATTATAGGCATGCGCCAGCTCTCTCAGATCCATGCAATCTATCGGTAGGCCTGATAGGTCCAGCACCACCATCAGGTCAATGGGGGAAACACCCCTTAATGGACGGTACCGGACCATTTCTGTAGGGGCTGACCTATTAGGGGTGGCCTCAAAACTGAACCCAATAGAGCGATGGTCCGACCATCGGACCGGTTCCACCACCAAGTAGGATATCTCCATCCCCAGAAGGAACACCAAGTCCAATGAATGCCCACCAATATGGGTCAAGAAGGAAATTACCTGTGTGAAGCCCAGTGAAATCATCAACTGGAGGAAGTCTTAACCAAAATGTGAGAGTTCATCATCAACCCAGGCATTGAAGTCCCCCAGAACCAACCATCTGGGGGACCCCAATATCAGGTCGACGATGAAGTTTGCAACTTCCCGCAGGAAAACATTCTCATCACGTGGTGGACGGTATACAGGAAGTATCCTGCACCCCACACCCTCACCTAAGATGCATTCAAAGGACCTGGTAGCTCCCACTAGTACCTCCACTAGGCCCAGTTCTGTTCTAAAACAGATAGCAACACCCCCTCCCCTTCGTTCCAACCTCGGACGGTGTATCACCGAGTAACCGTCTGGAACCGCTGCTGCCAAAACTGGTCCAGCATTTTCATCTAGCCAAGTCTCGGTGATGCATGCCAGGTCAGATGACCCAAAAAAATCAGCTATAATAGCCATTTTGTTTTTAATAGACCTGGCGTTGCACAACACCACCCAAGTAGGATGAGCCTCTGATGATGACCGTGTTACCTGTTGACTATAGCCAGAACCCTTGGGTATAGGCACCAGACAGGGAGGTCCCCTTTCCTGGTCCCATTTCGCCCCAGGGCATCTCCTTGTCCCCACTATCCCTATCTGCCCACTCCTTTCCATACCTCCTCCAGACCTACCACCAGCCCTCCTCCTTCTACCCACAATCCCCAAAGCCCATCATCGTCGATAGACCTCCGTGACGGGGGGGGGGAGCAAGAGAAGGGACAAAGGTCCCTGAGCCTGGAAGGGGAATACTGCCCGACTGTCCTAATATTGTCCCAGCACATAATTAACAAAATCAATAAACAATCTAAAAAATAGACCCCCTCAAACACTTAAATAAATAACACAACTCTACAACAAAATATCATACAACTAATCAAACAATAATATAAACTATAAATCTAATAAAATAATCAGATAAATAATAACTTAAAACCAAATATAAAATATATCTATCTAACAAAACCTATATCCTTATTTCAAACAAATCATAAATTAACCCTATTAATCAAAAGATTTGAATTATTGTAGCGTCCAAAATGTGCCTTCAGACCTCCAAAAAAGCTTTAACTTTAATTCTCTACTCTCACCTACAATGCTATCACAGAGTGCAGAGTGGTTGGTTGGGGAGGTGGGTGGGCACAGCATCCCAGGGGGCCTTGCCAAGCAACTAACCAGCCCACTAATACTTTATTATTAGCATTAATAGAGTGGAGGCACCACACTAGTTTCAATATTTCTGGGAATGAACCCCAAATTGTCACTGTAGCAGGACAGAGACCCCTTGTCTGGTATCAGATATAGTGGGAAAGGGGGGATAGCCCATTGGCATATGGTACCAGGGCTACACCTCTTTGCAGATAACACAAAGATCTGTAACAAGGTTGACACATGGAGGGGGAAGAAAGGATGAGAAGGGGCTTGGCAAGGTTGGAGGAATGGTCAGACATATGGCAACTTAGATTCAATGCAAAGAAGTGCAAAGTAATGCACCTGGGAAACAAAAACCCAAGGAAGAGTACACAATGGGGAGGGGGGGTATTACCAACCACAAAAATGGAACAGGACCTGGGAGTAGTCATATCAGATGACTTAAAGGTAGGCAAGCAATGTGATAAGGCAGGAAGGAGGGTTGTATTGTAAAAAACACAAATCGAAAGGGAATTTTAATAAACTCAATAAAGCTTACAAAGAGTATAAAAAAGTCTTGTCTTAGAAAAAGAATATAATATATATTTTGAAAAGATGTGGAATAAGCCGAGAGTAGCGGTGTATAAAAATGACGCCAAAAAAATTAGGAATTTGATTAGCTATGGATACAACTCATATTCTCAAGATTTTGAGGCCTATAATCCTCCCAAAGTCTGGAAGAAATATTATAAATCAGTTATACTTTTCAAAGTCTGACAAAACTGAGATTAAAAATGTTCTCCTGGCTAGAACCCATATCCAAACTACAACACCTGATCCCATGTTAATTATGGTCTCTGACATTTCTTATCCCATAGATCTAGTCAAAGCAAATACGACCCCGGGCCAGACAACATTATTCCGGAAACTTACAAGCATATGAAAGAGAAATGGATACATACTATGTTAATACTGTTTAACTCTATTATTTAAGATGGAAATATACCGGCTAGTTGGAAAGGTAGCCTAATCTTTCCACCGTATAAAAAAGGAGATGCACGGGACCCAAAGATGTATCAGCCTATAAGCCAATTAGATTCTTCCCAAAAACCTTTTACAAGAATAGTTCTCAACAAATTACAAAAATGGCTTGATGGAATGGGAATTCTCTCTGGATATCAAAATGACTTTGGATCTAAACCGTCAACTATACAACATTGTTTTGTACTGGCACATCTGATCTGGAAATATATCAAGATAAAAAAGTCAAAAATTGTTCTGCTGTTTCATGGACTTCAGCTCCGCTTTCGATAGTGTCAATAGATCAACTCTTTGGAATACAGTAACAGACCTTGGAATCGAGTCCACTTTATTAAATACACTTGTAAGACTTTACAATGACAACTGAATAGAGGTGCAATATAATAGGAAAGGTGGCTTAACTAAACAGATAAAAGTTAATAGGGATGTTAGGCAATGTTGTCTTTTAGCCCCTCTTCTCTTCAATATATATATCAATACTATTCTAAAAAATCTAGAAGACCCTGATTTTCATTCACCTTCGTTACTAAACAGAAAAGTCTCATGTCTGGCATATGCCAATGACATTACACTTCTGTCAGCATCCTATCTGGGATTACAAAGAAAATTAACAAATTTGCCATTTTACATAAAAATATTAAATATCAGATAAACAGGGAGAAAAATGCTTGTGCATGCTTTGACTAGCCAACTACAGGTCTCTTTAGCCCGAATAACCTACCCTGTCCTCCACCCCTCTCCTTCCCACCTCCATCCCTCCTACACCACCATCCTCCACCTCCCAACCTCTCCTGCCCCCTAATATTCTCACCCACCACCTCTCTGCACAACCCCTCCATTACCACACCCCTACCTCCCTTGCTGTTTATATCGCTACCTCCTTTCACATGCCCCCACCCAGTACCCCCCTTAGCTTTCTCCCTCACCTCTCCCCTCACTTGCCTCCTACTGAACTCCAGCTTGCACCCCCATGCTGCTGGCATCACTGCAGCAACCCCCAATCACTCACCCTCCACAAAACAACGCCTGGCCCTTAGGCTGCTCCTCCACCCACTCCCTCTGTATAGCTAGTCCCCATCTGTATGGCCAGTACTCCCAGGGGCCTGATGACCCTAAATTGACAGACTAAAGCACTTCCTTTGAAACTGTTTCCTTTGTTTGAGCTGTATCCTGAATGTTCCCTCACTGAAATGCTTTATACCCTTGAAACCATGTTCCTTCTATATTATTTGTAATCTGACTGAAACAAACTGTTCCTTCAATTTATTCTAACTCGTATTGTTCAAATGTACGCAACCAAAATGCTTTGTCTAATCTTTTTTGTAATCTCTGCAACCTGTATGTTTGACTAATTGTTTTGTGTATGACCTGGGACCTTTGTAAACAAGTCCCAGGACTCAAAGGTATTAATCCTAAACTACAATAAATAGATAAATAAATAAATAAATAAATAAAATACAGTTGTGGTTTTTGGTAATAATAGCATTAATAACAGATACAAGAAACTTAACTTTGACAGAGAGCCAATTGAAACCACCAAATTTTACGATTATTTGGGGGTTCATTTTTTAGCAAATTGTACTTTGAAACAGCATAGGAATATACTTCTGACTAAACTAAAAACAGCCTTCAATGTATTTGAGATTTTCAATTCAAAATTGAGCGAGGCTTCCCTTCCGGGTGTTCTTAGGAATGTAAACACAAAGGTCAGTTCAAGCGTGTTATATGGGTCTGAAATATGGGCCCAGTCTTCAATAGGCTTACAGTGTAGATTTTTGAAGCAACAAATGAATACATTTTATCTATATATTATTTTGGTACCGCAATCTGTGCCAGCAGCAGTCCTGAGACCAGAACTGGGTCAAATACCCCTTCAGTCATTAATCCTGGTAAAGTATCTACATTTTCTGGTGTACTATTTCGTCTCAAAGATTTTCGCTTACCAAGATTATGCCTTGAGGAACAAATACATTATTCATCCAAAGCTTTTGCCTTTCTGTATATAAAGATAATCAAAAATGTCATATACCCATCGAACTTAAGGCAGATTCTCCATGAAATATATTTAAGACCTGGAAAAGAAGTTAATGAAACCATTTAAGGTAGGTTAAGAAATCACTCAGAAAGGTTAGATCTAGAAAGAATCTCTTCATTAAAACATTACAAATGATACAAAACTTTAAAAAATAATCATCAACTAGAACCACATATGCACATTATTTATTTACTTATTTTATTTAGTTTTTGTTGACCGGGTAAGTGCACTAGACAAATCCTGCCTATTTTCAGGTACGACCCGGGGGAGGGGGATACAGATGAATGCCAACTCACCTTGAACCAGATTAAGCTGTTGGTGGTATTTTTTTGAGTGAATGAGGGAAATTTGGCCAGGACACTGGGGAAATTCCCGTACTCTTTTCGATAAGTGCCATGGGATCTTTAACATCCACCTTATATCTGATCCTGACCAGAGGAGACTGCTGACTCAGTTTTGCATGGAATTTTACAAAGCAAAATATATCTTATATAATCAGGGAAGGCCTGGCTATACCTTCCCTTACTGTAAATGCAACAATAATACTATTGACAATTTGAGGCATATAATATTGCTATGTACCCGTTATAAAATTAGGCGGACTGAATGGCTGGGCTCCATCTTGGATGATCTCAGCTTCCCTCCCCAACACATTCTCAAACTGCTCTTCACATCAGAAAATCCCACAATATTGTGTAAATTAAGTGGTTTCTTGGCAACCATACATCTCTGACAATTGAATTTTAAGGGAAAATCTTTTTTACTGTCATTACCCTGTAATGGTTTTTCTGAAAATGATGTTATGTATAACAACTGTTTTAAATTTTTCTGATTGTTTTAGATTCTTTCACTATTGTAAAGACTTACAGTCGATCATTCAATAACATCTTGTAAGACTGGCAGTATAGCCTAGAGGTTAGAGGAACGAGGTGTGAACGAGCTTGCTACATCCAGCACTCCAGACCTGAGTTTGATTCTCACAACCTCCACTTGCATACTGTGTGACTCTGAGCAAGTCACTTAACTGCCCAGTGCTCCCAGGTCGCCCCTGAAAACAGGCACTTGTGCCTAATGGGCCTTACCCAGTTACCAAAGATTAAAATAAAAATTTAAATAAAAGACTGCTCTGAGCAGGCCCTATCCACAAAACCCTTTCAAGAATATGTGTCAGTGGTGAAAATCTTTTGTGAATAGGGTTTACTACATGAGGTAGCAATTAATTGCAACAAGTCAGGTCAGGACAGGACAGGCCACTATGTAGTAGTAGTAGTAGTAAAAATTTTATTTTTAAACCGGAGAGATCACATGAGCAGCACAGAACAGAAAAAAAATAGTAACATCAGTGGGTTCAGAGTCCAAAAACAGCAAGCAACTGCATTTCATGTCACAAACTTACTTGATGGTACCTGGTACCACTATCTGATCTGGAAGGTAGGGTACTGCTGTCTACTACTACTACTACTATTATTACTACTACTACTACTACTACTACTACTATAAGTTTCTGTCCTCATGAGTCACGACTACTACTTGTCACTTTTTATCCTTACTCCAGTTCTTACTACTACAGTACTATCTGTCACTTTTTTGGACCTCAGCAACTGATCCTGACTATACTGTTTTGATTTTTGTACAGTGCATGGCTTAGCAGATGCCTGACACCCAGAAACTGAATACTCTTAATATATTTCACCTGTCCCCTATATTTGGCTGCGAATACTTCACAGACAAAAATGTTACTAAATTGAAAATTCATATAATTTCTTTATTGTTTGTTATTTTGATTGCGCGCATGTGCAAGAAACATATTGCGGCAGCTTTCCAGAAGCAGGGTGTGGAGGCGCGGCACTGTTGTGGCCAATGCCCCCACAGCTTGTAAAGGCTTGGCCCACTTTCCCCAGTGCCGTGGCATGCTACTGCTGACAGTGGTTCAGCCAGCGTGCCACCATCTTGAAATGTTTTAGCCGCTGCAATCAGGAGCCACCTCATCACTGCAGTGTCAACCATTGCACTGCAATGAAGGAGCGACCCGTCATTGCTGGGCGGAATGTTGCTAAGTGTAATATTGTTTGTGAACATGGTGGCGGTTTGCCGCCGAGTTCACAAAACAACATGAGCACCCAGTGGCGAGGGAGCCCAATCCCCTCGGCAGCATGTGCCCCCACAACAGTGTGTGCTCTGCCGACGGGGCCCCAATCCCCGTTGGCTGCAGTCCCCGCACCAGGTCAGAGTGCCAACTGGGGAGCCCACTCCCCATCGGCATAATGGCCCCCCCCGGCAAAATGGTCGGGTTGTGCAGAGGGGATGCCCAATCCCCTCAGCTTGTGTCCCCCAACACTGCATATGTGTGTGAGGGGTGCCAATCCCCGTCAGCTACAGCCCTCCTCCCCAAACATTCAGGTGGCACGCTGGGAGCCCACCCCAGCGTGCCCAATGCCCCTTGTGCCAATGGGGGTTTCCAATCCCCTGTCAGCTACAACCCCCCCAAACAATGAGGTGGCATGCTGGGAGCCCACCCCAGCAGGCCCAATGCCCCTGTAAAGGAAAAACCATCCTGCAATGTTTTTGTTTTACTTGTTTAATCCTGTAAAAAGAAAACAGTTCCTCGTGGTCTCCCTGCCCCCCCCACAACCCGTGCTTACCTCCGGAGTCTGGCGTAACGACCTTTGGTGGACCAGGAACACATCTGCACTCTTCAAAGCCGACCGCAAACTGAGGAAATGCCGGTAAGCTGTATAATGGAATGAATAGGGCTTTTTCAACTTTGATGCATATCTCAGGCATTTTTTGGAATTTTGATACCAAATTTTCAACATGAGATTTTTGGGACCCCTACTTATGAATTCTGCCACTGTCATGGTGTTATTCAACCCCAAAAGGTGATTTCACGGTCACTGCATAGAATCCCCTTTTGGGACTGATTAACGAAATGACAGTGCCAGTATTCATGAGGTGGGCTCTCAAAAAGCCTACGTTGCAAATTTGGTGGAAAAAATCCAAAAAATGACTGTTTTATGAGCGTGTATTGCGCAGTTGCTATGCACTCTTGTAACTTTGCGAATTTGCAATATTTTCATGCCAGATTTTCAACATTGGCATTTTTTCACACCTCCTTGTGAACAGTACAGCTGTCATTTTTCACATCCTGGTCAAAATGTATTTTCGCACTTCTGGCGCAGAATAGCGCTGACGCTGTGGGAAATCAGTGTTCGGGACAGATTAAGAAAATCACACTGACACTGTTCATGAGCAGAGATCCTAAAATGCCTATGTTGAAAATTGTGTGCATTGTGCAGTTTCCACGCACCCTTGTAAGTTTGCGAATTAGTAATATTTTCACACTAGATTTTCAACTCTGGCATTTTTTCACACATCCTTATGAACAGTATAGCTGTCATTTTTCACATCCTGGCTGAAATGTGTTTTCGCACTTATGGTGCAGAATACCACAGTCACTGTCGGAAATCAGTGTTTGGGAAAGATTAGGATCAAGTGAGTGGGGCGAGAGTGACTGAGCTCAACTGAGCTCTGTCAGGACTGCTGCGGATTTCTTTGTGGGCAGGAAAAGCCACCAACGCATGCAGGAGCCTAGTATAAAAGGGCAGCCTACAGCAGCAGGAGACACAGAACGAGCGAGCGAGGAGGGAGGGGGAGTGAGTGAGCTCAACGGTGCTCTATTGGGACTGCTGTGGATTTCTTTGTGGGCAGAAAAAGGCAGCAATGCACGTAGGGGCCCAGTACAAAAAGGCAGCCTGCAATGGTGGGAGAAACAGAACAAACGAGTGAGAGAGGGAGAGTGAGCGAGCTCAACGGAGTTCTATCATGACTGTTGCAGATTTCTTTGTGGGCAGAAGAAGGCGGCAATGCAGGCAGGAGCCCAGTACAAAAGGGCAGCCTGCAGCGCCGGCAGAAATGGAATGAGCGAGTGAGAGAGGGAGTAAGCAAGTTCAACGGAGCTCTGTCAAGACTGCTGCAGATTTCTTTGTGGGCAGAAAAAGGCATCAACAGAGGCAGGAGCCCACTACAAAACGGCAGCCTGCAGCACCAGGAGAAACAGAATGAGTGAGTGAGATGGGGAGTGAGCGACCTCAGCGGAGCTCTGTCGGGACAGCTGCAGATTTCTTTGTGGGCAGAAAGGGCCAACGCAGGCAGAAGCCCAGTACAAAAGGGCAGCCTGCAGTGCTGGGAGAAACACAACGAGTGAGTGACAGAGGGGGAGTGAGTGAGCTCAATGGAGCTCTATCATGACTGCTGCAGATTTCTTTGCGGGCACAAAAAGGCGGCAATGCAGGTAGGAGCCCAGTACAAAAGGCCAGCCTGCAGTGCTGGCAGAAACGGAACGAGCGAGTGAGAGAGGGGGAGTGAGCAAGCTCAACGGACCTGTGTTGGGACTGCTTCAGATTTCTTTGTGGGCAGAAAAAGCCACCAACAGATGCAGGAGCCCAGTACAAAAGGGCAGCCTGCAGCGCCAGGAGAAAGAGAATGAGCAAATGAGAGATGGGGAGTGAGCCACCTCAACGGAGCTCTGTCGGGACAGCTGCAGATTCCTTTGTGGGTAGAAAAATGTGCCAATGCAGGCAGGAGCCCAGTACAAAAGTGCAGCCTGCAGCACCGGGAGAAACAGAATGAGCGAGTGACAGAGGGGCAGTGAGCGACCTCAATGGACCAACGCAATCAACATTCGGCATTAACAAATGCTTGTTTGTGCGTGGTATGCTAGCCTGGTTATATTTTATTTACAGTAACTGGGCTTGAGATTATTACTATAGTTTATTTTTGATACTTAAATTACTTGGCAGTGGCTGGCAGCAACTGTGGAACTAGGAAGGTTGTCACTGTGTTGTGTGTATCAGGTCTTCAGGTGGCAGTGGCGGACTTTTTTATGACTGCGCTGCACTTGACCAATGCGATGTGTGACTGGCTGCCTGCCTGAGTGGCGATCACTATGTCTTTCATCTTTCTTCTTTAAGGATTCAGCATCCATTCCTCAGCATGTTGATCAGATTCAGTAGAAGCAGTTACAGTACTAGAAAACATTACCACCTCTTGGACCAGGTAGTGCACCATATACCACAGTACACCAGAGCATGCAAAGCAGTTGCATCACATGGGCAGGGTGGGTGGGCTGCCTTAGTGCTGCTCATTTGATCATTCACGTCCATTTCTTTGGCCTGTTCAGCTTTGACTAGAACATCCATCAAAATAATACCCAAACAGCACCATTAATTAAAAAATCTTAGCTCCTGCAGTGCTTGGTAGTGCTATTGCCAACCCTAGGTGGCACTATCACGGGCTACTACACCACGTGAGGCTAGTAGCAGGTTAAGGGGCCTGAGTTCTGAAACAGGTGCCTCCACCCGGAGGTCAGGGTTGGTAGTGGTCAAACTAACCTGGGCACAGCCCTCCAGGGCACTGTAACCCCTCTTTCCCTTCTAGCAACCTGAGCAATATATGATAATAACTTCCACAGTACCTCTTGTACACCATACCAGTACCCATACTGTTTGCACTTACCACCAGGGCTGGTTCCTCTGGCTCGACCCTGGGGACCCCCTGTAAAATAAGGCTATGCACAGTAAATAGCAACAGTTCAGTACTCTTGGCACAAACTGGAACCACAGTCAGGTTAAATGCAGCAAAAAAAAGTAAGATCTGATTTATTCAGGGGACTTGAACAAGGAAGGGGCGTAATCAGGTTGATTGGCTTAAAGGCTATATTAATCAAACAGTTATGCATGGACTTTAAGTCCCCACATAGTCACACACTCTGGGCACCCAGGTAGGGAAATGGTAGGCTAACCAGGAATGTTGCAGCTGGTTGGGGTCCTGTGATGGAAGAAAGCAACATGCATAACACACACTACTTGTAATCTGGAGGCAGTGGGGGTCAGTTCGTGAAAGAAAAAGCAACAAGACAATCAGATGACAACACTTTAGATTTAGCTGTTGTTGCAGGGAGCTACCCTGATGTTTACTCATGATAGCCAATACTGGACACAGGCAGGACAAAATCAAGACTGCAGGTTGTTGAGCTGGAGTGCCTGGATAAGCAGGGCCCACACGAATCACCGAGGCATCATTCCTGTTCAAGTGTTGAGCAGGAGACTGATCCCCAGGCAGGTCTCTCGTTGATGGCGTTCTCTGTACAGCGGGTAGTCGGGTTGGACCAGTGTGGCAAGGCCCAGGCCCAGTGGAGATGATTTTGGATTCAGTCTGTGGGGCTGAATGCGGCTTCCAGCAAGTAGAATACAGTTCACACCACAGTGGGGAACCAAATTGTGACCCACTAGCAGCACACAGCACATTTACACGTAAGGAAATTCAAATGCAGCTTCCAGCAAGCAGAATACAATTCAAACCACAGTGGGGAACCAAATCACGACCCACTATTAGCACACAGCACATTCACATGTAAGGAAATTCCACTGTATCAGGCAAAAGGCTCTCCGGACGCAATTACAGAGTCTCTGCACAATCCGGGAGTTCAGAGGAAGCTGGAAGTCCAGACAGACCAATCACATTCAGCATATCGTCGGTCTTCTTCAGGTAGGACCCTGGTCACAATTCAGTGTCTTACTTCACTCTCCAAGTTTGGATTCAGTCTGAAAAATGCACAAGTTTCCTCTCAGAGACAGCAGGCAGGCATGCAGGCCAAAACTCAGGCCTTTCCACAGGTCTCCCACGCAAATCCACCATGGATTGCTGCTCGAACTACCTTGAGCTGTTACTTCTTCACTTCCCAACTTAGATCTAACTGAAACTGCAAGCAGTTTGGGACTTCCCCAAGTTCCAAAAGGTTTGGTTGGCTGATCTGCCTGTCAATCACAGCAAGGGCTCCCCCTCCAGGTTATTTTAGGCGCAAAAAGCCCCAAACTGCAATTTCTACAAGTTTTGACCGCACCAAGCCCCTGTAGGCAGACTCCATTTTAGAGTCCCAAATGTACTGATTGGCCCATTTCAGCAGTCCAGGAGCAAGATGATGGAAACAAACAAAACTGTCCATGCTGCAAAGAAGGCAGGCTAGAACAAACTGCAATAGTATTACTACTCTAACAAATGATCAGCAAACAAGCACATCTTTTAACAGAGCTCCCTTTTAGATTAACTATGACTGCAATCCAGGCAGCTCTTAAAGAGACAGTACACAGAGGCTATATAGGCACTCTCTGGCAATCACATTTAAACTGCAAAAACGTAGGACACCAGCCTGGCAGTGAGCATTTAGTCAAGCTCAAGGAAGACTTTTTGGGAACCCCCATTTGTAGGGGGGTACACCATGATATACTGTAGGTATTTACATCTGTCTGTCTGTCAGTCTCTCTCTCTCCCTGTCTCTCCCAGCACACTCATGTCATGGGCCTGAGCAGGATAAGCCACTATTATAGGCCAGCCATGAAGGGGTTAGTAGTTTCATAGGTTTCATAGGTAAAACAGAACCAAAAAGACCATGGTCCATATTGCTCGACAATTTATTAATTGTACCCTTTAATTAAATTTGTGCACAAGAAGGTATCCAATCGATTTTTGAATAAATGCATACTTTCATTTTCCAACACTAAAAGTGGTAGGCCATTCCATATTCTAGACACTCTAACTGAGAACCATGAACTTCTCTGTTTTGTTCTACAGCGTTCTACCATTAATTGTAAAGGATGAGCCCTGGTTTCATAAACTACCTCTCTAAAGACTAATCCCAAGGTATCCCATAAACTGTTGTCTTGTAGGGCACGATACACCAAACTTAGATCTCCCCTCAATCTGCGATATTCCAGACTATAAAGTCCAAGTTTAGTGAGTCTATCTTCATATTCTAAACCCCGTACTTCATCCATTTTTTTAGTTGCCCTTCTCTGGATTCGCTCTAGGGCATTTATAGCACCCTTATCTCCTGGTGCCCAAAACTGGGCATAGTACTCCAGGTGCAACCTAACGAGTGAGGAATACAAGGGAAGCAGGACCTTACTGCTATTACTTTTTATGTGTTTATTAATACAATGAAGAATGCCCCCAGCCTTTTTGATAACTTGTTGGCAATGTAGTCCAAAATCTGAATAATTTTCTACTCTGATTCCCAAATCACGTTCATCTTCAACACCTTCAAGCAATCTACCACCCATTGTATAATTTGCTTTTGGATTATTCTTTCCAAAATGCATCACAGTACATTTGTCTATATTAAACATGAGTTTCTTTACCTTTGCCCAACTTTCTAATTCACTTAAGGCATATTGTAAGGTAATTACATCTTCAGATTTATTAACTGTGTAGCCAATACGGGTGTCATCAGCAAATTTGGTTAACCAGACATCCGTTGATGTAGTTAATGAAGAAATAAATATATAAAGAGACAAGAGCCCAGAACATATCCCTGAGGGAACCCACTGGTAACTTGTTCGTAATCTGAATAAAAGTCCTTTATACAGACTCGTTGAGTTCTCCTAGTCAACCAAGATTCAATCCATTTGGTAATATTCCCCTCTAAACCCATTTTTATAGTTGCATCTATTAATTCACCATGTGGTACCTTGTCAAAGGCTTTAGAAAAATCAAGAAGAATAACATCCACAGCTTCACCGCTGTCTAGTGCCTCACTGACACCACCATAAAAATGTAACAGGTTTGTCATATGTGATCTAGATTTTACGAAACCTTGTTGTGCAGTGTCTGGTTGCATAATGTTCCCTATGTGACTTTTTACTATGCCCTCGAGGATCTTACTCAGAACAGATGTTAAACTACTAGGTCTATAATTAGCAACATTCTGTTTGGATTCTTTTTTAAAAATGGGAATAACTGTGGCCTGTCTCCATGCTTCTATAACTTCTTCTTCTGTAACAGATTTTGTAAAGAGAGCAGCGATTGGACCAGATAAGGGAATTTCCAATTCTTTCATTATACGAGGGTGGAGTCCATCGGGACCAGCTGATCTGTTGGGGTCTAATCTCAAAAGTAGTTTTTCCACTTCTGTTTCCTCAACTATATATTGTTTGATTGTAATTTGCTCATTATGACTTTTGTTTGGGCTAGTTTTTTTTATTGAAAACAGAGGAAAAATAGTTACTACAAGCTGTAGCCATTTGTGATTCAGCAGTTAGTAAATCACCATTTGGGTTTTTTTATTGGGCCAATAACAGGTGCACCTCTCCTCTTTTTATTTATATATGTATAAAAAGTTTTGTAATTATCTTTTACATTTACAGCTAACCTGTATTCATAATCGAGTTTGGCTTTTCTAATACTATTTTTTGATAACCTTAATTGGTATTTATAATCTGCCCAATTTTTTTGAGAACCACTTGATTTGGCTTTCATGAATGTCCTGTTCTTATTTTTTGTATGCTTTTTAACTATTGCATTCATCCAAGGTGATTTAGGTTTTTTACTTTCTGTTTTTATCATTTGGGGAATATGTTTTTTTGTGGCAATAGTTAATTTAGTATTTAAAATCTGCCACGTTTCCGAAAGTGACATACTCGAAATCCGATTTCCAATCCCAATTTGCCATTTCATTTCGAAAATCCCCCAAATTAGCCTTTTTAAAGTTATATATTAAAATACTACTAGGGTCATATTCCAGGTTAATTTTATAAGTAAAGCAAACCATGGAGTGATCACTCGAACTAAGTGGGGGGATAACCTTACAGTTAATTATATCAGTACCCAAGTTGTTCAATACTAAATCTAAAATATTTTCACCCCTAGTATTTATCTTTACTATTTGTTCCATATTATTCTCCAGGAATGTTTCCAAATAATTGCTTTCAGCAAGGTATTTGTTTGTAGTGTATTCAATTTATACCTGTAAGTTTAAATCCCCATAAGTATGGCACTAGTTGTTGACGAGAACTTCTTTACAAATTCTAATAGTTGGGCATCGTCACTCTGGGTAATAGATGGGGGCCTGTAAACAACTCCTAAATTAATACACTCACCAGTCTTCGGGAGAATTTTAATCCATAAGGCTTCAATACTAGGCCATTGGGTTATTTCAATATTTTCAGTCGTGATACTGTCTAAAACATAAAATGCTACTCCCCCCCCAGCACCAATTCTGTCCCTATGGAACAATGTATAGCCCATAATATCCTTTTCCCAGGTATCAGCATCCTGCCACCATGTATCGGTTACTGCACATATATGAATATTCTCTTGAGTCAGGGTATACATTAGCTCATCAAACTTATTGTTTAAACTCCTAGCGTTAATAAGTAAAAAATTCCAATCTGGCAAATTTAAAGCAACCGTGCTAGTCTTATTGTCTACAAAGTAGGTGCCCCCATTTCTTTTTTTTTTTTTTTGCTTTTACTCGAGCTGCCCTTGCCGTATTTTCAGCCCAGTCACGGGCATGCCTCTGCCCCAGATCGGCCGCTGTCCCCGATACCCGTGGTTTCCCCGGTGGGGCCTCGGCATACCCGTATATGCCGCGAGCACTGGGACTAGGTCGGGGCCCGCCTGGGAGCACATCGAGCCATGGTGGCAGGCTTCACTCGGCGGTGGGCAGGCTCATCCATTTCTGCTTTTCGGGAGGCGGGTCGTGCCATGATGTCACCATCCGCCCGCCTCCAATGGGTTGACAAACACGCGGTGCAGTGCGGAACTCCCGGCCTCCGCCAGGGGTCCCATGCCGCCCGCTATCCACCCTCCCCCGGAGAAGGAGAGCTGTCCCACGGATGCTCGATCCTACTCCCCGGCCAGCCTCCGACGACCAGTCCGTTCCCGAACCGAAGTCGCCCGGCGTCGCAAAGTGGAAATCCAACCGCTCGCGGTGGGCCGGAGCCCCCCCATTTCTAAGTTTAAACTATAATCAATTTGTTTTCTTAACCTGTTTGCAAATATCCGTTTCCCATGCTTATTTAAGTGCATACCATCCCTAGTAAACAAATCCTGTTTAAAAATCCATCCCAATTTTCAAGGAATATAAACCCTTCTCTTTGACACCATCGTTTGAACCACACATTTAAGTAAATACTATCTTTTCTTTTAGAGGGGCTGGCTCTAGGGACGGGTAATAATCCAAAAATAATTAGATCACCCCCTTGATTTTTTATTGTATTCCCTACTGATTCAAAATCCCTTTGAATCTCAGTAATAGGCTGTCTACCCAAGTCATTTACCCCCACGTGTATAAGTGTGAGTGGATTTTGAGTGTGTTCTTGTAACCCTGGAAGTAGATTTTTAATATTGTCAATACCTGCTCCAGGTAGAGCACTTATGGTGGTGTACATGTTTCTATTTTTACATAATGTCTGGTCTGTATAGCGCAACATTGAGTCGCCTATAATCAGAACATCTCTCGGAATGTTCATACATTTTGACTCACTGATGTTATGTGTCTCATCTACTGGGCTTTGTTTTGATATAGTATCTGTAGGTGAATTATCAATGCAAGGTGTATCTTCCAAAATACTATACCTATTGGTAAGTGCAATATTTGAATTTCCCCCAAAGTTTCTCCTCTCCTTTTTGCCAATAGTTTTTGAGACTTGGGACCACTCCTCTTCCACATTAAAATTACTACCATCAGGGATAGGTTGTGTGGCTAAATCAGTAACCATAGTGTCTACTACAGAGTCAATATAGTCCTCGAGACTACTTATTTCTCATTGGACCTGTAGCTGTTGTTCTAGTCTAACAATCTGAGCGCTCAACCCCTCAATCACTTTACAGTTTTCACACATATAGTCTGGGCATCCATCTTTATCTGTATACATACCGCATACAAAACAGTGTTTAAAATCTCTTGCTGGATTGGCCATTTTTGCTTTGTCACAGCACTAAATTTCAGGGCCCCAGTGCCCAGTGTCCCAGTGGATACAGCAGACATGTGCTGACACGCGTGTCTCTGCGTGCATCTCCACGCACTGCAACACGCACCCTGCCCGCGCTCGCCCTGCTCGCTGCAGGGCCGAGATTTAAGCTCTAGGGAGATCGGAAGTGACTGTGCAGGTCGAGTAGCGCTCGAGAACTAAAGTTCTCAAATACAATATATAATTTCTCCAAGACTAACACATGCGCCTTTACAAACCCCCAAAAGCTGCAGAGTTTAGATCTTTTACATTTCTGGGGCAAATGTAGTGCCTTGTAGTTCGGTAGAAACCTAGAGAACTACGGGCACTCTCTTCCTGCTTCCTGTAGACAAGAGGTAGGGCTCCTTAAGTACTATGATTGGCTGCAATATCACAATGTATTAAAAAATGGTTTATTTCACACACTCCACTAAAAACATTAATCAGCGTGACTCCCAGCATAGAGGAGCCCAACTGTTTGCTCCAAATTTCTCTGTTTACTCGTAGTGACTGATTGCTTTTTTATTTAGCAGTTTTACTTTAATTTTTATACAACTAATCCATTAAATTATTTCCTTTGTGCCTCTGTGTCAAGTGTGAGCGACTTTGGCCACTTTTATACTTTTTTTCGCATGTTTTTCAAATATTGGTCAATAAATCAGAACTAATCAGAATAAATTAGAACTTCACCATGTTCCAGTTCTTATTTAATAAGGGTCAGAACTTCACAGAGTTCTCTCAGCCCTAGTCTGTGAGAGTGCTGGCCATAATTAAAGCGCAAACACCTAACAAGGCAAACTAAATAAAATCAACTGTAGATACAAAGAAGCAAACAAAACAACACAGGAGTCAGGCGCATGACTTTATTAATAGTTTGGCTCACATTTCTGCACAAGTAGACACCAGCTCTTTAAAAAAGAGTGATCTTCCTCTGTCATCTTTTGCCTTTCTGCAAGGGCAGTCAGAAGAAATCTGGGTTTCTCAGCATTTTGCTGAGGAAAATCAACCTAAACAAATAGAGAAAATAAAATATCTTGGAACCTGGCATGACAAGTACCACAATAAACAGGTATAAACATTTATGCCCTGCTGTATTAGATGCTACTGAGGCTGATGAAGACAAATGTAATACAAAGAAAAACACACTATGGACTACTAATGTACTTAAAGGTGGGGCAGATGAAAACATGTATACTTTGGGCTTTACAACTGTGTCAGTACCTGAACAGTGTAACTTGCTCCATCATCTATACACAACAGTCCGGAACTTAACAAATACAGATTACACAGCTGCAATTTACTTTTTGTTTGTTTGTTTATTTATTCTTTGGTAACTGGGTAAGACCCACTAGGCACAAGTACCAGTTTTGAGGGGGTGACCTGAGAGCACTGGGGAAGTTAAGTGACTTGTTCAGAGTCACACAGTATGCAAGTGGAGGTTGTGGGAATCAAACCTCGGTCTGTCTGCTGGAAACAATTGAAACTGAAGGCCTGGGCTTAGCTTAACTGGCAAAGGCCTGCCCAGGACCTAACCCCCTGTTCCTAACTAGCTGGCTAGCTAAATAAGAGCTGCTCTGTGCCATAGCTCAGAGATACTTACAGTTTGTTGAGTGGGTTTCAGCAGGCTAGTTTTGGATGGTGCCATGTAGGCATCAACGTTGGTGGTGCACCACAGCAGCAGGGCTGGCTGAAGAATTGAGGAACGCTGGTCTTCATCTGCCTGGCCTTTCCAAACTTTGTCTCTAAGGCCTTTGTAGACAGTGTTCACCAGGCAGGCCTCTCGATATCTTCCTCTCCGGTCTTCTTCTCTGAAGGTCTAGAGAACAGGGCAGGCTGGGTGTCCCCTGGACTTGCTGCTTGCACACCCCTTTCACAATACCCACTTGCAGTGGGACTCTGGCTCAGTCTCTAGTCTCAGAACATGCAACGTCTCTAGTCAGCTAGCTAACCTGGCAGTCTCACAACACTTACCCCACTGAGGGAGAACCTGCTTTGCTTAGTCTCTTCACTCTCAGCTGCAAACTCTTCCTGCTCTGCTATGACTCTTTACTCTGCTGTGATTCTTTAGTTACCCTGGATCATCAGTTCCTCCTGTCCAGGCTTGTCTCGATGGGTATGGTTGAGGATTGAATTGGTTGGTTTCAGTCTTATCTTAAGGAGAGACAACATTTAGTTAGTACGGGTTCTTACACATCTAAATTAGCACCTACCATTTCCAGATTTCCACAGGGCTCAATCATGGGCCCTTTATTGTTTAACATTTATGTAAATGATTTGAATTTTTCAGATTCATTATTTTACCATCTTTATGCAGATGACACAATCATTTACACTGCAGATTCTTCAATAGAAAATATTCAGACGAAACTTTAAAGTGCCTTTAATGAACTGCAAACATTCTTAAATAGCTGTAAGTTAGTTCTTAATCTCCAAAAAACACAAACCATGTTATTCACTAGACAAAAGTAATGAGGGGTCACCCTTAGACATAATTACAACAAAGGGAGTTGCTATAATGTCCATGCATATAGATACCTGGGGATGTGGAAGGATAGTCATCTGAGGTGGGACGTGCACTTAGATTACTTACTTAAAAATATAGGGAAATGATTGGGTGCCTTATATATGAACACAGGAGAACTTGCCAGCAGAAACAGGCCTCACGGTCTGTCAAGTCTGCTCGTATGCGTACCTAGCACCCTTATATTGCAGCTGCCCCACCCATTGTCCCAAGAAATTCGGAAAAGGGTCATAAATGTGATGATCTTGCAAGTTTTCGATTATGGAGCGATCTTGTACACTGCCAGAACAAAGAAGGATCCAGCAAGATTAGATGTCTGCTATAACATGTTGGCTAGGTTTGTTCTGGGGGCTCCCCATACAACACATCGTTGCCAACTTTATGCTAATCTCTGTTGGCAGAGTTTGAAAGAAAGACGGCACAATCATATTCTAGCATTTATTTATAAGGGGTTTAAAGGTAAATTACCTAATTATATATCCTCAAACATCGTTTACAAAATTAAACATAATATTTTTAAGGTCAGCTGCTGGATTGGTCTGGCAATCCCCAAATGTAATTTGGAAATTGTAAGGAATTCAGTATTTTATGTAAGTGCTATGACTTGGAATAGTATTCCATTTACATTACAATTCATAACAGGAAAGGATAGCTGGACTAATATGAAAGCATGGTTATACAGTACAATAGGAGCATCAAACGTGTACTGTAGGGATATATAATACTTATATCTGGGTAAAGAGGTGGAATTTACTTTCCTTAATTCAGAAAACATTTTGTTAATTTGTTATTGTTTATCTTTATTATACTTGATTCATGTGTGTGTCACTGTGGGATTTTTTTGTGAATAATTTTTTATGTGCAACTTTATTGTCTACTGCTGTGGGACCTTGTTGTAAATGAGCCCTGGCTCAGTTGAGCAAATCCCTATTCATAAAATTGTATGAATAAAACATTTAAAGAAAAGAAGGAAAGCTGGCCTGGTGGTGCAGAGTGTTGAGGAGCTGGACCCCTTACCTCACGCTACGCTGGCGACCTGGGTTCAGGAACGACCTTGGGCTGTCAGGGTGCCAGCTTGGGGGGGGGGCAGAGCAGGATTGAGAATACCAGTGGGCAGCTCTCCTGAGGGTGGTGGGTTGGCACCCCCCCATAATTCCGATCCCACTGGGTGGAGGTCCGGTGGGAAGCGTAGTCGGAGAGGGAGCAGCAAAGTAACAGGAGGTGGAAGGGGCTGAGCTGATGCCACGGGGTGCGAAGCGTGCCTCCACACGCTTGCATGGCTGTGTGCAGGGGCCTTGGGGGGGTGGAGTCAGGGGAGAAAATCTAAAAAAATGCACGCGTGTCCCCATCGCCAGTTTGCGGGAGGAGGCGATGGGGGCCAAACAGCTAAAAAAAAAAAAAAAGAGAAAGAAAGCTGCTGCTGGAACTCTTTATCTCTGTGCTGCAACTCTTCTATTCGGCAGGTGGCTTTTCCACAGTTTGCCAACTCACCAACGCAGGTTCAAATCTGTGTTGGGGAGACTAATCAGCAGCTCATTTCTTTTCCCTGTACCACTGTTTCTTGTTCAATCTCGGGGGCCTGTAGACCATCCGTCGGGCTGAAGGAGCAGGCCTTATTGGGCTAGGAAGCCCACACACTCTCTTTCTTCCTTCTGCTCTCTCTCTCTCTCTCTGTGGACTCCCGAGGAATCTCCCCTCTGGTGGGGAAAACAGTCCCTTTTATCACTTTTTGCAAGCTCCGCTCCTGATTTGCTGACTGATTCCCGGGCACACAGGATGCCCCCTGACATTTTAACCAGCAGCTCCCGCTCTTCCAAAGTCCCTGGGGGTCACATATATGTTTACATGCAGTCCCAAACAGTGTTGACCTTACATTTTATAATATATGCCCTTACTAGGTCTGACACCCACTGTTTCCTCGCCCGGAGGCATAATTCAGCTGATCCCCAGCTCCACTGCCTGCCCTGGAGCTGGAAATACTGTCATACAGTGGCCGCTAATAAAATATACACTTAAGAGCCAGAAATCCTCTAAATTTACCCCCTCTGCCGGCAGCGCATGTGCAAATAGGTGCATGCAGCCATCTTACTTGCTTACATTCACCGGTCCTTTCACGGCAGCTCCCAGCACTGGCTTTGCCACCCAAATGCACCCGGAGGCGTGGAAACTTAATTGGACCTTGGATCCTCCTTCAATATGGGACTGAGACATGGAATATTGGTGGCCTCTGCTGGGGAACACACATGGGGTGCTACAGTGTCTGGAGTCCTCCTGGAACCACTGACAAGACACTGTGGGACACTGTCGGGGCTATAGCACACAGGTAAGCCCCTAATAGGGGGGCTTACACTTATGTGTCTGTAGAAGCTGAGATGCTGATCTATCCAGACACCAACTTGTTTAAAGGAGGGCACCTCCTGCAATGGGGTATCGTCCCAGAGTGATTAAGAGTCGGGGGTTAGGGACCATGGCCAGATGCTGCCTACTAACAGCGGTCTTAGAGACTATTTTGTTAGCATTCATGGTGCATTGGTTAGTGGAGAACCAGTGTTGGACTCTTTCAAAGTCACACTGAAGAACTGCTGCCAGTCCTGGGTCTGAGGGATCAGCAAAGAAACCCACAATATCAACTATACACACATGGATGTGGGCAGAGAAACATGTTTTACATAGGTTGTTCAGAAAGACTGAAAAGACAGCCCCGTGGGATGCCTGAGACAATGGGGCAAGGAGGGAGAGAATAGCCTACTGGGATGCAATGGATTTGTCAGTGAGGTAGGAGTAAAACCAACTGACAAGGAGATCATACTCAAAAAGTCCCACTCCAGCCGGTCCGGTGGCACTGAGGACTGAGGTGCTAGATGTCTTACCTCATGTTATGCCGGTGACCCGGGTTCATGATCGACCTCGGGTCATCAGGGAGCCAGTGTGGGGGGGTGGGGATGGAGCAGGATCGAGCACTCTCCCCTCTCGGGGTGGTTGCCCACACCCCCCATAGTTCTGCTCCGACCGGGTGGAGGACCAGTGGGAAAAGTAGGCAGGTGGGGGCAGCAGCCATAGCAAGGGGTGGGGAGGAAGGGGCCGAGCAGGTGCCCAGCATGTGCGTGCACCTCCACACATGCGTACGTACGTGTCTGCTGGTGTCCCGGGTTCAGGAGAAAAAACAGGGTAAAAACTTAAAATATGTATATAAAAAATAAAAGTCCTGCTCCTGTCAGAATATCAAGCAAGAGGAGATGTGCAACTCTTGTCAGTATCCTTGGATAGAAATAAACAAAAATTGCTGAGTTCAGAAGACCCTTGTCCATTCCCTTTAAGATGAAGTCAGTGGGCCAGATTTTAGAAAGTTGATACAGGGGATGCACCTAGCCCTGCATCAAACCCGTATGCCACGCTACAGATTGGTCCCCCATTTCAGCTGACGGCAACATCAACACAGTCCTTGAATTCTTTAAGTCCAAGCTCTTGTCTGTTTGGGATGTCTGTGCCCCCATGAGAAAATCATGGGTCCGAGGTTCTTACCTACCCTGGATCCCACCTGAACTGCTGACCTGTCATCGAGCACATGACCTTGCCTGGCAGGCTTATAAGTGCACTGTTTCCTCATTTGACTTTTCTAGTTACAGGGCTCTGCAATGCCTGTACCAGAGCTACTATGCTCGTGAAGGCTGACTGCTTTTTATCCATACTCCAGAACAACCGTAGCCACCCATCTAAGTTCTGGAATGTCAATCATGCCTTCTTCTACCCTCTGACTCAGTCCTCACCCCCAATATCAAGGTGGACAATGCCCCTGTCTCTGACCCTGCCACTGTCGCCTCATCTTTAACTCCTTTTTTATCTCCTGTGCCCTTTTCCTCTTTTGGTCCTCTTCTCCAACCCCCTCTCCCCTTCCCCTTCCACCTCAACCCCCTCTATCCTCCTCTTCTCCTTCTCCACCACCACTTCCTCTGCTTCCCTCAAAGCCCTCTTGGCTCTAAACCCTCACAAAGGTTAGAGCCCTGACGGTCTTGACCCCAAACTCCTGTCTGTCTCCACTTCTGCCATTGCCTCCTCTGTCACCTGCCTTCTGAACCTCTTTCACTCTAGCCTCAGTCCGAGACACATGGAAGCCCCCTTCCCAAAGAGACCCCTTCCCTCCACAGTAACTACCAGCCTCTCTTCCTCCTCCTTACTCTGGTTAAACTCCAGGGACACCCTGTTCTCTCTCAACTCTCCCACTTCCTTGATTCCTTCTCTTTCTTCACACCCTACCAGTCTGGTTTTACGAAGTCTGTGACAAGCTGGCCTATGGTAGATGGAGAGGCAACATGCTGGGTTTAAAGTTCAGAGAAGAAAATGTACTTTTATTACTCCAAATGTAAGTTATTGCTCCAGAAAAGCATAGCCAGTCAGTTCAACTTCTCCAGCCTGGTCAGGTAACATAAAGGTTAACACAATGGGGGGTGAGATACTAACAACAACAAAAATGGAAAGGGACCTGGGGGTAGTCATATCAGATGACCTAAAGGTGGGCAAGCAATGTGAGAAGGCAGCAAGGAGGGCTGGGGGGATACTGGGATGCATAGGGAGAGGCATCACCAGTAGAAAACAGGAAGTTATTATCCCTCTGTACAGACAGCTGGTGAGACCCCATCTGGAGTACTGTGTGCAGTTCTGGAGACCCAATCTCCCAAAGACATAGGATGGAAGCTGTCAGAGGAGGGCAACTAAAATGGTGCAGGGTCTGCACCAGAGGACATATGAAGAGAGACTTAAGGAGCTTAATATGTATAGCCTCGAGGAAAGGAGGGAGAGGGGGGACATGATAGAAACTTTCAAGTACCTCAAGGGAATCAACAAAGTCCAAGAGGGTAGCATCTTTCAAAAAAAGAGGTGTGCAAGAACAAGAGGGCACAATTTGAAGATGGAGGCAGCTCAGAGGTAATTTAAGGAAGTATTTTTTCACAGAGAGGGTTGTGGATGCATGGAATGGCCTTCCGGAGGAGGTTGTGGAGTCAAAATCAGTGGTGGAATTCAAGCATGCATGGGATAGTCATAAGGCAATTCTGGGGGGTGGGGGTAGGAAGAAGTAGGCTGCTGGTTAACTAGGATCTGCAGCTTATCCAGTAGGTAGGGAAATGGGCAGACTGGGTGGGCCAAGCAGTCCTTATCTGCCGTCAAATTCTATGTTTCTATGTAAAACAGTTTTTTCAGGCTGACCTGACAAAAGGAATCTTTGAACCACCTATGTGGGCCAGCAGTTTTTGAATATACAGTCTCAAACAGAACATAAACAGTTTGTGGGCCAGCAGTGTTTGAATGAACAGTCTCAAATAAAACATGAACAGTTTTCCCTTTAGCCTTATTTGCAGGCTGTTATTAGCAGTACATTCCACTCATTGTTTTGGCACAGCTGGTTAGGCTGATCCTTTACCTCAGGATTCTCTGCTCTAGAAATGGTCTCTTTCTCAGCAGGAGGTTTCACCTATTCCCCAAATGCTCTCCCCAGCAATTAACCCTTCTCCTTGGCTTTCTGCTCTGGTTCCTGTCTTACATTCCACCCTCCATTTTGCAGGGTTCTCCGCCTAGGAGTATCTCTTCCCTGCAGCAGTTTCCAGCTTCCAACTGACTCCTTGCTGGATTCTCTCTGCCTTTCAGCAATCCCTCTAATCAGCAACACCTGGGGAGGCACCCTTCCCTTGCCTGTTCATATTGCATTCCCTGCATTTCCTCAACCTCAGCCAAGATGTTAATCTCTTGTTTCCCAGTGTAGTGTTTACACTGTCACAAAGTCCCATTCCACCTTCACCTCAATGACTCCATCCTATCTGGTATGGATCAGGGCATGGTCACCTCAGCCACTGTTGTTAACCTGGCCTTGTGGGGAGCCAGAGAAATCATTAACCTGGGTGGTAAACTTCAGGGGGGCGAATTTTGGGAGGATGCAGGAAGTACTGAAAGAGAAACTGGAAGGCATAAGGCAGGAGATGGACGTGGAGCAGAAATGGGATATTATTAGACATGGGATTACTGAGGCAATGGAAGCCTGCACCAAGACACAGAGTAAGAAGAACAGAGCAAGGAAACCATGCTGGTTGAATATCAAGGTAGTGGAGGTGGTGAGGGCAAAACGAGAGGCACACCAGAGGTATAGAAGAACAGGAAAAGAAGGGGACAGGGAGGAGTATGCAAGATGATCCAGGGAGGTGACCAAAAAAGTGAGAGAAGCCACGGCTCAGAGGGAGCTGAGATTAGCGCAGGGAATTAACAGGGTGGGGGGGAGACTTTTTCAGATACATCAGGGAGAAAAGGAAGTGCAAGGAGACAATAATGAGGATAAAAAAAGGTGGGGAGTGGATAGAAAAGGGGGAGGAACAGGCAGAAGCACTGAATGAACACTTCTGCTCAGTGTTCATGGAAGAAAAGGGGGGACCACTACCACCATTTGCTGGGAGGGTGGGGACAGGGGGAGAGGAGGTGACAGATGGAAGAATTGAGAGAGGTAGAGTACTAGAGGGACTGAGGGTAGACAAGGCTCCAGGGCCAGATGGTATCCACCCCAGCATGCTGAGAGAGATGGAGGAGGTGTTGGCAGAGCCACTGGCAGATCTGTACACCACCTCACTGGAGTCAGGATGTGTGCCACTGGACTGGAGGATGGCACATGTAGTGCCATTACACAAGAGTGGACCAAGGGATGAACTGGGTAATTATTGCCCAGTAAGTCTCACTTCCATAGTGTGCAAACTCATGGAAATGATACTAAAGGAAAGACTGGTGTCATACCTAGAGAACTATGGCTTCCAGGATGTGAGGCAGCATGGGTTTGTTTCTGGGAAGTCTTGTCAAACCAGCCTGATACAATATTATGACTGGGTCATGCAGTGGATGTTCTTTACTTGGACTTTAGCAAGGCCTTCGCTTTGGTGCCGCATGGGTGACTTGGGAAAGCTAACTGGTGTAGGGGTAGGGGCAAAAATGATGAACTGGATTACAAACTGGCTGGGAGGCTACATCAGGTGGTAGTGGGAGGGGAGCTCTCAACTCCAAGGCTGGTGATGAGTGGGGTACCACAGTGCTCTGTGCTGGGACCGGTATTATTTGGGCTCTTCATATCAGACATTGTGCACGGGGTGGTGGGCAAGGTAAGTCTGTTCGCAGATGACACCAAAATGGGAGCAGTGGTGGATTGAGTGGAGGGATGGAAGCAGCTGCAGGGGGACCTAAACAGGTTAGAGGAGTGGTCAGAGAGGTGGCAGCTGGGGTTCAATGCAAAGAAATGTAAGGTTATGCACTTCAGGGTGAAGAACCCAAGAAGAGAATACTGGCTGGGAGGGGTTAAACTGGGGATCACTGAGGAGGAGAAGGACCTTGGGGTAGTGGTGACAGGGACCATGAAGAACACCGCCCAGTGCAGGAGAGTGGCTGCAAAAGTGAACAAAATGCTGGGGTGCATAGTGAGGGGGTGTTCATCCAGGTGAAGAGAGGTGATCTTGCCCCACTACAAGTCGCTAGTAATGCCATACTTGGAGTATTGTGTGCAGTTTTGAAGGCCATACATGAAGTGTGATATCAGGCTACTGGAGGGGGTGCAGAGAAGGGCAACAAAGATGATATGAGGAATGGAGGGAGAGACTATGACAGCAGGCTGGGAGACCTGAATATGTACACCCTGGAGGACAGAAGGGACGAGGGGACATGAAGAGACATTCAAATACCTGAGGGAATCAAAAAGGATGGGGCAGATGGGGTATTTAAACTAAGGAGGGGGAGAGACACCAGGGGGCATGGGCTAAGAATAGAGGGGGGAAGATTTAGGAGGAAAATGAGGAGACACTGTTTCATGGAGAAGGTGGTAGCAAAATGGAACACACTACCAGAATGGGTATTATCATGTAAATCTGTGAACAGCTTCAAAAGGGCATGGGACAGGGAACTGGGGAGAGTGAGGGTGGGGGAAGTGGGGAGTGGCAATAGGATGACAAAGGGGAGGGGGTGGGGCAGCTGCAAACTAGGGGTGCTATCTGCAACCTCGAGCAGACTTAGATAGATAGGTGGTCTGTTTCTGCTGGCACATTCGTATGTTCGTATGTTCATATGGCCTGCCAAAGTTTTCAACACTGTCTTTCTGGACAAGCTAAAGGCAGTGGGGCTCTCTGCTTACTCAGTTGAGTGGTTCTCTTCCTACCTTAAGGGCAGGTCTCAAGCTGTCCATATGGGTGATGCCTTATCCCCTCCTCTCCCTATCTGCTCTGGCATACCACAATGATCCATTCTTGGCCCGTTATAATGCTGAAACATCGAAACCTATACAGCGAAGACCATTACAGTGACAGAAATTGGCAGGTAGCTGTAATGGTCCCACCGTACACCGGCACTGTGTCTCCCAGTGTTTCGCCCCCTCCCTGAAATAACTCTAACTCTGTGCCCCCTGCAATCAACACATTGTTTTACTGATGGCACAGTGCTGACTGTTGCCATTGTGTCTGTCAATGTAATGGATGTCGGCAACTTTGTTGCCGATGTGGCTTGGTGGAACCCCTTGGCTGTATTCTATTCTATTCTCCATGCTCTTGAATGATCTTTCCTATGCCTGCTCCCTCCTCTGCATCCATTCACATGTATGTAGGTGACATGGTCTTCTATGCCTCTGGATCCTCTGCCTCTAACCTCATGGCCTGGCTCCAACTGGAAGCACCAAGGGAGGTCGACAGTGAAAATGCCAACCTCTCGCACAGTGACGGCAAAATACCGACACTTGTATTGTGCCATTGGAAACACAAGAGTTTTCTGTTGGGGGCTGTGCCGCCCACACCCCATGGTATTTTGGATTATCAACTCCAGGCCGGAGTTGTTCTGATAGGGGGCAGAACACTGGGGGAAAGCTACACTTGAAACTGGACCATCACAGCGACTGTCACCGTAATGGTCTTTTTTCGAGTGTAGGCCGATTAAGGGGGAATGTGAGGAAATTCTTTTTCACAGAAAGGGTGGTGGATGCATGGAATGGCTTACCACAAGAAGTGGTGGCTATGAATACAGTGCAGGGCTTCAAACAGGCATGGGATAGGCATAAGAGAGCAATACAAATGACTATGAATAGATAGGTCACTGACAGAGCAAAGGCCGATGGCACATTTATAAGGTAGAAAAAGAAATGGGCAGACTGGATGGGCCTTGCGGTCCTTATCTGCCGTCAACTTCTATGTTTCTATGTAGCTGTCGGGGTGTTGAGCTGTCGGGGTGCACCTGCTCCAACTGAACTTCATCAACATCCAGCACTGGTTCCAGGCTAATCAATTATCCCTCCATTCCCAAACCTGGGATGTCGGCGCTGGAGCACAAAGTGCTACCTGCTAGGCCACTGAGTGACCTATTGTGTACATTGTTTTAAATGCCTACCCCATATGTCTTTTTCTGACCAGAATCATTATAATCTGGAGTATCTAAGTTACTGTAGGCTACTGAGTAGTGTCTGCATCTGTTTAAACTTCTGCTATTTGTTTAATTTTGATGACCGGGTAGGCCCACTGAGCCCCGGAGGTCCCTTTTTCAGGGGCGACCCGAGTAACATTACAGGGTGGATACAACACAAAATTATGCAATTAGGACATGGTTATAAGTGTGCAACCTGTTTTTAGAAAGTTGGCTTAAAAAATAATGCACCCAGATCAGCTGAAAGCCCCGTCCAAGCATGCATTTATTGTTCAGCAATGCCCTCTAAATAACAAGTGCCAATTTGGGGTGCTCCATTACTTAGTGTATCCTTGTGGCACTTTGAATTTTCAAACTCACCAGCTGCCATGTTGTTGTCCCTTGCTTAGCGAGAGTTACCTTGGTACACCCGTGGCTGAGATACTCTTTTTTTTTTTTTTTTTTTTATATTTACTTTGTATGCCCCCTCTCTCACCACCGAACTCCTGCTCCTTCTGGAGACTCCATTGGCCTAATTCATCCCCGCTCCTACATGCGACGTCCAGTGCAGTCCATCCCCCCCATGGAGCCTTGGCTGTACCCCAGGCGGAGTGGGGTGGAAGCCCTTACACTGTGACTTAGTTTTCGTCGGGGATGCTGGTACTGACGCTGGTAAGGGCATTGGGATCGTGGCCAGAGCTCCGCCTACCAGGAGTCCGTGGGTATTTTCCTGTTTTCCCCCACAGGACGCTGCACGCTGGGGGAGCCAAGGGGCGTAGCATGTCACAACGTGCCTGACGCTCCGGCCCCCGGTAGACGTCCTTCCCTCCCTGCTTTGTGCAGTCTCGCTGCACCTCCACCTGTGGTCACCCAGGTGGCGGTGTTGCAGCAGGACTTGCATCCCCACCCTCCCCCCTGGAGGAGAAGAGCAGCCATTGGGCGCCCAATCCTCCTCCCCCAGCCGGCCCTCCAGCTAGCCGAGTCCGTTCCCGAACCCGGGTCACTGGCGTCATAGCGGAAATCAGCCGCTGCGACCGCGAGCCGGCGGCTGAGATACTCTTGAGGCTGCGACCAACACATTGCGACCTCGACCCAGGTCCAACCCGACTTTTGGTTGGGTGTGTGGACCTGATAGGATCTGTGGTGGCTGAGATTGTCCGGAGTTCCTTGGGGAGTGGGGTCTTTCCTATGGCATTGAAGGAGGCCTTGGTTAGACCTCTACTGAAGAAACCCTCACTGGACCCGGAGTGTCTCAGCAACTACAGACCGGTCTCAAACCTCCCATTTTTAGGATAGGTTTTAGAGAAAGTGGTGGCTATCCAGTTCGAGATGCATCTTGCCTACTCCGCCATTTATGAGTGCTCCCAATCTGGATTTAGGGTCAAGCATAGCATGGAAACTGCCCTGGTGAAGGTACTAAATGATCTTCTAATGGCAAGAGACAGGAGAGAACCTACCATCTTGGTTCTCCTTGATCTCTCAATGGCATTTGACACCATGGACCATGAAGTGTTGCTGGACCACCTGCGGTACTGTTGTGGACTGACAAGTAATATCATCAACTGGTTTAGGTTCTACCTCATAAACAGAGTGTAAACATTGCAAACCCGATGCCTCTGTGCTGTGGAGTTCCGCAGGGGTCGGTCCTGTCACCCTTGCTGGTTACGGTGTACATGCTGCCATTGGGAGACATTATCAGGTGGTATGGGCTAGGTTTTCATTGCTATGTGAATGATACCCAGCTATACCTGTCCTGTGCATCTGGAAACCAGATGGCAGCTTATGTGTTTAACACCTGCCTGGAGGAGATCCAGAATTGGATGACTCACAATTGGCTACGACTCAACCCAAACAAGACTGAGGTACTGGTGGTGGATCTGGGTTGCCAAAGGGATGAGGGGGGAGTTGGAGATCTCCCTGGTTTAATGTTTGGGGGGGGGTCCTTGACCCCCTCCATTTGGGTTAAGGATCTGGGTGTGATCCTCGACGACAGTCTGACACTTGATGCTCAGGTGTTGGCAGTCATCAAAAGTAGTTTCTACCATTTGAGAAACATTGCTTGGATCCAGGCCCTTGTTCAAGCTGAGGACCTGACCACTCTGGTGCATGCCTTTGTCACATCCAGACTGGACTACTGCAATACCCTCTACCTGGGGCTATCTGGAGGCAATCTCCACTGACTGCAGATGGTGTAGAATGCTGAAGCTAGACTGTTGATGGGTGCAGCGAGATCAGAAAATATTACGCCTGTCCTCTGTGGATTGCACTGGCTGCCGGTTAGGTGTAGGATTGCCTTCAAGGTTGGACTACTGACCTATAAAGCCCTGCATGAAGGGGAACCAACCTACCTGCAAGACCTTCTTGTTACCCACTGCCCGTCCCGGGCTCTCCGTTCCTCCGAGAGTTTCCTCCCCCAGGGTTAGGTTGAGACATTCTGGCGATCAAGCCTTGGCAGTTGCTGCACCAACCCTGTGGAACTCACTACCAAGGCATCTAAGGGAAGCCCCCTCAGTGGAAATCTTTGAAAAAGGATTAAAAACATTCTTATTTAATCAGGCTTTTGAGGAGTAAGAGCAGAACTGACTGTTATTTTAGTGTGTGTTTTTAATGAAGTATTTTTATATGAATGATCGAGTTTTTTTGTACTATTGCATGCTTGTTGTTGTCATTAGGCTTGTTGCCTGATACTATTTATGTATACAAGGCAGGGCAATTTTATTTGTAGGGTACCCAATCCAGAGACTCTGGGCACCTAGCAGAAATTATAACAAAACATAGTAAGAAACAGCATAAAATAAAGCAATAGTGCATAAATACCAGTATAACAAATTAAAATAAATTAAAAAGGCTTTCAGCCTGTCACAGCAAGGGACTAGCACAGAATGGACTCAGAAATCTGGAAAGGCCAGGACAAAAAGGTGGGCCTTCAGCCTCAGCTTGAACACCTCAATTGAGGAGGCCTCCCACACAAAAGATGGTAGCAGATTCCACAGAAGTCGACCCAGAGGCGCTGAATACACGCTCTCCTGAAGTCTTGAGCCGAACCCTGGGAACGTCCAGGAGGCCCCTTGAAGAGGAAAGGAGGGAGTGAGCAGAGACACAGGTGTCAGGAGCTCTGACAGGTAACCAGGACCCAGTGAGAAGACCCACATAGAAAAGGACCCTCCACCTGACCGGCAGCCAGTGCAGAGCCCGCAGGACCGGAGTTACATGACTGGACCTAGAAAGGCCCTTCAGTAACCAGGCTGCCACATTCTGCACTAGCTGAAGTCTGCGAGTCCTCATTCCTGTGACCTGAAGTATGAGAGAGCGTGCAGTAGTCAAGTCTGAGGTCACAAAGGTATGTACTAGCATCGGCAGGTCCTCGGATGGAACGAGGGGCTTAATCCGGGCAATGTTCTGCAGATGGTAAAAACCACTACTGACAACAGATGACACCTAATCTTCAAAAGTCAGTCTTTTATCAAGGATCATGCCCAGATTTCGCACCATCGGGAAGGCCACCAATGGAGCAGAACCCAGGAAAACCCTGAATCAGCCCCAAGTGGCAACCCATCACGTCTATGACCAGGCTTGATCATCAGTACCTCCGTCTTGGCCGAGTTAAATATCAGCCAGCTGAAAGCCATCCAGTCATTGATTTTAGCCAGTCACTCATTAAGCACATCAACAGCTCCTGATGCTCCAAGGGCAAAAGGCAAGTACAGCTGGGTATCATCTGCATAACAGTGAAACTCCCCACTGTACTGTCGAATGATCTCGCCCAAGGGCAGCATGTACACTGCAAACAGCATCAGTGACAAGATCGAGCCCTGTGGTACTCCACAAGACAGGGGCATTGGGGAGAAGGAGAAATTCCCCATCACTACTCACTGCACCCTGTTTGAGAGATAGGACTCAAACCACCTGATGACAGTACCGGCGAATCCACAAAACTCACAGAGCCAATCAAGAAGCACAACGTGGTCCACAGTGTCAAATGCTGAGGAGAGATTGAGGAGAACAAGAACTGACCTGTCTCCTCTATCTCTAGCCTGAGCAGATCATCATGCACCCTCACTTGAGCTGTTTCTGTGCTATGTCTAGCCTGAAAACCAACTGAAATAGCTCATAGATGTCTGAGGACACCAGGCGATCCTCGAGCTGATGTGCCACTAACTTCTCAAAAACCTTACCCAAAAAGGGTAGGTTGAAGACAGGACGGTAATTTGCCAAGACGTCAGGGTTAAGGGAAGGTTTCTTAATGAGGGGCCTCACCAGCGCTTCTTTGAAAGCCACAAGGAGGACCCCCTCTGCCACTGAGCACCTGTCAATCCTGGTGAACACCGGGCCTACAGCCTTGACACATCCCATGAAGAAATGCACTGGGGCTGGGTCCAGTTCACAAAAGGAGTGTTTCAGTTCTATGATAACCTTAGTCACTTCAGACACCTCCACTGGCCTAAATTCATTCCAGACAGGCGGAGTGCCTCCAAGACCCCCAGCCCAACCACTATGAGACAGATGCCTCCCTGGTGGGATCCCCGACCAGATGGCTGACACTCTGTTGGAGAAAAACAGAGCAAACTTCTCACACAAGGTGGATGACAACGTTTTTCTCAGCTGCAAGTAGGCAGGATGAAGAAGCCTGTTTACAGTCTGAAATAGCTGAGATGGTCTGTTTTTCCCCGCAGCAATTTCTCAGGATGAGAATTCTGCCCTCTTACAGGAAATTGCCCCGTTACTCCACATAGTGAGCACGCAGGGCCAGCCTATCGACCTCCAGCCGGGACTTCTGCCAGCAATGCTCCAACCTCCGAGCTTTGATCTTCATCGCCTTGAGGTCCCCGTTAAACCAGGAGGACCTTAGATGAGAAGATCTGGGTCATATATAAACTGGTGCGAGAGCATCCAGAGCTTTGTATGAGTTTGTTAAGCACTTCAAGCCTCAGGGAAGGTGCGCTATATAAATAAAGTATCTATCTATCTATCTATCTATCTATCTATCTATCTATCTATCTATCTATCTATCTATCTATCGGCAGTATCTATCTATCTATCTATCTATCTCTCTATCTATCTATCTATCTATCTATCTATCTGCAGTATCTATCTATCTGTCTATCTATCTATCTAAAATAACAGTGTCATAAGCAACAGCACCCTCTACTGGCAAGTCAGCCAGTACAGGGACTATTTTACAGAAACTGCTGTTTATATTAATTTTCATTAATATGTTAACTTAGCCGCATACCCCCCTAACACACATACCCAGGGTATCCTCAAACATGGGGAGTAGAGCCCTATCTGTGGCAACCCCCACTCTATGGAACAACCTGCCCACCGAACTGCGCAATACCAACTCACACCGTCAGTTCAAAACCTGTCTCAAGGACTGGTTCCTACTGGCATCCTCCTGCAAATGTTTCAAGATGTAGCCCCCCTTCTTTTGCACCTCCACCACCATCAATCCTACTTGACCCTCCCCTCTCCTGCCTTGCTCATCCCTGCACACTATCCCACTCACAGATAAATGGCCTATGAATTGTCCCTGTTGGTATGCAAACAGTTATTTTCCACACAACTGTTTCAGTCCAGCCAGGCACTTGTCTCTTTTATTTCCATCAATCCACTGTACTATCTGTGATTTTGCTTTGCCAATTTTTTCATGCGCCTGCATTTCTGCTGTTTTGATGTCTTGAAGTAACTCTGTACCTTAGCTATTGTATATTGTTATGTAACATGCTCTTGCAACAATAAGTGGCCTGGGTCGTGCCTGAAAACGGTCCCTAGGATCAGTGCACCTACCCCGTTACCAAAGTCAAATAAATAAATAACTTCTTTTTCTTTCTCAAACCATCAATAAAAAAATGAAAGAAATACAATTTTCTTAGTGCAATTATACCCTCCTGGGTGGGTGTTATTGGGCTATACTGGACCTTCCAGGGACTCATTACACCCCTGGGCAGTCTAGTATAGTCCAATACAGCCCACCCTGTAGGGTATTATTGCTTGCAGAGATTAGATAAGACATCAGGCAACAGTCTGATTTTTTTTGTGAAAGTCATACACAAGCCATACACAGTTACGGTACTGGGTCACTATAGCATGGACAAAACCCACATGAAGAACCGCGGTGTCTTAAGCGCATAAGGAAGTACTGTTACAGGGGTATTAGAGTGATACAAAAATATCATTATCCCTATCGCTGTCGAACAGAAGATGGAAGTGGAGAAAAGGGAATTGAGCACTGCTGGTCGAGTGATCGGTCAAGCCGCTCCCGTGATGGAGTGGCCAAAGCACTCAATCCAGTAGTAGGTGAGGGGGAGGGGGAGGCCAGGGTTTGAAACTCTGCTTCAGAGAATTTTATTTTGATTCTCATCTGTGTGGCCACGTCTAAGTGCCACAGTCAGAATTTTAATTTGCCACTCTGTCCACACCCCGTCGAACTTAATTATAATAATTTTGAGTGGTGTGGGGGGCATTATGTACCGCAACTGTGTTGCTGCATGCTGTTTTCTGTGCGCAGTGTTTCCTAGTGCAGTTTTTTTCTGTGACATTATGACCCTGTGCCCGCAGTTACACTTGACTATATAACAGGGGTGGGGTGTGGGGTGGGGGTGGGCAGCAGCAGTTCGTACAAATCTGAAATTTCAGGCAGCATTCCTGAAACAGATATGCACTACAAAGATGCCAAGTCCTGTTTTATCTTTCTTATCCCCTTCAACTGTAGTTTGGGAGTATTTAACTTGGAAACCTGAGGCAGAAACTTCCAAATCACAGGGGGAGAAGCTATTTGATGCCCAAAAGTGGTGAAAGGAGAAAAGGTGACATCCAGTTTTGCAAGTACCTGTATGGGAGTAAACATGACTGATTTTTTTTTTAAGGAAATTAACATTCTTGCTAGCAGTATTTGATATTAACTTCTAAAATTGGTCTTAGACTACTGACTGCAAAAATGTAGGCTCTGAAAAGATTTTGACCCCTCCCCCATACCACATAAAACTGCAATGACTTCCAATTTTAGATGCATGTAAGTTTTTGACTTCCACTCCAGAAAAAGAACAGAGCCCTGGATGTTAGGCATACAGTAGTCAGAATGTTTTATATCTCTGGGAGTTCACTTTTAATGTGTAGGCATAGCAAGGACATGTTATTCCTCTGGGAGCTCACTTTACAACACAGCTGTGGAAAATGGAAAACAGGATTATAATATTATTGTCAAAAAAGGCAAGACTAAGAATAATGACCTGCAGTAAAGGTTCACCAAGGGTATAAAACTTTATTACTACACCTAGAGAGTCTGTGCAGTAACTTCTAATTTTCTGACTTTTTTCCCTATATACACAAACCCTAGTGTTACCTAATCATATACTTTGTAATGCAGCTTTATAAAAACCCAAGTTGAAAAAAAAAAATCATAATTCAGATATGTCTGTTTTATTTGCTGTATCTGTATTATGTGTGCAACCCCCCCCCCAATTTTTATTCACCAGTTGACCTGACAGTGCCCTTGATGAGGGCATAGCCCAGGGTACTGTCATGTCTAGGGGTAATTTTGATGTGTAAAACAGCAGTTTTTCTTAGTGGCAAAAAACGTAATCATAGCCACCCTGCTAACAATAGTTAGGCATGAACATACTTTTATGTGTTCGACCATGCTGGCACTCCTATCTAACTACGAACGTCACCTGCTTGGACTATTAGTACACTCCTCAATCCAGCCCCCCACTGGCACCCTCCCTCCTGTCCTGTCCTCTCCCTCCTACTCCTCGCTGGAGATATTGGAGTTAGACCAGGCATACAAATACCCTGCTCGAACACACTGATAATATCTGGGCGAGTCATTCCAGCCTTCGTATTGCCCATCTGAATGTCTGTAGCATCCCTTTTAAGTTTCCTTAGCTTGCTTGAGGCATGGGTATCCCTTTACAAACTGCATGTGCTAGATCTCTCTGAGACCTGGTTGCAGTCATACCACACTGATGCCTCACATCAACTACATGGTTACTCCCTCCTACTCCAGGACAGGCCAGGCAGAAAGAGGGGTGGGAAGGGTCATGTGATGCAGAGGTGCTGAGTGGCTGCCTGCTTTGGAGCTCCCGTTTCTTCCCTCTCAAAATCTAATTTTCGCTGAGCCAAAACCACCAATCCACCACCAAACGCAGTCTAAACATCTCTACTACATCTGGATTCGACAGTGGAACTAGTTGAGGGTGTATATTGCCTGCTGGAGTACCGCGATGATGGATGCAGAAATGAAGGCCTCGAGAGTCAGGCACACCCCACCTACAACACCAGAAAAAGCCTCAAAGAAAGCCAAAAACTCTGGCTCGAACCCTTCTTCAGTCAGCAAAAGCACACCCAGTGGAGGTCTTAATGTTGCAATGGGTACTGCCTTAACAGAGGAGCGTTTCTTGGAGGAACTTTCACCATTTAAAGATACCCTGCAAGAGATCTCCAGCGAAATTAAATCAATGAGGCAAGATTACGCTGACCTCTCAAGAAGGATGGGTGACTCGGAAGCCAGAATAGGGTCAGTGGAAAGATGGCAACAGAAAATTGACCCGGAGATAGTGAAACTTCGTCAGCAAGTGCAAAAACTCCAAATGAAATCTGAGGACCTAGAAGGGTGCAGCAGATGAAATAATGTTCTAATTCTAGGCCTTCCTGAACTGGAGGAAGGGGGAGACACCATCAAGTTTGTTCAACAATTTCTGAATAAGGTCGTGGGTCCATCTCCTGTCCATCAGCAATACCATGTGGAACGAGCCCACAGATCCCTCAGACCCAGACCCCCTCCAAACGCTCCCCCCAGACCCTTAATTATAAAATTTTTAAGCTACCTGGACAGACAACATGTCCTTGATAAAGTCAAGCAGCTGAGGCAGTTTTGTGGAGCGGAATCAAGTTGAGGATAACTCAAGACCTGCCCAGAGAAATACGTTTGAAGCGTGCTTTCCATCTATAGTGACCAAATTGATTGCAGCTGGGAAAGCCTTTGGATGATCTACCCGCAAAAACTCTCTGTCCAAGTGGAAGTACCTGGCATTCATACAAGACTCCAGAGGAGGCGTTAACTGACTTATCAAAACTGTTGCCTGACCTCTTTAAAGGACAACCAGTAAAATGACTGAACCTTAATTTGAGCAGCACAAGCTTGAATAGCTCACTATTGGGGTCTAAATATTTCTGCAAGCTAATTCCCCTATCCTTTTATTTTCTTGTTTGGTTGTTAGTTTTGTCACTTACTGGGCAGGGGTGATGATCCATTTTGAGATAAATAATCCTGAGGTGGCGGCCTCTGTTTCCAGTGGGAGGACTCCTTCTGGGACCCGCATGGTTCTGGATCGGGTGGTAGTAGGCCGCGCGGCCTAGTCGGCCTGCCTTTACTTCCCAACGTGTCCTGTCCTCTCGATCCATTAGGGGGAACCAATGTGAAGGGCCCAGTTTCTGGGGGACCTATTTGCGGTGGGACCGATTTGGTCCGGCAACATAATGAGGTCCTATCGTCTTCCCTTCACTATCAGGCCCCATCGGGATCGCTTGAGAGGACAAGGCCACAGGAGCTACCCCAGGTAATAATACCTGCTACACTTTTCTCTTAATTGGGAGCATTCTCATTATTATCCTAATAGAGGCAATGCCTTTTCTTTGGGGGAGGCCGAGGGGCTCGTGAGGCAAGTTAAAGTGCGCCATGCCTTACGGCCTAGTTAGGGAACAGGTGGGTACCCTCAGATATGGTACCATAATGGTTATGATGTACCTTAGGATTGGAACGTTGCTGGGGTGGTTCGTAATCCCTAGTCATGACACTTTGGGGGATTTTACCATTATGAGAGTCACTCTGAGGGGCCCTGGGGAGGAAAGTTCTATGCGTACAATCAATAATTTTTTAGAGGTTAGGATGTTCGATATGTGGTACTGGAGAGATACTGTTTGTCTTGCAATGCTGGGGGGGAGGAGGGTTTATCACTTATACTGTTTTCAAGGTCTGGATGAAGGATACTCAGACTGATGAGTGTAGTAGCTGTCTGGTATCATCAGGGGGGGGGATACTGCTCTCAGAGATAACAACTATTCTTTGCTGATGCTGCCACTTAGTTTTGTTGTTTGCAGTACGTTGGTGTTCATTGCTAGAGTTAGGCAGCTTATCGTCACTACTTGTTCTGGGCTTTTCTTTTAATAGAGGAATAATTTTGGGGGTGCTGGGGCAAGGTTTGAGGTGTCACCACCTTTTGGAGTAGAGAGACTACAAAGGTTAAATGGTGTTTTACTACATCATATTCTAGTGTATGGCTAGCCGTACTGTTAATGTGATTAGCTGGAATGTGAGAGGGATTAGAGATGTTAAGAAGAGATCTCGTATTTTGATTAATTGCTCGACACTGGGGGCTGACATCCTATGTCTGCAAGAAACCCATATCACAGTAGCCGAAAGTAATATGTTAAAGGGCAGAGGCTTCTCTCAAATTTTCGTGGCTGGAGACTCATCGGAAGCTAGGGGAGTAGCTGTTATGGTTAAGAAAAATATACCTTTTAACCCGACAAAAATTACTCGAGACTTAGAAGGTAGATATATATTGGTGTCTGGATCTCTCTATAGCTCTCCTATTGTGTTAGGCTCAATATATGGTCCAGTGGGAGGGAGCATAACATTCATTATGCAACTAATCGATAAACTCAGCTCCCTTTTACCAGCCTCTTTAATCCTAGGAGGGGATTGGAACATAGCCCCAACCCAAGAACTAGATAAAACCTTTAGACCAATAAGACCATTGCTTCCACCACAACTGGCGTTGAAGGATATGAGCAATATGCTAGGTCTGGTAGATCCCTGGAGAACCCTCCACCCCCTCAATAAAAGTTACACTTTCTTCTCTCCACTTCACAACTCCTGGTCGAGACTAGATTATTTCCTAATTACCACTTCCCTCATGACTAAAGTCTCCTCGGCAGGCATAGAGCCTATAGTAATTTCGGATCACCTTGGTAGTCTGGTTTAAGTTTTCCCAGTCCTTACTGACCCGTGACACACGATCTGGAAACTTAATACCCAGTTATTAAAGGAAGAATACTCTCTCGCTCAGGTTAGATCCCTTATTAGGGACTTTCTGAAACTAACGAGGCTCAGTGACCAGAATGGATATTCTTTGGTGCTCTTTAAAGTGCTTTCTGAGAGGGGAACTCATCAAAATTTCCTCTAGAAGAAAGAAACTCAGGTCCCAGAAACTCCTTTATCTCTCAAACCAGATTAAAACAGCAGAGAATATATTAGCTTCCTCTAATTCGCTGACTAATCTAGAACAACTTCACAAACTTAAAAACGAATATGAAGGTCTGATACGGGAAAAGACGGAGTTAGCTCTGCTGAAAACCAGGGCCAAATATCTGGATCAGGGGGAAAAACCGGGTAGACTTCTGGCACTGAAACTTAAGGAAGTAGAGAATTCCAGGCTGATTCCTGCCCTGGAAGACCAAGAAGGATCCGTTAAAACAGAGCCCAAAGATATTGCAGCAATCTTTAAAGAGTTTTATCAAAAGCTATATAGCACTAAAGTATCCCCTTTCCCTCAATCAAGAGTAGAGGAATTCTTCCGGCCGTTGACACTCCCTCGCCTTTCGGAGGACCAAGTGACCCTCGTCTCTTCATCTTTATCCCAGGAAGAGGTAGAACAGGCCATTCATAGTCTCTCATCCGATAAAGCTCCTGGCCCGGATGGGTTCCCGGCCAACTTTTACAAGGCCTTTTGCCAGGACTTGGCCCCCCTGCTCCTGGACTTATATAATTATTTGTTGTCGGCAGATACCCTAGATGCCTCCTTACTAGAGGCTATAATTATCCTGATCCCCAAAACGGCTGAACCCTCCCGGAACCCGGCCAATTACCGGCCAATCTCGTTACTCAATTGTGATATAAAAATCTTGGCCAAGATCCTAGCTTCCCGTATTAAACAAGTGTGGACTCCATTACTGAGCAGTGAGCAGGTAGGATTCGTACAGGGTAGATCAGTCATAGATCACATTAGATCGCTCTCTCATGTCTTTCGAGCAGCTCAAACTTCTTCAGCCCCTATGGCGTTGGTAGCACTAGACGCGGAGAAAGCGTTCAGTCAGTTAACTGGGAATTCCTATGGTATACTATGTCCAGATTCGAGTTCCGGCAGATTTCCTGGGTTTGGTCAAAACTCTATATAGATCCCCACAGCAAAAATTTACTGTAATGGGATCCTCTGTCTCCCATTCAATTACATTCTGGGACTCGGCAAGGTTGCCTTATCCCCATTTCTATTTAATTTCTACTTGGAGCCCTTGTTGCTCAGCCTCAAGGCTGCCCCAGAGATCCAGGGATGCCCGTTTTTAACAAGTTCCTAAGATTTCAGTATTTAGGATGATATTCTTTTACAGTTAACTAACTTGGCCGATTCCTTGCGGGCGGCAATGGAATAATTACACAAATTGAGAACTATCCAATTATAAACTTAATCTGGCAAAGACGGAGATTTTCCCACTCAACGTCCATCTCACCGGGCTTCTGTGTCCCACCTGGGCATGAAATGGACCCCATCCTATTTGAAATACCTAGGCATTTATTTGACAGGGACTCCTCCCTAGCCAAAAAGCTTAATTTAGAGGATTTGCTGGACAGAATTAAATCCGACCTGCAAAGATGGGGGAAGTTGCCATTAGCAGTGGGAGCTCGGATCAGCATTATCAAGATGAACATCCTTCCTCGACTCTTCTACCCCCTAAACCTCCTGGACATCTGGTTACCTAGGTCTTTCTTTAAAAAAATTAATTCGATCTTAACTGATTTTATTTGGAACCACAAACCCCCGAGGCGAGCCTTCGATAAATTATGCCCTCCCAAAGAATTAGGAGGTCTTAAATTACCGAACTTCGAACTATACTACTGGTCTAGTCACCTTGCCAAAGCAGGTAAATGGTTGGGAGATTCGAAGGATGTTTACTTTCCTTTATGGCTAAATATGGACCTTGACCTTATTAAACGCCATAGTATAAACCCCACCAGCCTTTGTTATTGTTGTTTCACATCTCTCCCCCGGGATATCCAAGAGTCTCCAGTGGGTGTCACAGTAAGAATACTTAATCAACTTTTCTCCTCCGCTAAAGTTAGATATATTAGAGACCCTGGTCAACCACTGATGGGTAACCCCAATATCAGAATAGGGAACAAAATGTTAGTTCCTAATTGGCTTCCCCAAATACAAGGGCTCTCAGTGGAAGATTTATATGTGCTAGGTAGGCAGGGCTTAACAGCAAACTTACTCCTGGTCTTGAACATCCCCACCAATGCTATCTTCAAGTTATATCAACTAAAGCACCTGGTAGACAAAGAGTTTGGCATAGCAGTCCCCCCTTCAATTGTTAAACCACTACTATCGGAGGTTAGGGACTGTCTGGCTAAATCCATAGAAGTGTCTAAGCTATACACCTACCTCTTGAAATTGGTTCTCCCCATCCCTTGACGCTCCAAAACCTGGGGTTGTCTCCTTCTGGTTCTCCATTTCCATGGGTCAAATCTGGAAAGATTTATACACTTACAACGCCCTAGATAGGAATAGGATGATCCAATACTTCATAATTAACAATATGTATATCACACCAGTCCGGAAATCAAAATTTGATCCCTCTGTGCCCCCTAAATGTTTTAGATGTGGGATAGAGCAGGGAGACCTCCCCCATATTTTATGGCACTGCTCTAAAGTTGCTCCATTATGGAAGACAATTGAGGATAAACTAGATCCCATACTAGGTTTGAAAGACCTCTTCACCCCAGAGATTTGTATCATAGGGGATTACGCAAATATTAGGGTTAGGGAGAGGAAATACCATATGGCACTCATCTCTATGGCGGTGAAGAGGCTGGTCCTCCAACACTGGACAGATAGCTTGGAAATCTCATACCCAGACTGGGTGGAGGAAATGTCCCAATGTTTCAAAGTGGAGAAATTGATTGCTAATTTTAGATCCTCCCCATTGACTTTTCAGAAGAAATGGGGTAAGCTATATGCCCTGTATCTTCACTGATAGTGACCCCATGGAATATAAAGAAACTGTGAGAAGCAGTTTGTCCCTCCTGTCATGGACTTCCCTGGCTTCCCTCTGTTTTTCTCCCCTATACTAGGCTCAGTTCCTCTCATCTGGTCATTTTGTAGAATCAGTCTCCTGGCCTGTCTTTTTTGGTTAAGAATCTTTATTACACCTGATTACGAAGGTTAGTCTATTAAACCTCTTTCCCGGTGGTGACGCCCTCATGGGGGGGAGGAGGAGGGTTTGTTTTTTTTTTCTTCTTCCCTTCTTTGTCCGGCTACTGAAGTATAATATACTTTACTCTGGATTATATTGGACATTTGTATTACATCGAGATGTTCTGACTATTTTAATGTATCTACAGTGTGAATTTTAATAATAAAAAGAGAATTTCAAAAAAAAAAGAGGGGTGGGGGTGTAGCACTGGACATCCAAGATCACATCTCTGCTGCTTCCTTCAGCTGTTCGAACCCCTCCTCTTCGTGTGAGTGACTCCTTGTGGAACTAACCCTGGGAGCAGCTAAAAAAATCAATCTTGGGTGTTGTTATAACTCCCCTGCAGGAGGCATCCAGGGCCTAGCAAACTTCCTAGATGGGCTGGGCAACCTTGCACCTCCAAGAGATACCATCATACTCAGCGACTTTAATCTCAACTGGTCAAGTGCCTTTCAGCCGGAATACACAAGCTTACTAAAAATGCATCACCTGGAACAGGTCATTGCCTCCCCCACCAGGCATAACCCCCACTCACATAACCAAACCATCCTTGACTGGATTGCCACACGCCGGGCAGATTTGGTCCTCCAGGCTGGCACTATGACTCAATTAGAGACCATACCCCTACTTACGTAGTTCTGACTAGAGAGATCTATATTTATGCATTTGTCAGTAGTTTTTTAAATGAATCTGTTGCTATGCAGTTTTGCTTTTTCTCTTCCCCTTCCCTCGTTTGTCTTAAAATTAATTTACTTTATTTTATCCTGTTTCTATCCCATATTGTATTTCTTCTGTTTTGTAATATTTTTTTTTCTATTTACCCTTTCATTATCCCTGTTTTGGGGTCTGTTTTAGTGTGTTTCTTTATCTAATGAATTTATTGAGAGTTTTTCTCTTTTTATATCGAATGTATGATCAAAATGGGTATGTTCCTAAGAGCTTTATTGAATGTTTTTAGGCTTATCTATGTTAATCTAATTAACACTAGCTGATTGTTTAATTGTCTTTTGTGGATTTGTAATTATGTGATGTCATCAACCTTTGAAAGTATATAACATCTGCTGTTTAAATGGATATTCAGCCTTTGATAAAGGGTCTAGTAAGACCAGAAATGTGTCAGGCATGTTTTTTAAATAAAGCCTCTTGTTTTATTCATGCTGTCCAATTTGGTTTGTGGTGGTGAGATCCTTAGGAATATGTGTAACCCCCCTGCAAATGAGGGTTCCCAAAAGACTTCCAGGAGCTTGCTTGAATGCTCCAAGCCTGAATGGTGTTTGGCGTTTAAGCCATTTATCAGTGAGTGTTTTTAGAGCCTCTGGTACTGTCTCTTTAAGAGCTGTCTGCTTGCAGACATAATTAGTTTGTATGGGGGGGACTGTGTGCTTCTCTGTTTGAGTACCACTCGAGCTGCTGCCAATTCACTCCATTTTTGCAGTCACTAGGAGTGCAAAGGGAACCTATCTGAAAGATGTAACTGTTTGCCAGAAATCATTTACAGTAATAATGAAATTACAGTTTGTCTAACCTGCTTTCTTTGCAGTCAGAACTGTGTCTGCCTAGTTCCCCATTCTGGTTTTGAACTGCTGAACTGGACCAATCAGTGTGGGTAAGCTAGCTCTAAAATGGTGCCTTGGACGAATCAGAACTTGGACTCATAATCTGAGCCAGCCACAAGAGGATTGTATGGGCAGTGACTCTGGGAGATGTAGTTTAGACTTGAGCCTTTTGGACCAACACAGCAGTCTATTGTGAGTGACAGCCAATCCAGTCAAGAACTGGGAGGAACTCTCAAAGTGCCGGTTTTGTCTGTTGGAGTTTCAGTTTAGCTCTGGCAGTGAGGGAAAGAAACCCTGTGCTCCTTCAGTGCACAGTTTCAGTCAAAAAGCGTGTGTAGGCCCAGAGTTCGATCTGCAGCTTGTGTAACTGCTTGTTAGGACTGAATCCGTCCTGTGAAAGAATCAAAGGATCTCTGAAGAGTAGAAACCAGGCTCACCCTGAAGACTGGAGAAATTGTTGAATTGCACTCGGTCTGTCAGGAACTGAATCTGCTGTGTGTTCTCCGGGTATTGTGCAGTAATTGCTATCGGGATAGAGAAGCAGCCTGCCTGATATAGTACTTTCTTTTCACCATATAAATGTGAAAGAGTCTCGTGGAGCTCAAGGTAGCCTGCTGGCGTTGAAGGACCCTATCTTGTTTGGAGGTCGTGAGTACTAATTCAGGGTCGCTCCCTGTTGAATTGCCACATTAAATCTAAATGGAATCACTGTACTGCTGACTGTTTAAACTAATTTTTCTTTTCACTGTGTGAAAGGGCCCCTACAAGCTGCCACGGTTTGGACTAGCCACTAGGGCTTGGGTACCCAGGGACAGTAGCTGGTAGGGATAGGCCTGTGCACAGAGCCATAGATAGATAGTAAAGTGATAAGCTAATTAACCTGATTTCCCCCTGTCCTTGTTATATCCCCTAAATAAATCAGAGCTGCTTGTTTCGCAAAGTTATACTGCCTGAGGTATTTGTCTATGTTAAAGTACTGTACTGTGATTGTTGCACTGTATCTTATTTCTCAGGAGGTCCCAGTGCGAACTAGTCCTGGGGTAAGTGTATACTGTGAAGGTAATTCTGATATATTGTGTGGGCCACTAGTGGGAAGAAGGGGTTGCAGTGTCCCAGAGGGCTGTGACCAAGTAAGTTTAACTATTGCAAACCCTGACCTCTGGGTGGAGGCACCCGCTATTGGATCCAGGCCCCTCAACCTGTTAGTGGCAAATCAGGCAGGGATAGTAGCCCCTGGGATAGCGCCATCTAGGGGTTACATATGGATACGGGCAAGGCCACAGGCACAGTGTTTGTGGACCTATCTAAGCCTTTTGACCTAGTCAGCCACCACCTTCTCCACTCCACCCTACTTCACTTTGGATGCTCCCCAGAAACTGCTGCATGGTTCCGTAGCCACCTCCCTGTCAGGTCTCAATCTGTCTTAATAGGCAAAGACTCTTCTTCCACACTACCTATTCATACAGGGGTACCCCAGGGTTCCATACTTGGCCCACTACTCTTTTTCTGGTTTGTCAATGCTCTCGCAGCAGAGAGCCTCAACTGTAATTCTCTCCTTTATACAGGCGGCCTCGTCCTGTACCATAGCAACAAGTCACTCGAATCAATCTCATCCACCCTCGCACTAAATTATGCCTCCACACACCAATGGTTCCTCACCAACAAACTCCTTGTTAATGTAAAAAAGATGAAAGCCATGCTCTTTGGCTCCAAACCTTTCCTAGCCAAGGTCGCCAAATCTGCCTCCTCCCTCCTGGTACTCACCCCATCACCCCCCTTCCCGAAAATGTTCTTACCTTAAAATATCCAGGTGTTACTCTCGAGCCCTCCCTTACTTTTGCTGAACATATAAATAACACTGTGTGGAAAATCCACCAAAAGTTAGATGCTGCCTAACACATCAAACAACTCTTGTCCCCTGATACTCACCTTGCTATTGTGCAAGAGAACCTACTACCCCTCCTCGATTACTGCTCCCCTGTCTATTCCTCTATGCCTGCTACCCTACGCTTTTGACTGAATACAACTTACAGCTCTGTCGCTTTGTTCTCCAAGTCCCCTATTCCACCCACCTCTGTGTACTCTACCAATCCCTTGAGTGGCTCCCACTACAAGACCATTTTGATTATGCCTTGGGCTACCTAGTGGACAAAGCACTCAGGAGCAAAGAGCTGTCACTTTATGCTTCACTGTTAACAGATAAAGTGGTTTATAGGAGCCTCAGGACCTCCTCCATCCCTCCACTTATAGTCCCAGGTACTACCACTGCTATGGGACGTAAGGCCTTTTCTGTCTCCGCTCCATCCCTATGGAACAGGCTACCATTGTCCATTTGCTTGTCCCCCTCCCACCTCTTCTTTAAATCTAACCTAAAATATTGGCTCATCACCTAATCCACTTGCAACTGTTTCCCTGCACAGTCATAAGGTCAAAATCTGTCCCTACCTGGCTTATCTCTGCTCTTCTATATATCCTTGCTCCCTAATACTGCTGCTTCCTTGTCCTGCCCTGCTGTCTTATCAGTCCCTGATGCGCTTCCTTTCTGACGGTCTCTTGACCTCTGTTAGGCATGCTAGCTTGTGTGGGTTGTATTTGTTTGTCACATTTAGCATGTATACACTGGTGGCTATTTGTGTAATGACCTTGAATCCTCCTGTTTAGTGCATGTGTTCACCTTGTACTGCTTGACATTTGCTTTGTATCTTTATTAACTTAACTACATTGTATCAGTGATGTGATCATATCTTTGTATTCTCTGTATTTTACTACTTCTGCACAATATTTGCTGCCACCTGTATGGCCCAGGTCGTGACTGAAATCAGTCCTTTGGATCAGCTCACTCACCCAGTTACCAAGACATAAATAAATACATAGAAACTGAGAATATGATGGCAGATAAAGACTGCTTGGCTCACCTAGTCTGTCCATTTCCCTAACTAATGGATAAGGTGCAGATCCTAGTTAACCAACAACCTACTTTCTACTACCCCCCCAACTAGAATTGCTTTATGTCTGTCCTATGCTTTCTTGAATTCCTCCACTATTTTTGACTCCATGACCTCATTAGGAAGGCTGTTCCATGCATCCATGACCCTCTCCATGAAAAAATACTTCATCACATTACCTCTGAGCCGCCCCCCCTCTATTTTCAAATTGTGTCCCATTGTTCTTGAACATCTCTTTTTCTGAAAGATACTACCCTCTTGGACTGTGATTCCCTTCAGGTACTTGAAAGTTTCTATTATGTTCCTCCTCTCCCTCCTTTCCTCAAGGGTATACATATTCTTTTAGTCTCTCTTCATATGTCTTCTGGTGCAGACCCTACACCATTTTGGTTGCCCTCCTCTGGACAGCTTCCATTGCAATGCAAAGGAGTGCAAAGTAATGCACATGGGAAACAAAAACCCAGAGGAAGAGTACACAATGGTGGGTGAGATACTGACAACAACATAAATGGAAAGGGACCTGGTGGTAGTTATATCACATGACCTAAAGGTTGGCAAGCAATGTGAGAAGGGGATGCACAAGGAGAGGCACCACAGGGAGAAAACAAGAAGTTGTTATTCCTCTGTACAGACAGTTGGTGAGATCCCATCTGGAGTACTGCGTGCAGTTCTGGAGACCTCATCTCTGCAAAGACGTAGACAGGATGTAGGCTGTCCAGAGGAGGGCAACCAAAATGGTGTAGGGTCTGCACCAGAAGACATACGAACAGAGACTAAAGGAGCTTAATATCTGTACCCTTGAGGAAAGGAGGGAGAGGGGGGACATGATAGAAACTTTCAAGTACCTCAAGGGAATCAACAAAGTCCAAGAGGGTAGCATCTTTCAGAAAAAGAGATGTGCAAGAACAAGGGGTCACAATTTGAAGATATAGAAGGGATGGCTCAGAGGTAATGTGAGGAAGTCGTTTTTCATGGAGAGGGTTGTGGATACATGGAACAGCCTTCCTGAGGAGGTTGTAGAGTCAAAAACAGTGGGGGGAATTCAAGAATGCATGGGACAGTCATAACGTAATTCTAGTGGTGGGTAGGAGGAAGTAGGCTGTTGGTTAACTAGGATCTGCAGCTTATCCATTAGGTAGGGAAATGGGCCGATTAGGTGGGCCAGGCGGTCCTTATCTGCCATCAAATTCTATGTTTCTATGTTTCATTGTGTTCTCTTCCCCTGGGTTTTTGTTTCCCAGGTGCATTATTTTGCACTTTTTTGCGTTGAATCTAAGCTGCCATACATTTGACCATTCCTCCAGCCTTGCCAAGTCCCTTCACATCCTTTCCACCTCACCTTGTGTATCAACCCCGTTGCAGATCTTTGTGTCATCAGCAAAGAGACATACTTTTCCTTCCAGTCCCTCTGCAATGTCATTTATAAAGACATTAAAAGGACCAGACCCAGCACTGAATCCTGTGTTACCCCACTAGCGACCCCCCTTTCTTCACTGTGGACTCTGTTTACTATTACCCTCTGTGTCCTGTTGTCCAGCCAGTGTTTTACCCAGGCTACCTCCCTGGGACCCACTCCTAGGCTGGCTAATTTGTTTATTAATCTTTTGTGGGGGACTGTGTCAAATGCCTTGCTAAAGTCTAGGTAGGCCATGTCCACAGCCCCTCCCTGGTCCACTACTTTGGTCATCCAGTCTAAGAAATCGATTAGATTCATCTGACATGACCTTCTCACTGTGAATCCATGCGCATTGGGTCCTGTGCCCCACTGGCCTCTAGGTACTCAACAATTCTTTCCTTCAGAAGGGATTCCATCATTTTCCCTACCACTGAGGTCAAACTGACAGGTCTGCAGTTTTCTGCCTCTGTCTTGCCCCCACATTTGTGAAAGGGAATCACATCTGCCCTCCTCCAGTCCTCAGGCACTACACCATCCTCCCATGATTTGTTAAAAATGGTAGTCAGTGGTGTTACTAGTTCTCCCCTTAGTTCTTTTAGAATTCTGGGATGAATCCCATCAGGTCCCATTGCTTTGTCCACCTTCAGTTTCCGGAGTTCTTTCAGAACCCTTTCTTCTGTGAAAGGATTGATATCGACCCCCCTATCAAGAGTGCTTCTAGTGACTGGATTAGGTACCTCCCCCTCCTATTCCTTTGTGACTACTGAGCAGAAGTATTCATTCAATATCCCTGCTCTTTTATTGTCCCTCTCTGCCCACCCATCTCCCTCTTTATTCAGCCTTACTATCCCTCCCTTTGTCTTTCTTCACTCCCTAATGTACCTATAAAAGGTTTCACCCCCCCCCTTCTTAACCAAGCTGGCTAACTTTTCCTTGGTTTGGGCCTTTGCTATTCTGACCGCCTTCCCCGCTTCCTTCTGCTTTATCTGGTAGAGTTCTCTGTCCTACTCCTTCTGTGTTTCCTTAAACTTCCTGAATGCTATCTTTTTCTCCCTAACCTTCCCCGCCACCTGTTTTGAGAACCATAGTGTTTTTTTCCTTCGTTTTGATTTGTTTATTTACTTCACACAAAGGCTTGTTGCCTCTGTGATGGCAGTTTTGATGCTTCCCTATAGTTCCTCTACCACTCCTTCTTGCCTGTTTGCTAGTGCTTTTCTGAGGCACTCTTCCATTTTGACAAAATCAGCCCTCCTGAAGTCCAGTACCTTCACTTTTGTATGGCTTGACTCTATAGCTGAGTTCATCTCGAACCACACTGTTTGGTGGTCACTTGTTCCCAGATGGCTACCCACTTCTAGATCTGAGACCCTGTTTCTGTCCCCATTCAAGAGAACCAGGTCTAAGATTGCTCCCTCCCGAGCGGGTTCCAACACTAGCTGTCTGAGGCATGCCCCTGTAGGGTATCAAGAATGACCCTACTCTTGGATGTGGCTGCAGCAAAGGTGCTCCAGTTAACATCTGGCATATTCAGGTCCCCCATCAACAATATCTCCCCTTTCTCTGTCATCCTAAGGATGCCTTCTATCATTTAACTACTGCACTGTGTGTACCAACTGCCTACCTCACCATCTAAGTTTATGTTACATGTATTGCTATTTGAACTCTATAATCCTTGTGTTTGTTGTTATGTACTGTAAATACTGTGTATTTAATGTTGTATACATCCTTTCCCCCTTCCCCCCAGGACGCATCTGGAATCGAGGGGAACTCCACTCAGTATGCCTTCCTGTTGAAACTCTTAAATAAATAAATAAATAAATTTCCATGTCCATTTCCTTCTCCTGAGACGGGGGTCTGTATGCAACCCCTGTGCGGACTGTAGTGTCATTTCCAGTCTCCAGGGTGACCCACAGTGCCTTCTCTCCTCCCTGTTTACCCTTTTGTTACATTGCTTTGATTCCTTCCCTTACGTAGAGAGCTACTCCTCCTCCTCTTCTACCCTCCCTGTCCCTCCTGTAGATTGTGTGCCCTGGTATGTTGACATCCCAGTCATGTTTCTCTGTACCATGTTTCTGTGACTGCCATGATAACCAGACAGCCCTCTTCCACAAGGCCACCAATTCAGGGAGCTTGTTACCTAGACTAGGGGCATTGGTACTCATTACCCTCCATTTTTTGATGGCCTTACCCCTTTTTGCCCCATCTCTGTCCTTTCTGCCTTTGTCTTTTTCTCCATTTACCCCTGCCCTTCTCCCTATCGTCTTATCTGTCTTGGTGTTTACCTCACTAACTACCCTTATTTTCTTTTGGGGGGGGCTAGGATTTCCCTTCTCCTTTTCAGTGCCTCCCCCCTTGCCAATGAAGCATTTAAACCTATCACTCAGGATCCTGGTTCCCCTCCTGGACAGATGCAGACTATCGCATCAGTATAGGCCTGCATTCCTCCAGGTGGACCCCCAGTCCCCAGTGAAGCCAAACCCCTGAGCTCTGCACCAGTTTTTCAACCAATGATTGAATCCCATGGTGCAGAGCACCCTAGCCTCACCCATACCATAGACAGACATATGCAGGTTTTGTTTTTGTTTATTTAGAAAAATGTATTTCTGGCATCCTTTGATTCATTCTCAGTGTATTTTTAATTTTCTTAGATATTTCAATTAAGTCATTAAAGATGGCCCCCCACTCGCAGTTTTTAAAACATTTCTTCCACTGAGCTTACCTGATAGATGTACATGCAAGATTTATACTGTGAATATATTAGGATGGTGTTACCACCTGTTTCTGATGGTAAACTGCACGGCACAGTACTAGACTGAGATATTTATTTTCATGGTGGGTGTGGTACTGTATTAGGAGCTTTTAAAAACTTCAGAATCCTGTATCTTTGTTCAAGAATGAAAGAAAATGAAAAGAAAAAATGGGTATACTGATGTTTTTGTGAGAAAAACATAATTGCTGAAAACATGGCTACTATCAAATACTGCTGCTGAAAGCTCGCCAGAAGCCCTTAGCAAACGATCATGATAACCTGATCCTGTTTCTCCTTTCCCCAGGCACTTCTTGAACACTGGCACCTTTGGCTTGATGGGAAAAATTAGTCAGTTTTTTTTGCATGCACACCGTAGGGAACAGCAATATTTATGCATATATCTGAAACTGCATATATGCTGAAAATAAACTACACATATTAAAAGCCTGCAGGAGGGCTAGTTTGTCAGTGCAGTAATTAACTGTCTCACTGTATTCCAGGAAGGGAAGGCTTATCAAGCAGTTGCTCTTCATCGTCTGTGGAAAGCACAGTTTTCCGGGCCTTCTCCACTGTTTGACACTACAGGAAGCATACTAAGTGTACAGGACTCCTGGTACATTTGAAGCTACACTTACGATACCCTTTAATACCTAACTGCACCTAGAATCTGAGCAATTACTTTCTCAGTCAGGTCAGAATATGTGGAAAAGAGGCAAAAAAGCTGGTTACAACTGAAAACTAACATGCCTATAACCAAAAACATTAAAAGGCACAAAATAGGAAATTATTTGGGCCAAAGGAAAACTTTTTATGTACATAAAAATGGTATATATCCTAATTGCTTACACGTGGAATTGCCTTTACTTTGCCGCATAGATTCCAAACCCCTTGATCTCCTCTGAGGCAGGTGATATTGCAAACAATACAGGTAATTCATTCTAGTCACAGAGAACCAAATTATTCACCTTTTACACAGGTAATTACAGTAATTTTACAACTCCATGTGCCAACTTGGTCTTACTATCATAGCCACGCTGTGACCTATACCCTATGTCCTGGATTCTCCTAGTCCCTGTCTTGATAAGGCATCTAAACTGTCCTCGAATGGAGACACCATGGCGCAACTGCCACCACCAATGCACATATTTTTCTCCTTTGCCCAGGCCTGACTGCCTTTTGGAGAGTGGTTTTTCAATATATATCCTCTCTTTTTGATATTTCTATGCAATTTACTCCTTTACACCTACTACTGGGTTTACCCCCTACAGGTCTATATGGTAAAGAGGCTTTCTATTTGTGGGCTGTCCTTTTGGGGACAGCCTGCAAATCAATTACTAAGTGCTGGTTACAGAAAGATCCACCCACAGTAGAAGAAGGGATGGCAATTATTCAACATATACAGAATTTTGAAAGCATACTGTATCATTTGACCTACAGGATAGAACCTCCCAATTTACTAACCATTGGACTCGCTGGGACCTTTACCAACATAATGTGTTTAAGAGGATTGATGTTAGTGGAGTAAGGTTGCTTCTTTACTTATGTATGTTTGTATGCATGCATGTATGTATTTATTTATCCACTACCAGGCTCTTAAACACTTTTTAAAGATTTATTAAGATTAAGGCCACCCATATGTTCAGGGTTAAATTTATCTTGCCCATGAAGCCCGCTAAACTGGCATTCCCTCCCCATGCCCTGACACCCCGGAACTCTCAACGCCTCCGCACACATGTAGGGGTGCCTGTTGAGGGGTTGTGGGATAACAGATGGACCAGACACTGAACTTCAAGTTCAACACACAATCTCTGTGTGATGTTTATTCAGAATGCAGCAGATAGCCTTCAGCAATGGCATATCCCTTCTTTAGTACATCAGTTTGTAGCAATAGACTATGCAAAAAACAAAGAATCTCTGTGCACAAGCACTGAGGCAATGGTTACCCCAAAGGGCATTTGGCCGGGAAGCCAAGTTTCAAAGAAATACAAAATCACACATGCCCCCACAATGCAAAGCATCATGGGCTGCATATGCAAATCACCACAGAATATTATGCTGGTTCAACTTTACGCAGAAATGCATGGTGCCATTTTTCTCTATACTTAGCCAACACCTACAGACTTACTGATCTCTGATCTAACTTATTAGTTGAGATTTAGCCTCCCCTATGCAGACCTTGTTTGCTTGGGTGGTGGGGGCTCAAATAAAAACAAAAAAACAAGCTAAAGACAAAGAACCTCAGTGCAGACGCACCGAAACAAGGTTTACCCCAAAGGGTTTTGACAATAAGTGAAGTTTCAAAGAAACACAACATCACACATACATCCATATTGCAAAGCATCATGGGATATATGCAGATCACTATGACATTTCAGACTGGCTCAGTTTTACAGCAATTTACATGCATTTTAAATAGCACAACTGACTTAATTTTTATCATACAGTTCCCTAGTAACGTTTTACCTTTATCAAAAGCACCTAGTACCATGGTATTTTCAACATTTACATGTTTTAAACACATAAGGTATATACATTAAAGTATTTTATGACAAAGTGCTATTACATACTAAATCCAACAATGATAAACACAGCCTGTTGTTTTACATAAGCTTGGAGGTCACCCCAATAACCTCCCTGTATGAGGACCTGAGATGGAAAAGAAAAATTAAAGCGGACACCATAGCATAGTCAAGAAAAGGAAGGGGTGTCCATAGGTGGCCAACCTTATGGACTAGAAATTGTGAAGAATAGATTAGGCTAAGAAATGGAAGAAAATACAGTTACGAAAGAACTTACTGTAACAGTAGATCTTGGAGAGAAGTTCCTGCATTAGGTCATAACTAGTAGACATGCGCCATTTGGCATCAGGACTGAATGGCAAACATTTGCTAGCAATGTCTGTCGGGGGACCACCCACCCAACATCACGTGGCCGATGTCAGTGTGACCCTATACAGTGGGTGGTCCCCACACCCGCCTTCAAGTTCTCCCACCAGAGACCCAGAGAAGGTGCGACAGCAGAAAGGGATAGCAATTCCTGGAGCCCAATCCAAAATAGCCTGCAAGAAGATGCAGAAAACTGGAGGCAGGAGGGTGGGAAAAAGGTGACCTACTGCAGGAACCTCTCTCAAAGATCTACTGTTATGGTAAGTTCTTACATAGCTGTACTATCTCACTTTGAGAGGGTTCCTGCAGTAGGTCATAACTAGTAGGACTGAATCCCAAGCAGTCAAACTCAGAAAAACAAACTGAAGCATGGGAGGAAGAAGGTCTACAGAAAGACCAGAGCAGGTCTAGGACAGAAGGCCCTGCAGAATGGGTAGGCCAAAACTTGCCCTATGCCTAGAGGCAATGTCCAGACTGTAATGCTTAGTGAAAGTGTGGACCGAACTCCAGGTTGCTGCACCACAAATTTCGGCTATGGAAATATTCTTAAAGAAAGCCGAGGAGGCAGCCACACCCCTAGTAGAGTGACTTTTGACCTCCCCCAGAAGAGGTGTGTTGTACTTTTGGTAACAGAAATGGATGCAGTTGGCCAACCATTTGGACAAGCACTGCTTAGAGACTGCCGACCCCAGGTAGTTTTGGGGGCAAAAGAAACAAACAACTGATCTGATTTACGGATTTACGGATGTCCTTGGTCCTGTTAACATAGTAATGTAAAATCCTATGCACATCTAACCTGTGCAGGAGAGCCTCACCTCTATTAGAATAAGTAGGGTAGTACACCAGCAGATCAACGGATTGATTTAAGATGAACTCAAAAACCACCTTGGGAAGAAATTTAGGATTTGTACGCAGAGCCACCCGTTCTCTGTGAAAAATAAGATAAGGCTCCTTACACATCAGGGCCTGAAGCTCAGAAATCCTCTGAGTGGAAGTCACCGCAACTAAAAATAGTGCTTTCTAAGACAAACAGTGTATTTTCACAGCTTACTGCCGGTTCAAAAAGGGGCGTGAGCTTTTAAAAAATAAAATTTAAATCCGGGCAGGTTTGCAGATTAGGGGTTTCAGGTGGAGTATCCCTTTCAGGAAGGTTTTGGATACCTCCAGCTGTGCAAGCATTTTCCCATCCACCAAAGTGTGATAGGCAGAAAGAGTGGGCAAGTGGACTTTCAACGAAGAGTAGCTGAGACCAAAGTCAGAAAGGTGCAAAGGGTACTCCATCACCTGAGGCACCAGACAAGAAATGGGGTCCCACCCCTTCAAGGCTGCCCAAATAGAAAACCGTTTCCATTTCATAGTGTAAGTAGACCTAGTAGAAAGCTTCCTGGCCTCCACCAGAACTTGGGCTACCATCTCAGAGACTCCAAAGCATGTCACGATTATGTCTGAAGGAGCCATGCATGAAGGCATATGAACCTGAGTCTTGGATGCACCAGCCTGCCCTGATCCTGTGTCAAAAGGCTGTGCCGAAGAAGCAGAGGTACTGGGGGTTCCACAGCCAACTGCTGTAGGAGTGGATACCAGATCTGCCTGGGCCAGAAGAGGGCAATCAGCAACATTTATGTCCCCTCTGCCTGAAGTTTCAGCAAAACTCTCTGCAGAATGAGAAAAGGAGGGAAGGTGTATAAGTTTTTCTCTATCCAACAGAGAGTTAATGCGTTTAGGCAGATAACACCAGGCCCTTGAACGAGCGAGCAAAACTTGGGAAGTTTTGCTTTGAATGGGGAGGCAAAGAAATCTTCCTCTCGGCACTCCCAGTGGTGGAACAGATGTTCTACCACTTCCTGGTGTAGTTCCCATTCATGAGCTTAGGCTGAGGTGTGGCTGAGGCTGTCTGCCAAGACATTGTAAACACCTGGAACATGCACAGCTGTGAGATGAAGCCCATGCTGGACTGCCCAGTACCAAACCAGCATTGCCTCCCTGCACAGGGGATATGATCGGGTGCCTCCCTGCTTGTTGTTGTACAAGACCATGCAAATGTTGTCGATCTGTACCAACAGTGTTCCCGTAGAGAGTAGGGGCTGGAATGCCTGAAGGGCATACAGGACCACCCTCATCTCCAGAATGTTTATGTGGAGAGAAGATTCCAGCTGGGACCACATCCCTTGGGTCTGGTGGTCTCCCAGGTGGGCTCCCCAACCCAGACCTGTGGCATCTGTGGAGAGGGTCCAAGAGGGAAGGGTGGGCCTGAAGGGTATCCCCTGAGAAAGGTTCAGAGGATCCTGCCACCACAAGAGGTCCCTCCTAAGTGTGCAGGATACCAGGATAGGATGATCCAGGTTATCCAAATGCTGATCCCATTGTACCCTTAACATCCACTGGGTGACCCTCATGTGCAGCCTGGCCAAGGAGATGGTAGTGATGGCTGCTGCCATTAAACCAAGGAGGAGTAAAAATGCCCTGGCTGAGGTATGGCTGGATAAGGCTACCAGTTTGGCCTGCTCCTGCAAAGTATCCGCCCTGTCCGATGGTAGGAAGGCCTTGCCCTGGACCATGTCCAATACTGTCCCGATGAACTGGAGTCATTGGGAGGGGATTAGAGACGACTTGGAGTAATTGATAGTAAAACCCTGTCATGCAAAAAGGTCCAGGGTGGAGGACAGAGAGTCCTCTAGGCTGCTCCTGAACGGAGCTGTTATAAGCCAATCGTCTAGGTACGGGAACACGTAGATCCCCTGTTGGCGGAGCACTGCTGCCACCACCGCTAGGCACATCATAAAAATCCTGGGTGCCAAGGACAGGCCAAAGGGGAGGGCTTTGAATTGGAAGTGCTTCCCATGGAAGAGAAACCGCAGGAAGTGATGGTGGCCAGGGAAGACTGGAATGTGCAGGTAAGCGTCCTGCATGTCCAGTGCACAGAGTCAGTGGTCTGTCTGAAGCAAGGGCAGGAGTCCCTGGATAGTCAGCATGCAGAACCTTTTGTGTTCTACATAAAGGCCCATCTGGCTGAGGTCCAAGATGGGCCTGAGGTCACCCATCTTTTTGGGGATGAGGAAGAAATGGGAATAGTACCCTTTTCCTGTCTGTGCCCAAGGTACTGGTTCTGTTGCTGATTTTCATAATAGAGCCAGGATCTTGTCCCTTACCAGAGGCACGTGGTTTAAGGGATGATGAGATCGGCCTGGAGGAGAGTCTGGAGGCCTTTCCAGTATCTCGATGCTATGAGTTGTATGACCCAGGAATCCAATGAGATACCCTGCCACTCTTTGAGGTGAAAGGCAAATCATCCCCCTACTGGTTCCACACTGTTGGGAGGTGCAGGTAGGGGAGGGCTGTAGGAGTCAGGAGGTGGAGGAGTGGGAGGGGAAGGTTCCTCCCATGGCTTGCTGGGTCTTGGAGGCAGGGAAAGAGGTGAAGGTGGACCCCGATGCTCTCCGTTTGGTCTGGCTCCTAGTGAAGGGTTGCTTGCTTTGCCTCTTCTGCTGGTGCCAAAGAGGTTGCTTAGGCCTGCAGCCACTCCTATACATGGACCTGACAGACCTTAGGGCCTGTCCACTGTCCGGGAAGCCCGTAATGATATCTTTGGTGTCTCCCCTGAAGAGGATGTAGCCTTGAAAGGGGCATCCTGTATAGCAGCTTGTACATCCTGGGAAAGTGCAGAAATACATAGCCAGGCATGACGCCTAAGGCAGACTGCTGTGGCAGAGGAGTGAGTTACTGTGTCTATGGTATCATAGGTAGCTCTCAGTGCATGTCTGCATGAAATCTTAGACAAATGCAGGGCCTTGGTAAGTTCTGCCTTAAGGTTCGAGTCCTTCACAGTCTCAAGCCTAGCCTCGAGTTGAGCCATGGTAGCCTTCTGATAGAATATCATGTGTGCTATGTAGTTCAGGGAATGTAAAGCACATGTAGAAGAAGCATAGATCTTACGTCCAAACTGATTAAGTCGTCTTGACTCCTTGTCAGGAGGGGAAGTACTCATATGTTTGGGTTTGGCAGTACGGTTGTGAGCAGCAGCTATCACGATGGAATCTGCCTTAGGTTGAGAGCACAGATAGGGTGTGTTCTCTGGCATGTGATAGGTCTGGTCTACCTTTTTGGGAACAGCCAGTACAGAATGAGGCAACTGTCAGATGGTAGAGGTAAGATCCTCATGGGGGTAGTCCAAGGAGGGATCGGGATGGGGGACATCTCTGCCAGATCTAGGTGCTCAGCGAGGCACTTGTGTTTAGGGTCTTGCTCTGCTGCACTCCATCCATTAGCCTGCTGCAGGATATAGAGGAGTTCAGTGAAGGAGGGGTCTTCGGGAGAAGACTTGGGTCACTTCTTACCCTTAGCCTCTGTGATTCCAGATAGATCTCTGGAAGACGAGTTGTAAGAGTCCGCCTCAGACTCGGAGGATTCCCCTTTGTCAGATGATCTGGGTCTGGTCGACATGACCTCTTGAGTAACCCCTCCTGAAATATGCACTGTGGCAGAATGGCTTGACCCATGAGAACCCACGGGAGACAAGGAGTGGGGGGTTGGGGTAGCCACCGGGGCCGGCAGTCTCTTGTCCAAGTCTGATACCACCTGGGATCTGGCCTCCTGTCATCGGGTCTGAAACATGGTCTGGAGGTCCTGCTGAGGTTGAGACTGAGGAGGAGGCGATAGTAAGTGAGACCCATCCCCGAATACTGAGGGTGAGGGTACCCTGGTGCCTGAAACAGGGGAGGAGCATTGGTTGGTGCCTGATACTCAGGGTAGTAACCATGGACGAAAGGTGCCAACATTGGGTCTGACATTGGATAACCTGGAGTCGGAAAGCGCGGGTATTTCAGGTACTGGGGGACACCATGCTGGTCCAGAGGATGAGCTTGAGGCCTCGAAGGGGGAGGCAGGGCAGAAGTACCTGGAAGATCATCCAGCACTGGGACATCTGGCATCGGGGCTGGTGTCGGGTTGGCTGACGTCAGGGGTGGCCATAGCAGTCCTGACAGAGGCTCTGATGGGAGGCTACTGAGAAGGTCCAATGGGGCACCAGGTGTTGGAGGCACGGTGCCTGGCAGAGGGGCCCCTGGCATGGGGCGAGAGTAGAGCCCGATGGGGGAGGATGGTCCCTGGTAGTTGGTGAGGGGACCGACTCCGACATTAGATTCTCAGGGAAAGGATCCATGGGAGTCTCAGAGGGTACCTGCACTGCAGTGAGGGAGGAAAGAACCACATCCAGGGGACCCACTTCCATCTCCATCCCGGATTGAAGGTTTGAACGGGAGGTTCCACTGGTGAAGGTGGAGGGGAAAACTCCTGATAAGGGGTAACCTGGTGGGAGGGCTGGCCTGGGGAGCTCAGCGTGCTCAGCCGGGCATCAGGTGATCCAGTGTCAGCCCCAGACAGATGAGCATCGACTGGACGGTCTCCAGAGTCCCCAGTGGCTGACCTATCGGTCATTACAGGAAGAAAGATTGCCGTGGGGGTGGAGGGTGACCCCCAACTGGCTTATTGGCTAGTGCCACGTGGGTTCCCTCTGGGTGGGAATCTGTCTTACCGATGACCGGGCAGGCTGCGGAAGAATCAGAGTCCGGCTTACCGGTAGAGACCGTGCGACTGCCATAGGTCCTGGTCGGTGACTTATCAGTCGAGGATCCAGGTTTGGAGTCTGTTTTAATGGGCTTGAAGGTAGAAGAGGTACAGGGAGAACTGGTGGAAGAGGCCTGGACTGTCAACAAGAAAGGCGGCGGAGGAGCGGCCTTGTCCATCAGGGAGATCGCAGTCTTGGGCCCGGTGGCCTTGCTGGAGGAAACCCGCTCCCGGTTCTCCAGGCACTCCCACTCCTGGTGCTTCTCTTCATCTTTCTTTTTCCTTTTGTGCTCTGAAGAGGATGAAGAAGCAGAATCCCTCAACGTTTGCATCTCCTGCTCTAGGGTGGCCATCCTGGACTTAAGAAGATGGGCTTCCAGGGTCTGCTGTCTACATTTGTGCGTGGCTGGGTTGAAGGGCTTGCAATCTGGATAGGCTTCGGTGTCATGTCCCGGGCCTAGACAGATGAGGCAGAGCTTATGGCTGTCCTTGTGAGGGATCTGTGTGCCACACTTCTCACACATCTTCTTAGTCTTCAGAGTCTTGGGTGAAGAAGACATAAAACTGAAGAAAACAAACTATTTTCAGAAGAAAAATAAAGGTTATACTTAGACAAAATGGCGATTGACTGGAGCAGCATTCACCGCGAGGTCCTTGCACAGGTCGACGGTGGGAAAGAACTGAAAGGCGGGCACGGGGACCGTTCACTATATAGAGTCATGCTGACATCGGCCACGTGATGTTGGGTGGGTGGTCCCCCACCAGACATTGCTGGCAAAAGTTTGCCATGCGGTCCTGATGCCAGAGAGTGCAGTCCTACTAGTTATGATCTACTGCAGGAACCCCTCAAAGTAAGATCTGTTGCAACAGATTTAAAAAAAGGTTGGTCCTCAAGAGTGGCAGGAGCTCCCTGTCACACATCCCCCACCTTAAGAGGGAAGCAGTTATTGCAGACTGCTTAACACCTTCCTGTCCCAGGAAGGGATGGAGCTTCCACCCATCCGTCTTAAGAAGCTCTGTCTCAGGGTCCCTATTAATGATAAACATTCTATCATAAACATAGTAGATAGCATCATTCTTTACCCTGAGGCATTAACACATTTCTCAACAGATACTAACGGTACCTTCCCTGCACTGTCTCCTTTTAGGGAAAGTACCTCACATTTCACTGACATCAGTTCCTGCACCATATCTAGACATGAAATCAGCATTTACACGTTTTGTCTCTGCCCTGTGGGACACAGTAAATCGATAAGGCTGAAGAGTCAAGTACCACCGCATTATATGGGAATTTTTTTCTCTCATTTGTTGCAACCAACAGAGGGGGTTGTGATCAGTTACAACCTTAAATTCAGCCCCCCCACAACTAATATTTCAGAAACTCAATAGCCCACTTCAGAGCTAAGCGTTCTTTGTCTATGGTAGCATATCTTCTCTCCCTGTCATGTAGCTTCCTGCTGATATACATGAGCGGATGTTCTTCCCCATCCATTTCTGAGATAAGACTGCTGCAGTACCATTCTCTAATGCATTGGTTTGAACCTCAAAAACTTGGTTGAAGTCAGGGCTTTTCAATACAGGAGCTGTACATAGAGTTGCCTCGATATTCCTAAATGCCTCATCACAAATAGGGGTCCACTGGACCTTATTCAGGCACCTCTTTTTAGTGAGATCAGTCAAAGGACTAGCAATGGCTGAGAAATTAGGAATAAATCTCCTGTAATAACCAGCCAAGCCTAAAAAAGATCTCACATGCTTTTTTGTGATAGGTATTGGGTTGTTTGCTACTGCTGTAACCTTCTCTACCTTGGGCTTCACTTGCCTGTTTCCTAAAACTAACCCAAGGTATCTTGTCTCAGTCTTTGCTAGGGCACACTTAGCAGGGTCACTCCAGACTCCTTTATTGCTTGTAATACCTGGGACAAGTGTCTAACATGGGTTTCCCAGTCAGGGCTGAATATGATCACATCATCCAAATAAGGAAAGAAGGGAGAGAGGGGACATGATAGAAACTTTCAAGTACCTCAAGGGAATTAACAAAGTCCAAGAGGGTAGCATCTTCCAGAAAAAGAGATGTGCAAGAACAAGGGGGCACAATTTGAAGATAGAAGGGGGATGGCTCAGAGGTAATGTGAGGAAGTATTTTTTCACTGAGAGGGTTGTGGATGCATGGAACAGCCTCCCTGAAGAGGTCGTGGGGTCAAGGACAGTGGGGGACTTCAAGAATGCATGGGACAGGCATAGGGCAGTCCTAGTGGGGGGTAGGAGGAATTAAGCTGTTGGTTAACTAGGATCTGCAGCTTATCTGTTAGGTAGGAAAATGGGCAGACTAGGTGGGCCAAGCGGTCCTTATCTGCCGTCAAATTCTATGTTTCTATGTTTCTAAGCCGCACAGTACTCAGTGTGTGGTCTTAGAATGTGGTCCATAAAATGCGGAAAGTGGCTGGGGCCCCATGTAGTTCAAATGGCATTGTGACAAACTGGTATAAACCAATTAGGGTGCTAAATGTGGTTTTTTCTTGTGAATCAGGTGACAAGGGGATTTGTCAATATCCCTTAATAAGGTCCAGGGTGGAGATATACTGTGCATTGCCTAGCCTGTCAATTATGTCATCTAGTCAGGGCATTGGGTAGCCATCAAATAGTGACATGTTGTTAAGCTTTCTAAAATCTAGGCATATACGTATCCCACCCTCTTTCATGTCCACTATGACCATGGGTGAAGACCATGCACTCTTTGAGGGCACAATTATGCCTTACTGCTCCATTTTTTTGACTTCCTCAGTCACCTTATCCCTCATCTTCATGGGCAGTTTGTAGGGCTTTTGGCGTATGGGCTTGTCTTGTGTGGCAGTTACGGTGTGCACAGTTCCTTTAGCCCGATCAGGACATTTGTGAATATGGGCTCAAATTCTTGTAATACCCCCTGCAAATCTTTCAGTTGCTGAGGCTCCAATTCAGGGTTTATCTCAATCTCCTCCAACGGTCCTGACTGCTCTAGCCTTTTATAGACAACCTCCAGCTCTGACTTCCTAACTTCAGGATGATTATAAAGGGAGGGGTTAGACTTCTCATGCCATTTCCTACGGAGATTCACATGGTAAATTTTCTGGGGTGGTCCCTTTCTGGGCATGCTAAGCTTATAGTTCACTGCTCCTGTTTGCCTCAAAATGGTGAAGGAGCCATGCCATTTCATAAGTAGTTTGTTCTCTGTGGAGGGAAGGAGTAACAACACTTTGTCCCCTGGCTGAAATGTTTTAATCTTAAAACCCTGGTCATAACTTTCTTTCTGCAAGTCTTGCTTCTGTTCTAGGATATGGTGTGCCAAGTTGACTTACCTGGTGTTTGCGTAACTGAGTCATTACTCTATGACATTAAGATGCCTCACCTCCTTCCCTCTTCCCAGTGTTCTTTAACCACATCCAGTGGCCCCCTCGGGTTCCTCTCATACAGTAATGAAAAAGGCGAGAAGCCAGTGGATGCTTGAGGGATTTCTCTGTAAGCGAAAAGTAAACAGGGGAGGTACCTATCCCAATCTTTACCTTCTTCTTTTACATATTTCCTCAACATTCTCTTTAATGTCTAATTAAACCTCTCTACGGGGCCGTCAGTCTGTAGATGGTATGAGGAAGTATGCAATGCTAGCAAGCCCTGCAGACGTACAATTCTTCTAGCAGGTCTCCCCATAAGATGCACAGGAGAAATGCCAAACCTCACCCAACAACTAACACACTGAAATCTGGCCAATGGAAAATCATGTACACAAATGCTCACAGCCTGGGAAATAAGATCCCAGACCTGCAGGCAATAATGTCAGAGGCTAAACTGGACATAGTAGCAATTAGTGAGACGTGGTTTACCAGTAACCACGCAGGAGATTTCAGTACCTGGCTATGTCCTTTTCAGAAGAGACCCGGAAGTGCAAAAGGGGGAGGGTGGAGTGGCCCTGTATGTCAATGAAAATATCAAAGCTACAGAAATTCAGAATACACATAAGGAGCCAGAAGAACTGTGGGTCACCCTGGAAATAGGAAATGGGACAGCCATAAGAACTGGGGTTGTCTACAGGCCCCCAGACCAGGGGGAGGATGTAGACACATTACTGTTAGAAGCTATACAAAACATGACAGCTAAAGGGGAGGGTCTGATAATGGGAGACTTCAACATGCCGGATACAGATTGGTCAATACCAGCAGGAACATCTGCCAGAACTAGACACATGGTGGATTCCCTGCAGGGGGAAGGCCTCAAACAACTGGTACAACAACCCACAAGAGCTATCCTAGCTCTAGTACTGACTAACAGGGAAGGGATCACAGATCTCCAGGTAGAAGGTCACCTGGGTGCCAGTAACCATCACATGGTATGGTTCAATTTGGCCACTACATCTAAATTGTCCCATTCCAAGGCAAAAATATGGGACTTCAGAGGAGCTGACTTTGATAAGATGGCCAACAGAGTTAAGCTAGCCCTGGCAAAAAGAAACACAGGTGAGGGGGTACAGGCAAAGTGGGCAAGCATTAAGGATGCAATAATTGAAGCAACATCCCATTGTGTTAGACAGAAAAGGAAATGCAAAATAAGAAGGAAACCACTTTGGTTCTCAAATACAGTAGCAGAAAAGGTCAGAGCCAAAAGGCTGGCCTTCAGGAAATATAAGGGAACACAGTGGGATGAAGATAGGGAGGCATACCAAACTGCCCTAAGGGAAGCAGGGAAGGCAGTAAGGCAGGCAAAGTCCCAAACTGAGGAAACACTAGCACGAATAGTAAAAGAAGGTAACAAGACTTTCTATAGATACATTAGTGAAAGGAGAAAGTCCAGAGGGGGTATTGCTAAGCTCAAAGGAAAAAAGGGGGCATGTGAGGAGGAGGGACCTGTAAAAGCATCTATCCTAAATAGATACTTTTGCTCAGTATTTACTGAAGAGAAGGTAGGGCAGGGCCCACAGCTCAGCACCATGGACACAGGGGGGAGGGAGGTGAGCATTACTCTCTTTACAAAAGAAAGGGTCCTACAAGAGCTTGCTAAGCTCAGGGTGGACAAGGCAATGGGACCTGATGGCATACATCCCATGGTACTTAAGGAGCTAAGGGTGGAACTAGCAGAGCCATTAGCAGAACTGTTTAGTGAGTCTCTGAGCACAGGAGAGGTCCCAGAAGACTGGAGAAGGGCTCATGTGATCCCGCTCCACAAGAGTGGTAGCAGGGAGGAGGCAGAGAAATACAGACCAGTCAGTCTTACCTCCGTAGTGGGCAAGATTATGGAGGCACTCCTTAAGGAAAGGATAGTGCAACACCTGGAATCCATAGGGGCACAGGATCCAAGACAGCATGGGTTTACAAAAGGAAGGCCCTGTCAAACTAATCTCATAGATTTCTTTGACTGTGTAACCAGAGTGGTGGACCAAGGGGGAGCAGTTGATGTCATCTACCTTGACTTCAGCGTAGCTTTCGACACTGTTCCACATAGAAGATTAATAAATAAGCTGGGTAGGCTCGGGGTGGGTCAGAAGTTGGTCAACTGGGTGGCAAACTGGTTGACGGGCAGAAAACAGAGAGTGCTGGTAAATGGTATACAGTCAGAAGAGATGCAAGTCACAAGTGGGGTACCTCAGGGATCAGCCCTGGGGCCAGTCCTCTTCAATATCTTCATTAGTGACATTGCAGATGGACTAGAGGGTAAGGCTTGTCTGTTTGCAGATGACACCAAGATCTGCAACAGAGTAGATGATCCAGATGGGGTGGGCAGAATGAGAAGAGATCTGGATAAACTAGCAAAATGGTCAGAAGAGTGGCAACTGGGATTTAATGCAAAGAAGTGCAAGATCATGCATATAGGGAAGAGAAACCCGGAAGCCACCTATAGGCTGGGAGGGGAGTTGTTGGCAGTCACAAGGGAAGAAAGAGACTTGGGCATCATCATCACCAATGATCTGAAATCATCCAAGCAGACCTCTAAAGCAGTAGGTAAGGCTAGGGGGATGTTAGGGTGTATTAGTAGGGGTATCACAAGTCGTAAGAGGGAGGTAAAAATCCCTCTTTACAAGACTCTGGTTAGGCCCCATCTGGAGTACTGCATGCAGAACTGGAGGTCACACCTTCACAAGGACATTAACCAAATTGAGGCAGTCCAGAAAAAGGCAACCAAAATGGTGCAGGGACTGCATCAGAAGACATATAAAGACAGATTAACAGAGCTCAATATGTATACCCTTGAGCAAAGGAGGGGAGAGGTGATATGATCGAGACATTTAAACACCTTAAGGGCATTAACAAGGTGATAGAGTCTAACATGTTTAAATATAAGAAAAATAGCAGGACAAGAGGACACAGCATGAGATTAGAGGGAGGCTGATTAAGGGGGAATGTGAGGAAATTATTATTTTTCACAGAAAGAGTGGTGGATGCATGGAACGACCTTCCTCAGGAAATGGTGGCTATGAATACAGTGCAGGGCTTCAAACAGGCATGGGATAGGAATAAGGGATCAATACAGATGAGTATGAATAGATAGGCCACTGACAGAGCAAAGGCCGATGGCACATTTATAAGGTAGAAAAAGAAATGGGCAGACTGGATGGGCCTTGCAGTCCTTATCTGCCGTCAACCTCTATGTTTCTATGTGTGCATTAAAATTACTCCCCTGATCAGTAAGTATTTCCTGGTGGATTCCCATATGGCTAAATACCTTTGCTAGTTCCTCTGCTATCCTTGGAGCAGTGACAGTTCTCATGGGGATAGCTTCTGGGTAGTGGGTAGCATAATCACATATGACCAGTACAAATCTATTACCCTTGGAGCTCTTTTCCAGGGGGCCCACTACATCCATTGTTATCCTGTCAAAGGGGTAAGTCACAGTGGGGCTAGGTTGTAGTGGTACTCTATCCCTTATTAGAAAATGGGCTTGGTAAATAAATCAGTCTCATTGGCTGAAGCATTTGTTGTCAGATTCATTTATTTTCCGATAGAGCCTGCTTCGTAAAAAGAGCCTATTCGAGGTGCCCTATTTCTAGGAAGATCCTTGGACACCCCGAACGTTGATGAGATGTGCCCATCATTTTCCCCCGCTCGGCAAGTAAGTCCGTAAAAGCATCATGTCCACCTGACCCCAGTCCTCTAAAAAGAATGTCTTACTTGTGCTGCTACAACATTGTCCACCCACAGCAGCTCAGCGACGTCCAATTCACAGACATTGAGACCTGTGACAGCAAGTTACCAACTTGACCGCTACCGATCATGACAGCAGTGGTATTTTCTTGATTTCCTATACCGCAGATGGATGTCCATCTGCGGTACAGAAATCTGAGAAAATACCGATCCTCTCATGCAACAGTGTCGACGCCTGTGGTAACTCGCTGACAGCATAGCTCAGAGACAGTAAAACAATCAAAAAATTCAACCAGCAGTACAAGGCTCGCCCAGCTTTGTAAATGGAAAACAAAAAGACACTCCAGTTGTTGTTTTTGCAGTCGGGAGGAGAGAGTCAGTAAATCATTTCTCCCAGCTGCTGTAATTCTTGCTCGCATCACTTCAATACCGCAGGCTCGCTCCCCTTCTTCACATGCAGAAAAAAAAAAAAAGGCAAAATTAAACCAGCAGTTCCCCCAGCACAAGACTTGCCCAGCTATCGCTATTCCCCTTTTTGGATGCAGTCTTTCCCTGCAAACAAAACGTGCAGCCCCACTCGAAAAATCAGCCCCTGATCAGTAGCTGCATACTGCAGCAAACCACTCATCGGCAACTTTTTTCTTCAAATAAACTAAGGGAATGGGGAGGGGAACAAATAATGCAGGGTTAGGAATGAGTCATTGAACTGGGGCAACCTTTTTTAGTTAAACTAGAGAAATAAAAGTCCCTATCTCAAAGTAAGAAAAAAAACATCATTCTAAAGCAGACAGAGGAACTATTTTATTACACAACTTATGTTAAACCAAGTTTTTCTTAACTTTTTTTATTAAACTTATTTTAATTTACAGTGCCCATTTTCTAGGTGCAGTAATACCCTCCAGGGTGGGCTTTATTGAGAAATACCAGACCTTCCTGCGGCATCGGGCCTCATTACACCCCTGGGCGGTCCGGTATTTCCCAATAAAGCCCACCCTGTTGGGTATTATTGCTTACTTCCTGCCTAAGCTACCTTCTGACACTCAGCACATGCTTTACAATACTCAGCTACGTTCTCGTGGATAGGGGGCCAATAAAATCTGGGTAATATTTTATTCAGAGTGCTATCTCTGCCTACATGGCCTAATAAAGGGATGTCATGCACCAGATACATGATTTGGGAGCGGAATTTTTCTGGAACCATTAGTTGGTCTACTGCTTCTCCAGTTTTGGGGTTTGTGTATTCTCTATACAGTATTCCCTGTTTTACAGCAAACTGAGGGGGCACCTTTTTCCACTCCCTTCCCCACCTTTGAAAAAAAAGGTTAAGTGAAGGGTCTGCTTTTTGCTCATGCTGCATATCACGTTTAAAAGTATGTTCCAAGTCTGGCTGTACACCAGCATGAGTATCAGTCCAGTCCTTCTTTAACTTCCTTTTCTCTGCCTTAGTTTTACGATCCTTGCCAGGATCCTCAAAAACATCATCATCTCACAGTATAGTACAGTCTACTGTACATGTTAAATAGTGATAAAGATGACAAGGTACACGTATACTGCTAATTTTACACATAGTACAAAAGGCTCCATAGGGACTGAATACTGGGGATGTCCTGACTTGCTAAGATTACATCATTGCGCTTCATGTTCCCAGCAGTCTTAGCCTCTGATCCGCACAGTGGTGTGAAAATGTTTCCTGGTTTCGGTGTTAAGAAAAAACTTGCCGAAAAGTTCTGAAACTTACAATTTTAAGGAAACTGCTTATATGATTAAAAACCTCTCCCTGTCTGCTCTGCTTCCACATAAGGGTTTATGAAACGATATACCCCATAAGATTTGTATTTAGGTGGCCTTTAATAAACTGTTCGATAATCACCCCCTTCAGAAGTTGGTTCTTGCTCTTGTTCTCTGGTTGTAACCATTTGTAGCAGAGCTCCTTGAGACGGGCATAAATCTCTCGGGGGTTATATCCAGTGACTGCAATTTTAAAAAACCTAAACCTTTGGCGATAGCTTTCAGTGTTTATGTCATAGCACCTGAGGATCTCCTGCTTCACACAATCTCGGGAGTCCATGTAGCTATAAACCAACTGGGCACTGCCTGTCAGGTGTGGTGCCAGTCGAACAACCCACTGTTCCCTTGGCCAAGCGCATGTTCGAGCGATCCTGTCAAACACTGTAGGCCTCAATGTCATCACTGTCTGAAAGTTTAGAAAGTTTAATGTCTTCTGGGTTACTTTGTATTTGCCCTGCATTGATGCATGCAAAACCCTCATGGTATCCATCCATCTGGCATCTTGACTGCTCCACTCAATGTCTCTTTCTCATTCCATCTGTACCTGTTTTATGCAGAGCCATTTCAACAGCTTCCCTACACCCTCAGGTGGAGCGTCTTCAAGAGGGGGCAGTTCCCTTGATTCTTCCATGTCCTCTTGCATCTCTTTATCGTCTTCAAGCTTGGCCTTCATCTGAGCTCCCAGGTCTAGTCCAGGTAGCAGCTTCTCTCCCAGTCTGCTGGCCATGGTTCTGGTCAGAACTCCACTTCTGAAAGCAAGTCTGTGGAGGGGTTGTGGGATAACAGATGGACCAGACACTGAACTTCAAGTTCAACACACGGTCTCTGTGTGATGTTTATTCAAAATGCAGCAGATAACCTTCAGCAATCGCATATCCCTTCTTCAGTTCATCAGTTTGTAGCAACAGACTATGCAAGTCTTTCCTCTACACTTAGCCAGCACCTACTGACTCACTGATCTCTGATCTAAGTTACTAGTTAGGATTTAGCTTCCCCTATGTGGGCCTTGTTTGCTTGGGTGGTTGGGGTTCAAATAAAAAAACAAGCTAAAGACAAAGAACCTCAGTGCGGAAACACTGAAGCAAGGGTTTCCCCAAAGGGCATTAGCAATAAGGGAAGTTTCAAAGGAACACAACATTACACATGCTTCCATAATGCAAAGCATCATGGGATATATGCAAATCAGCATGACATTTCAGACTGGCTCAGTTTGACAGCAGTTTACATGCATTTTAAATAGCACAGCTAACTTAATTTTTATCATACAGTCCCCATGTAACTTTTTACCTTTATCAAAAACAGTGCCATGATATTTTCAACATATACAGGTTTTATGCACATAAGGTAAGGTATATACATTAAAGTATTTTATGACATAGTGTTATTACATACTGAATCCACTGACAATAAACACAGCCTGTTGTTTTACATAAGCTCAGAGGTCACCCCAATAACCTCCCTGTACAAGGACCTGAGAGAGAGGGAAAATAAAAATGAAAGAGGACACTATAGCATAGTCAAGAAAGGGAAGGGTGTGCCCATAGGTGGCCAACCTTATGGACTAGAAATTGTGAAGAATAGATTAGGCTAAAAAATAGACAAACTGTTGCAACAGATTTAAGAAAAGGTTGGTCCTCAAGAGTGGCAGGAGCTCCCTGTCACAGTTCCCATCAGCTAGATCTCTATATGCAGTGGCACCTTTCAGCCCACCCCCAAGTGACAGCTGGCATGAATGGCCACAAGTGCTCAGATTACCTTTTTAGGGGCAATCCACACTTTCTCAGAGACCACTCTGTTGTCTCTTGCCAAGCATGAAGCTCCAGTCCTGACTCCTTCCATCCTCTGGCATAAAGCACCAGACCGACCTCTCACCAGTAAGCACAGGCACCTGCCTGGTGAGAGCACCAGGGATGTGATACTCCTACAAAAAAAGATAGAAATGTAAAATTTGTTGGCAAATAAGAATCTCCTGGTCTACTCAGTCTGCCCATTTTTCTCCACCTACAGTATCACCGCAGACCTTACTTGATGTCTCTTTCTTCCTCCCCTCATTCCTTTCCACAAAGATGTTCTTACTGTATGCATATCCCAAGCTTTCTTAAACCTTTCCACTGTTGTCATCTCAACCACCTCAGCTGGTAAACTGTTCCAGGAATCCACCACTCTTCCTCACAGGGCTTTTGATGTAGATCTTGCACTATTTTAGTTGCCCTCCTCTGGACTGCTTCCACTCTATGTCCTTCTGGAGATGTGGTCTCCAGAACTGTAGACGGCATTCCAGAGGAGGTCTCACCAATCATCTATACAGAGGCAACACCACCTCCATCCTTCTGCTGGTGATCCCTCCCCCTATACACCCCAGCGTCCCACTACCTTACCCAACTGCCTTGCTACACTACCTGACTAGCTTTAGGTCATCCAGGATGATTACACCCAGGTCTCTCTCCTGCTCGGTGCACATCAATAACACTCCAGTCATTTTGTACTCTGCTCCTGGGTTTCTGTGCCCCAAGTGCATTATTTTGCACTGTTTTGCATTGAAACCCTGTTGCCATACCCTTGACCACTCCTCGAGTTTTCTCAGGTCTCTGTTCTCCCCCCACCGGAGTGTCCACCCTATTGCAGATTTTGGTGTCATCTGCAAAGAGGCGGACCTTCCCCTTCAGCTCCTCCACAGTGTCACTTATAAAAACATTAATGAGGACCAGTCCCAGCATTGATCCCTGAGGCACCCAGCTGGTCACCCTCCCCTCCTCAGAGTCAACTCTGTTTACCACTACCTTCTGTCTCCTATCCCCTAACCAATTTCTTACCCAGCATACCACCTTTGGACCCACTCCTCAACTCCTCAGCTTGTTTAACAGTGTCCTCTGTTGAACAGTGTTGAATGCCTTACTGAAATGTAGGTGTGCCACATCCACCACTCCACCCTGATCTAATTCCTTAGTCACCCAATCAAAGAAATCTATCAGATCATTTGACATGACACTCCCTCCTATGAATCCATGCTGTCTTGGGTCTTGTAAGCCATCTGAACCAAGATATTCCACTATCCTCTCCTTCAGCAGTGATTCCATTAACTTTCCCACCACCAATGTCAGACTGACGGGCCTATAATTTCCAGTGTTTTCCCTGCTACCACTTTTATAAAGAGGAACTATGTCTGCCCTCCTTCAGTCCTCCAGAACCATAGCTGTTACCACTGAGCAGTTAACTCGGACTGTCAGAGATGCAGCCAGAAGCTCCTTATGCTCTTCCAGTACCCTTGGATGCACCCTGCCTGGTCCCATTGCTTTGTCTACTTTCAGACTAGCGAGTCCCTCCAAGTCTCTCTCTCTCTCTCTCTCTCCTCTGAAAATTGACTAGTGTCCCTCTCCCTCTTTACAGAGCTCCTATTACTTTTTACTACCCACTACTACCCACCCCCTACTTCTCATCCAATTTCTGGTCTGTCTTGCCCTTGGGCTCACTGTCCCTGGTTTCCACCAAATCCCTTATCATCCTGGCAGCATGGGCCCCTCTTATACTTGCTACACTCCTCCCATTACCACTATCCCTACAAGGGCAATGCACAGATACCTTTGCCGTCTACTGGGTACAGACTAATAACAACGTTGCCCCTTACCATTGAGATGGGGTATGTTACATGTCTCTTTGCCTTTTTATTGTGGCATTGTTGGCTTACAGTGCACACCAGGTTCTGTTAAAGGTGTCATTTTTCATTACTGCTTTAGAAATAACGTGTGTCAGGGCCGACCCACCTGCGTAGCGGCAGCACTACCATTCACTTATGCTGATGACCTGGGTTTGAGAAAGAGCCTGAGTTATCAGAGGGCGGTTGTGGGAGGTGAGCTGAGTGTCCCAGAAGACACTCTCCATCTCAGGGATGGAGGTGCTTCTGCCACCTGGGAGACCACAGGTGGCAGTTAAAGTGGAGCCATGGAACCGGGGGGGGGTACACCAATGTGCTCCAACGTGCAACGTATACACATGAGTGTTGGCGTGTGCATACACATTGAAGGCTCTCTCGGTGTCCCATAAAGACTGGTGCAGAAAAACAGAAAAATAGTGCCAGGTGCCGCAGGAGAACAACTGCTCCTCAGTGCAGGCCCCTCACTGCTGACTGAGGCACTCCTCTCCAAAGTACCAACCCCGTCTCCGTCACAATAAAGGCCCCCTTCTGATGCCCCGACCGGGGGGGGGGAGCGGTAAGCCAGGGTGTCTATGGGAGAGGAGGTGAGTCCAGCTGAAGGTGAGTGAGGGGTTGGGTGTGTAAGAAGGACCGATGGGGATGGCTGGCATGAGAGGAAAAGTACAGTAAATTAAAAAAAATTTATCATGATTATATATACGTGTGACAAATGGATTTATTTTGTTTCGATAAATGAGAAACTGTACACATATGTAATAAAGCATACCAGAGTGTGCAATTATGGGTCAGTAATTGCAGCCTCAAGTGTCAGCTGCTTCATGCCTTTAAACACGTTCAGTTCAGTTCAGTTTATTGGCAGGAAAATACTCCCTTGAGCGGGCTCATTTACAAGGAGGTCCTGAGCAGATACAGTAAGTCATATACATAAGAAAATGTAAAGAAGACGTACACTGTACATAGTAAATATAGGCAACATTATACAGACTATATGAAGAAACACTCTGCATTTGTGTATATCTACAGTATACACAGTCAACATTATACACAAGTGAACTTCCATGCAGTAAAACTAAGCAGTGATATACGGTCAAACACAAGGCAGTCACAAAACCGGGTTGCAGGACAGAGCAAGAGTGAACTGTAAATAAAGAGGTAGTAGACAGAGTAAGGCAATGAGGTAGAAAGCAGGAAAGAAGGGAGACAGGAAGAAAATAGCATGTGAAGAATGGAGATTGTGAAAGAGGATGAGTGAGGGTTGGAGGATGAGGGCGGTGCAGGGCCAGAAGTGGAAAGAGATATAAGGTTTAGAGTAACTGGGTCTTAATCAGTAACAAGCGCATATGTCAGATAAACTGCTGATAGCTATTTTTTTAAAGCTATTCAGGGTAATTAGGTGTTGAAGCTTGAATTTAGCCTGGGCTTTGCTCCAGCATAAATCGGACAGCATATGAGCCAAACGTATGATTATTAACCCTAAATACACTATTCCTGAAGTGTATTTCTGCACTTATAACATGGGTCATCTTAAAATATTAAAAAATGTTTTCTATGATTATTAATAAGAAAATGTTGTTTTCTTTGTGAAATATGAGAAGAAAACAAAAGCATAGTTCCAGCTGAGACAGTAGCTGAACCTGGTGCACTGGCTAAACATGTACAAGAGTGTAAATTTAGGCATAAAGTTATACAATTGCACTTGTAGCCAGTGAGGTAGATTAGAAACATAGAAAGTGACGGCAGAAGGGGACCGAATGATCTATCTAGTCTGCCCATGATCCTAACCCCCCCCAACCCTTAACTGCTACTCAGTGTTGTTGTGCCTTTGTATCTATCCCATGCATCCTTGAATGCACCAACTGTCTTTGCCTCCACCACTCCTTGAGGGTGGCTGTTCCATGTTTCAATCACCCTCTCAGTGAAAAAGAACTTACAGGTGTTTCCCCTGCAATTCCCCCCACCAATCTCCTATCGTGCCCTCTAGTTCTTGTCTGGTTCTTTGCTTGAAAGAGTTCCTGTACCTGTACTCATTTTTTTTTAACCAGGAGAGACACACTAAGCTGAAGCTTGCTTACTGGTGTGACCTGGGAACCCAGGGAAGTTAAGTGACTTGCTCAGGGTCACACAGTATGCAAGTGGGGCTGTGGAATTCAAACCCAGGTCTCCAGGTTTGCAGCTCAGAGCCTTAAACTACTGCGCTACACTGCCTCTATTTAGCCCCTTCATGTATTTGGAGGTTGGCTCAGCGTGCCTTTCCTGGTCACCAAATGTTTATATAAATAAATCAATCATTCAATCAATGTCTCTCCTCTCCCTCCTGTGCGCCAGGAAATACATGTTTAGATTCCTTAGCCTCTCCTCATATGGTTTCTGGTGCAGGCCCTACATCATCTTAGTAGCCCTCATTTGTAAGGTCTCCAGTCTATCCATGTCCTTTCTGACATGTGGTCTCCAGAACTGAATGCAGTACTCCAGGTCTGGCCTCACCAGTGATTTATAGAGTGGCAGTATAATTTCCCTTTTTCTACCAGTTATTCCCCTTCCTATGCATCCTAGCATTCTGTTATCCCTTAGTGAAGCCTTTTTGCACAGCTTGGTCTTTTTCAGGCAGGATAGTGCAGTAGGTTAAGGCTCTGAGCTGCAGATCTGGAGACCTGGGTCTGAATCCTACAGTTGCCTAGGTGCTCCATAGCTCAGGGGTTAGAGCACTGGTCTTGCAAACCAGGGGTCGTGAGTTCAGATCTCACTGGGGCCTCACAAACTTTTATCTGCAACAGGGTTGATACACAACATGGGGTGGAAAGGATGAGAAGGGACTTGGCAAGACTGGAGGAATGGTCAAATGTATGGCAGCTTAGATTCAACGCAAGGAAGTGCAAAGTAATGCACCTGGGAAACAAAAACCCAGGGGAAGAGACAAGTACACAACGGGGGGTGAGATACTGACAACAACAAAAATGGAAAGGGACCTGGAGGTAGTTATATCAGATAACCTAAAGGTGGGCAAGCAATGTGAGAAGGCAGTAAGGAGGGCTGGGGATACTGGGATGCATAGGGAGAGGCATCACCAGTAGAAAACAGGAAGTTGTTATCCCTGTGTACAGACAGTTAGTGAGACCCCATCTGGAGTACTGTGTGCAGTTCTGGAGACCCCATCTCTGCAAAGACATAGACTGGGTGGAGAATGCCCAGAGGAGAGCAACCAAAATGGCATAGGGTCTGCACCAGAAGACATATGAAGAGAGACTAAAGGAGCTTAATATGTATACCCTTGAGGAAAGGAGGGAGAGAGAGGACATAATTGAAACTTTCAAGTACCTCAAGGAAATTAACAAAGTCCAAGAGGGTAGCATCTTTCAGAAAAAGAGATGTGCAAGAACAAGGGGGCACAATTTGAAAATGGGGGATGGCTCAGAGGTAATGTGAGGACGTATTTTTTCATGGAGAGTGTTGTGGATGCATGGAACAGCCTTCCTGAGGAGGTCGTGGAGTCAAAAACAGTGGGGAATTCAAGGATGCATGGGACAGACATAAAGCAATTCTAGTGGGGGTAGGAGGAAGTAGGCTGTTGGTTAACTAGGCTCTGCAGCTTATCCATTAGGTAGGGAAATTGGCAGACTAGGTGGGCCAAGTGGTCCTTATCTGCCATCAAATTCTATGTTTCTATGGTGCATACTGTGAGCAATTCACTTAACTTCCTTGTGCTCCTAGGTCGCATCTGGAAAAAAGCTTCGGCTTGGTGTGCTACTACTGGTTGAACAATGTTCCCTTTCCCTATCTGATATAACCTCTCCAAGATCTCTCTCTTGCTTGGTGGTCTCTAGTTTCACCCCCCCCCAATGTAGTATTCCTCTTCTGGGTTGCCTTTCCCTAAGTGCATAATTTTGCACTTTTTGGTATTGAATTTCTGCTGCCATGTCTATGACCACAGTTCCAGATTTTTGAGATCTGCCTTCATCTCTTCCACCCACCATGGGTGTCTACTCTATTACATATCTTTGTATCATCAGCAAACAGGCTGACCTTACCATCCAAGCCTTCTCCCATATCTCTAAAAAAAATATTAGAATGGTACCTAACAGCGACCCCTGTGGTACATCACTAGCCACCTCCCTTTCCTCTGATAGAGTACTGTTTATAATTACTCTCTGTGTTCTCCCACTCAGCCAGCTTCTGATCCACTGCACCATCTTCTGACATACTCCAATACTTGTGAGCTTGTTTAGCAGCCTTCTGTGAGGTACGGAGTCAAAGGCTTTGCTGAAGTCCAGATATACTTCGTCTACCGCGTCACCTTGATCCACCATTTTGGTAACCCAGTTGAAGAAGTCTATTAGGTTTGTCTAGCATGATCTTCCTGCAGTAAAATCATGTTAAGTGTTTAGTTTCTGTAACCTTAGCTACCTGGAACCACAGCATATGGTGGTTGCTAGATCCCAAGTGGCTCTCAGTTTCTACTGTGAAGATAGTCTCACCATTGGTGAGTAGTAGGTCTAGGATAGCTTCCCTCCCCTTGTAGGGTCTGTCACTAGTTGCCTTAGGCCTGAGCCTTGCAGGGCTGCCATGAAGTCTTTGCTCATTGTTGATACTGCTGTGTATGTGCTCCAATTTATATCAGGCAAATTAAAATTGTAACCCCCCCCCGGGGGCTTACCTTTTAATTGCTCCAGGTCCTTGGTGTCTCCCGTTTTCTCTCCCGCTGCTCTGGCGTCCCCCAAGCTCCTTCTGGTGTCCCATTGCTTCCCCAAATGCTCCTGTACAGTTCACTTAGTAAGCCCATTTTGGGCTAAACTTCTTCATCGTGAGACACCAGCATTATTATGGTGCCACCAGTGACCATTCTTGCTCCTGCAGTGTATTGATGTGCCGCCCCGCGATTTTGTGGGCAAACGGGGGGGGGGGGGAGTTCTTCAGCAGTCCCCATGCCCTGGATTGCTGAATAGGGGCTGGTGACCTTGGGAATGCGACATTTAAGGCACTTCAATGTTTAAAAATAAAGTTTGAGTGGAGGGGCTGTCAGAGGCTCATTAATATTCATAAGAGCCTCATACATATTCATGAGTAGCTGCCTGCCGCCTGGGGGACAGTATAACAGCAGCAGCGACAGCAAAAAGACAAATGTTATTTTAATGAAAGTGGATTTGTTTGACAGGAAAGTGTATGGGCTACAAGTGTGTGGGAAAACTATAATAAACTGTATATTTGAGGCAGTATAGTGCAGTGGTTTAAGGCTCTGAGCTGCAAATCTGAAGACCTGGGTTTGAATCCCACAGCCACCACTTGCATACTGTGTGACCCTGAGCAAGTCACTTAACTTCCCTGTGCTCCCAGGTTACACCTGTAAACAACCTTTCAGCTTAGTGTGTCTTACCTGGTTACACAATTGGAAATAAATAATAATATAATTATTATTTTGGCTGCTCTAGACTTTGAAACTTGTGGGACTGCATAGACTGCATGGACATTGTTACAGCAGCCAACATTTTGAGAGTGCATCAGCCAATCATGAACTGGGATTACAACCAGAGCCTCTTGGAAGTGTAATATAGACTTATGGGAGATAATCTGGGACAAAGTTTGGGCTCTTTGACTGTAGCCAATTAAAGGACTTGAATTGTTGTAGGCAGCATAAACAACAAATTGGATTCCAAGGATTTCTGCCTTTTTTTTTAACCTTGCTCTTTTTGCCTCCTTCCTGCCTCATCACCCCACTCAATCAGAACCACTACATGCCTAGCTGACTCTGCGTCTTGCCACAGGAGTCTGGCCCTAGAGTGCTCACCCCCTCAGTAGCCCTAGGTAGTCCAGATATCCCCCCGGGTGGGGCGAGGAGAGGTCACCTCTTTTACTTTCTCCCCGAACAATGGTGGAGCGGGTGTTGCACAACGGAGTCTGCTCCTGTCTTGGCGGTCGCCGATATGCTCAGCGCTCGAGGGATCGTCACTTAGGAGTGACAGGCCACCATTTTCCATATTCTGTTCCCTGTGGCCGTCGGCACTCTAGGAGAGCCAATTGGGAGGTATGCGTAAAGACGCAACTCCTCCCAGGGCTTTCGGCTGACGCTGCCCCATTCCCTTGCGTGACCCTAGTCTGCACTGTCAACCCCAGGTTCACCCAAAAGGTGGCAGTAGAGCAGCGAGTTGTGCACAGAATCCTCCCAGAGAGGGAGAGCTGCAGTTGGGTGCTCAATCCCTCTCTCCCCCTGCCGACCCCCGGCGGCCTGAGCTCATTCCCGAACCTGGGTCACTGGCATGGAGCGAGGTGCGGCGTCCAGCGCCTCAGCCCTCAGCGCCACCGGGCTGGCATTTCTGCCCTTTTTTAAGAGGGACAGTTTGAATTCCATTCAGTTCTGCAGAGAGACCAGACTGAAAGGGACTGCAGAGAGCAGCCTGCAGTTCAGGGCAAGCCTGTGTTGGGACTCCAGCTCGAACTACAGAATAAGTTCTGCAGAGATTTGGGCCTGCAAGAGACCTAGTTGTTTTTGTGTGTATTCTTGGTAGTCAAAAAGTGAAGATTAATTGCCAGGAACTACCTGCCTGCAGTTTAGAGGTTTGCTCAGTGAATCTACTGCAATAGAAACTGGACTGTATCCGAACTGTAGAAAGTCGACGCTGTTGGATTTAAATGTGCTGAATGTTTCCTGTGGGTTGAGGCCTGCTTGTTCACGACCCCTTATGCCAGCTGGAGACTTCACCAGCAAACTAAATGAACTTTGCCAATGTGCTCATCACATCTGGGCCTTTGCCAATCTGGCCTAGACTGACTGCCCTGCACCAGAGACTGTCCTCAGCGGGAGACCAGTTTTGGGGATTCAGCCCCTGTGCAGAAACAACTCACAGGTTGCAGCCAACTGGAGGGGAAAGGCCATGAAGAGGAGGTGTGTCATGATGGTTCTGTTTCCCCATGCTCATCGGTGAACACCACGAGGTCTCCATATCACCTGCAATTCCACAGCAATCTGGTAGCGTGAGTACAATCAGGGTAGCTCCCTGCAACGGGTTATTTAATCATCTGTGGTACCACCTGATTTCTTTAATTTTCTTGAGTTTCCTGAGACTGAGCCAACTTTCCAGGTTTACAAATAATCATCTTGTTGTTGTGCATGCTAACTGCCTTTTCTTTCCATCAAAGGCACCAACATCACTGCAATGCCGGCCACCCCCAGGCAACGCCTCTGGCTAGCCAGCTTTCCATCCTGGGTACACAGTGTTGTAGAACTATTAATTTGGGACTTAAAAGTGCATGCCAGAAACCTGAATTGAATCAGAGTACCAATCATTTACCTAAATTCACACCTCTTCCTTGTTCATGACCCCCTGAATAAATCTGATTGTCTTTTTCACGTTTAACCTGGCTTATGTGCATATTATTAGTTGGGTTACAGTACTGAAAGTAAACAGTTGTCTTGCTAACCTTGTTTTACAGGGGTCTCCAGGGAAACTGCTGAAGGTCCAACCCTGGTGGTAAGTGTGAAGGGTGTGTGCATATTGTTACTGCTATTTACTGACTGTGTGTTAGCCACTGCTAAAGACTCAAAGCCACTAGGAGGGTTAGTGGGTGGTTGCAGCTTCTTAGAGGGTTATAACAGGCTAGACAGACACCCCCAGTGCTGTTACTTTGGGTGGAGGCACCTAAATACTGAATCCACGCCCCTCAACCTGTGCTTAGAAATACAGGCAGGGGTAGTAACCCTAGGGATAGCGCTGCCTAGGGGTTACAAAGTCACCAAGCATGATTACCTGTCCTTTAGCAGCCATCCTGTGTATGAGAGGATGCCCTCTGCTGGTTCACTGACTATCTCTCAAACCGATTCCAGCAGGTCAAAACAGGTCACACCTTATCCAGCAGACTGCCCATTCTCTCCGGCGTCCCTCAGGGGTCCATTCTCGGGCCACTGCTGTTCAGCCTCTTCCTTAACTCCCTCCCCATGTCCTGCACAGACAACCTGCTACTTTACGCGGACGATGCTGTCCTATACTCCTCCAACTCTGACCCCATTCAACTCCATTACTCCCTTCAAACCTCCTTTAGTGATGCTGAAAACTGGTTCTCCTCACAGCGCCTCAGCCTGAACTATAAGAAGACGAAAGTTATGATCTTCGCCCACCCACAGAACTCTCAGAGGGAGCACTGGCCCCCTCTACTAACTGTCAATCATTCCCCTCTCGAACTGGTGGACTCCTTCAAATACCTGGGCATTACCTTAGACCCAGCACTAAGCTTCCACTAGCATATACACCTCCTATCCACCACCCTCAACATCCATCTAGAGACACTGCATCACTTCAAACACTGTCTCACTCAAGACGTCCTTAGGCTCGCTGTCTCCTCTTCGGTCCTCTCCCTACTTGACTACGGCTTGCTTATCTATAGCACAATGAGCATCTCAGCTCTGTCCAGACTATGCCTTACCCCTAATAAAGCATGCTGCCTTACCCTGGGTTGTGACCGTCTCACCCGCACTTGCTCGCTATACAGTACCACCAACTGGCTCAACCTTGAAAACAGAATCAGGTACCACACCTGCCTCATAACAAAAAAGATTACTCTTGGCCTCCCCCTCCCCCCCCCGGACTCACCCCTCTAATCCACTCGGCCCCAGCACTTAAGCACACCTGAATTTCCATTAAGCTGCTCCTCACAGTACTCCACCGCCGTACCTCCCAATTCCAAAGGTCCTTTAGCTACAGAGCCCCCTCTTGCATGAATGGCCTACCCACCTCCCTTACTAACGAAAACCAAATTGGCTTCTTCAAAACTCAGCTTAAGGAACACCTCCAGTCCTCTAATTATTGTAATTGCCACTGATTACCTTCCCCTTCCTGACTAAGGCCACTGGCCAGCTTATTTCCACCTCCGTTGAGTCCCTAGCCTATGTCTGTCAGGTTTAGCTGGTTCTCTGAGTAGTATTAACGTGTTGTTGTAAGAACTGTGCTTATTACTCCTAGTATCAAACTGTTAACTTTCTCTCTGCTCTATGTTTATTGCTTACTTTTGTGCCCTGGGGAAGGTGAATTGACATGTAATGTCCATCTTGTATCTGATTTCTGTGATGTGGAACCTTTGTAAAGGAGTCTCTGACTCAAAGGTACTTTTCCGAAACCTCAATAAATAAATGTTTTCAATAATCTCTTTGTCAACTGGTGGGCCTTGCACTAGGGGTCTGTAAATTACTCTAACTCGAGTAACTGAGCAATTTTTAGCCTCGAGTGTGACCCAGAGTGCTTCAGATTCTGTCTGAGCAGCTTGGATCATGGTTGTGTTTATTCCTTCCCTAACATACATTGCCACCCCTCCCCCCTTTTTTCCCCTTCCTATCTCTCCCGAAGAGGCTAAACCCTGGGATTGTTGTTTTCCAGTCATGGTTATCATTGTACCATGTTTCGGTGATGGCTACACAATCTAGAGTTGCCTCTGTAATGATTGCAGTGAGGTCATCTACCTTTTTTGTGAGACTTTGTGCATTGGTATACATGGCTCTCCAAACCTGACCATCTCTGGTTTTAGTATCATGTTTTTCTCTTGCACCCCCCTATGTAACACTCCTTAGTTCCTTGTCTAATAAATGCTCCTTCCATTGTGTTTTTTACATACAAGCCTGTGCTTTGGGGGAGAGGCAACAGAGCCATGTGGAGCTGCCGTCTTCTCCCCAGTGCTTAGTTTAAATGTCCCCCCAAAATGTCAAACTTCTGTCGTAGTGCTCTTATACCTTCCCGAGTTAGGTGTAGTCCGTCGTAACCGAACAGGCATCTGGCCCAGAAGTCCTTCCAGTTCCCGACAACGATGTGGCCCTTCTCCAGGCACTAGCTCTGAAGCCATGCGTTTCACGCCTCTATTTCCCGTTGGCAGATTTTTTGCACACCTCTGTCCTTCTCCCATACTGGGAGCAAGGCAATAACTGGCTAGTGGAGGGCTAGTTTGTCACCTAAGCAAGACATACATATGATTTACAGTATAAAAAAATGCACAACCAACATTGCAGTTATTGTATACAGTCAGACATATACCTAAAACAGGAAGTGTAAGAACAGTGTATATGTGTGTATGTTTGTGTACGTATGTACTGTATGTATGTATGTATGTATGTGTATATATATGTGTGTATATATATATATATATATATATATATATATATAATATACATAATGTACAGAGTAAAAGGTAAGAGCCGATAGTACAATACATGATTAGGGTACAGGTGACCTCACCAAGCTGGGGGGCGGATCAGGGAGGAATATAGAAGCGCTAATAGGTAGAATATAGAAGAGCTAATAGGTAGATAACAGTTTGATACACACTGGGGGAGTAGCCGGAATAAGTAAAGAAAATACAATGCCAATGTGGGGGGGCACCTACCGGGAGTAAGCTGAGGCCAGGAGGAATTTGCAAGGCATCAGCGGAAGCAATTACACTTTTCTATGAAGGAACTCGAGTAAATACTTTTGAAAAGAGACAGTGTCACTGGCTAGGCCAGCCTCAGAGTTTTTTGTACCTTGTTCCAGAGGACCAGGAGGGCATGGCTTATTGCCGCACGGCCGAGGCATGCTCTGACTTTTGGGATTATAAGTGTAATGTGGGAATGACTTCTTAACGGATAGTTACCGAGAGAGCAAACAGGCAGGCAGTCATAGATATACCATGGAAGCTTGTGGGTGATGGCTCTATAAGTCCATAGGACTGCATTTTTGGCCCGCCTATGAGAGAGTGAGTTCCAACCTATGGAGGCGTAAAATGAACAATGGTGGGTAGAGTAGGAGGACCCTGTAATAAATGTATGTGCATGATGGTAGAGGACATGCACACCTCCACACCTCTGACCATGGAACCTCCTATAACGAGTCCTTTCCTGTTACCACTGTTTTCAGGCACCGTGGTTTCGCCACCCTTCCTATATCCTTTTGGGTGGCGTAACTTATGTTGTTTCGGTCCTGAATTGTTATCCTTGACCAGCTCTGTAGCTAAGGGTGTGAATCTGTTGGTTGTTTGGATGGTTTCCCCTTTAATTGGGGACTTCTGTTGAGGCCTGTTCTTACTCATGTTATTGAGGCCTGTTCTTACTCTTGTTATAAATCTCAATATATCTTTCCTGGGTATAAATATTTTAATAAGTAAAATATATTTTGCTTATTTGGAGTCTGTGGGTCCCATATGGGACTGTTGGGGTTAGCACTGCTCAAAGTCACTTCTGCTAGTGCAATTGTGTATAATGCCCAAAAGGTGATATACTCTTACACACGCAGAGCACACTGTGAGTGTGCAGTGCATGTATGAATATACCCCTACAGTGCAGTGGAAATCAAGGCATTAATAGTTTGCGCAGTCACAAGGTATAGCAGTCTCCTGGCCAGTGAAGGGAATGACACTGGATAGAGAACAGGCAGCTCAATCATAAAGTATAAGCACATCCCAAATGTGTTATTACTGTTGCTTTATTTGAACCTCCCCATGTAAATGAGTAGATTTCCCATTCAAGGCCCTAAGGAGTCACTACTAGCTCATGATTAGGACTGTACGAATGCCTTTTCTAAATATTCAGCCTAATATTCAGTATTCGATAGCCAAATATTTGGGTATTTTGTATTCTGTTGTAACCCCTAGGTGGTGCTATCCCTAAGGTTACTACCCCGGCCTGTATTTCTAAGCACAGGTTGAGGGGTCTGGATTCAGTATTTTGGTGCCTCCACCCAAACTAACAGTAATGGGGGCATCTGTCTAACCTGTTATAGCCCTCTGGGAAGCTATAACCACCCAATAACCCTCCTAGTGGCTTGGAACCTCTAACAGCAGTTAACACACAGTCAGTTAATAGCAGTAATAATATGCACACACCTTTCACACTTATCACCAGGATTGGACCTTCAGCAATATCGTTGGAGACCCCTTGTAAAACAAGGTTAGCAAGACAACTGTATACGTTCCATGATGTAACCCAACTAATAATATGCACATAAGCCAGGTTAAATGTGAAAGAACAGTCAGATTTATTTAGGGGACGTGAACAAGGAAGGGGCTTGAATTTGGTCAAGTGATTGGTATTCTGATTAAATTCAGGTTCTTGACATGCACGTTTAGTCCCCAAATAGACAGTTCTACAACACTGGGTACCCAGCATGGAATGCTGGCTAGCCAGAGGCATTGCCCGGGGGTGGCTGGCATTGCAGCTGTTGTTGGGGCCCTTGATGGAAAGAAAAGGCAGTTAGCATGCACAACAAGATCATTATTTGTAATCTTGGCTGGTTGGCCCAGTCTCCTGAAACCCAAGAATTTGAAAAGAAATCAGATGGTGCCACAGATAATTAATTGACTCATTGCAGGGAGTTACCCTGATTGTACTCACACTACCAGTTGGCTGTAGTATTGCAGGCGATATGGAGACCTCATGGTGTTTACCGATGAGCATGGAGAAGCAGGGCCGACACGACACACCTTCTCTTCATGGCCTTTCCCCTCTAGGTGGCCGCAACCTGTGAGTTGTTTCTGCGCAAGGGCTGGATCCCCAAAGCCAGTCTCTTGCTGAAGGCAGTCTCTGGTGCAAAGCAGTCTGTCTGGGCCAGGATTGCAAAGGCCCAGTTGTGATGAGCAAGTTGGCAAAGTTCAATTTGGTTTTGCTGGTGAAGCCTCCAGCTGGCGTAACAATTAGGTCACGAACAGAGAGGCCTCGACCCACAGGAAACATTCAACACATTTAAATCAAACAGCAACAACTTTCTATAGTTCGGATACAGTCCAGTTGCTATTGCAGTAGGTTCACTGAGTAAACCTCTCAATCCAAAATTAGTCTTGCACACTAGATGGGCCAGTCGCTTCACAGGAGCAAATCTTCAGTCCAAAACGCAAGTGGTGCTTTCAAACTCTTTGATACTGCTGCAGTTTCAGTCTTAAATCCAATGATTCCAATTTCTGCAATCAGGCAGTCCAAAGCAGGAGTAACAGTGGCAGGGAGGCAAGTTAGGCCTCTTCCCGCCCATTCCCCTGTGCTCCATTCAGGGAGCAGCTGCTTGAAAGCTCGAACTGTTCACAGTTCAAGCTCCAACTCTAACTGATCCACTGTCTCTCACAGTTGTGGGCATTTTACTTGGAATCCAGGATTTGGGTTGGCTGGGGAAGCTGTCAGTCACAGTTAGACACTCCTGAGACAGAGAGAATCCCTGTCAGGAAAAAAGGACCATTTTTTTATTTTAAAACCTCTGGTTGCAACCACTCTTTACTTTCCTCTCCCTATACTTTCTAGTCCAGAATGCTGGCCAGCTTCGGACAAAACCTTTTCCTCTCCTCTTATGTATCCCTTTTACTGTGTTTTCTATATCCTCTTTTGGTCCAGTAATATGAGAGTTCAGGGGATTTGACCTCCGAGACTTCTTGTAACCTACTCAAGCTAGAATGGCATTTATGGCTGTTTGCCTTACCATGTGAGGTAATTTACAATGAGACCGCACTCGGAGCCATACAGCAATGGATGAAATACCACTTAAAATGTTCCCCTGTGTGTGCATAATAATTTTAACCCTATTGTTTATTTGTTTATTTATTTATTGAAATGTGTCACCAGGAAGGCACATTGAGCAACTGGTTGCTCATCTCCCGGTGTGACCTGGGGGGAAGGGGTACAATAGGGATGAGACATTTTACATTCAAGTTACAAAGATCAATTTAGCATGCAATTAACTAAGGCAGTTGTTACAAACAGTGTTGCATACATATGTAATTTGTGAGAACAATTAATAAGTGCAATGGTGATAAGTGAACAAGTGCTATCGTGAAATAAGGGGTGAAGGAGAGAGAGGATGAGATGACAGATAGTGCAGAGTCGTGTCCCAGAGAGACCCCTTGAGGATGGCAGGAACCCTGCAAGGGGACAGGGGACTGGAGTAGGGATTAGAGAGGGAGAGAGAGAGAGAGAGAGAGAGAGAGTAAGTGTGATTTACACCTGGGAGGCAAAATAAGGCCTGACCCAAAAAGAGAACCCTTCAGGGTGCAATGAACCCTGCAAGGGGGCAGGGAAGTTCAGGTGATTGTAAACCCTCCTGCGATTACGCGTTGTCATTATAGAGGGATAGTGAGAGGGAAGGAATGAGAAAAAAACACCTAGGGGAGGGAATGAGAAATAACACCTGGGAGGGGATGAGGCCTGATCCAAAGAACCCTCCAGGATGCTGGGGACCCTGTAAGGGGACCAGGAAGGCCAAGGTAGATGACAGAAGAAAAGGTGGCAAGCCAAGACATTATAGGACCCCTTCAGGATGCTAAGAACCCTGCAAGGGGAGTGTGAAGGCTAGGGAAAAAGGGGGGAGAGAGTAGGGGAAGGGAGAAAGGTATAAGCACTTAGGGCCACCGATGGGCTGGTGCCCCAGCTCCTCCTCTCCTATCTTAGGGCCTCTTAAATGCGCTACACCATATGCTACTTGTCTAGTGCTCACAGCACTCTGCCTAAGGCTAGTATTTACTTCTAAGCTGATCGGAATTAGGAGTGTCTCATGCAGCCTCTGCACTGTACTGTGGTAATTTTGGCTCTTCTCACTATTGCCTCTGTGTTTTTAATTCCTTTTATGCAATGTATTTGTATTCTCCACCATACATAGCCATGCATATGACTATATAGTTGCTTCTGTTCTGTTGGACCTTTTTATGCCCAGACTGTTTTTCTGCATTCTGTATATATTGGCTGTACTTCGTATTTTGCCTGTCACTCCTGTATAATTTTTGTCTACAAACTGTTGTATATATATGTATCAGCATATCTTGTACATTTCACTGTGACTATTATTTGTATGCTCCATGTCCCCTTCCCCCAGGATGCGTCTGGAATCGAGCGGTACCCCGTTCAGTACGCCATCCTGGTAAAACTCTTAAATAAATAAATGAGAACTAGCACCTAGGAGGGGCTAGGGTCAGTAGAGGCAGTAGAGTCGATAGAGGCATTGGGTAAATTCGCCCTCCTTAATACCTATCCCCAGTTTCTGTCTTGCTACCCTGACCCCCCGGCAGGATTCTCAACATCCTGAAGGGGAATCAGGAAATGGCTACCCCTGCTCCTCTCCCCTTCTCTTCTCCACCTGCCCTTCTGGGTCACCCATGTGCACAACCTACCCCATCCTTTTTACTCCAACAGCACTTGCGTACTACCTTGAACCTGCTCCTGGTACACTCATGCACTATAATGGTTCTGTTGCATTATTACTGTTTTGTACATTTATATGTTCTTTTGTATGATTTTGGACATGTACTATAATTTACCCAATGTTCCATCACTGTTTATTGTACAATACCTTGTGTTCCAACTGTTGCATAATCTTACAATGTTGTATTGTTTGTACTACTCACATACTATTGTAACTGATCATCCTTCACAACTCTATGTAACCCCCTTCCCCCAGGTTGCACCATGAGATGAGCAACTTGTTGTTCAGTGTGTCCTCCTGGTGAAACATTTCAATAAATAAATAAAATAAAATAAATAAATAAATTTCAAAGTGGGAGGAACTATAAGGAGCAAGACAAAGGAAATTAAGGCAGGTCATGACAGGAACAGTTAGGAGCAAGACAGTTGGAGAGGGCAGTATTGATGGAATATATGGAGGAGTGTCTGATTATGGGAGGTAGAGAGTTCCATATTTTAGGGAAACAATGAGAGTACCCAGACTGGCTGGAGAGGGTTTAGTGGCGGGGGACAGTTAGCGTGTGAGTGTCGGTAGATATGAGGGAGTGGGAAGGAGGAAGGGGTGTTATAAATGAGGGGGAGAGGTAGGAAGGGAGTTCACTCAGCAAATATTTAGTGGTGAATTTAGCTCAGTGTGAGAGGCATCTATTTGTAAGGGAGGGGGAAGGAAAGGGCTCGATAGAGGTCACAGTGGTGGGTGCGAGAGGGAGCATCAAGGGCAAAGCGGCAGAAGAAGTTGAAGAGAATGTTCAGGCTGGTCAGGGAGGACTTGGGAGCAGCACCATAGTCTACGTAGCCATAGTCAAAAATGGGGAGGATCGTCTTCTGGACAAGCTCACGCCTAGCCGAAGGAAGGATGCAACTGCGGTTCCTGAACAAGGCACGAAGCTTGGGGTGCAATTTTTTCTGGATGGCGTCAATATGTCCAGAGAAGTTGAGGTGTTAGTCTAACCAAACTCCAAGGTATCTGAAGGACGAGGTGTCCTCAAGTGAAATCCCATCAAGAGCGCAGAAAGTGGGTAGGAAGGGAAGCCTAGAGAGTCTCTGCCTTATGCCAAAGGTCATGGAGAATGTTTTCTTGGTGTTGAGGAATAATTGATGGTTTGAAAACCAGAGCTGGACCTTGTTGAAGTCGTGCTGCAAGCTGTGTATAACCTCAGCTGGCCAAGAGCTAGATGCATACAGGACAGTATTATCAGTGTACATGTGTATGGCGGAGGTGGGGGAGCAGACAGATGGCAGGTTGTTAAGGAAGATAGAGAATAGAAAGGGACCAAGCACGGAGCCCTGAGGCATGCTGGTGCAGATCAGGAGGGGTGGCAAGATGGCAACTGCGATCTTAACTGATTGGGGCCTACCAGAAAGGTATGCCTTAAACCAGTTAGTGGAAGAAGGGGTTAGACTAGTAGATGAGAGAGAACCAAGGAGAAGGGAGTGGGAAACAGTGTCAAAAGTCTTAGCAAGCTCGACAAATATGACTGAGGTGATTTTGCCATTGTCCACCCCGAACAGGATGGAGTCAGTGAGACGAAGTAGGGAGGTGGTGGTAGAGTGTTTTTTCCTGAAACCAGATTAGAACGAGGTGAAGAAGGAGGTATCAGATAGAAAGGAGGTGAGTTGAGAGAGGACTAGATGTTCTTGTAGTTTGGATAGGGTAAGGTGTAACGAGATGGGGCGATAGTTGCCAGAGGATGAGGGGTCTCCACCTTTAGGTAGGGGGTTAGGACCACTGCATGCCTCTATGTGGTAGAAACACTGGAGGTTGAGAAGGAGAGATTTAAGACTAAGGAGAGGGGATAGGCAATGGCCGGGGCTGAGCGAGAGAGGAGTTTAAAGTAAAAGTCATCTGAGGAGGATCCTTTTGAGGAGCTGATTGTGAGGAGGGTATTTAGAGTATCGGTGGGGGAGACTGAAGAGAATGAGAAGGAGGGGTGTAGGGAAATATGAAGTGGAGAGTTTTTTTTGGGGGGGTGGATAGAGGGGCAGCCATGACATTTGAGGGGGAGGGGTAATTAAGGAGGGACTTCAGCAGTTTGGTTGCACAGGAGGTATAATAGGAGTTAAATTCCACAGCTACAGCATGGGAGTCGGCTACAAGACTGCCATTTATCTTTAGCACTGGGGAAGGGGGCATGACTGAGGGGTAAAGAGGGCATGAACCACCTTCCAGAACTTGGAAGGGTAATTATGTTAGTGAGGAAAGTATTTTTGAAGTAACTGGACTTGGCTAGCCTTGTTGCCCTGGTACAGGCAATTCAGAGCTTATGGAAGTCTGTGAGGTCGCTAGAAAGCTGGGTGGATTTGTAGCACTTCTAGGCATGATCTCTGGCCCTAAGACAGGCTGAGAGTTCTGAAGTAATCCACGGTAGGTGGTTACCCCTAACCCTGGTTTGTTTGAGAGGAGCAAAGACGTTCCAATTTGCAAGGAAAATTCTTTGAAGTAGGCTAGAGCCTTATCAACTGAGAGGGAAGGAGGAGACTAAGGGAGACCAGTCAGAAAGAGATAGGTTGTGCAGGAGAGGTTCAAGGTCTAGGGATTTGAAAGAGTGAAGTTGCAAGGTTTTATGTAGAGATTGTGGTCTGTGGATTTTACTAACAATGAATATTGGGTTGTGGTTGCTGAGAGCATCTGGGAGGATGCCAGAGCTAATTACTCTGTGGGGGTGGGTGGTAATAGCCCAGTCGATCAGGGAGTGATGTTGTGTCTTATGGTTAGGGCAGATGGGTTTCAAGATCAATTGTGAGAGATACAGGGCTCCAAGATCATTACATGTTTTGAATGTCTTGGCAGACAGCCAGTTTAAGTTAAGGTCACCTAAGATGTATAGTTCACCAGAGCGAGAAAGGGCTGCGATGGAGGTTATGAGGTCGAGAGCAATAGAGGGCTGGACATTTAGACGAAAGTAAATGCCAGCTATAAAGATGGGATGGTGAAGGGCACAGTTAAATGAATAGCCAGTGCGTCGTGGAATGCTGGGCTAGTGGATGAATAAATAATACAATATTGGAGGGAGGCAAGAACGTACATGGCGATGCCACCACCTCCATCTGCTCGGTCTTGCCTCAAGAAGGAGTAGCCAGGAATGGAGACCAGGAGATCCAGGATCATGCTCTTCAGCCATGTTTCCATGATGATCAATGTGTCAGGTTTTAAAGTGGCCTCCATGGTTTTTAGAAGGTCAATTTTTTGCAATAAACTACATATATTTAAATGAAGTATCTTGAAACCCTTCGGGAGGACAGCAGGAGCAATAGAAGGGTTTGCGGTAGATAATAGAGCATTCAGGGCATGAGATGCAGATGGACCAGGGTTGGGGTGGATATCTCTGCAGGAGAACAAGAGCTAGGATGAGGAAGTAAAGCTTGGGGCATTTAGAGTTAGATGTCAAGGAACCAATGCACCTGGCAGGGTAGTGCGCATGAGAGTAGGGCAGCAGGAGATGAAGAGCAGCAAAGAAGGGTGGGACAATTAGTAATGAAGCATGAGGGATAGAGGGAGAATATGACCATAGTTCAAAGGGTAGGGAGGGGGCAATAGCGAGGATGTAAGTAGGGGATTGGAGATAGGAGTGTGTAGAAGGCGAGTTGTTTGGCATTTGAGTAGAGATCAATTGGAGGGGTTAGGGAAAGTACTAGGAGTAGAGAAAGGGGGAGAGAGGAAAGAAAGAGTGTCTTGTTGCAGGGCATGATATGTGTAACAATATGATCTCTATATAAGAGCAGCAAGTCTGCAAATAGGAGTAAGAAAAAAAGAAAAAAGATGGGAGGCGCAAGGCGAAGGGTGCTAGGTCAATTGTCGTTAATTAACAGATGCTTAAATAGAGCAAAGGAGAGGTATCTATATGAACAACAGGCAGGGATCGCTTTAGATAAAGATCAGGTCGTGCCTGAAAATAGTCATTTTATGGCTAGTGCACCTACCCGGTTAACAAAAACTAAATAAAATAAAATAAATAAATTGTGTCCCTCTAGTGGCAGCACAGTATAACTTGCTAATGGGAAACTGAACAATTCAAAAAAAAAAAATCGATCTATAACTAGACACAGCATCAGGAGCCAATTCAGGACAAAACATAAACAGAAAACAGCCAATCCTGGAGAAAGCTTGCAAGTGCCAAACTCAAATCTCAGATGCTTGTAGGAAGACCGTACCTTGCTATGCTGGCAGCGATGATAGTTGGACAGGGTGAGGTGAGCAGCAGCAGGCTGGGGAAATTGCTGCACCACTGGGAGCAGAGCACCCTTGCCAGTGGGTCTTTGATCTGTAGGAGAAAAGAGAGATTTAGCAATAGATATGTCTAAGATTGGGGGGCTGTTAGCCAGTGCAGAAGACAGAGGCACACCAGCCAGAAAACTGAAGAAAAATGTATAAAGGACAGGGGCAGTATATTCCTTTTTGTTTTCTGTCTCCTTCTTTTCCCTGCTGTTTCCTGTCCCATAGAAATGTTTTTAAATGTTTAATTGTAGCTTCTATGCCACTTAACTTAACAGAGACCCAGTTTGTGTAGCAGTTCTTGCTGCATTCAAAAGGAAGAGAAGGGCTACCAGTGTAGGGCTGAGCTGGATAAAGTAGCAGCTGGATGCATTGTCGCTCACAGCTCGCCCAGACTTTTCAGTGGCCCCCTTTTAATGTATATGCTGTCTTGGGCCCCGAGTCGTGGAGTGCATAGAGCGGCTTGCCCCCGGCTTCCTGCAGCTCCCCTTTAAGGTTGTCGACGGTTTTACCGGCCCAGTGAATACAGCATGTAGAGAGAGAGAGAGAAGCTGCAGTAGCGCACTGCCTGTAGGCTGCCCCTCTGAGTGTTCAGTTGCTCCAAGAAAAGGGTGAAAACGTAGAAACGTAAAAAAAATAAATAAATTATAGGCTCCCTCCTAGGAAAGTTTGAGAAGGTTGCCTGTTAGAATATAAAGGGCTGCACTACAGTTCTAGTTTGCCCTATAAAGCAACAGGTGGCTGCTTCTACAGTTATAAAAGTATCCCGTTGTAACTGGAATACTATTTTTTTAATTTTTATTTTTATTGAAATCTAGGATTACAAATACCTTTGAGCAGGAACTGCTCGTTTACAAAGGTTCCACGTCAAAGGAATGGGGGGTATACATACATACAAAGGTTGACATAATAATACATAGTTACACAATAAAAAGAAGCAAGAGACTGAGGCTTAGGAAATTCCAGTAATTCAAAATGTGCCAAATGTTAGGTAGCATGACATACCAGCCAAGGGCAATCTTAGAAATAAGCACTGCAGGTGGGGGTATGTAGGCAGGAAGGCCGTTGTCCGAGGTAGAGGGTGAGGTAAGAGCTCTAAGGGGAGGGAGGGCGGATAGAAGTCAGGAAATGCCTGGGGGAGAAAGGAGAGGGGACAAGGGGGTGGGCAGGTGAGGCAGGTACAAGGGGGGCAAGGCGGGGAGAGGTAGCTGTCAAGACTGAAGTGGAGGACAGTGAGCGGTGGGCCCCTGATTAGGCGAGGCAGTCACAACGACTAGTTGAAATGAGATGAAGTCGGAGTTGTCTCTTAAAAGGGCCAAGAGCAGCAGCAGTAAGAATTTCTTTGTTGAGAGTATTGTACCACTGTGGTGCTCTGTGGGCAAAGGCCCTCTGACCCATGGTAGTCCGGCATCTGGGGACAAGGAAGGTTAGTTGTTGTGAACTTCTAGTTCTCTGGGTGCTGTGGTGGTCAGTGAGGAGCTTTTCAGTGCTCGGGGGCATGACCCCGAGCAGGACTTTTCTGGCTAAGAGGCAGGTTTGATACTGTATCCAGCTGATGAGAGGAAGCCATCCTGCCTGAGTGTACAGGTTACAAGTGTGTGTAAGTCGGTCAGCCCCAGTTAGCAGCCTGCATGCTTTGTTGAGTGCAACTGTAATTCTGCAGAGGGCAGAGGCGGAGGCAGAGCCATAGATTGCTAGCCCATAATCAATGATGGAGGTGACAGAGCTGTTGATAACCAACTGGAGAGTGTCAGGAGTCATGCAGTGTTTGTGCCTGTACAGCAGGCCTATACGGATGTTGGTGGCTTTGGCAACAGAATCTATGTGCCGATGGTAGGAGAGTGAGCTGTCCAATGTGACACCTAGGTGTTTAAAATCAGGAATGTGTTCAGGTAAGGTCCCTGTTTGGTTTAGGATGGTGAGGTCACGGTATTTCTACTTACTCCTGGTGTTGTAGGTCATAACCTTTGTTTTGCTGTAGTTCATGACCAGTTTGTGTGACTTAAACCATTCTTCGATACGTGTGAATTCAAGCTGTAATTGTTTCTTGAGGAGCTCTGCATTTTGGTGGTTGGTGAACATGACTGTGTCGTCGGTGTGGAGCAGTACTTTATGGTGGCAGACATTGGGAAGGTCATTGAGGAAGAGGCTGAAGAGTAGTGGCCCCAGGATGGACCCCTGTGGGACCCCTGAGAGGACTGGCTTTTCTTCCAAGGTGACACCGGCAATCCTAACCCACTGGATCCTCTCCCCAAGATAGCTTGAAAACCAGAGCAGCACTTCATTGGAGAGCCCAATGTTTGATAATTGCTTGAGTAGGAGTGGGTGGTTCACAGTATCAAGGGCTTTTGTAAGGTCGATGAATATTGCCTCTACACAGTTTCCTTGATTGAGCGTGGTATGGGTGAAGCTCGTGAATTCTAACAGTGCAGTGGTGGTACTGTTCCCTTTACGGAAACCATGTTGCTCAGGACACTGGATGTCATATTTTTCCAGGTACTTGACTAGTTGGTCTGAGGTGATGTGCTCTAGGGCCTTAGACAATGGAGGGAAGATGGAGATAGGTCTGTAGTTGGAGTGCAGTGATTTGTCTCCACTTTTGTGTACTGGTGTGATGGTCACCTGTTTCCAGCGAGATGGGAACTGGGACATCCTTAGTGATAGGTTGAGGATCTTTGTCAGGGGTTCATGGACTTCTTCAAGGACAAGCGCTAACAACTTCTGGTCAAGGGAGTCACCGCTGTAGCCTGCATTGCGAATGGCCTTCCAAATGTAGGTTCTGGCTTCATGCACTGGGATCTCCTTGAAGTAGAATTGTGGGGCAAGGTGTAGGAGAGGAGCAGTGGCAGGAGGGTTACTACCAGAGGGGGCATTGAAGAAATTAGAAGGGAGGACACTATCCAAGTTGGAGAATGCATTGTTAAAGGTGTTGGTGACTGTGTACAGGTCAGATGTTGGTGTTCCATTTATGTTGAGCATGGTGGGTGGTGACTTAGGGTCCTTGCCTGTAAGGTCTTTCACGTTACTCCAACATTGTTTTCCATCATCCCAGGAGTTGGAGAGAGCTTCCTTGAAGTATTTGCTTTTGGCGCTCCTAACTGCCTGCATGCACTCATTTCTGTCAGCTTTATATTTATGAATATCCCCAGGTTTGGATGTTGCACGGGCACAGTGCCAGAGACGGTCTCTATGTTTGAGTAAAGTAATTAGATCAGGGGTTATCCAAGGGTTAGCTCTGTCCCTGACCTTCAGCTTTTTGAGAGGTGCAAAGATATTGCAGGCTGCAGAAACTTAAACTTTAAACTGCCTGACAAAGTTTTATGGTCACAAATGCAAAGTGTCTGTAAACAAGTAAATGCAAATCAACTGTGCAAACACAACGAGGCATATAACTGCCACAGTAAACTTCTGTGGCTCAATATAAAAGCACAGCCATGCCCATAAATGTTTCGTTTTAGTGCTACATGAACAGGTCAAGGTAATGACACAGTATATGTTTGGGCCTGAAAATACAGAGGAATAACAAAGCATGTCCTTACCTGGGAAGAATCAAACAAGCATTTGTCAATGCCAAATGTTTGCTTGCTGGCATTAGCAGTGGAAGTGCAGGAGTTGGTCAGATGCAGTATACAAATGGTAGTGATGTATTGAATTGACGCCAACTCCACCCCCAACCTGCAGAGATGGACAGGTGTTGGGGTGTGCCTTTGGATCATCACCCATAACGGTCATAACGTTTCACCTCACCCTACCCTGCAGACACTGACAAGTGTCGAGGTGTTCCTTGGGGTGTTTGGGTTTTACACTCACCTCATTCCATTAGAAATATGTTGAAATGGGTGCAGTATAGAAGAATGGGGTGAACTCTGAGGCCAAAGAGGCCAAGGTGCACCTTGATGCCTGTCAGTGGCTGCAGGGTGGGGGTTGGGCTGAAATGGTGTGAGCATTACTGTCGACAATCCCAAGTCACACCCCTGATGCCTGTCAGTCCCTACAGGGTAGGGCGTAATGGTCGGAAACCCTAACGCCCTGGGCGTTTCTTGGTATTTTTACTCCAAGTTTTCAACATGGGCTTTTTGTGATCCCACTGCATGAACAGTGACACTATCAGTTTGTTAGCCAAAAGGTGATTTTGCACAGTGACTGCGCCATTTGGTGCCACAGGTGCAAAAACACATTTTGAACACAATGTGAAAAATGACAGCTGTACTGTTCATGAGGAGGTGTAAAAATGGTAATGTTGAAAATCTGGAGTGAAAATATGAAAAAACTGGTGAAGTCATGAGCACATGTAGAAACTGCACAACACACACCCCCAACGCAATTATTTTGGGGATTTTTTGCACCAGATTTTCAATATAGGCATTTTAGGACCTCCACTCATGAACAGTGTTACTGTGATTTTCTTAATCTGTGCTGAACACTGATTTCCCACAGTGACCATGCTATTCTGCGCCAGAAGTGCGAAAACACATTTCTTTTTTTTTACCAATTATTTTACCAGGTGAGACACACTAAGCTGAAAGCTTGTTTGCAGGTGCAACCTGGGAGCACAAGGAAGTTAAGTGACTTGCTCAGGGTCACACAGTATGCACCTAGGGGGCTGTTGGATTCAAACCCAAGTCAGCCAGGATGTGAAAAATGACATCTGTACTGTTCATAAGGAGGTGTGAGAAAATGCCAGTGTTGAAAATCTGGAGTGAAAATATTACAAATTCGTGAAGTTACGAGGGTGGGTAGAAACTGCACAATGCAAGCTCATAATACAGTCATTTTATGGATGTTTGACTCCAAATTTTCAACATAGGCATTTTAGAACCTCTGCTCATGAACAGTGTCACTGTGATTTTCTTAATCTGTCCCAAACATTGATTTCGCACAGCAACCGCGCTATTCTGCGCCGGAAGTATAAAAGCACATTTTGGCCAGGATGTAAAAAATGACAGCTGTACTGTTCATAAGGAGGTGTGAAAAAAATGCCAACTTTGAAAATCTGGAGTAAAAATATTAAAAATTCTCAAAGTTACAAACATGCGTAGGAACTGCGTAATGCACATTCGTAAAACAGTCATTTTGGGAATTTTTTCACCAAATTTTCAACATCTCATGAACTGTGACACTGTCATTTCATTGCTCAGCCCCGAAAGGTAATTCCATGCAGTGAATGAAAAATCACCTTTTGGGACCAAATAACCAGATGACAGTCACTGAATTCATGAAATGGGGGCCCCAAGAACCCCATGTTGAAAATGTGGTGCAAAAATTCAAAAAAATGACCGAGATATGCACCAAAGTTGAAAAAAACCTATTTATGTCATACATCTTACTGCCATTTCTTCAGTTCGCGGTCGGCTTTGAAGAGTGCAGATGTGTTCCCGGTCCACTGAAGATCGTCACGCCAGCCTCCGGAGGTAAGTATGGGGTGAGGGGTGTGGGAGGTGGGGTATGCAGAGGGTGAGTGCGGGTTGGGTGAGGGGCAAGAGAGTCAATGAGGACCGTTTTCTTTGTTACAGTTTTTTTTCAACAAAAATGACGCATGACTTTTGCCAGCTGGTGGGCTCCCAGCATGGCACCTGGAAGTTATTTGGGGGACACTGGAGCCAATGGGAGATTGAGCACCCCATTGCCCATCTGGAGGAGCACATGAGGACACTGGACTTTTCACGCTGGGGTGGGCTCCCAGCGTGGCACCTGAAGTTTGTTTTTGGGGGGCACTGGAGGCGACAGGGATTAGACACCCCCGTCGGACATACAGTGTGCTTGGGGGGGGGTGTGAATGAGCCGAGGGGGATTGGGCACCCCCTCGGCACACAACAAATGGGGGGGTGCATCATGCCTGCGGGAGATGCAGTTGTGTACAGTTTGACAACTACAATCAGCGGTGGTGAGTGTAAGCAATTTACTTACTGCTGACGCACGGCAGTATGCAAATTGCCTACACATTACCGCTGCTGATTGTAGCAGTCTTTCTCTTTCATTTGTACGCCACTGCATCTGAAATGCTGTCATAGACAGCTCGGACATTCACTGGTGTGATGCGACCACACCTGCAAAACAGATCAGGGCATTGGATGCGGTGGTGCCACACCTACGAAAACTCGTATGGTGGCCGTATGTTGCTTGCACATGCGTGCAAGCAAACATAAAAAGGAATGCCCAGTACATGTGCCCTTTAGGAAGCCAGTGGCCCCTAGTGGCCCATATTTATATTGCCAGACCTGTCAATCACAGGTAGTAGAAAAGGTAGTGGAAAATGTTCCACCTTACCATGATGTGTATTTTCTTACTGGGCTTATTTAATTTATTTAGACCTCATGCCTGTGTAAATGGTAGATTTAGTGAGCCCTCAGCCTTTACATAACTTAAAAGAGGGCTAAATAAAAAGGTTTATTTCTTGGATGATGCTAAGGTTACTGATTACAAGGGGTGGGTATAAATAGCCCTCCTGTGCTGCAGACAGGCAGATAGTAAATCAGTTGGAGCTGACTGTGTAGGCGAAGGCTGGGGAGCCTATGGCTGCACTAAGTCAGTGGAAACAGTGCTGGTTTGCCACTCAAGATTTAGTGTTTCGTTTTCTGATTTTCAGCCTTATTTTCTGTGCAAGAAGTATTGCAGTGTTTATTTCGATTTTCTTTATTTTGGAAAAATAAACATCTCACGAAAGCAAGAGAGTTGCACCATACTATCTGTTGTTGTGTCCATCTGTATTCCAAGCTTCCACATCCCCCTTTTGTTCAGTTTAGGCACCAACCTAAAAACTACAAAAACTACAGTTTTACCTTCCCACAAGACACTTGAGCTAAAGACCCTTGGAGGTCACTGCAGTCCTATTGGTCCAATTACTGGAAGTCCTAGACCAAACATGGTGGTTCCCATTCAGAGAGACAAACTGCAAGGAAAGCAGGTTAAACAAACTTCTCTAATTCAAATTCAACAGCATATCAGAAGTGCACAGTTACAGTTTCCATCCAGGCTCCCTCTGCACTAGTATCGACTACAGAGTGGACCAAATCAGAGTGGTGTCTGATCGGTCACAAGCCCTGAATCACTCAGACCCAACTCAGACCATTCACTATACACATATTAGCTAAGCTCTTAAAGGGACAGGTGCAGAATCACAGCATGGCACTCACATGTAAAGGAGCAGATGCAAACAGATACCCCTGGATCTATTACCTCTACAGGACATCAGCCTGGCAGTGGGCATGGAAAGATTGCAGGAAGACATTAAGGTAAACCCCAAATTAGCGGGGGGGGGTTACACTTTCCCTGCCTGGAAAAACTTGGCGTCCATGTCAAGTCTACACATAATAAACAGTTCTATATAGAAAACACTATACGTGAATATATGTACTATATAGGAACATAAGAAACTGCCAGCAGAAAAAGGCCCACAGATCTAACAAGTCTGCCCGATTGTGCAGCTCTTAGTTTCAAATCACTACCACTGCCCCACCCCTACCCAAACTACTCTCTTCCTCCTCTTTTCCAGTCCTTTCCCCTTTGTGTTTTTGTCTGTACTAACCCTGCCCCTGACTCTATCCCAACCCTGCTTAAAGCTACCAACTGTCCTTTGAGTAATTAACTCTCCGGCAGTGCATTCCAACCTGACACTACTCTCTCTATGAAGTAGTGCCTCCTCATCTCCCTTCTAAACCTTTCTTCTTCCAACTTTAGACTGTGCCCCCTAGTGACCCTTCCCCCCTTTAAGAGGAACAATCCTCCCTCCCTTACTTTGTTTATGCCTTTCAAGTACTTAAAGGTCTCTATCATGTCCCCTCTTACCCTTCTGTCTTCCAGCGAGTACATGTTGACTCTTTCAACCTTTCCTCGTATGGCAACTCCCCTAGTCCCATGATCATTTTTGTAGCCCTACACTGCACCTCTCCAATAATCTTACATCGTTTTTGATGTATGGGTGCCAGTACTATAGACAGTATTCCAAGTGTGGCCTCACCAGTGATCTATACAATGGCAGGATGACCTCCCCCTTTCGAGAGGTGATTCCTCTGGCAATGCACCCCAGCATCCTATTTGCCCTTGCTGCAGCTGTCCTACACTGTGCAGATACCTTCATGTCCCCTGTGACTATTGCCCCTAGGTCCCTTTACTCCTCTGAAGCCATTACCTGTACTCCCCCCAGCCAGTAGCTATTCTTGGGATTTCTAGTTCCAAGGTACATGACCTTGCACGTCTTAGCATTAAACCCCAACTGCCACTCCCTGGACCAGTGTTTGAGTTTAGCTAGATCCTCTCTGAGTGCCTGCCTCTCTTCCTCATTGTCCACTTTTGCACAAATCTTAGTGTTATCCGCAAACAGGCAGATCTTACTCTTGACCCCCTCTGCAATGTCTCCAATGAAGACATTGAACAAAACGGGGCCGAGCACTAAACCCTGTGGTACTCCACTCATTACTGTCCATGGCTTGGATGTCTCCCCCCCTTACAACTATCCACTGTTGTCTGCCCTGCAGCCAGCTTCCAACCTACCCCACCAGTTTTTCCCCTGCTCCCTTGTCCCTCAGCTTGATTGCTAACCTCCTGTGTGGTACAGAGCTGAATGCCTTGCTGAAGTCCAGATACAGGACATCCACAGTGTGGCTTTCTTCAGCCGCTCTAGTGACCCAGTCGAAGAAGTCGATTAGGTTAGTTTGGCAAGATCTTCCCATGACAAACTCATGCTGTCTGTCATCCTGAAGGCCACTGTTATCAAGAAAAGTTATCAATCTCTCCTTCAGAATGGTGTCCATCAACTTCCCCACTATGGAAGTCAAGCTCACTGGTCTATAGTTACCCGGTTGGTCCTTGGGTCCACTCTTGTGAAGGGGCATCATATGAGCTATCCTCCAGTCCCTGGGTGCATTCCCCATCTCCAAGGAGGTGTTATATATATTTATATATTTATTATATATTTTAATTTATTTATTATTTATTGAAATGTTTCACCAGGAGGGCCCACTGAACAACAAGTTGCTAGTCTCACGGTGCGACCTGGGGGAGGGGGAGTATAAGGATGAGCACAGCAGTATACAAAATTATTGGAGGAACAACAGTTACAAATCGGGTGTGAATAGTTAGACAAGATGAAGAATACAATTAAGGTGCGATACAGGCAAATATCAGCATATGGACATAAAACCAACAGTGGAGTCAGGAGTGTAGTAACATGAACATTAGAAACAACCAAGAGAGGTACAATTTTGGTGCAATGTCATGCCAGGAGCAAGCTCAAGGAATAGCGCAAATGCTGAAAGCAAATCTAAGTGCAGAGGGGGCAAGGAAGAAAGGCTGAGGAGATGGGGAGTGGGGAGGAGGAAAACAGCAATGCCAGTGGCCCCTTCAGGATGATAGGAGACCCTGCAAGGGGAGCTGGGAGCTAGAGGGGTAAGGCCACCAACCTGTGTTCCCCATCAGGGTGCTGAGAACCCTGCCTGGGGTAATGAGTTGGATGGCAGGAACTAGGATAAGTGGAAGTTGGAAGGTAAAAGCAGGAATGGCTGGGAGAGAGGTGATAATGGAGGGTAAGTTAGGGGACTAGGTGGAGAAACCCAGCAAGGAGGGGTAGGTATTGGAAGAGAGAAGCAGCCAATCCAAGGTTCCCTTCAGGATGTTGAGAACCCTGCCAGGGGTAGAGAAAACTGGAGGGCTGGAGGTAGAATTGGGGGGCTGGTAGTAGGAATAAAGGAAGTTAAGGAGGGTTAAAACAGGAACAGCTGGGAGAGAGGAAGTTATGTGGGGGGCTGAGTGAAGGGAATAGGTGGAGGAGAAGTGATGAATTTGGGGGGAAGGGAGTTCCAGGTTTTAGGGAAGCAGTGGGAAAAGGCTGTCTGACCAGTGAGGGTGGAGCAGTATGGAACCACCAGGGTGCACGTATCACTAGTGGAGGGAGTGCAAGAGTGGGGGAAGGGTTGAGAGCAAAGATGAGAAGTAGTGAGGAAATTCACCAAGCCAGAATTTGGAGGTTAGTTTAGCACAGTGGGAGATGCATCTGTTTGATAGTGGAGTGAAGGCAAGGGAGCGATAGACTTCACAGTGATAGGTACGAGGGGGAGAGTCAAGAGTAAAGTGACAGAAGGAATTAAAGACGGTGTCCAATTTGGCCAGGGAAGATCGTGAAGCAGCACCATAGACTACATCACAGTAGTCAAAAATTGGGAGTATCATCTTCTGGACAAGTTCGCCCCTCGCAGTCTGCGGGATGCAGCTACGATTCCTGTACAGGATGCCAAGCTTGGGGTGCAGTTTCTTCAGGATGGCATGGAAATGCACAGAGAAGTTGAGGTGTTGGTCAAGCCACCCCCCAAGATATCTAAATGAGGATGTGCACTCAAGAGTTGTCCCATCAAGGGTGTGGAAGGCGGGCAGGGTGGTGAGCCTAGAGAGTCTCTGCCTGGTGCCATAGGTCATGGAGACTGCCTTCTTGGCATTGAGGAAGAACTGGTGGGAGGCAAACTAGAGCTGAACTTTGCTTAAATCCAGCTGCAAGCTAGTTTCCACAGCAGCAGGGTTTTTGCTGGAACTGTACAAGACAGTATGATCAGCATACATGTGGATTGAGGAGGTGGAGCAGGCTGTGGGGAGATCATTAAGGAAGATAGAATAAAGTAGGTGGCCAAGCACTGAGCCCTGTGGGACTCCAGTGGTGATGGGGTGTGGAGGGGAGATAGAATCAGTAATTCTTACCGATTGGGACCTACCGGTGAGGTAGGATTTGAACCAGTTAGTAGCAGACAAAGCAAGAACTGCTGCGGAGAGGGAGTCGAGGAGCAGGGTGTGGGAGACAGTGTTGAAAGCTTTGGCTAGATTGATGAAAATGGCCATCATCCATCCCAGTGAGGATGAAATTGGTGAGCCTGAGGAGGGAGCCAGTAGTAGAGTGATTCTTCTGCAAGCCAGATTGGAAAGGGGTGAAGAAGGAGGAATCAGAAAGGAAGGAGAAAAGTTGAGCGAGGACCAGGTGTTCTTGGAGTTTAGCAAGGGTAGTAAGAAGGGAGATAGGGTGATAGTTACCAGGAGTGGATGGGTTGCCGCCCTTGGTGAGAGGAAGAACAATAGCATGCTTCCAGAAGGAGGGAACTTGAGCAGATGAGAATGAGAGGTTTAAAATTATAGAGATAGGATAAGCAATAGCAGAAGCAGAGGTAGAGAAGTTTGGGGATGAAGTCATTGGGGAAGAACCCTTAGAGAGGTTAAGGGAGAGGACTGCGCTTAAAGCTTCAACAGGGGAGATAGTGGAGAAGGAGGGGGGGGGACAGTTGCTGGAGGAGGTGCTGTGAGCGGTGTGAAAGTTTGAAGGGGAGGGAGGGAGCAGACAAGGGAATTGGCGCAAGAGGTGTAGTAGGCATTAAATTTGTTATCCACCAATCTAGGGTTGGATACCAGTGAATTGTTTACTTTAAGAACTGGAGGGACGGTGGGAGGGAGGAATGAAAGAGCATGGACCACTCTCCAAAATTTGGATGGGGAGTTTATGTTTGTAAAGTAAGAGGATTTAAAAGTATTCTGATTTAGCCAGTCTGTTAAACCAGAAACAGCCAGAGCATCTAAGTGATAAATTGGAAATGAAAACGCATGTTCATAATTTGCGAAATATAAATTTAAGAAATTTTGCTTTTCCTAAACTCAAAAATATATATAGTAATCTGCGTTTCCCAGTGATTGTAGATAGAACATGGAATATGTTAAAATCAGTAATAAATAAACAATTCAAAGATGTGAAATCATTCTCATCAAGTCTAAAGTTAGAATTAAGAAGTAGGTGTGAATGTTATGGCTAGATATAGGAAACTTAAAATATATCTAGAATAATGATTGCAATATTTGTATCTTTGTTAATTATTGATTATGTGTATTGTCATATGATTTTTGCATTAATTCATTTGTATTGTCTATGAATGGGTTGTCTAGTCTACTTCGTTGTTTATGTTATAATTATATTTGCTTCAAATTGCTTAATTTTATACAACAGGAGCATCTTGCAAACAGGACTATGTCCTAAAGATGTAAAAATTGTCAACAACTTTCCTGTATAAAAATAAAGGTTTTTACTACTACTACTACTACAGTCTGGTAGCTTTGGTACAAGAGTTGCGTAACATTCTGTAAGTGGCATAGTCACTAGTGAGTTTACTGGATTTGTGACTTTTCCAAGCCCGGCCATGCTCCCTGAGGCAGGCCAGTAGCTCTGGGGTGATCCAGGGCAGATGTATCCCATGGACTCTGGTCCTCTTGAAAGGAGAAAATGCATTCCAGGTGGAGATGAATTTGTCCTTGAAATAGTCAAGAGTGAAGTCGACGGAAGAGGCATTGGAGAGAGGGGCCCAGTCGATAGAGGTAAGTTCAGATATGAGTGGGCTTAGATCAAGGGATTTAAAGGAGCAAAGCTGGATGATTTTGGGAGGAGGTTTGAGACAGTGGACCTTGCATACCATGAAGATGGGGTTGTGATCACTAAGGGTGTCTGGGAGGACACCTGCCTTAATAATGTAGTGCAGATGGGTAGTGAGGGCCCAGTCTAGCAGGGTATGGTTAAGCGATTTATGATTAGGATGAATGGGCTCAAGTATAAGTTGGGTGAGGTTTAGAGCAGCAATGTCATTCCGTATTTTATTCACCGTGGGCAACAACCAATTTATATTCAGGTTACCCAGAATGAACAGCTCCCGGTATGCGAGGTAGAAGTAATGGAGAATAGAAGACCTGCCACAACTGAAGGTTGGGTGCTTGGACGGCAGTAGATACCAACCACAAAAATTGGGGCAGTATAAGGAAGCATAAGATGGATGACGAGGGCTTCAAGGCAGCAGTGATGGAAGAAGATAGGGTCATTGTGTATTGCAGAGGACAGAATATACATGGCTACTCCCCCACCCCAACATGTCTGATCTTGTCTAGTGAGTGAGTGCCCAGGGATAGCAATAGCACTGTCAGGGATGCTTTTTTTGAGCCAGGTCTCAGTGACAACTAAAATGTCAGGCATGTGTGAAACCACTAGGGTTTGGAGGAAGTCAATTTTAGGTGGCAGGCTGCGGATGTTTAAATGAAGAAGTTTCAGACCGTTAGTGATAGAAGAGGAGCCTACGGGTTTGGGAGATGAGGAGTTCGGGGAGGCAGCTAAAGAGGGTGTGGAAGGAGGGCCAGGGTTAGGATGGATGTTCCCTGAAGAGAGAAGGAAGAGATCAAGTATGAGAAAGTGAATTTTTGGACTTCTGTACAGACAGATGGAAGTTAGGGAGGGTGAGGATGATGGAGGAGCTGGATAGGAGGATATAAGGAGACGAAGATAGGCAAAGTGGTGTGGGAGAGAAAAAAAGAGAAGCAGGAGGAAACAAGGGAAAATAGGACCGTTTTTCGAAGGGGCAGAGGGGATGATTGCTAGGTTTATATATATATATTACATTCATGTAACGTAAATGTTCATCTCTGATGCATTAGTAGAAATTAAGCATACTTGTCAATAGGCAACAGTACTGGTTAAACATTTCACATGTTGCAGTTAATACTATACATGCTACTTTCAGAAAACTAGCTGAACTAGTCAAACATACAACCCTTGTCGGGATTACCTCCTATACACTAACGCACATGGTTGGGGGTCTGACCCTATCAGCTAATCTTGGGCTGCATGGGGAGGGGTCACTAGAATACTGACTAGAGGGCTTGATTATGAGCTTAGAGGTGGCAGTATAGCCCATCTTTGGAAGAGAATTCTCAGAAATGTAAACCCCTTTATGAACTACATTCATGGGAAGCTCTACATGCCTTCCTGGGGAATCAAAGCTAAGGCATACTACATGCTTAGTGGCTCTTCCAGATTTTCTGGGAGGGACAGGCACAGGATCAATCCTTTCAACACTGGCATTTGGGTTGATCATTGTCCAGCAATAAATCAGCTTCTGACGAAAGGGGTGCCTCTGAACTTGCTGCTGGTTCAGAACTAGAAGGAGCACTTGCATTATCTTGTTTTGTAGACTCTGATTCAGAAGACACACTTGCATTAGGTTGCTCTGAAATTCCAGGTTCATCTTCAGGAGGAAATTCCATGGAATTTAAATCACGTAACACATTACTGATACTTTCAGAATCATCATTTACACTAGCGTCATTGTCCATCATGATATCAAAGTTACCATCTTCAGACATTTCAGCTTCATCTGGTATTTCACCAGTCTGGCTGTTGTGGTCAGGACTTGCCTCTTGAGGTTCAATTAGTTCCACAAGACACAAAGAGTCAGCTGCATCAGACGTTATACTTTGCACCTCACTATCAGGGGGCACTGGGGTAGTTGAGAGGGCTGGATGATTAGACAGTTCTGAGGATCCAGCCTCATCTCCCATGTTACACAGGGGATTCCCTTGAAACAGCTGGCTCAGTTCATCAGAAGGGCAATAGGTGACCCCACTTTCACTATCATCAGATTCAGATTGGCTGTCATTTCCAATGAGAATGTTACTGGTGGAAGGGCTTTGGATTCAAACCAGCAGGAGGAGAGTTTAACTGTCTTTTCTTAGCTGCAGCTCAGGTCACAGGCCCGGTGGGTGCATTATCTTGGGGTGCAGAGTCAATGATAATTTGCCCAATTAGTAACAAGTGATTTCTGTACATTGTCTCTACAGCTTGTGGGTCATTCTCCGGATGCACTTTGTAAACTGGCAGGTCCTCCAGCTTGCAGACAACAATGTACCACCTGTTGGCTATCTTGTGCTTTCCATGCAATCCCAAATTTCTTAGCAAGACATGATCTCCAGGGTGCAGCTCTTGGACTTTGACACGTTTGTCATGCCTTTCTTTGTTTGTTAGATTTTTCTTGACAGCCATTGTGTGTGCTAACTGATAGGCATGACTGTGCTGAGCTTTGAGTTTTTGCATGTACTAGAGATAATTGTCTGCTTGGACTCCATCAGTGGATACCCCAAAACAAACATTAACAGGTAGCCTTGCTTCTCAACCAAACATTAAGTGGTAGGGAGAAAACCCAGTGGCATTGTTACGAGTATAGTTATATGCATGAACTAACATACTTATTTTCTGACTCCATCTCGACTTGTCTCTGGGATGAAGGGTGCCCAGCTTGTCTAGTAATGTCTGATTAAATCTTCTGGGCTGTGGGTCCCCCTGAGGGTGATAGGGGGTAGTTCTGGATTGTCTTACCCCCCTGGGTGAGAGTATTTCTTTAATTAGATGGCTTTCAAAGTCTCTCCCTGGTCAGAAGGAATTTGTTGGGGGGCACCGTAATGGACGAAGAATTTCTCCATAAGTCCTTTGGCTACTGTGGCTGCTTTCTGGTCCTTGGTTGGATAGGCCTGAGCATAGCGAGTAAAATGATCAGTCACAACCAGCACATTACCAATGTTCTCTTGATCGGGCTCTAAACACAAGAAGTCAATGCATACAAGCTCCATGGGAGCGCTGGTGGAGATGTTAACTAAAGGTGCAGCCCTCTGAGAAAGAAGTTTTTTCTGGAGGCAATGACTACAGGTATAGATGTGGGCTTCAATGTCAGCACCCGTCTTAGGCCAATAGAGGCAGGCACGGGTTAAGGCGGAAGTTCTATCACAACCCAGATGTCCCATGTGATCACGGAGAGCACATAAAACCACACGTTTAAATGCAGTAGGCAGCACTAGCTGCTGCTTGACAACTTGACCTTGTCTATTCGTGGTCTCTCGGTAAAGCAGTTTGTTGCGCAACTTTAACCTAGGCCCCTCTCGGAATAACAAAGCAGTCCTTTGGTCTTTAGAGTGAAGCTTGGAGACATTTTTCCCAGCTCTCATGGCATCCAGTACAGGCTTAATCATGGGATCGTTGGCTTGTTCCCTCTGGATATCAGTGGGAGTAAGTTAAGGCAGAGTACTGAGATCCAATGTTGCGAAACTGCAATAGGTTGCAGAACACAGGTGTCAGGGGGGCCCAAGCAATTGACCAGGCAATCAACTGTTTCAGAGGACGGGTGTTCATCTTTGTCAAACGTTTGGCAAAGTGCTTTAACAGATGGTTCGGACATCCTCACCCACTCAGAGCCAGATACAGTCCTTCTAGAGAGGGCATAGGCATAAATGTGATTCATGCCTGGGCGGTACTCTTCTGAACAGTCATAGGTTGAAAGTGCTGATAATCAATTGTGCCTAGTGACATCTTTAACCAGGAGTGGCACACTAAGCTGAAAGCTTGTTTACAGGTGTGACCTGGGAGCACAGGAAAGTTAAGTGACTTGCTCAGGGTCACACAGTATGTAAGTGGGAGCTGTGAGATTCAAACACAGGTCTCCAGATTTGCAGCTCAGAGCCTTAAACCACTGCACTTTACTACCTCCCTCTTGGCTGAGGTTTGAACATACGAAGGGGTTTGTTGTCAGTCTTTACCGGAATCTTTGCACCGTAAAGGAATTCATGCAATTGATCTACTATTACCCACTTTAATGCAAGAAATTCAAGTTTGTATACTGAATAATTATTTTCAGAGGGTGTCAGGCTTCAGCTGGCAAATGCCATGGGGCGTAGTCCTTCCTCATACTCCTGGCAAAGCATGACTCCAAGTCCCTTTAAGCTGGCATCGGTGTGTAACACATAAGGCTTAGTTAGATCTACATAAGCAAGCAAAGGGGTGTGGGTAAGCTGATGAATGATATTGTAAAAGGCTACATCACACTCTTTAGTCCACCTTGTCATGAAAGGTTCACTGGTTCTGAAATAGGCTTTGTCGCCCTCTTTTACAGCACTCTTTGTGTATTTTCAGTTTGTTGGTGGGTACGCTTGAGTTAAATTGAGCAGAGGGCGGATGACTTTGGTGTAATCTTTCACAAAACGACGATAGTAGTCGCAGAACCCAAAGAATTTTTGCAGTTCTTTGAGATTGTTAGGTAGTGGCCAGGTGGTCAAAGCTGACACTTTGCTTTGATCAGTCTGAATTTCCTCAGAGGACTCGATATGGCCTACATGTTTCACAGATTGCTGGAAAAATTGACATTTGTTGATAGACAGTTTTAAGCCAAAATCCTCTAGCCGATCCAAAACCCTGAACAAGCGAGTCTCATGCTCTTCAAGTGCCTTGCCAAACACTATGACATTGTCCAGACATACTAAGCATTCAAGCAGGTTCATGAATGCTACAGCTCGCTCCATTAACCTTTGGAAGGTGGCAGGTGCTCCAGAAATGCTGAGGCATGCACAAGAATTCGTAAAAACCCAAAGGACGGCGGGTCACGTGAGGCGGTGCTCTTAATGGCAGCCTAGTTCCTTAGCTCTCCCCTCTCAGCCAGTGGATCTCGCTATTTATCGATTCCTGCCAATTATTTCAGGTGAGCTATCTGTTACCCTAACCCCACACAACCCACCGTCACTTTATTTTGGCGTTTGTCTTCCTTTTCAACGAGTTTTCTGCCAAGGTGCGGTGCGATGATGGAAGCCGAAATGAAAAGCGCGGGGGCCAAGCACACGCCACCGAATGCCCCCGAGAAAGCGGCTAAAAAGTCGAGAACCCAATCCGTCGGGTCAGGCGCTAAATCCGGATCCCCCTGCCCGCTCACCGAAGATCGGTTTCTGCAGGAGCTGATTCCTTTTCGTGGAAACTCTGCAGGAGATCCTCAGAGCTTAAATCTATGCGTAGTGATCTCGCCTCTCCTCACGACTGTGTGGGCTGACTCGGAGGCTCGGACCAGCTCTTTGGAATCCTGGAAGGCTAAATGTGAACCTGATATAATCCTGCTCAATCAACAAATTGTGAAGCTGAAGCTGAAAACTGAGGACCTCGAAGGTTGTAGCAGGAGGAACAACATTTTGGTGTTGGGGTTACCGGAGGGTGAGGAGGGACCAGACATCCTGTCTTTTGTGCAAAAACTCTTAACTAAGATTGTGGGCCCTTCTCCCATATACTCCTCCTACCACATCGAGCGTGCCCACAGATCCCTAAAGCCTAAACCTCCACCAGGCTCCTCTCCTAGACCCATTTTGATTAAGCTGCTCAGTTACCTGGAAAGCCAGCACATCCTGTCAAAAGTCAAGAGTCTGCAAGCAGTTTTGTGGGAGAATCGCACACTGAGAATAACCCAGGATTTACCCCTTGAAACCCGACTGAGGAGAAGAATTTCACCGTTGGTGACAAAATTGATTGCAGCTGGCCTCAAATTCCGTATGAACTATCCGGCTAGGCTCCAAGTCTACCTCGACAACGCCTGGGCTTCCTTTGAGACTCCTGATCATGCCAAAAGTGAACTTACTAAGAGGTTGCCTGACCTCTTCAAATCAGGCTGACTGTTATGCTGAATTGCAGTGTTAAGTTTTCTTGTGCTTACCTTGGCTGTCTGGCCTTGTTTGGTTGATGTGCCAGCTTCTGGTCTCTCCTAGGAAGCGCTAGCCCGGCTGCTTCGAGCGTGGGTTGGGGCGGTCTCTGGCGGGGTTGTGGCTTGGGCCTTCCTTAGCTGGGGCCTCCACCTGATGGAGGCGTGGGGGTGGGAACCTCGGTTTGTGTGCGGTTCCACACGGTTCGTTTTACCGATGCACGGATGGGTCCAACCTGTTTTTCCTCCCTTCCCCTATCCGGGTATTGCGGTGGCTGAATTGTAGACCTCGATCCCAATCTCCCGTTTCTATATTCCTCCGTTACTGCTTCACCTGTAGCAGGCCGAAGGACTAGCGTTTGTTGGTTTGTCCTCTCCCGTGGTGAGTTTTTCCTTCCTATCAAGTCATGTTGGCTCCGATCTACGTATTGTTGCTGTGTGCCTTGGTTCCTTTCAAGCTCCATTTTGGGGGTTGAGGTGTGTTTTGTTGGGGTAGACGTTTTTATTACTCCTTTTCTTTTCCCTGTCTCGGTTCTGGCTGGGGCGGTGGGAGGTGTGCTTTGAGATGCAGTCTCACAACCAATTTGGGGGCTGCGGTGCCCGCCCGCCCTGCTATTTTGTTCCATGTTGCTGTTTGTCAATGGGGACACCACTCAGGGTTTTATTACAGCTAGCCGTTGGTCTGCCAGTCCTGGGGACCGATCCCTTCAAAGGCCATTCTTTTGTGGTGTACTTGCCTTTCTGATACAGGGGACGGATTGTATATAGTTCTTGGGGTATTGTGGTGGTAGTTGTTGGGCTTTTCATTTGGGGGGGGGGGGGGTTGGTTACTTTTTCCAGATCAGCGTGTCCTGGGCTTTGTTTCCCTGGTATCGGTGATCCCAATGTTCTCATTTATCTATTTGTGTTGGTGACTAAGTTATATGTTGTGGATTGTCTTTCCAATGGTTATGGGGGGGAGGGTGCCTCGGAGAGTTTCACCACCTGTGGGGTGTATTACTATTGCTGGGCCTACCCTGCGGTAATTTCACGGCTATTATCTGTAATGTGGGTGATGCTCCTGTGCTTGGCCTACTACTAGGTAAGCTATCATGGCATTGAGTTTTGTTAAAATTGCAAGCTGGAATGTTAGAGGCATCAACGACCCTCTCAAGAGACTCAGGTCTTTCTAAATTGCTCCCTACTTAATGTAGATATAGTTTTTATACAGGAAACCCATTTGGCTGCCTCTGAGAAAAAGCAAGTGCGAAGGCTGGGGTTTACTCAGGTTTTCACTGCCCCTGGCTCGCAAGCTAGTAGGGGCGTTGCAATCCTAATTAAACATCACATTAGATTCGTTGCTGATGATTGTGTTATTGATCGGGAGGGCAGATACATTTTGGTCAAGGGTCAGCTTGATAATAGTAATGTGGTTTTAGGGGCGATTTACGCTCCGGTGGGTGGCGACCCATCCTTTCTTATGTCCCTGGCAGATATCCTGAGCAGATTTCTACCTTCCCTTTTCATCTTAGGGGGCGATTGGAATGTAGCCCCGTCCAGCGATCTCGACAAAACCTATAGACCAATTAAACCAGCGTCCCCTGCACAACATGCCCTTTTTGACTTTATTAGCCTGTTGGGTCTCTGTGACCCCTGGCGTCTTCTTAACCCCAATAATCGGCTTTACTCCTTCTATTCCCAGGTTCACCAAACTTGGTCAAGAATCGATTACATCTTAGTTAGTTCCTCACTAATGAGTTGTACTTTCCAAGTGGGTATCGAGCCGATAGTTATCTCAGATCACTCCCTGGTTTGGATCAAGATTTCCCCGGGTATCCAGGGTCAACGTGACACGTTGTGGAAACTCAATACGCAAATTCTGAAGGAAGAACATTCTGTCTCCCAAATCAGGGACATGATCCTCATGTATTTCACCTGAATCAAGGTTCTGTGAGTCCTGTGGATTTACTGTGGTGCTCCTTTAAATGCTTTCTCAGAGGGAGCTTATCAAGATCGCTGGCTACTAGGAAAGGGTAAGGAGTCTAAAATCAGGTCTCTGTCTAGTAGGTTGAGACTGGCCGAAGACAAACTTCTCTCCTCCAACTCCCCAACTAACTTATCGGCTCTCATCAAACTTAGGAATGAATACAACGACTTAACCCGCGACAAAGCTGAATATGCTCTTTTTAAGTCCAGGACTAGGTATATTGATCAAGGGGAAAAATCGGGCCGGATGTTAGCGATGAGATTGAAGGAAATAGAGAGCTCCCATTTAATTCCGGCTCTCAAAGCTCAGGACGGTACCTCTAAGTCGCTACCTAGGGAGATTGCCCACATTTTTGAAGTCTTTTATAAAGGTATTTACAGTTCCAGCTCCACAGCGTCGCATGTCCAGTCGGTAGAGCGTTTCTTGGACAATATTAAGCTCCCGTCCCTTCAGTCTCATCATTGCGATTTGCTGTCTGCCCCTATCACTCTGGGTGAGGTAGAAGAGGCAATCGAAGACCTACCTTTAGGAAAGCCCTGGCCGGATGGCTACCCTCAACCTTTTACAAGGTTTTCTGCAGGAGCTATCCCTCTGTTGCTTAAGCTATCCGAATACTTGTTTTCTGCAGTGGTGACTGATCCCTCTCTTTTAGAAGCAATAATAATCCTAATCCCTAAACCCGATAAGCCCCTAACTGAGCCTGCCAGCTATCGCCTAATATCGCTCTTAAATTATGATATCAAAATCCTATCTAAAATTTTATCGTCCAGAATCAAAAGGGTCTGGCAGCATTTGCTGAGCCCGGAACAGGTTGGCTTCGTTCAGGGGCGTTCATCTGCTGACCATCTGAGAACCCTTGCCCATGTCCTTCAGGTAACCCGTACCTTGCCAGATCCTATGGTCCTAGTTGCGCTTGACGCAGAAAAAGCTTTCGACCGAGTGAACTGGGACTTTCTATGGGCTACTCTGAAGAGAATAGGCTTCCCTGACTCCTTTATCCAAATGATTATGGCTATTTACAAATCCCCCTCGGCTAAAGTTTATTGTAATGGGGTCTTTTCCTCCAGTTTTCCCTTATGCGCTGGCACTTTCGTCAAGGTTGCCCCTATCCCCTACCTATTCAACCTGTACTTGGAACCATTAGCTGGTGAGTATTAAAGGTTCTTCATGAAATCAGGGGTTGTACCCTTGCACAGCTTCCCTAACCTTATCGGTCTTTGCTGATGACATACTGTTATACCTTACCAACCCTCGCAATCTTTAACTCATGTCCTCCAAACCATTGACCGTTTTGGTCAGGTATCCAACTACAGGTTGAATGTTTCCAAATCGGTCATATTCCCGGTTAACTCTCTCACCTTTAAATTGGATTTTGAGCGGTTCGGTATGAAGTGGTCTCCGGTTTCCCTTTAAATATCTAGGTGTTCATGTAACCAGGGGGGAAGGCTTGGCTAAGGAACTCAATTTAGACAATGCCGTCAGGAGAATTCGGTGTGACCTCGATCGTTGGCAACGGTTGCTCTCTCTCCACCTGGGGCGAATAATATTATTAAAATGAATATCCTGCCCGGCTATTATACCCCTGACTCATCTTAACATTTGGTTACCCAGGCAGTTCTTTACTCAGGTTAATTCGACACTATTGAACTTTGTTTGGAAGGAAACAACCTCGTGAAACCTTTCTCAAGCTTACGCCAGGGATAAAGGGGGCCTTTGCCTGCCAATCTCTTGCTTTATTATTGGGCTAGTCACTTGGCTAGATTAGGAAGCTGTCCAACCTCAGCCTTCCACATTTCCACCCATATGGCAACAGCTTGGTTAAATTTATTAGCTCAAGCAAATCTAACACCTTCGCATTTTCTGGCACCCATTCTCCAGCTCCCCGCCATCCGTGACTCCCCTATAGGCCTGTCCATTAGAATTATTTCTCAGTGCTGGAACTTCTTTAACTTCCTCCCGTCCAAAGATTCAGCCCAACCTCTGGTTTTAAATCCTAACCTCAAAATTGGAGGTAGCTGGTTAGTCACTGACTGGCTTCCGCAGCTACAAAATCTGTCTGTGGAGTCTTTGTATGAGCAAGGTACTCTCCTCAATTCGGATGGAATCTTAAAGTCCCTTCACATTCCTCAGAGATGTATTTTTAAAGTTTTTCAACCGAGACATCTGATCCTCCAAACCTTGGGGCCGACCTGTTCCCCCTCCAAAATAAGGCCTTTTCTTGAGAAAATACAGGAGGCAGCTGGCTTGCGTAGAAGTATCTCTATCATTTATAACAAATTGTTGGCTGACCTTTTCCCCACTCCCTTAGAGGGTTCCAAAATCTGGTCACTCTCTGGCTCGATCCCTCTCCCCGCTTGGGACTCAATTTGGAAGGATGTGTATAGTTACTTATCCCAAGATAATCACAGACTGACCCAATACTATATCTTAAACAATCTCTACTATACTCCAGTTAAGTTGGCCAAGTTTGGTAAACTGGAGTCTAGTCTCTGTTTGAGATGTGGTGCCACCGAAGGGAACTTGTTGCATATTTTTTGGGAATGTGCTAATGTGGCACCTTTATGGGACGCTCTCAGAAACTGTCTTGACCCTCTGTTAGGTCTGAAAGAGCTATTTATCCCTGGTATTTGTATTTTGGGTGACTACTCCGGCATCTCAGTGAAGGAACGTAGATACCACATGGCATTTATCTCAATGGCAGTTAAAAAATTGGTCCTCAGGCATTGGTTAGACCAAGATATTATTACCTATCAAGAGTGGCTTAGGGAGATGTCTCTCAGTCTCAATACCGAGAAACTTATTGCTAGTTTCAGGCATAGCCCAGCGTCTTTTGATCGGAAATGGGGCAAGTTGAGTGCACTTTATTTAGGGTAGGCATGTTTGTGGCTTTTCTTATCCTTAGTTTTTTATGCCATTTTAGATCATCCAGTGCTATTAGTTTCCATATTACAGATGTCCCCTTTTTCGACCTGGCCTCCCTTCTACTTGTGCAACTCTCCGGGACAAAGGGGAGGGGGGTTTGGGGGTGGGGGGTAGGTGGGGGGTATTTTTCTTTTTTTTTTTTTTCTTCTTCCCTTTGTATTGTCCCGGCTTATATTACGGTGATTGTATATATTTATTTACGGTGTTTATTAACCTGGTTGCATGTAACCCTTTCCCTTTCCGTGACAATCCCTTAAGGTGTATTCCCTTATGTATTGTATTTTTCTTTCTATTCTAAAATTCAATAAATTTAAATTTCAAAAAAAAAAACCCAAAGGACAGATAGATGCGGTTTTCTCTTTATCTTCTGGCACCATTGGGATTTGGCAATACCTGTTCCTGAGGTCTAAAACAGAAAACCACTGGTTCCCATTAAGACAATCAAGGCATCCTGGATACTGGGCATTGTATATTGGTCTGGTATAGTTCTTCGATTGAGGGTCTGATAGTCCACACTGAGCCATTCTTCTTTCGGACTGCCACAATGGGAGATGCATACGGGCTACAGGATTCTTGTATGATTCCAACTGCTAGCATCTCTTGGAGGTGGTGTTGAACATCAACAATGTCTGCTGGTGCCAATCTGTGGGATCTTTCATGAAATGGCCTCTCGTCATGGAGCCTGATGTAATGCATTGCACCAGTGACGCATATCACATCCCATTCTCTCAAGGAAAACACTTTGCTCCTTTGGGACAGTTTTTCTGATGACTTTTGCTTTCCACACTTCAGGAATGGGGGATTCCCCAGAGTCTAACAAATCCAGACTTACTTCTTCATCTGCTTTGGTACGGTGCTTGCTAGGCAGCACAGCAGTATCTGCACAATACACAGTAGCCAGGGTGCAACCTCGGTTGACTCTAATATCCCGGTCAGACAAGTTTTGAATTTGCACCACCACCACGCGTCGAGCATAGGTATGAGCTCAGGCAGGCAGGATGCTAGGCTTAACTAGTATGCCCTCTGGCAGCTTCCCCTCTTCTGGGGCATCCAGCATCAGGATCTTATTCTTGACATCTTTCTTTGTTCGCACTTCGCCACTAATGGTACACTAAGCATTGGGGGTATATACAAGTGGTGCTGGGTCTTTCTTCCATACAACTCCCACCGGCTCATCCTTGTCATCCTCTTTTGCTTGCATCTGTAGGTCATATGCTCTGTGCACCATGGCAGGGATGTGTAATGCCCAGACATTTTTCTTGGCTTGTGACTCATGACACAGTTGGGCGAGTTGGCCAAAGATGTGGGCATTAGTGCCAATTAACAAAGGGATACCATCATACATTCCAGTCGGTGGGCATACCAGAGCCAAGATCTCTACTGATTCATCCACGCCCACAACAGCAGCAGGAAATGATAGCCACTGTCGCACATAAGCCAGGTATGGAAAGGATTTGTCACTTAAACCCCATAAATGAAGTCCTTCAAGGGGCTGCAGCGGGAGGTCAGACAAGTGCTGGTCATACCAATCTTTAAACACAATAGTAACCTGAGATCCACTGTCCAACACGGCTTGAATCGAAGTGCCATTGATGTTTACTGCAGTCTCCATCGAAGGGCCCACTATCTCTGACCAGTCCGGAGGTACAGGCTTAGCAGGTTTGTCCATGGCAGTCTTAGAGGAAAAAGACTTTTGTGATGGCCCTGGCTGCGGCTTTATGTTGCTATGGCGAACCTGGTTGAGCAATTTAGCCATGATCCGGCATAGGTTTACTGGAGCATCGCAAGTTCGTTTGGTGTGCCCATCCTCTCCACACCGATAACAAAACACTTTAGTTGTAGGTTCAGCAGGATTGGATGAGTCTTTGCAGGGCTTGTAGAGAATGGGAGGCGGAGACCTACTCTCTTCCTTTGGCTTAGGTTCAGGCTCAGCTCCCCCATAACCCCTCCACGGGGCAGATGGTCGTGCAGCATAATGAGGTCTCTTACCATAGCTTGCAACTCCCTCATTTCTTCTACTATGTTATTGTCAGATCAAGATTCAGCAGCATGGGCACTGGTCCCTGTACAGACAGGTTGGGTCTCGCAAGTGGTCTCAGTATTGGTGGGGCAAAGACTATGAGCTTTCGCTGGCTCAGCCTCAGCTTGCCTGCTGGCTTTCAGTTCTTTCAGCAGCTCACTGATATGCTGTGACTCTGAGGTGCCCTCTTTCTCATTAGGCCTGTCTGTGATCAGGGAAATTTGTGCAACCCCAGCACAGGGGGTCCCACCCGTCATCTCCGTTCTCCACCTCCCTGATTTCTTTCATTGACCAACAGTATTCTGGAGGGTGGGCCTTGCGCTCTTGAAATTTTAACTTCAGCATGAGCACACTTGAATAGCAGGCAGACTTAAGTACATGTTCCAACCTTACTCGATTCAGCTTACTAGCCAGGATGCCCCCCTTCCGGTGAGTCCTTTACAAGGCCCGCTCTAAATGAGTCTCAAAAGCAGACAGTCTCTCATTTTTCCACTGCTAGGTAGACTTAAACTTCCACATCAAATCCTCTCTTGACTCTGTACTACCAAATACCCCTTCTAAAGCAGATAAATACTCAGCAGCAGAGGCCTCTGGGTTGGTGGACTGGAGGAACCAGATGGCCTCCAGTGCAGGGCCCCTTACACTCTCCATAAATCTTTTATGTTTTTCCCCCTCAGAGCATTGCTAATCTTGGACCAGTGGGGTGGCATAGTCTATCCAGGTTTCCAAATCATCTTCCCCCATGGGAACAGGAATGGCCCCTGAGAACAACCTGAGCCTGCGCTAAGAGTCCAGGTGCACAGAGGGTACTCCTATAGAGGTTGCTGCAATTGGAGAAGACCTGGGCAAAGGTAGAGAGGCTGGGGGAGAGTGTATAGGCTTGACCCCCTCAGAATCCCCCAAAGCCCTTTGCAAGTCCGTGACAGTCTGCCCTTCAGCAGCTAATAGCATTTCCAACTTCTTCCTAAACCCCTCTACTTTAGGAAACCCCCCAGGAGAAGACAGGCTACTGTGCACATGAATGACCCCCCAACCCATCTGGGATCCCTCAGGCATAATACCAGGGGGTACAATCTCTGGGTCTATAAGGATGCTACAGGAAATGAGGGCCATTAGAGACTGTTCAAACAGGTCAACGTCCTGCCATCTCACTGAAACTTTCCCCAAACACTTAATCTTCCCTAGGGTTTCTTCTACAGTAGCATTGGTGGTCCCCATGGGGATATCTAGTATCAATAAAGCGTGATGGGGATCAACCCCATCTACCTCACTCCACCCCATCATGTGGTGTCGACCAGTCTATGGGGGAGAAATATTTAACTTAGGTGTAGTGAGGCTCTCCATTTCAAATTTGGCACAAAGTTCACAACTGACTGAAGTTTTATACTTTGGCCAATAGGGGACACTAATCCCAGTGGCACCTCCAAGATGTAACCCCTAGGTGGCACTATCCCTAAGGTTATGACCCCTGCCTGTATTTCTAAGCACAGGCTGAGGGTCCTGGATTCAGTATTTAGGTGCCTCTACCCAGAGTAACAGTAATGGGTGTGTCTGTCTAACCTGTTATAGCCCTCTGGGAAGCTATAACCACCCAGTAACCATCCTAGTGGCTTGGAACCTCTAACAGCAGTTAACACACACTCAGTAAATAACAGTAATAATATGCACACCACTTTACACTTACCACCAGGGTTGGACCTTTAGCAATATATAGCAAGACAACTGTACACTTTCCATACTGTAATCCAACTAATAATATGCACATAAGCCAGGTAAAACATGAAACAACAATCATTTATTTAGGGGACGTAAACAAGGAAGAGGCATGAATTTAGTTAAATGATTGGTATTCTGATTAAATTCAGGTTCTTGGCATGCAATTTTAGTCCCAAAATAGACAGTTCTACAACACTGGGTACCCAGGATGGAATGCTGGCTAGCCAGAAGCATTGCCCAGGGATGGCCAGCATTACAGCTGTTGGTGGGGCCCTTGGTGGAAAGAAAAGGCAGTTGCACAACAACAAGATAATTATTTGTAATCCTGGATGGTTGGCCCAGTCTTGTGAAACCCAAGAATTTGAAAACAAATCAGATGGTACCAAAGATAGGGTGTGCACGACCGTGGGGGGATTCAAACAGGCTCTAAAAACATTCCTGTGGAATAAGGCATACAGTGAAGATGTTGGCTGACATGTTTGTATTTATTGAATGTGATGATGTTTTTATACGTTTTAATTGCTCTGATTGTTATGCGCCTTGGTTTTGAAAGGCGCACTATAAAGAATTATTATTATTATTATAATTAATTGATTCATTGCAAGGAGCTACCCTGATTATACTCACGCTACCAGTTGACTGTAGTATTGCAGGCAATATGGAGACCTTGTGGTGTTTACTGATGAGCATGGGAAAGCAGGGCCGACATGACACACCTCCTCTTCACGGCCTTTCCCTCCAGGTGGCCACAACCTGTGAGTTGTTTCTGCGCAGGGGCTGAATCCCCAAAGCCAGTCTCTCGCCGAAGGCAGTCTCTGGTGCAAAGCAGTTGGTCTGGGCCAAGATGGCAAAGGCCCAGGTGTGATGAGCACGTTGGCAAAGTTCAGTTTGGTTTTGCTGGTGAAGCCTCCAGCCGGCGTGGCAATCGGGTTGCGAACAGACAGGCCTCGACCCACAGGAAACATTCAGCACATTTAAGTCAAACAGCAACAACTTTCTACAGTTTGAATACAGTATGGTTGCTACTGCAGTAGGTTCACTGAGCAAACCTCTCGATCCAAAATCAGTCTCGCACACTAGCTGGGCTGATCGCTTCACAGGAACAAATCTTCGGTCCAAAACGCAAGCGTTGCTTTCAAACTATTCGATACTTTTTGCCGAAATTCCAGTCTTAAATTGGATGATTCTGATTTCTGCAATCAGGCAGTCCAAAGCAGGACAAACAGTGGCAGGGAGGTAATGTAGGCCTCTTTCCACCAATTCCGCTGTGCTCCATTCAGGGAGCAGCTGTTTGAAAGCTTGAGCTATTCACAGTTCAAGCTCCAACTCTATCTGATCCACTGTCTTACAGTTCTGGGCATTTCCCTTAAGGAATCTATGATTCAGGTTGGCTGGAGAAACTGTCAGTCACAGTTAGACTCCCCTTTTTGTTCAGTTTAGGCACCAACCAAAAACTACAACAACTACAGTTTTTCCTTCCCACGAGACACTTGGGCTATGGACCCTTGGAGGTCCCTGCAGTTCTATTGGTCCAATTACTGGAAGTCCCGGACCAAACATGGTGGTTCCCATTCAGAGGGACAAACTGCAAGGAAAGCAGGTTAAACAAACTTCTCTAATTCAAATACCACAGTATATCAGAAGTAAACAAGCATTTGTCAATGCCGAATGTTGTCTTGCTGGCGTTGGCATTGGTAGTGCAGAAGTTAGAGAGATGCATAATAGGAATGGCAGTGAAGTATGGAACTGATGTTAACCCCACCCCACCCTGCAGAGACTGACAGGCATTGAGGTGTGCTTTTGGTTCGTCGGCCATAACGCCCATGCCATTTCACCTCACCCTATCCTGCAGACTACAAGTGTCGCGTTGTGTCTTGGGGTCGTCGGAATTTAGACTCACCCCATTCCATAAGGAAATACGTTGAGATGGGTGCAGTATAGGAGAATGGGGTGAACTTTGGGGCTGAAAAGTCCAAGGCACACATTGATGCCTGTCATTGGCTGCAGGGTGGGGGTTGGGGTGGAATGGCGTGAACATTACAGCCAACAGTCCAAAGACACACCCCTGATGCCTGTCAGTCTCTATAGGGTGGAATGTTATGGTTAGAAACCCTAACGCCCCGGGCGTTTGTTGGTATTTGCACTCCAAATTTTCAACATGGGCTTTTTGTGACCCCACCTCATGAAAGCATTTGGGACCTCCACTCATGAACAGCGGCACTGTAATTTTGTTAATCTGTCCCGAACGTTGATTTCCCACAGCCACCGCGCCATTCTGCGCCAGATGTGCGAAAACACATTTCAGGCAGGATGTGAAAAATGACAGCTGTACTGTTCATAAGGAGGTGTAAAAAAATGGCAATGTTGAAAATCTGGAGTGAAAATATTAAAAATTCTCGAAGTTACAAGCGGATGTGGAAACTGTGCAATGCATGCTTGTAACACAGTCATTTTGTGGAATTTTGTCACCAAATGTTAACATAGTTATTTTGGGACCTCGATCATGAACAGTGTCACTGTGATTTTCTTAATCTATCCCGAACGTTGATTTCCCACAAAGACTGCGCCATTGTGTGCCAGATGTTCGAAAGCACATTTCGGGTAGGGTGTGAAAAATGACAGCTGTACTGTTCATAAGGAGGTGTGAAAAAATGGCAATGTTGAAAATCTGGAGTGAAAATATTAAACATGCTTGAAGTTACGGGCGTGCATGGAAACTGCACAATGCACGCTCATAACACAATCATTTTTTGGAATTTTTTCACCAGATTTGCAACATAGGCTTTTTGGGAACCCACCTCATGAACAGTGCCACTGTCATTTCATTAATCAGTCCTGAAAGGTGATTATGCACAGTGACCGTGAAATCACCTTTCAGGACCGAATAATGACATGACAGTGACTGAGTTCATGAGGTGGGGTCCCAAGAACCCCATGTTGAAAATTTTGAGCCAAAAGTCACAAAATGGCCGAGATATCTACCTAGGTTGAACCCCCCACCCTCCATTGATGCCATTATACAGCTTACCGGCATTTCTTCAGTTCGCGTCGGCTTTGAAGAGTGCAGACATGTTCCCACTCCACAGAAGATCGCTATACTGGCCCGAAGCCAAGTATTGGGTGGGGGGTGCGGAGGTGAGGTGAGGGTGGTTGCGGGTTGGGATAGGAGCTACAACAGACAGCGAGGGACCATTTTCTTGTTTACAGGTGATAAAAAAAAAAAACACTTTGCGGGAAGGTTTTCTTTTTCCAGGTTTGCTTTGGGCACTCTGGGGTGGTCTCCCAGTGTGCCACCTGGGTGTTTTGGGGGGTACTGGAGCCGATGGGGATTGAGCACCCCACTGGCAAAGAAAACATGTCTGTGTTTGGAGGAAGCAGGATGCCGAGTGGGATTAGGCACCCCCTCACCAGATAAATTAAAGTAGGGGAACATTATGCTGGTGGGGATTGGGCTCCCCCATTGGTAAACCAGTTGAACTGGGGAGGGGGCATGCCGACAGGGGGATTGGGCTCCCCCATTGGTAGACCAGTTGAACTGGGGAGGGGGCATGCCGACAGGGGGATTGGGCTCCCCCATTGGTAGACCAGTTGAACTGGGGAGGGGCATGCCGACAGAGTTGGGCTCCCCATTGGTAAACCAGTTGAACTGGGGAGGGCATGCCGACAGGAGTTGGGCTCCCCATTGGTAAACCAGTTGAACTGGGGAGGGCATGCCGACAGGGGGATTGGGCTCCCCCACTGGTAAACCAGTTGAACTGGGGAGGGGGCATGCCGACAGGGGGATTGGGCTCCCCCATTGGTAAACCAGTTGAACTGGGGAGGGGGCATGCCGACAGGGGTATTGGGCTCCCCCATTGGTAAACCAGTTGAACTGGGGAGGGGGCATGCCGACAGGGGGACTGAGCACCCCCGAAGTCGACTTGCTGGGGATTGTGAGAGGCGGACAACGACAGTCACTGCCATGTTTATTGAAATATTACACCAGGCAAGGCATGCCCTGCAATGACGAGAGGCCCCTCACTGCAGTGGTGAAACTGTTTCAAGTTGGTGGCATTTCTGCATGAGCATGCTTTTCATTTCATTTGTGCCACAAAGACTAGCCCAAAAAAGCAATGGCGCCATTGGCCACAACACGACCGCATCTCCAAAACCTGCTACTCCACACCTAGCTACCACAACATGTTGCTTGTACTGCGCAAGCAAGACAACATAGCAATTACAGTTTCCATCCAGGCTCCCTCTGCACTAGTATTGACTGCAGAGTGGAACAAATCACAGTGGTGTCTGGCCGGTTGCAAGCCCTAAATTACTCGGACCCAGCTCAGACCATTCACTATACACATATTAACTAGGCTCTTAAAGGGACAGATATGGAGACACAGCATGGCACTCACACGTAAAGGAACAGTAGCAAACAGATACCCCTGGATCTAGTACCTCTACAGGACATCAGCCTGGCAGTGGGCATGGAAGGAGCCCAAGAAGACATTAAGGTAAACCCCAAATTAGTGTGGGGGAGTTACACAATGATATAAATAAAAAAAGAAACAGCCTCCCACTCTCCTCCTCCCTAGACCAATTACAATTAAATGCAATCTTCCATTCCCCCACCCAATGTCAGCAGTCCATGTCCACCCTCCCCTGACACCTACAATTGGCTTTATAAAGTTATTAAATGTTAAATAAAATCCCATGATGGGTTATCGGCACAAGCTCCCCACCTCCATGGCACCTGTTTGCACTGAAAGAAAATGCTGACTTATCCCACTCCCCCACCCTGTCAGCACCCTGTTCCACTCCCCCCCAAGCTCAATTCTGTGTGTAAGCACCCTCTGTGAGCTTACTAGGTTTAATTTTTCGTAACTAGGTGTAGCTAGGCAGAGAGAAAGAGCAGTGGTGCCATTAGGTCTGGATTTGGGCTTGCTTGCTGCCAGCAGGTGGGGCCTCATCCCTAAAGAGATTAGAGTTTGGGAGGCTTCCAGAAGAAGAAAGAGGAGTCAGGAGGGTTTGGGCCTGAAGTATGGCCACAGGGCTGTGGCGGGGCCATGGTCGGCTGCTTGCTACCCCAGCCCCCCTCCTTCGAAGAGCCACATATGAAGAAGTGGCAGTTCGGGCATTAGAGGGGGGAGCAGTGGAGCAGCAGTTCAGGGCCTGTTGGGGCAGTGTGGGAGCTGGAGCCCAAGGATCAAGCAGAATAGAGGCCCGCCATGTGATCTCTGGCACTGTGGTAGGGTAAGCACCGATGGGGCCCTGTGTTTAAATAATCTCATCTGTGGGCGAGTGCAGCCTGGGAGCCGGGGTGTATTCTGTGGGCGAGCCTGCTCTGGCAGATGGGGCTGGAGGTGCAGTTCAGAGGTGGCAGTTGTTGGTGTAGTGGTGGCAGCTCTACCCTTTTTCCCCAGACTGGTGGCTGCTACAGTGTTTGGGCTCCCAGGAGGTGTAGCCTGTGGAGGCAGGGAAAGGTCCATGTGGGAGATGGTTGGTTGGGACCCCGGCAGGGTGGCAGGCTGTCCAGATGCTCCATGTGGCACAAGCAGCAGTCCCCTGGGTGAAGGTAGTCCAGAAATTGAAATTGCTGCATGAGCGGATAGTGCCTCTGGGTCTCTGTAGGTCTGGGAGAGTGCCAGATTCCTTGGGGAGACCTTGGTCTCTGTAGGTCCGAGAACTGTTTGGAGCTTCTTGAGAGAACAGTCAGGTGCGTGGCATCAGTGATTGGGTATCTGGAAGATCTTTGGTGGTTTGGTTCTTGCTAAAGAACATCAATTGGAATGTGTAAGACCTTGAAGTAAAGAGAATGCTCCCTGTATTGTAAGACACCCCCCCGCCCAGTGGCGAAGGTTTAAAGAAAGGCACAGTGAGAAATGAGATTGAGACAATAGAAATGTCTTGTGCTGTTACGATTTCTACCTCAGTTAAAGTTTTGCTGAGACTCAGAGAAATGAAAAAAGTAAGCAAGTACATGTGTTAAAGGTATAGTGAAATGAAGGGATACGAAATGAGAGTTGCTGCTGCATATGAAATACCTCTGAGTGTGGTCTGCTTTGGACCACTGTATTGCTGGTGTCAGGAATGTAGCCTTTGCGGCTCATGGAAATGTCTGCACGCAATAAATCAGTCTATTGACCAAAGAGATTGTTGCAGGAGGTATGGCAGCCGTCCGCCTGTGAAGTGTCCCCACCGCGTATGTTGCCCCACGCTCCATGGACCGGTTATTGACTGTTCTCGTTTATATTAAATCCTTTGTGCACTTTTGATTCTGGAGTGGACATTGAACTTAATCAATTTACACTGTGCATTTGTGCCTGTTACCAAACATTGCCCCTGCAGCTCACCCTTGACATCTAAGAAGATAGTCTGCTCCTCAATCTAGTGAAGCCATCTTGCAAGCAACATAAGGACCAGGTAATGAGCATATTTCTGTAACACCCCTATAAATGGGGGTTCCCAAAAGTCTTCCAAGAGCTTGCCTAATTGCTCACAGTCTGGATGGTGTTCGGCGTTAAAGTCGTTTAAATGGTGTTGTTTGTGAGTACTTTTAAAGCTTCCATGTACTGTCTCTTTAAGGGCTGCCAGCCTGCAGTCATAATTGGTTTGAATGGGGGGACTGTGTGTGTTTCTACGCCCGAGTACCGCCTGTGCTGCTGTCTAATTGCTCCGTTTCTGCCATCGCTAAATGTGCAGAGTGAGCCCTTTTGAAAGATGCAACTGATTCCTGGTAGATCATTTATATAGTAGTAAAAATGTAGTTTGTTCTAACCTGCTTGTAACCCCCCCTACAAATGGGGGTTCCCAAAAGTCTTCCTTGAGCTTGCCTAAATGCTCACTGCCAGGCTGGTGTCCTGCGATTTAGCAGTTTAAATGTGATTACCAGAGCTTGTACAGCCTCTGTGCACCGTCTCTTTACGAGCAGCTTTATTGCAGCATAAGTAATCTGAGATGGAGCTCTGTTGAAAGATGTAACTATTTGCTGAAAACCATTTAGAATGGTAATGATAATGTAGTTTGTCTAACCTGCTTTCTTTGTAGCAAGGACTATTTTGTTTGTCTCCACTATCTTGGTCCTGGACTGCAAATTGGACCAATCAGTTCTGGTGGGACCTAAAATGTAGCTGGACTACAGGAGCTGTCTGAATTCAAAATCTATAGGAACTGTGGTTTGAGTTTGTGTGCCTTTTTTGCAACTGAAGGGAGAGCTCTTGCTTTGACTGACAGCCAAATCAGCCAACCAAATCGTTTGGATCTTGGGGAAATCCCGGGCTGCTTGCAGTTTTCAGTTTAGTTCTGAGCTGGAAGCTCAAGAAGAAGGAGCTGAAGTAATTTGGGGCAGAAATCCTGAGTGGATTTGCATGGGCAAACTGTGAAAGGGCTGAGTTTTTGGCTGCATGTCTGCTGCTGCTTCATGAGAGGGAGAGAAGAGAATTATTTTGGGCTAAATCCAAGTTTGTGTGACTAAAGTAAGCTACTGAAGTGGACCAGGCTCAACCTGAAGAAGACTGAATATTTTTGCTGAATGCGATCGGCCTGTCAGGAGTTCCAGCTACCCCTAAGCTCCCGGTGTGTGCAGAGACTTTGCGACTGTGACCGGGGAGCACTTTGCCTGGTACAGTAGAGTTCCCGTACATGTAAATGTACTATGAGCTGCTAGTGGGTTGTGAGTTAGTTCCCCACTGTGTGAACTGTGTTCTGCTTGCTGGAAGCTCTATCCAGCCCAAAACGGACTGCATCCGAACTTGTCTCCATGCAGTCTGGGCTTTGCCAGATTGGCCCAGCCTGACTACCCACTGCACAGAGAAGCCATCGACGAGAGACCTGTCTGGGATGAGTCCCCAGCTTGAACAGGAATGATGCCTCTGCGACTTGTGTGGGCCCTGCTTCTCCTGGCATTCCAGATCAACCACCTGCGGTCTTGATTTTCGTCCAGCCCGTGTTCAGTCTTGGGTATCGTGAGTAAATACCAGGGTAGCTCCTTGCACCAACAGCTTAATCTGAGTGTGTCATCTGATTGTCTTGCTGTTTCGTTTCTTTTACGAACTGAGCTCTCTAGCTCCGGATTACAAATATTGTGTACTGTGCATGTTGTGTTTTCCATCACAGGGCCCCAACCAGCTGCAACCTCGGGCAACTGTCCTGGCTAGCCTATCTCTTCTCCACCTGGGTACCCAGAGGTGGACCGTGTGGGGGGACTCGAAGCGCATGCATAACTGCTTGATTGATATAACCTTTATGCTAATTAACCTGATTTTGCCCCTCCCTTGTTCAAGTCCCCTGAATAAATCAGATCTAACTTTTTCTGCATGTAATCTGACTGTGGTTCCAGTTTGTGCTCAAAGTACTGTACTGTTGCTATGTGCTGTGCTTAACCTTGTTTTACTGGGGGTCCCTAGGGTCGAGCCAGAGGAACCAGCCCTGGTGGTAAATGCAAACAGTGTGGGTACTTGTGTGGTGTATCAGGGGTATTGTGAAGGTGATTACTGTACAGTGTTCAGGCCACTAGAGGGGAAAGAAGGGGTTACAGTATCCCTGAGGGCTGTGCCCAGGTTAGCTTGACCACTACCAACCCTGACCTCTGGGTGGAGGCAACCGTTTCAGAACTCAGGCCCCTTAACCTGCTATTAGCCAAGCAGGCAGGGGTAGTAGCCCTTGTGATAGCGCCACCTAGGGATTACATGCTTTTCTTGCAGCCAGGACTGTTTCTGTTTAGCTATACCATTTTGGTCCCGGACTGCCGAGTGGGACCAATCAGTACTTGAGACTCTAAAATGGAGCCTGCTTTGGGCCAATAGGGACTGGGACTCTCATCTGAAGTCTGTTGAAATGGGGCTGTATGGAGTGATACTCTGGGTAATGCAGTTTTGGACAACTGGCGCCTTTTTGCACCTATAGAGGGAGCCCTGCTGTGACTGACACCCGAACCGACCAACCAAACCTTTTGGATCTGAGTGAAAGCCCCTGAGCTGCCTGTTGGCAAGCCAGATTCAAGTTGGGAGCTGCAGAGAGAAGGAGCTCTGAGTGTGTGAGTGGCTGCTGCTGCATAATTCGCGCAGGAGAATTGTGGAACACCTGATCTCTGGCCTAATAGTCTGATTTCTGCCCTGAGAAGGAGAAGACGACGTTTTTGGACTGAATCCGAATTTGTAGATAATAAAGCAAGCTGTTGATTATTACCAGGCTCACCCTGTAAAAGACCAAAGATTTTGCTGAAAGCGATCGGCCTGTCAGGACTCTAGGTACTGAAGTGCTCCCGGGTTTTAGCAGTGATATTTGTAATCAGGACAGAGGAGACACCTGCCTGGTATAGTAAGCTTTCTTTTACATATAAATGTGTTATGTGCTGGAAGGGGATTGCGATTTGGTTTCCCCATTTGCTGTAGACTGTGTGCTAGTGCTGGAAGTAGTTTTCCCAGCAACAATCAGACTGAATCCATACAGCCTGGTACAGATAGGCGCTGCCACGAGGGTCTTGCCTCACTACCTTGCTGCACAGAAAGATCCATTGTCGATGGGCCAGGCTTCCTCTGGCAATCCAAAGAGTTCATCCATCAGCCCTCCTGTGTTAGCCTAGGTATTGTGAGTAATCATCAGGATAGCTCCCTGCAACTTTTGTCTAATCAAAGTGTGTCATCTGATTGTGCTTTTCTTTCCATGAACTGAGCCATCTGGCTCTGGATTACAAATTGTTTGTGTGCATGTTCTTTTTCCATCACAGGGCCCCAACCAGCTGCAATGGACCTGGCTAGCCCCTTTTCTCCATCCTGGGTACTCAGAGAACGAGACTGATTGGGACTCTAAGTGCATGCACAGTACTGTGATTATTAATGTGTTTAAGCTAATTAACCTGATTTTCCCCCTTCCTTGTTATAGCTCCCTGAATAAATCAGATCTGTTTGTTTCTGCAATTTACATTGACTGTGGTGTCAGTTTATGCTGAAAGTATTATATTGTTGCTATTGTACTGCATCACCTTATTTTACATGGGGTCCCCAGAGTCAAGCTGAAGGAACCAGTCCTGGGGGTAAGTGCCAAGTACAAGTGTATGTGGTTTGCATATCTGGGGTATTGAGAAAGTTACTGTTGTGTACTGTGTGGGCCACTAGTGGGAGAAAAGGGGGGGGGTCACAGTGTCCCAGAGGGCTGTGACCTGGTTAGACTAGCCAAAATCAACCCAGACCTTTGGGTGGAGGCACCCATTTTAGAACTCAGGCCTCTTAACCTGTTAGTAGCCAGGCAGGCAGGGGTAGTAGCCCAAGGGATAGCGCCACCTAGGGGTTACATTTCTATTTTGTATGGACTGTGTATTCTGGTTTGTGTAGTACCCCCTCCCATCTTTTGCAACCTGGATACCCCTAGATATCGGGATTGGGGGGCTTACGTGTATTAGAAAGCAACCAGCACATCCCCCCTCCTCCACGGCTGGCCACCTTCTGGTAAATGAAAGCTCTTGCATGGTTTCTCGCTTTGTGTAGTACAACCAGCTGATTGAGTGGTCTTTTTTCGTTTTAATTTCTGCAGGTGGCCAAATGATATTGCATGAATACGAATAGACCCGTATTCATGAAGGGCTGCTGAATAGTGGGGGCCCTACTATTCGTGGTATTTGGAAAATACTATTCAGCCCCTGCACAACGCTTTCTGTTATGCAGACATTTCAATCTCATTAACAGGGCTTCCTCTTTGGATTTCAGGGAGACGGGACCAGGGCCCAATGTTAACAGATGGCTACTGGAGCTGCAGTACGACACTGTACTAAACAGCACTGTATCACAAGGGACTTTTGTGCTGTGGTCAGAGTGCAGTTCATGCCTGTGAATCATTTATGTTTTTCAGTACATGCAGTGTGACTGGGGTTTTGTGGTACCATATCCCCATGACATGTATACATCAGAACATGCAAAATCATCTGTCCAACCCCCGGTCACCCAAACATCTTACTTGCAGAAAGGACTATCACATACCAATGTATGTCTGTGCTTTTCAATATGTTCTGAACATTTGAAGTCATGTGTGGGCTGTTTGAAAGCGTCCCACATGCTGTACACCAAGTTAAGACATGCCTTTCATATGCAGCAGTTTGCAAATCACAAAACTACCCTTAGCACCATCAGAATACGTTGAGTATAGTTTACCACACTGTATACAGGCACCCCACTCATTTCATGTATGCAACCCCTAACTTTGTGCCACCATGCAAGCAAATTTATTCCGCACATACTGATGCTTTGAATATAGGAAGCCCTGCGCCAAGTCTAGATTCAAGGTGCAAACCTCGGTTTGTGTGGCACAAAGTCATTTTACGGTGCACTAAAGCTCTGGATATGTGGCCACATGTTCTTTACAAGGGAAGAGCATGCTGAAAATATAGTGCATTGATTCAACTATCTAGAAAAAAGGATTTTAGATCGATGGACAGACAGACAAGCAGACAGACAGATAGATTCTGTCAGTAGATGGATGGATGGATGGATGGATAGATGAATAAATGGAGGTCAGGGAGTTTGTTGCCAGCCTGATGTTGGAATCCTCCAGATGGTTAATTCTGGGGGATTTCAATGCTTGGGTCGATGACAGACTCTCGCCATTAGGGAATGACCTCCTCCAGAGCGTGGAGGCTCTGGGCCTGTTGCAGGTTGTCACCTCAGTGACCCACCTGCGCAGACACATGTTGGACCTGGTGTTCACACTGGGTCTTGGGGTTGACAGCCTCAAGATTGATCCAGTCACTTGGTTGGATAATAGCACCATGAGGTTCATGTTTTGGGGCCCCCCCCCCCGAGAGTTTGTCCTCTGTGGATATTCTCTGATGAACCCGACCTGCCGGACTGCCATCTGCCGTCCTGGTCTGAAGCCATCAGCCCCTCACAGAAGCTCAGGTAGTCTGATACCCACAGCCGTGGTTCTCTGTTGAACCCAACCTGCCAGACTGCCATCCGCGGTCCAGGTCTGAAGCCACCAGCCCCTCACAGAAGCTCAGGTAGTCTGAGACCCACAGCCATGGTTCTCTGATGAACCAAACCTGCCGGACTGCCATCCGCAGTCCAGATCTCAAGCCACCAGCCCCTCACAGAAGCTCAGGTATTCTGAGAGCCACAGCTGTGGTTCTCTGATGGACCCAACCTGCCGGACTGCCATCCGCAGTCCAGGTCTGAAGCCATCAGCCCCTCACAGAAGCTCAGGTACAGACTTGCCCTCAGGGACTGATTACATCCAGGAAGGAAACCCTAGCTGCCTGATTTTTCAACCCAACCACCCACCGTGGTCCTGATTAAATACACTTAAACCTTGCCCTGGCTTTCTAGCTCACTCCTACAGGCTACTGCCAGCCATGCCCACCTACCACGCCCCCGACTTCTATTAAGTCCCCAAGGGTACTGCCCAGTTCTCATCTACCCTGCTCTTATTATCTATTAGTAGACTTATCCCTCCAGGGCTCCCAGCTCATCTGCCATGGGACACGTGGGCACTGGGCGGACGGCGCTTCCTTAGCCGCCGACCGAGACCACAAGCATGGACTCTTCCTGCAAAGAGGTATGGCAAAGCCGCATTTTTTCACCCACTCATCCATCCCCCCCAGGCTCATTATTATATAGACAGCCTTCCCCCACCTCCTCTCATTCTTTGGTCTACTTCTTTCCATCTATCTGAAACGCTCTCCATAGGCTAACAGCGCTGCACATTACCATTTCACTTACCGGTGTAAGTCCGCATTGGTGCAGCCTACTTCAGCAGTGTCCTACCTCCTTTTACATAGAAACATAAACTTTGACGGCAGATAAGGATAGCTTGGCCCACCTAGTCTGCCCATTTCCCTACCTACAGGATAATCTGCAGATTCTAGTTAACCAACAGCCTATTTCTTCCTACCCCCCACAAAAATTGCCTTACTGTATGTCTGTCCCATGCATTCTTGAATTCTCCCACAATTTTAGATCCCACAGCCTTCCTCAGGAAGGCTGTTCCATGCGTCCACCACCCTCTCTGTAAAAAAAAATACTTCCTCACATTGCCCCTGAACCGCCCCTCTCTATCTTCAAATTGTGTCCCCTTGTTCTTGCACATCTCTTTTTCTGAAAGATGCTACCCTCTTGGACTTTGTTGATTCCACTGAGGTACTTAAAAGTTTCTATCATGTCCCCCCTCTCCCTCCTTTCCTCAAGGGTATACATATTAAGCTCCTTTAGTCTGTCCTCGTATGGCTTCTCTTGCAGACCCTGCAACATTTTAGTTGCCCTCCTCTGAACTGCCTCTATCCTGTCTATGTCCTTGCGGAGATAGGGTCTCCAGAACTGAACGCAGTACTCCAGATGGGGTCTCACCAACTGTCTGTACAGAGGGAAAACAACTTCCTGTTTTCTGCTGGTGATGCCTCTCTCTATACATCCCAGTATCCCTCCAGCCCTCTCTACTGCCTTCTCACATTGCTTGCTAACCTTAAGGTCATCTGATATGATTACCCCCAGGTCCCTTTCCATTTTTGTTGTTGTTACTATCTCCCCCCCATTGTGTAATCTTCCCCTGGGTTTTTGTTTTTCCAGGTGCATTATTTTGCACTTCTTTGCATTGAATCCAAGCTGCCATACTTCTGACCATTCATCCAATCTTGCCAAGTCCTTTCTCATCCTTTCCACACCTCCTTGTGTATCAATCCTGTTGCAGATTTGTGTGTCATCTGCAAAGAGGCATACTTTTCCTTCCAGTCCCTCTGCAATGTCACTTATAAAGACATTAAAAAGGACTGGACCCAGTACTGAACCCTGTGGTACCCCACAAGTAACCCCTCTTTCTTCAGAGTGGACTCCATTTACAATTACCTTCTGTGTCCTGTTGTCCAGCCAATGTTTTACCCAGGCTACCACCCTGGGACCCACTCCAAGGCTGGTTAATTTGACTGTAACCCCCCTATAAATGGGGGTTCCTGAAAATTCTTCCATGAGCTTGCCTAAATGCTCGCTGTCAGGCTGGTGTCCTGCGTTTAACAGTCAATCGTTATTGCCAAAGAGTGCCTGTGTACCCTCTATGTACTGTTGCTTTAAGAGCTGCCTAGGTTGCAGTAATAATTAATCTGGGAAGGGGCTGAGTGTTGTCATGCTCGAGTCCTGCCTGGCTGCCAGGTAATTGCTCCGTTTCTGCCATCGCTAATTGTGCAGAGAGAGCCCTGTTAATAGATGTAACTGTTTGCTGATCATTCATTAGAGTAGTAATAATAATGTAGTTTGTCTAACCTGCCTTCTTTGCAGCAAGGACTGTTTTGTTTATCCCCACCATTTTGGCCTGGAACTGCCGAATTGGACCAATCATTCTGGTGGGACCTGGAATGGAGCCGGACTACAGAAGCTGTCTGGAGTCAAAATCTGTAGGAACTGTAGTTTTGGGCTTTTGGTGCCTTTTTGCAACTGAAAGGGGAGCTCTTGCTTTGACTGACAGACAGATCACAGGGCTCTCGGGGACACGGGCACCCGCGTCCTTTACACACATTTTGTGCTTTGGGACACTCGCCCGCCAGCCCAGAGAGTCCCCGAGACTCTCCGCAGCACAGGCCCCAGGAGTCCTGAGCAGGCCGTGTACTGCGCATGTGCAAAATGTGCAACTGGTTTATTTTTTCCCCCCTTGCCGCCTGGTGATTTTGGCACCCTAGAGAGTGGCGTACACCACCAGATGAGGTGGGGAGGGGGGACAATGAAGAGGAAGACCGTGCAAGCAGCAGTATTTGGGGGGGTGTGCGATCAGTTCCCCCTTCAAGCCGCCTGCACCTTGGTTCTGCCAGGGGAGACAGCGAGAGAGTGAGAGGAGTGCTCAGCGACAGGCTCCCGAGACATTTTGCCATCGATGGGGAGAAAACATGGCAGGAGAGAGAGAGAGAGAGAGAGAGAGAGAGAGAAGGCAGAGAAAAGAAAATGCTTTCTTATTTGTTTAAAAACAAATGCGCAGTTGGACAGAATGCCCAGTCACCCGAGTAGACAAAGGATTTGTGTGGGTGCATGCTGGACACATTCCATGGAGTCACCAGTGTTAGACTTAACAGAAAAGGGTAATTTTTTTATTTACAATTATTTTAGGCAGTTTAGGGCATCGCAACTATTTCTGGTGATGGTTTAGTGAGCTTAGGGTTTACTGTGTCTTTTTTTTGTGCTTTGTACAGGGCCAAGTCGCATTGCTCCCAGGAGAGGAGGAGCGTGAAGAAGCTGGGCGGGGAAGCCTCATGAGCAGCATGTCTCAAGCGAAGCCTTACTGATTATTTTGGTGGAGGAGAATCCACCACACCAAAGGATAAGGAACAAACAACATCATCCTCTGAGTGTGACTTAAGCACATCTCAGGAGACAGTTGACATTGTGAATGTTGAAACTGATGATCAGTCTGAACAGGCTGCATCTGCTAAAAGCAGCAAGAAATTAAGGTAGTGGAGGGACAGCTGGACAAATTTTATTTTCATGGCTTGTGAAGGAGGAAGCAGAGGGGGATATTGTTGGGAAGTGCAGTTGGTGCAAAAAAGGTGGCAAAAGCAATCCATTTGCCACAGCTGGCACAACGAATTTGCAAGTGTCTGCTTTCTACAGACACAAAAGAAACCGAAAACATTTCCTGGTGCAAACTGGAAAGAAAACAGCAGAAAAACAATCTCTGTCAGTGGCATTTGAGAAGCAGATATGGGGTCCTGAGGCAAAGGATGACAGTAAAGTTGCTCAGTTAATGACAATGTACTACCTTACCAAACAAGGGCAATCACTCAACCAGTTTGAAACACTGATAGCTTTGCAGGTGAGGAATGGAATCTTTTGGGCAGGGGCACAGGGTGGCAGCAACTGTTGCTTGAGGATTGACACTAATGTTGGTGTGTTTGTCAATCCACAGAAGCAAAATGGCTGTCCAGCCTTGCAAGACAGTGGCACAATCTACTCTGGTTGGGGTGCAAGATATGACATGCTGGACTCCATAAACAAAGTCCTACAGGAAGAAATCAAAGCTCACTTAGCAAGTTCTCAGTTCCTTGGGGTAATAGTGGATGAAACCACTGATGTAACCATTCACAAAAAACTGAACATTTATGTTAAGTGCGTGAGACCCCTAAGCTGTGCTATCCCAAGGGCTACTACCCCTGTCTGCTTGGCTACTAACAGGTTGAGGGGCCTAGGTCCAATGGTGGGTGCCTCCACCCAGAGGTCAGGGTTGATAGTGGTTAGACTAGCTCGGGTACAGCGCTCTGGGACACTGTGACCCCCCTTTGTTTCCAATAGTGGCCCACACAATACTCGGGAGTTACCTTCCCAATACCCCACAATTGCACACTTCTTACACATACAGTAACACTTACCCTCAGGACTGATGTCTTGTAGCACTTCTCTGAGGACTCCCTGTAAAACAAGGTTAGGCCATATACATAAACACAATGCAATGCTTTTTTCTACATGTACTGATACCACAGACAGCATATAGTTCAATAACAACAAATCTGATTTATTAGAGGGGGCAGTAACAAGGAGGGGGTAATCAGGTTGATTTGGTTTGGAAATATTCAAATCATAGTACTGTGCATGCAGAGTCCAAAATGTCACTCTCTGGGTACCCAGGATGGTGGGGGCTAGCCAGGATCGGTGCAGCTGGTTGGGGCCCTTTGATGGAAAAACACATGCACACACAAATTGTAATCCGGAGCCCAGGGGCTTAGTTCATGAAGAAATGAAACAGCAATAATCAGATGCAAACTTGTAATCGATAAAAGGCTGCAGGGAGATACCCAGATATACTCACAATACCAAAGCTGAAAGCTGGATGGAGGATGTTCTAGCTGGATTGCCAGAAAAACAAGGTATACAGACAGGGTCCTTGTGGCTGGACCCAACTGCAGTTGATAGCAAGCGGATTTAGTCCAACTCAAGCTGGGATCTGCTTCCAGCTTTAGCACACAGCTCACAGAAAAAGGGGAAATAACATTGCAATCCCCCACAAGCACTACGTACATTTATATGTAAAAGGAAAGTACTATACCAGGCAGCTGCTTCTCGATCCCAATCGCAAACCCTTGCAAATTACCCGGGAGCACACACAGCATCAGCAGTCCCCAACAGGCCAATCGCACTTCAGCAAATCTTCGGTCTTCTACAGGCAAGCCTGGTTCTACACACTGCTTCCTTCTCTTCAAAACTCAGATTCAGTCTGAACTGGCACTTACAAATGGCTGCAGGCCAACTTCAGGGCCTCCCACGAGCTTCCCGTGTGAACTGCATGCCGCATCAGAAGCAGGGCTCCTTCTCTCTTCACTGTCACTACTGATCTGAGCTTTCCAGTAACACAGCAGGGCATTTCCTTTGAGTTCCTCCCAGTTCGGTTGGCTGGTTCGGCTGTCACTCACAATAGGGCTCCCTCTGTTGGTGCAAAAAGGCGCCAAGGTCCAAACTGCATTTCCCAGAGGCACTGGCCATACAGTACATAGGTGGCTGACTCCACAATGAGAGTCCAAGTTCTGATTTGCCAGCAGCAGGCTCTATTTTAAAGGTCCCCCCACAATGATTGGTCCAGTTCAGTAGTTCAAAACCAGAATGAAGGGCTAGGCAAAAACAGTTCAGACTGCAAAGAAAAGCAGGTTAGACAAACTGTATTTTCATTATTACTCTAAACAATTCCTGGCAGATTGTTACACCTTTTGAAAGAGCTCCCTCTGCGCATTTAGCACGGCAGAAACGGAATGAGTTGACAGCAGCCCGGGCGGGCCTCGGGCATTGAAACACACAATCCCCCTTCTAAATTAATTATGTCTGCAAAGCAGACAGCTCTTAAAGAGACAGTACATGGAGGCTCAAATAGCACTCACTTGGAACCACATTTAAACAGCTTAGATGCTGAACACCTCCAGGTTTGGAGCATTCGTACAAGCTCCTGGAAGACTTCTGGGAACCCCCATTACACAAAGCATAGGTCAAAATTCATTTTATTGACTGTATTGCAATATCTGATGGGAGGCAGACACAACTGTGGCAGAACTGTTACGTGTGTGTTCTGCTAATGCAGTTGACCCTATCAAGATCATCACATTAGCAAGTGACGGTGCCAGCATCATGACCGGAATGCACAATGGGGTGGGTGCAAAGTTAAGACAGCAAGTTAACCCAAGGCTGATTCAGATTCATTGTGTTGCCCACAGACTGGCACTGGCAGCAGGTTAAGCATGTCAGGACAGCCCTGTATTCAATGAATATCAAGTAACCATCAAAAATGTGACCAGATACTACAGCAACTCTGCAGTACGGTACAATGCCTTGCGTTTCATCCAGGAAACTCTCAGTGATGATAATATCAGATATCTTTCCCTAAAAGAACCTGCAAGTTTTTGGTGGTTGTCACTGCATACTGCAGTTCAAGCAATTCATAGATCATACCCTGCACTTTTACAAGCCCTAGAGCATGATGCAGCAAATGGTGCGGCAGAAGCAAAGGGCCTTCACACAAAACTGAAATCAGTCTGCTTTATCTTATGCACTTCTTTTTTTATGAATGTCTTAGATGTGGTGAAGAAACTGTCTTTAGTCATACAATGGGACAGTGTTGACATCTCGGTGGCTAGCAGCATGATAGAAGCTACAGTTACTAGACTGCAGCAGTTTAAAGAGCAGAATGAGGTAGAGCTACAGAACACATTTCAGGTACTCGACCAACATCCTGGCATGTGGCAGGATCAAAAAGTGAATGACAAGCGATCACTGCGAATGCAGTTCCAGACAGCATCTCAGGGATATATGATGTGACTCAATGAAAACTTTCACACAAGATTTGAGACAACTTCAATACAACTGCTGCATAACTTAATGTTCTTTTAAATCCAAAGTGTCTCCCAGATGACTCCAACATAATGGACCATGGACTGCAGGAACTCAATGATGTTTGCACTTATTTCCAAGAAACAACCTTCAAAGAAGAAACATTGCCAGCACTTATTGACCAACACAGAGCTGAGAAAGATTATGGACAATTCAAACTTGTTCTGAAATCTAAAAAAGGACTGACTTTGCTCAGTAGCGTCTGTCTGCCAAGACTTAATTGAGAACTACTCAGATGTTTTCCCGTACTTTGTCACAATGACCAAGATTTTACTTGTCTCACCTGTTACATCAATGGCATGTGAAAGAGGGTTTTCTGTACAAAACAAAATAAAAACCAGAGGTAGATGTTCCCTAAAGACAGACACTGTGAGCAAGCTCAAGCAGGTTGTCCAAGAAGGAGCTGGACTTGAAGATTATGACCCTCATCCAGCACTTAAGAAATTTAAGGCCATAAGACTGCACAGAAAATAATTATTTTCAATTTTAAAATGCTTTAATATTTGTCTTTAATAGTTTTTTTTAAGTTTCTGAAACAAAGATTAATACACAAGATAGCCAGCCTTGGAATGGGTCCCAAGGTGGTAGCCTGGATAAAAAATTGGTTAGACAACAGGACGCAAAGGGTAGTAGTAAATGGAGTCCACAGTGAAGAAAGGAGGGTTATTAGCGGGGTACCGCAGGGTTCAGTACTGGGACCGGTCATTTTTAATGTCTTTATAAGTGACATTGCAGAGGAACTGGAAGGAAAAGTATGTCTCTTTGCAGATGACACAAAGATCTGCAACAGGGTTGATCACAAGATGGAGTGGAAAGGATGAGAAGGGACTTGTAAGGTTGGAGGAATGGTCAAATGTATGGCAGCTCAGATTCAATGCAAAGGGGTGCAAGGTAATGCACATGGGAAACAAAACCAGGGGAAGCGTACAATGGGGGGTGAGATACTGACAACAGTAAAAATAGAAAAGGGACCTGGGGTAATTATACCAGATGACCTAAAGGTGGGCAAGCAATGGAGAAGGCAGTAAGGAAGGCTGGGGGATACTGGAATGCATAGGAAGAGGAATCAATAGTAGAAAACAGGAAGTTGTTATCCCTCTGTACAGACAGTTGGTGAGACCCCATCTGGAGTACTGTGTGCAGTTCTGGAGACCCCATCTCCACAAAGAGATAGATAGAGGATAGGCTGTCCAGAGGAGGGCAACCAAAATGGTGCAGGGTCTGCACCAGAAGACATACGAAGAAGGACTAAAGGAGCTTAACATGTATACCCTTGAGGAAAGAAGGGAGAGAGGGTACATGATATAAACTTTCAAGTACCTCAAGGGAATTAACAAAGTCCAAGAGGGTAGCATCTTCCAGAAAAAGAGATGTGCAAGAACAAGGGGGCACAATTTGAAGATAGAGGGGGACGGCTCAGAGGTAATGTGAGGAAGTATTTTTTCACTGAAAGGGTTGTGGATGCATGGGGCAGCCTCCCTGAGGAGGTCGTGGAGTCAAGAACAGTGGGGGACTTCAAGAATGCATGGGACAGGCATAAGGCAGTCCTAGTGGGGTGTAGGAGGAAGTAAGCTGTTGGTTAACTAGGATCTGCAGCTTATCTGTTAGGTAGGAAAATGGGCAGACTGGGTGGGCCAAGCGGTCCTTATCTGCCGTCAAATTCTGTGTTTCTGTGTTTCTAATTTGAGTGAATGACACTGGCATAGAGACAGGACAATGGAAGAACTTGAGTACAGGATTAGAAGATAAGTGTCAAAATGTTTTGTTCCAACAAGGATGAGAGGGATACAATTTTTAAATTTAGCCCATTAAGGTCAATGCTACTTTTGGTGGGGGTCCCGTTCAGGGGAACGGATCAAGATTTAAAGTTCTTGGGGATCGGCCCAGGTGGTGGGTGGATGGTCATACCCCATTCTGCTAAATTTAATATCATTTTGATTTTGGTGGTAGAGGATCACAGTCTGACAAGTTCAGATGATAATGTGTGTGTTGGGGTGGGGTAAACTATTATGGCCCCAATGCAGTCCCTGTGTTTTTCATTTTTTTTTAGTGGGGGGCAGTCTGAAATTATTTTCAAATGTAGTTGCCTAACCCATTTTGCTGACTGTGCAGATTTCATGCCACCAACCAGATTAGATTGTGCCACTGTTAAACCGGACAGATCTGGGAGACCTGCTGAGCCAAGGTAGGTTGTGGGTGGGGTGGGGTGGGCAAGAAATGTGCAGGAGGAGAGTCGGAGAAGTTATGGTTAGCAGAGTTGTGTGGAGACATTAATTGGGCAGGAGGGGTGTTAGAGAATGCCTGCCATCATAGAAGTACCCATGACTCTGACACACAGACACACTGAAGACTCAGTTGTCATATCCACCAGATTGTGCCACTGCACTGTCTCTTCTTAACAGCAGATCAGTTGTCCAGGCTAAAAGGGTGGGGTGGTGGGAATGTGGGGGCTTTCAGTCACCCCAGTCAAATACAATGTCTCTGGTACAGCCAGGTTGAGGTATTCTTACAATTTAAGAAGATTTTGTGCAGGAGAGTAACAGGGAGAAGTTGTGAGCAGGAGGGTGTTTTAGAAGAAGTTGTGGGCAGGAGGGTATTTTAGGAGAAGTTGTGGGCAGGAAGATATTTTAGGAGAAGTTGTGGGCAGGAGGGTGCAGGCGAAGAAATAATCACTTCTATGCCAGGTCAAGACACAAAACAGCAATTACTTCCACACAAATGGCACCACCACTGGTGCTAACATTAAAATTTGGGCAGGAGATGTGTAGAGTAGCCAGTTAAAAAAATTGTACTAAAGCCACGGGGCAACAACCACACAATCCTGTTAGATTGTGTCATCTGAGCCTGAATCATCATTGGTGGGTGGGAGCTGGGAAGGAAGTTTCTGCAATGTTTGGTGGGTGGTCACTGCCAGGGAGTCAGAAATGGGGGGCTGATATAATTGCATCTAAAATGTCAATGTGCAGGAGAGAATGAAGGAGAAGTATTTTGGGCAGGAGGTGACTGACTGGGAGACATAGGTGACTGTCAGCAATGACTGTTCGTGTCTATTAATGTTTACATCTTGCTGTCAGTACCTAATCTAATGGCAAACTTTGTTTGTAGCAGTTTGGCAAATAAATAAATTGGGCAACTGCACTCAACTGCAGCAGTAGAAATTCCAACTCAATGTACCAGAACTGCAAAACTGTCAGTACATTTTTCTCACTGTAATTTGTGACAGTCATTGAACAAATGAGTGAACAACAGTCAATCAAAAGTCACACAGGCGATTCTTTATTTTTATGTGATTATTTACTGCTGTGGTTACTTAGCTATCACTGGTACCTTGTAGGAATGCAAAACAACACTGTCTTCTGGAAAAAAGGACGTTGGCATTATATTAGCAACATAATGATTCAGGAATATATAAAAAACAAACATGGGTATAATAATAAAAAAGACTGAAATGCACTGTGCAGACTCGTTCCATTCATTTCAATGGGGACCCCCAAACATTTCACGAGGACTCCCAGATTTTCGGTCTGGAACCCCATTTATTTTTTCAAGAAAGTCCTGGACTCTTCAACAAAAAATCCTACCGAGAGCCCTGGATCAGCCAACCCAACTGTTTGGATTCTGAAGGAAATCCCCAAGCTTGCTGGCAGTTGAGTCAGATCTAAGCTGGGAGATGAAGCAACAAGAGCTGGAGACAGTCAAGTGATTTTAAGAAGTAATCCTGAGTGGATTCGCATGGGAGAACTGTGAAAGGGCTGAGTTTTTGGCCTGCATGTCTACCTGCTGCCCCTGAGTGGGAGAGAGAATTATTTGAGACTAAATCCGAATTTGTGAAAATTAAGTAAGCCACTGAGTTTCACCAGGCTCATACCTGACAAAGACCGAAGATTTTGCTGAATGCAATTGGCCTATCAGGATTTCCAGCTGCTTTTGAATCCCCGGTTTGTGCAGAGACTTTGCAATTGTGACCGGAGAGCGCTTTGCCTGGTACAGTAGAATTTTCTTACATATAAATGAGCTGTGTATTGAAAGTGGGTCATGATTTGATTCCCCACTGTGTGAACTGTTCTGCTTGCTGGAAGCTGTATCCAGCCCAAAACGGACTGTATCCGAATTTGTCTCCACTTGGCAGAGGCCTTGCCACATTGGCCCAGCCAGACTACCCACTGCACAGAGAAAGCCATCAAGGAGAGACCTGGCTGGGGATCAGCCCCCTGCTCCACACTTGAACAGGAACAATGCCTCGGCGATGCGTTTGGGCCCTGCTTCTCCTGGCACTCCAGATTAACCACCTGCTGTCTTGATTTTCATCCAGCCTGTGTCCAGTCTTGAGTATTATGAGTAATTGTGGAAAGGTACAACTGGAGAGATGAGCCTCTGTTACACCACCCTCACCCTTCCTGAGCCCTCTCTGGTCCAACTGCTCCTTTTTCTTGGCAACCTCTGAGGCAACGGCAGTGGCCCTGGTGGTCCCTGGATGGGAGAGGAGGTCCTCCAAATCCTGGCCAACTCAGCCTGGAGATGACAAACCTCCTCCCTCAGCCCAGAGAGGTGCCTGCAGATGGGACAACACCACAACCTCTAGAAATTCTCCTGGAAGACTGCTGCTGCACAGCCACTGCACTGCACCACTCCCATCATGTCTTATTTCTTGCCCCTTCACTGTTGTTTGGAATACTTACTTTTAAAGTATAATAGAATATAAAAGAATAATGCTTTTAAAGTACCAGCTACCAAGGGAGACCGCACATCTTCAGTGATCACGTGGGCTTGGTGTCATCTGGTATCTTGCTCAGCCCTGTGAAGTCCCCAGATACTTGAACACACCGACTTGTCTTGTTCTGTCTGGTGATTCTCTAGGAATCTGTAATCCAGCTATGCCATCTACAGATAAAAACACTTTGCTGTAGTCATAGCTTACTATTTTTCACTATAAGGCATCAACATGAGGGCTGATACCTGGTTCCCTCTCTTCATCTTCCTATGGCTGGTGCCTTATGTAGTGTATCACCCGGGCTGAAATAACTCACAGGGGGAGTCAGACCCTCTATCACAGTCCTATTTGTACAGCAACTCATTTCATAGCTTTTGATGCACCCCTGCGCTCCCATACTTGCATCAGTCTGAGGTAGCTTCTGGGGGTGGGACCTGCACATCACTACCCATACAGGGTACGCCCCCCTAGATCTCCAGTAATAATGCCACTTGGCGCCATGTGGCAAGGGTTTTAGTAGCTGCATCCTTAGGACAGCACTGCGTAAATAGCAGGGCCCACAACTCTTGTTCTGTCATTCCAAGCAGTAATGGAAGAATTAGAGCTTTCAAATTATCTCTGGCTGCCCTAAAGAAAATTGTGTTTCTCCTCCTGTTGTGCTCAGGCAATGTTGAATTTAACCCTGATCCTATAGAAGCCTTGTCATCTCCGTTCGACCTTACAAGGCTTAGAGGAATGAGCTTTATGCATGTTAATGTTTGCAGTCTCTTAAAAAAGCTTACATCGATCCAGAACTGGGACATTCATACTGAACCAGATGTCTTGGTAGTCTTGGAATCCTGGCTCAGATCTTCTACCCATGACAGGGAGGTTAACATATCTAACTATTGACTGTTCAGAGCTGACAGGCAGACTAGGAGTGATGGAGTAGCCATTTATGTCAAGGACATATATACGGTCACTACCATTGATGCCTCCTTTATTGCAAATGGCTTTGAATGCCTGTCCCTTAAGGTCAAAACATCCCACTCAATGGCTGTCAGGGTTATAGGGTGTTACAGGCCTCCATCTGCTGGGTCCCAGCTCCTGTCTCACCTATCAACTATTATGGGACATGAGACCCTTGAAACTATTATTCTAGGGGATCTCAATTATGACTGGTTATCCAAGGCATCCTTACCCCTCAAATCCTTCTGTGACTCTCTTGGGCTCACACAACTCATTGAAGAACCTACGCATCTTAACAAGAAAACCTCCAGGAATAGCACCCTACTGGATGTCTTTCTTATAAGCAATCCATAGTCCTTTTCCATTGCTGGAATATTTTTCTTGGATGTCACTGATCACTTCTTCATCGCTGATGTAAGACCTGACTCCAATCCTGCCTCCACATCTAAGTTCTCCACCAGAAGGTCCAGACGCAACTTTGACTCATTTTACTACACTGATGAGCTAAAATCGTCTGTACACTGGCAGAACTTTTACCTAGCCAAATTGGTCAGTATGGCATATGACATTTTTCATGAAATAGTCTTGTGCCATAAATAATCATGCTCCCTTGGTAAAAGTCCACGTAAAGACCAGAACTTGCCATTGGTTCTCTGCTGAACTCAAGGCTGCAATTACTAGCAAGAGATAATCTCTGGAAAAAAGCCCACAGTCAAAAACTGCCAAGGATTGGTGCCACTTCAGGAAGGCTAAGAACTCCTGCACCAAATTGGTTAGAGAGGCTAAGGCCAACTTCTACCGTTCTGAGCTTGCCTCTGCCTCAAGGTGCCCAGCTAAATTTTGGTCCACAATCAAAGAGCTGTCTGGTCGTACAGCTGGAAATGTACTTCCCTTGAAAATCATCTCTGACAATGTTACTATCAACGATAACAATGAGATTCTCCAGGCCTTCAACAACCACTTTGCTATGGCAGGCCTAGCATTCGACAATTCACTAGCATCAGTGTTACGTTCTCAGGTTAGTGCACAGATTCCTGAACCTAGCACCACTAATGCGGTCTTCTCATTCCTTCCTGCTTCGTTGTACAGTTGAACACCAAGAAAAGCACTGGTGCTGACTCTCTCGACCCCTACTTCTTAAAGATTGCATACCATGTTCTAGCTGTACCAATCACACACCTGTTTAACATGTCATTGTCCCAGGAGACTCTTCCATACCTATGGGAAATTGCCCATGTCATTCCTCTGTTTAAATCAGGGGATCCCTGTGACCTAAATAATTACAGTCTGACATCTCTCCTACCAATATTGTCTAGACTGCTGGAAAAATTGTGAATGCTCAGTTGAGAACCTACCTAGATAACAAGAACCTTCTAAACCCTATGCAGTCTGGTTTCAGAGCCAAGCACTGTACCATTACGGCTCTTGCCAAAGTGACTGATGACTGTTCCTGGACCTTAGCAAGGCCTTCCATACTGTCGACTATTGCCTGCTTCTTTCCACCCTAAAAGTGATAGGTCTGGACCTGACCTCTTTGTGCTAGTTCAATAATTACCTTACAGGTACAGTAGGCTTCAGCAAGTCAAGGCCGAAGGGGAGCTCTCTCAGTTCAAATCTTTAAAAAGAGGCGTTCCACAGGGATCCTTCCTGGGGCCTCTATTGTTTGCCATTTGTATAAACAATATTGATGTTGGCATCAAGGAGGCCAATATTCACCTTTTTGCTGATGATATGGTGTTGTACCTAAGCCGCCCAACTCCAGAAGCCGCCTGTGGAGATTTACAAACAGAATTCAACTTGTTGCAGAATCAGTTCCTGAATAAAAAACGTACTCAATGCCAAGAAAACAAAAGCTATGTTGTTCTCTCTGACTATTCATTCAGCAAATTCTGCTATCTCTGACTCCTTACCTCCCATAAACACTTTACTAGGAGAGAGGTTGAAATTTGTTACAAAATTCAAGTACCTAGGGGTCTGGCTAGACCACAGACTCTCCTTCATGGAGCATGTCGAGGATCTGCTGAAAAAGTTGAGGCAGAGGCTTGGTCTCTTCTTTAGAATAAACCGCCTCCTGATCAAAGATGCCAAGATGCAGTTACTTCAATCAACGTTTCTATCCCTAATTGATTGTGCTGATTTCATTTATAGTCAGTGTAATGCCTCCTGTCTTACTAAACTGGACACCTTATACCACAGAGCCTTGAGACTCATAACTGGCCTACCCATCACTACCCACCACTGCTCCTTGTATGCAACTGTGGGGTGGACCTCCCTTCAGTACAGAAGGAATAGAAATGTGGCTCTCTGGACTTACAGAGCTATTACCAACAAACTACCCCAATACATTCCTAACTGTTTGCTGTTATAAATAGTGGACAACTATGCACTGAGAGGCTATTCTCTGCTTCTACTGAAGGTACCTAGGGCCAATACACGCTTTGGGAGAGTGGCCATAGACTTTGTGTTGCCCTTACTCTGGAACAAACTACAAAAATCTATGAAACTGAGTCTCCCTGTTAGTCTTACCACCTTCAAGACCTTGTATGCCTAGGCTATTAAGGAGCTATGCAGCTGTTTCCAGCACGCTTAGCATGCTAGGGTGCCTACTGCTTACCTGCCCACTACATCTCCACCTAACCCGGCCCCTTGATTGTCTGCACCTATACCGCCCCCTTTTTTCTGCTAATCCACTACCTTCCTTACCCTCAAACTCCTAACATATATGTCCCTAGCCCATGTACTGTAGCACCCCTCCTAGAACAGCTTCAATCCTGTACCCCTCCCCTCCATATCTGCCCCTTAAGTTTGTATATGTCCTGACCAATGATATGCCATGCTGTTTAAAAATGTTTTAATATGCTGGCTGTTTCAGAATGTTTTAATTTCCCCTTCTCATACCATTCCTCCTAACGTTGTTAACCCTATACCTGAAATACTTGTGTATTTTTTTTTCCATTTCTGTATAATTATGTCTATTTATTATCTGTACATAAAAGTGTTATTCTTGACCTTGTGTAATGCAGGTCCACCTTGTAAATGAGCCTGCTCAATGGTGTTCACCTGGATAAGTAAAGACTTGATTGATTGAGATGGTCCGGTACTGGCCTTTAAGGGGATTGCCCCCAACAGGACTCCAGGTGGTTCTGGATCTATCGGGTGTGAAAGCTGCTTGCGCGGTGAGCACGGAGGAGGCAGTGGCAGCCTACAATAGAGCTGTCACTGCAGTCTTTGATACTATCACACTCGTCAATGACCAGCCCTTATCTACTCATCTAAGGTCCCCCTGGTTTGATGGGGTGTTCAGGGAGTTAAAGATAAAGGGCAGGAGGTCGGTGCGCTGCCAGAGATCGGGTCTGATTGAAGATAAATTGGCTCTGAGGTCACATTATGGTGACTATCAGAGGGCAATCTCCCAGAAAAAGGTGGATTTTCTGTCAAGGGAGATTGTTGCAGCAAGAAATGGACCAGCTCAGCTCTTCCAAATGGTGGACAGGCTGTTACACCTAGCCTGTCTCCATACTGGGGGAAGCTAGTTTAAGCACATGATGCAGTGAGTTTGCTCTGTTTTTTGCTGCTGACAAAGTGTCCTCTACCAGAACTGAGATCTCCTCCAGAGCTGCACATGGAGTTTGTGGCATCGGGCCGGGGATGTGTTAGGTCATCCCTCTTGTCTAGGTTGAGTTTGATCCAGTTGGAGTGGAGGTGGTTGAGATAGTCTTGAGGCTGTGACCTACCCATTGTGATCTAGACCCAGGTCCTACCCGACTTTTGGCCAGTTGTATTGACCTGATTGGGTCTGTGGTTGCTGGGATCATCCAGTGTTCTTTGAAGAGTGGGGTCTTCCAGATAGTCTTGAAAGAGGCCTTGGTGAGATCAGTTTTGAAGAAACGCTTATTGGACCCAGACTGTCTCACCAACTACAGGGCCGGTCTCAAACCTCTCATTTTTAGGGAAGGTTTTAGAAAAAGTGGCTTTTCAGCTTGAGGCTCATCTCACTTCCTCAGCCACTTTTGAGCACTTCCAGTCTGGATTTAGGCCTGGGCATAGCACGGAGACTACCCTGGTAAAGATGCTTAATGATCTCCTAATAGGGAGAGTAGAGAAGAGTGTACTATACTTGTTCTCCTGGATATCTCTGTGGACTTTGACACAGTGGACCATAAGATGCTGTTGAACAGTTTGCAGAACTGGTGTGGATTAACCGGCACTGTCATCAGCGGGTTTAGATCCTACCTCACAGGCAGACTGCAAAGGGTGATGATGGGATTATCCTCATCTAACCCAATGCTGCTGCTCTTTGGAATTCTGCAAGGTTTGGTCCTGGTGCCTCAGCTGTTCACGGTGTTCATGCTGCCATTGGGAGACATTATCAGATGGTATGGGCCGGGTTTTCATTGCTATGCTGATGATACCCAGATATACATTTCCTGTGCAGCTGGTGAGGTAACCAGATGGCGGTCTCTGTGTTTAACACCTGCCAGGCCGAGATACAGAACTGAATGACTCATAACTGGTTATGACTCAACCCAGACAAGATGGAAGTACTGGTGGTGGACCTGAGCATCAGTGGATTGGAGAAGGATTGGGGAATGACCTTGGCTTGAGGATAGGGGTGTCCCTTAGATCCCCTCCAATCAGGTTAGGGATCTGGGCATGTTCCTTGATGATGGTTGTACACTTGATGCTTAGGTGTCGGCCATCATCCAAAGTATTTTTTACCATCTGAGGAACATTGCCTGGATCCAAGCCCTGATAACGGTTGAGGACCTTGCCACCATAGTGCATGCTTTCATCACGTGTAGGTTAGATTACTGCAATACTCTTTACCTAGGGCAATCTGGAGGCAATGTCTGGTGTTTGCAGCTGGTGCAGAATGTGGCAGCCTGGCTGTTGACTGGTGCAGCAAGATCTGATCATATCATGCATTATCTCCGCAGACTGCACTGACTGCCAGTAAGGTGGAGGACTGCCTTCAAAGTCAGGTTACTCACCTATAAAGCCCTACATGGCTGGGAACCAGACTACCTCCAAGGTCTCCTGATTCCTCATTGCCTGACCCGCTCTCTCCATTCCACCGAGGGCTGCCTCCTAGTGGTTCCTAGGGCTAGGTTGTGGCAGTCAGGAGACTGGACCCTTTTGGTAACTGTGCCAGCCATGTGAATTCACTGCCACATTGTCTGAGGGGGGCACCCTCAGTGGAAGCCTTTAAAAAAATCTAAAAACGTTTTTGTTTAGTCAAGCCTATGAGCTACATTACTATTGAAATAATGATATGCTTATTAACTGACTTGCTGTGATAGATAGATATGCTATGTATAATCTATTTTAGAGCCAATTTTGATTGTAATTGTTTACCTACAAGGTGATTGCTGCTGCTTTTGCTTAATTTCATGTTTTATGAATTGTGCAGTGCACCGAGCCCCCGGGAAGGAGTGCTATATAAATAAAGTATCTATCTATCTATCTATCTATCTATCTATTTATCTATCTATCTATCTATCTATCTATCTATCTATCTATCTATTCATCTATCTATCTATCGTATAAGGTGGATGGATGGAGATAGATAGAAAGGTAGATAGACAGATAGATAAATAGATACTGAAGATACTGTCAGTGGATGGATGGATGGCTGGCTGGCTGGATGGATGGATGGATGGATGGACAAATAGACAGACAGATGGTTGGACAAATGGACAGACACACAGGTTAGTAGGTTGGTAGATAGACAGACAGATAGATGGATACAGTATGTAGATGGATGGATGAAAGATGATAGATAGATAGATAGGTAGATAGATAGATAGATAGATAGATAGATAGATAGATAGATAGATAGATACTGTATGTGGATGGATGGACAGATGGACAGACAGATAGACAAAGACAGATGGACAGATAGATACTATCAGTAGATGGATTGATAGACAGACAGACAGACAGAAAGAAACATAGTGCCCAATTTTTAAAGGTTGATGCTGGCTTGCGTCGAGCCCTGTATCAACCCTGATGTTTGACGCAACTGTGCCAAACACACTGCTGCAACTTGCGCCCAGTTTTAGTACATTTGGCACAATTGCACCATTTTCCACACTTTACGGCAGCTTGCACTAAATATTTGGTGCAAGGGCCATAAAAAGGTTCACCAAATAGTACAAAGTTAGACTTGGGGAGGCTGGTCTAACATACGGCATTTGGTGTACCCGACAGAAAATCGAGAATGGCACCATAGGAGTGCCGCAATCCCCCTGTGCTGCATGTTTAGCCCACCGGGGACTTGTAGCATCCGCATCCCATTTTAAAATCAGGCCCATAGAATTTGTTATCAGAAAATGCCCACCCAGTCTGCCTAGATTGTCCCTGCCTGGTCTGTCTCTGCAGACCCTACCTGTTCTCTGGTGACTCTCCTTCCTCCCTGCCTTTTTACTAATATTCCCCCTACGTCTAACCCATGCACACTTGAAGCTATTCACTGTTCTGCCTTCAACAGATAGATAGACAGACAGACCGATACTGTTGCTAGATAGACAGACACACAAATAGACACTTAGATAGAGTGCTGCCCACAAGGATGAAGCACTGTGGGTCGGTCATTTCTAAGACATTAATGACCGATCCAGTAGCTAATCAGGAGTCCTATTAGGCTCATGAATAATTAATTAGACTTATAATCCATTTTACCACTGACAACTTTCAAAATGCCATGTACTGCTACTACACTTAATAAAATACCCCCACACCTGATGGACTGAAATGTAGACTCATAGTACTGCTTTTGGATGGTATAGAAGTAAATCTATGACCTCTCATTGCTATCAAGCCCCAGACCCTCTGGCACAGTAGCAGAGATGTACAGATCATTGGAATGACCATTAGAAACATCCTCCCAAACAGCTGCCTCCTCAGTACATGGATCGCCACACACAAACTGGATATCCTTGCAACTACTGCGACATGGCTGCAACGAACCTACCAAACAGTAGCTGCCTCATTCATAGATACTCACTTACCAGACAGGACAGACCAAATGGGAAAGATGGTGGTCTAGAATGAGAGTTCAGTTCTTGTATATATTTAAGTTTACTTTTTCTTCCACCAGTAAGGACAGTGTAAATTTTGCTAGGTACCCCCTTGCTTCATCAAGACAAAATAAGCAGTGCTTTCCCTATTAACAGCAAAAAGCAATATTTTACAATCATGTCTTCAGAATGTACTTATGTACTCACTCATTACATTAGCACACTGTGTTACACCACTACTTATTTTGCCTAGTGTGACAGTATGTTGATCACAATGCTAATGGCATTGCTAAGGATTGGGAGACACAGTGCAGTGATGATACTGCATATTGCATTACCAGCAGTGAGTATCATCAGTTAAACGTGACATGACGTGTTATTGACATTTCATTTGGCACATGGCTGTCTGCATAAAGGTAAGGGGATAGCTAAATACAATAATAGGGAAGGGCTAAAATGTTAACACGCGGATGGGGGCATGCAGTGGGGGCAGAGCAAAGCAGGTATAGTGGTGGGTACAGGAGGTGTGTGGCGGTGTTGCTGGGAACTCTCTGGGAGGTGGGAAATGCCTGGACTGTCTAAATATTAGGCAACTGAGAGTGGAGTTATAGCAGCTGAGGCAGGAGACTGGTGCCTTGGTGGTGGGAAAGAGTCATAGGGTAATGATGGGAGGGGCAGAGAGGCCACAGGGCCTGGAGGTAGGTAAGGGGGAGTGGGCAGGAATGGAGCCAAGGTGGTGAAAGGGGGCAAGGGGGGAGGTGGGAACAGAAGATTAGGCAAGTCCCTTGGGTCTCCCTAGAAGGAGAGTAGGAGGCCCAGGGAAGGGCAGTGGACAACAGTAAGTGGGAATGGTAAGGCAGGAAGGGGAGGGCCCATGTGGAAGCAACTTCAGACTTATCAGTGCAGAACAGATTCCTTCCACTGTACTAGGGGAGGGGGAAAGTGGTGATAAAGAAAGTGGCAGCAAGAGGGGGAGGGTAGAGGTGGTGTTGGGGATGTTAGGGTAAGTAAGTAGATTGGGTGGGCAGAAGTGAGTTCAGGTGAGAGATGGAGTGCAGTTGGAGCAGGGAAGGGGTGGTGTGTAAGGGAGAACAAGGGAATAGGTGGGAGGTAGAAGGGAAGGGGCTAGGATGGGGGGAGAGCAGAAGGGAAAGATGGGGGGGTTGCCAGAGGGGAGAAAGGTTCAGGACATGGGGATGATGACAGCAGGTACAAAGGGTTAGGAAGGAGAATGAGGGGGACAGAAGGGAAAAGAGAAGGTAGATGGGAGTGGGCAGCATGAAGGACAGAAGGGAGGGAAGGCCCAGAATGTGGGGGGAAGGTGGTGATCTTGGGGGATTCGACAGTGAAGGGAGTGAGATGGGAGAAAGGGTCTGTGGTGAACCGCAGGAGAGTAGAATGCATGCCAGGGATGATGGTAGGGAGGGTGGTACCTCTAGTAGCACAGTACGTGGGACTGGAAGGAGGGAAACCTCACTTTATAGTGTAGCTGGGTATCCATGAGCTTGCAGAATGTGAGGTGTGGATAATGCAAGAGAGGTTCAAGGGGGTGGGGAGAACCTGCAGGGTAGAAGGGACATTGGTAGCCTTCTCGGAGGTGCTTCCAGTCCTGAGGGCTAGTATGATAAGCAAGGTAAGGAGTGCTAAATTTAAGAAATGCCTTAGATGGTGGTGTGAGGCAGATGGATACGGGAGCGCTGGTGACTGGGGGGGTATAGGACCTGTATGCACTGGACAAGTTACACCTAAGTAGGAAGGGCACAAGGGTCCTGAAGGGTAAGCTTGAGAACTTCATGATTAAAAATCTAAATTTAAACTGATGAGGGGGCAGAAGGGTGCACAGCACCCTCAGTCACCTGGTTGAGGAGGCCGATAGGCCTCCCCCCACAGTCAGAACAGCATGAGGAGAAGTTAGATGGGATGGGTGGGGAAGAAGGTAAGGGGCAAAGGGAAGAGGGGTTGAAGGGGGCTGGTCAGGAGTAAGGGAGGTCCAGAGTCGGGGTGGAGGATGGTATCGCTAAATGACAGAAAGTGTTGTAATAACATCTTAAAACACACTTAATAAAACTGACGATTTCCTATTTAACCTACAGTTAATGGTTGGCCAAGATCCTCTGTGACATCATTTCCTGTCAGGAGCTTAAATATGGCTGCCCCCAGCCCTTAATTACAGACTGATTTACATATGAATAACTCTGGACTGCAGAGACTCACAGATAAATACAGTGGCTCACTCAGATTAGCTTTTTATGGTCTTTCAGACATTAAGAAAACCCTGTTGATGACAGTTCCCTTTAAACTTGTTTTTCATATTGATTGCAGGCTTTGCAAGCCCTCCCTCCTTGGTCCCTTCCCCTAGCCCAGTTTGAACCTCAACCTTATTTTTGCACAGTGTGCTGCTACATTTCCCTAGCTTAATGTGAATACTAGGTAGGTTCCCCTTCCTCTCTCCTACACTATGGTTTCCCTAGCCTCAGTCTCCACCACAGTCACTTTATCTGCCCATTGAAGATGTCAAACTTCTACCCCAGTGCACTGGCCCCCTCTTTTGTCAGGTGAAGACCATCACCTTTGAAGAACATCCTATCCCAGAAGTCCCTGCAGTCACCCACAAAGTAGTACTCCATCTCCTGACACCATCGCTTTAACCACCCATTAAACTCCTTAATCTCATCCCTCCTGGTCTATCTTTCACCCTCTCTTCTCCATACAGGGGGACCTCAGAAAAGGCCAGGGAGGCTGAGTGTGTCTTCAGTCTGTCCTCCAGCCTCTTAAAGTTTTGCTTCACTGCCTCCACAGACTGGTTCCCCAGATTGCTGGTACCCAAGTGTACCAGCATCCCCACCTCCCCCCACCCTCTCCACCATCCTCCCTATCCTGTATGTATCCTGGATGTCCAATGTGCCAGGAAGGCACCTGACCATACCCCTCACATCCAACCCCCCCACCACCCTCTCTACCCCTCGACCAATGAGTCCCTGACCACTATGACTCTCCTGACTGACTTCCTCCTCCTTGTCCCCCCCACAATCCCCCTGGGTGCTACCAAGTTCTCCTAAACATTACCCTTGACTGACTTTAGAGTCCCTTCTAGCAGAGTCAGGTACCTGAGTCTCCTCCTGGGATGAAAGTGATATGCTGCCTGCATGATGTGGAGCTGGTCGACCTCCTTGTGGCTACCACTGCTTCCCTTTCTCCTCCCACTCCTCCTCCCCCCGCCCCACCACTCTCCACCCCCAGACAAATGGGCATCTGGAAGAGTGGGGGTGTGGGGCTTGGGCTCCAGCTGAGCCAGTGACACAGATATTTCTTCACTTGCTGCTACCAGCTGAGCATGGAGCTCTGCAAAAGTCCTGCAGATGTGGCAGTGCCACAACCTCCAGGGCATAATCCTGGAGAAGAGTGCCTCATGGTCACCACAACTGACTAGCTCCCCACTCTACCTTGTCTCCATACTGAACCAATGATAACTATAGACAACTGATAACAACCTATATTCCCTTAACTGCCTAGTGCCTTTTGAGTAGAACCAGACTTGTTACTTCCTATCCTGCTTTACTTCCTGGTTGTCATTCCTAGATTACTACCCTGTACCCCTACCTATCCCATGTAGATAGTTTGGGTAAGGAAGGTGCCTACCACAAGCTTACTGTCTCTCAGTACTATGTCTACAGCACAGCCCCTGTACTCCTAGCCTATATAAGTATTTGACAATTATTCTAATTTGTTTCAGCAGATACTGTACAACACCACAAACTTACAGCATTTATTACACTACAGTGTCATATATTGGAGGTACCCTACAGACTTGCTGAGGGTAAATTGATACTTAGGTGCACCCTCATATACGGAATTGTTGGGTTCCCCTTTTATGTTTGCTTGCGTATGCGCAAGAAACATTATGTGACAGCTTAGGAGAGAAGCAGGTTGTGGAGGTGCGGCAGTGTTACAGCCAAGGGAGGCACTGCATTTGGGGGCTTGGCACTGGTGGACCAATTGAGGCACAGTGTGTCGATGACACTGGTCTCCAAAAAGTGCACCAAGTTCTAACGTTTTCACCACAACAATCAGGGGCTGCCTCGTCATTGCAGCATCAGTCATTGTGCACTCCAAATTTTCAGCATTTCCATTTTATCACACCTACTTATGAGCAGTACAGCTGTCATTTTTCACATCTTACCCAAAATGTGTTTCTGCTCATGTAGTGCACAATGGCGCAGTCAGTGTGTGAAATCGCTGTTTGGGACAGATTAAGAAAATCACAGTGACACTGTTCATGAGCAGGTGTCTTACAATGGCTATGTTGAAAATTTGGTAAAAAAATTCCTAAAAATGACTGTTTTACGAGCATGCATTGCGCAGTTCCTACGCATGCTCGTAAGTTCGCGAATCTGTAACATTTGCACTCCAGATTTTCAACATTGCCATTTTATCACACCTACTTATGAGCAGTACAGCTGTCATTTTTCACATCTCATCCAAAATGTGTTTCTGCGCATGTAGCGCACAGTTGGTGTGCGAAATCAATGTTTGGGACAGATTAAGAAAATCACAGTGACATTGTTCATTAGCAGAGGTTCGAAAATGTTTATGTTGAACATTTGGTGAGAAAAGTTCATAAAATGACTGTGTTACAAGCGTGCATTGCACAGTTTCTATGCACGCTCTTACCTTCGCACATTTGCAATATTTTCACTCCAAATTGCCAACACTGCCATTTGTCCGCACCTCCTTATGAACAGTACAGCTGTCATTTTTCACATCCCGGCCCAAATGTGTTTTTGCACTTCCGGCGCAGACAAGTGCGGTCGTTGTGGGAAATCCATGTTCGGGACACATTAGGAAAATCGCACTGACACTGTTCATTAGCAGAGGTCCTAAAATGGCTATGTTGAAAATTTAGTGACAAAAGTCCATAAACTAGCTGTGTTATGAGCGTGCATTGAGCAGTTTCCACGCATGCTCGTAACTTCGCACATTTGCAATATTTTCACGCCATATTTTCAACATTGCCATTTTTCCACACCTCTTTACGAACAGTAGAGCTGTCATTTTTCACATCCTGGCCGAAATGTGTTTTTGCACTTCCAGCACAGTCGCTGTGGGACATCACTGTTTAGGACACATAACAAAACTCACAGTAACACTGTTCAGTAGCAGAGGTCCTAAAATGCCTATGTTGAACATTTGGTGATGAAAGTCCATAAAATGACTGTGTTACAAGTGTGCGTTGTGCAGTTTCCATGCACGCTTATAACTTTGCACATTTGTAATATTTTCAATCCAGATTTTCCCATTTCCCCACACCTCCTTATGAACAGTACAGCTGTCATTTTTCACATCCTGGTTGAAATGTGTTTTTGCAGTTCCGGTGTAGAATACCGTGGTTGCTGTGGGAAATCAGTGTTCAGGACACAGTAACAAAATCACAGTGACACTGTTCATGACCACAGGTCGTTAAATGCCTATGTTGAAAATCTGGTGATGAAACTCCATAAAATGACTGTGTTACACGCATGCATTGTGCTGTTTCCATGTATGCTCGGACGTGCAAGCATTTTTAATATTCCCACTACACATTTTCAACATTGCCATCTCTTCTTACCTCCCTATGGATGGTACAGCTGTCATTCTTCACATCCTGCCCGATCTGTGTTTTCATACATGTGGTGCAGAATGGCACTGTCACTGTTGGAAGTCAGTTTTCAGGACACATTGACAAAATCACACTGCCACTATTCATGACAAGAAGTCCCAAATGCTTTCATGAGGTGGGGTCACAAAAAGGCCATGTTCAAAATTTGCACTGTGAATACCAACAAATGCCTGAGGCATTACAGTTTCTAACCATAACGTCCCACCCTGTACTGACTGACAGGCATCGGGGTGTGCTTTTACATTGCCAACTGTACTGCTCATGCCATCCCACCTCCACTCCCCAGCCACTGACAGGCATTGAGGTGTACCTTGGACTCATCTGCCCCAGACTTCATCCCATTCTCTTATGCTGCACCCATTTCAACGTATGTCCTTATGGAATGGGGTGACTGTAAAGCCAAACACCCTAAAGCACAGCTCAACACGTGTCAGTGTCTGTAGAATAGGGTAAGGTGACATGGCGTGACCGTCATGGGTGACGACCCAAAACCTTACCCCAAATCCTGTCCGTCTCTACGGGATGGAGGTGGGGTTCGTGTGAAGTTCAGTACTTCACTGCCATTCCTATTCGCATCTGTCTAACTCCTGCATTTCTAATGCTAATACCAGCAAGCAAACATTCGGCATTGACAAATGCTTGTTTCTTCAGGATTGCTGACTACAACAGCCGAGGCTTGCCTGATCCCCTCGGGGCAGAGTGTCCTGTGGACTATCTGTGGACAGCCTGCCCACTTCCTAACAGCAGGTGTTCCGCTCCTGCTCTGTGCCACTGACGCGATGGGACACAAGCGTGATGGGACACGTTGATAACAAGTGCTAACTAGAGTGAAGTGTAAATGTAGACAGTTGCTTCACTTCTGCCATAAGCCACACACTACAGTTAACAGCTATCCCCCTCAGCTAACTGCAGGGACAATTTTCAGCTGCCTTCCCACAAGTCATACCAGCACAATGCTAAATACCGTGCCTTTTGTTTTGCATCGGATGCCCTCCTCGTGGGCTCAGCCCTCACCCCCCGGACCCACCACTTAGTCCCCCCCAGGGACTTACCTCGGGTGGAGATCCTGCCGGGCTTGATCCCCAGGGTGGGTCCACTGAGCAGACATGATCCCCAGTGGATGACTGAACCAGTTGTTACATCGTTACTGGGATGCCTCCCTGGCTTGCCCCTCGGGCAAGCCACGTGGTCAAGCCACCACCTGGAACACTAGACTTGGTCCCAAGCTGAGAGCCATGGGCAGGGTCAGGAGGAGTGGGGCACCGCTCCAGGGGCCAGCCTCTTTCAGATGCTCTGATCCCTGTACAGGAGGCATGGTGTGCAGTGATGTAATGGTGCCAAAGCACCAATGTCTGGAACACCTACCAGCACTGTAGGTTCCAGCAGCTGCTCCCCCCGGCCTCCACCAGAGGTCAGTCATGTGCTGGATACACTCCCACCCTTCTCCCAAGAGGAGGGGAGCAGTTTATCAGATGCTCAATCCCCCCCCCCCAGCCACCCAGCCCACTGATGCCTTGGGTCCGTGTCTGAACCTGGAGTGTCAGCATCGCAAGCAGAAGCCCTATTGGTGCACCAACAGGCTGGCCAGTACTGTACTTTTTATACCCTGACTGAAGGTCCCAGTGCACCTAGCAGACCCTGCTCTATTTACCCCCAAGTTACAAATGTTCTAGCTGCCTCCTTGCTCTGATAGCAAGAGCTAACTAAAGGGAAGTTTAAATGCAGACATCTGCTTCACTTCTGCCTAAGGCACAACCCCAGTTAACAGCTATTCCCCCAGCTAACTGCAGGGACATTTTTCGCCTGCCTTCCCTCAACTCAGACCAGCACACTGCTAAGTACTGTGCTTTTTATACCTTTTAGACTGAAGGTTCAACTTACCTAGCAGACCCTACACTTCTAATGTAGTATCTGTCTGCTTACCCCCAGTTACAAATGTTCTAGCTGCCTCAGTCTGCTGCCCCCTTGCTCTGATCATTATCACTGTTGTTCATGCCACTCTGCTGCTTTTGTGATTAACAATGATGTTCCTACTGTTAGCCTGTGTGCACCGTTATATATTCATTCCTTCATGTATGTTGCTTTCACTTATTGTGACCTTCTAATTTTGTTTTAATGTGTAACTACTATTGATGATGTAAGTTTCTAATTCTCTCAGGTCGTGCCTGAAAATAGGCACATGTGTGTCTAGCGTATCTTACCTGATATCAAAAACATATACGCATATAAACAATGTGCTCTTTACCAGACAGCAATAAAAGAAGAAATATACCAAAACTGTTGAAAAGAGGGCAGGATTTTTAAACCAGACCTGTCTGCTTCTATTTTCAAAGCTGACTGCCATTCACTACGTTTCGAGGAGCAAAGAAGGCGTTAGTCCATGATCCACTCCTGTTAGGACAAGACGTAATAGTCCAAGTTTTCTGTTGCGGAAATATGCTTATCCAGATTTTTCTTAAAACTATCCTTAGTTGGACTAATTATCTCATCCAGTGGTAGTCTATTTCAGAGATTTGCCGTTCTGACAGAATAATAATATATTCTTTTTTTTTTTGTGCGAAATCTATCTATTTTAGTTTGAAGTGGATGACCTCTGGTGTTAAAATGATAATTTTTGTATTCAGTATTTAATGTTATCATTAGGGAGAGGTCATTTAGGATATTGTAGTATAAAATTAGATCACCTCTGGACCTTCAGAATTCCAAACCATGTAGGCCTACATTGGTTAATCTATCCTTATAACTTAGAGTTTTTATTTTTAGTGATTTAGTGTAACGCTTTTGCACCCTCTCCAATTTAAGAATATCTGTCTTTGTAAACGGATTCCACAGTTGACTTCCATAATCTAGTATGGGTCTGACATATGATAAATAAAGAGGCATCAAAACTTCTGCTTTGTGACTCTTAACATTTCTCTTTATTGCCAATATTGTTTTGTTTGCCTTAACGATGACCGAGCTACACTGCAAACTAAAATTAAGGTCATTATCAATGATTATGCCAAGATCTTTTTCAGAATTTTTGTTTGGGTAAGGTGCATTGTTTATTATGTATGTATGTATGTAGTATGTATGTATGTATGTGAGGGATTGCATCTCCCAACATGTAATACACAGCATTTGTCAGAATTTAAACGCACACCCCAAGTTGAGGTCCAAGTTGAAATTGAGTTTATATCGTTTTGTATCAGTTCAGTTTGCTCTGTGCTACCACATGGTCCACAAAGTTTGGTGTCATCTGGATATTTAACGATAGAGTTTTCTACGTTGTCGTCTCCGTTGTTAGATCGCCTATTGGATGTTCTTGTAGTTTGGATGTAAAACGTGGGACTTGCATCAAGAACATGATGCAAGTGCTATTAATTTGATACGCACATCATTTTCCGTCTCAAGCACCCCTTGTTTTACACAAGTTGATGCAAATCATGAAAACTGCTGTGAAAATGAGGGTCACTTTGAAAATAGGTCTCAAGAGTTTTGGAGCTATCAGGCTGACACCGATGGAAAACGCATTTATGTCTGCATCTGCTCCTTTGGAAAATCCCCTCCAAGATCCTTCAGAAAAGAACCGCTTTACACACAGGGCTGAATATGTGACTTAAGACAGAAGCAACTTACTAACAGTTATGAAACTACTGACACCTACATTGCGAAGCAAAAAAGTTACCGTACAAGACAGTGAAGGCACAAACAGGAGCAGTGAAACAGCCAGGCGGCTCCTTTCTGAAATATAGAAAATGTGATAGTAGAAAAAGGCTCATTGGCATATCTGGTCTAACGACCCTGCCTGAGATGTGTGTGACGCTGCCCTGGTGGCCATCCATCCTTTCATTACTCTCCACTGCTCTGTCATCTGATTTTTTCAGACCCCTGAGCCTTTCACACCCTAGTTTGAATCCCACCACTGTTTTAGCACAAACCTTCTCACTAGGCAGTTTGTTCCAGCAGTCTATCCCTTTCTCTAAGAAAAGTACTTCTGGACATCCCTTGTTCTGAACTTCTCCCAGCCTGCTTCAGAGGATTACCCCTTACACTTGTCTTTGTACTCAAGAACAATTCATTTCTGTTTATCCATTACATCAGTCTTGCACTCACGGAGTCCAAGGAACAAAGTGGGCACACAAAATCAGACCCGCCCCCTGTTGAAGCCCTTGTGTGGGTTGAAGTGCTGGGGCTGAGGGTGCTTATTCCAGTTTACCCTGTTTATCTCAAGGAGATAGTTGCACTTTTCTGTCAAGTAGCCCCTCTTCCTCCATGTTTCCAGGGTATAACCTCTCAACGGTCTCCCATAGCCCCTGGTCCATTTTGGGCCACCCTGCTCTGCACTGCCACCACTCTGTCACAACCTTCCATAGGTGCAGGCTCTGGAACCTTGCTCAGTACTCCATCTGGAGTGAACCAGTGACCTACACAGCTAAAGAATTACCTCCCTGCTTCTGCTGCTAATCTCCCTTCCCATACATCCCATTATCCTGTTAGCCCTACCCACTGCTCTGTTGCAGTGGGCCGATGCTTTCAGGCTGTGCAAGATTATTATCCCCAGATCTCTTTCCACCGCAATCCTCCCTATTGCAACCCCTCCCACCAGGTGTTACATTTTCAGGTTTTTGCTTCTGATGGGCATTCCCTTGCATTTTTTGGCACTGAATTTCAGCTGCTATATCCTGGATCATTTCTATTTTAGCTTTTCCAAGCCCTTCCTCATTGTTCTGACCAGTTCCTCACTGTCTACTGCAGATATTAGTGCTGTCTGCGAAGACTCAGATCTTTCCCCTGGCCTCATATCCCTATCCTTATCCCTATGTTGCAGGTTTTGTCCAATAAACTCTAAACAGCAGTACTGTTACTTGTTCAGGTTTGATGTGCAAGTGTAACAAGCATTAGAAGGCTGTCATATGGATAATTTAGTACACAGATCCGTTGTGGGTATACCTTATGTTTAGTAAAACAGATTCAGGAATATGACCACAGCACATGTGCGAGGAGCAGCCACAAACATGCAGCCTATCTACAGTATAATAGGGGTAGATTGTTAGCAGAAGGCTTTCATCTGCAATAAAAGCAATTTATCTCGGTGCCTGCCACAATAGAATCATAAATGAGATACAGGTAATATATTTTTATTGCAAACTTGAGTTTTTTTTGCCGAAATTGAATTTCCTGTTATCACTTTCGGTATATGCTGCATATGACTGAGGCACACACACACACACACACACACACACACACACACACACATATACACACACACACACATACACACACACATATACACACACACAGGCATACTCACTGTACACTTTTTTTCAAGCATCCGTTTAAAACTATATGCCATTTCCTTACGTTTATTATTCTGTTTTGCAGTTGCAGATACTAGTGGAAGAGAATATAACCATACTGTTTTTCAAAAGGGCCATCTGATGGTCGTACAGGCGGTTTAATTTAGATTATTTATTAATTAGGACATGGACTTTAGTATATAACCTTGCTTTCAAATAAGATGAGGCATTGTTCTTTCAATTCAAAATAATACATAACTGCCCCCAACCGGGGGGGAAGGGGAGGAAGGGTGCAGCACTTTGAAAAAGTGTGTACAAAACTACAATTTCTGTCTATACTCTTGCACAGACATGAACACGCACACACACATGCACACACCATATTATTTCTCTCATCTAGAATAAACGTACCTTCGCCTCATTAGGCTCTGCGATGACTGGCTGCTTAGCTGGTACTTTCCATAGTAAGTCATCCATTAAAAGAACAATTGTTTTTTGAAGCAGTGCCTTAAAGCTCAGAACCGATGCAGTTTTTCTTTGTTGGGGTGGTGCATGAATGGAAATGTTATACATAATGCTTTTTTTTTTAATTAGAAGCTTTATTTATTTATTTATTTATTTATGTTTTTGTTTTCATTATGAGGAGGCTAAAGGTTGTCTAGTGATTAGAGCTCCCCAGCTTAGGAACTGGGAGGTCATAGGTTCTAACCTTGCTAGAGCCAAATACTCACTGGTGACCTTGTGCAAGCTCATACAGATCAAAAGAAATTTAAAATACATGTTTGAATTTTTATTGCTAGCATGCCCTTGGAGCAGAAACTGTGTTTAAGTAAAGTAGAACGTTCCTCAGTCTTACGAAGGGGTTGTGACAACATGCTGTTTTCACTGCTGACCTTTTTCTGGTTTCCGAGGCCAGCAATGCATTAATGATGTCACACCAGTCCTTCGTCCCTCTTTCCACCCCAGCCCTCTGTGAAAACTTCTGTGGATTGACTCGAAGGGAAGGTATGCCTCTTTGCAGATGACACCAAGATCTGCAATAGGGTTGACACTCCAGTGGGGGTGGAGCAAATGAGGAGATTGCTTGAGAAACACCCCCCAACCCCCCAACCAGGCTGATCTTTAAGGTGTGAACAGGCCCATTTCCGTTACTTTGTCTCCCACCCCCATTTATAATCCATTTCATTTCATTTCATTTTTACTTTTTATACTTATAAATCCAAATGAGCAAACTGCCCGTTTTCATTGGAGACAAGTTTAAAACTAAAAAACACACAAAAATTAACAAACAAACATAATACAAACAAAACATTCAATCAATAAAATACAATACATAAAAGTATGTCATGTTTCCAAAGATAGCCACTGTTCCCCACTTAGAATTTAAATATTAACAGCATAATTCAATGTGTATGCTTTATATTTAATCTCACTCCTAAAATTAAGAAATCTACAATGCATTTCTTCAAGGGTACAATTAAAAATCATATTCTTTCTTTAATTCCCTCATCTCACTCATATTGAAGTTCTGACCTTGATATAGCTCCATTTTTCAGGGTGAACAAATGAACAGATTCCCATCATTAAATCTTGCCATTTATTGATCCTGGCTTACTTATCAATAACAGAAATGTTTGATCCTGGGAATGATTTCCTCCAACAATAACTTGCTTTGCAAAATAATCTCTGAAGTTAATGACTCCTCTACTAAACCATCAACTTAACTTCTACACCACCCAGGACCTAGCCTCTTTTAGAGATGGGTCACTACCCTACCCAACAAAACAGGGGGCAGTAAGAACGTTTTTTCAGGTTTCCGTAACTGATATGTAATGGCCAAGAGGTGCGGTCACAGCGAAGGGGCACAGTTGTGAGTGGTGAAGGAGCATGGTTGTGGTGAGGGGGGGGCCCAGATTTCTCTTGGGCCTAGGGCCCCAGGTTGCTTTAATCTGGCCCTGCCTTGAAAAGGGAGAGTGTCTGCTGGGATGCTCAATTTACCGCCCCCTTCCCCGCTGGCCCCTTGACTGCTCAAGCATTTTCCCAAAAAACAGGTTGTCAGCATCACAAGTGGCAGCCCAGCCAGTGGTGTAACAAGGCACTTAATATATCTGTTTTTACTAAGAGGAAAAGTCTACTGTGACAAAAACAACATCATGCTTTTTCCCCCACAGAAAGTTGTGGCTCTGAGCACTCAAGGCAGAGATAGCAGTGACAAAAATACAACTTCGGGGCACGCTTCAATATTAGTCTTTATAAATAAAAAGTATTTCATTACAGTGACACATCAACAGTGAAAATAACCTAAAGTAACTGTTATATTTACACTGATCTTTAACCACCCAGTTCTGCAGTCCGTCCAGCTGTGGAAACTGGGTTGAAGTAGGACCCCAATGAAAACAAGATGTGTCTCATGGGCTACGCTGGGTAAAGGAGCTTTCTGTGGTTTGCTAATGTTACATATCCCTACAAATACAGTACTACAGTACATCACTTCTCATCCATTAATGAGGCTAGTATCATCATGCAGAAAGCATACAGTAACTTTCATTAAGGTGTCTGTTTTAAAAGAAAGTATGAAATTGTATATAAAGTAGCACATGGAAGTTTATCTTCTCTGTAGTCTAACCATTTTGACCTTTGATCTTACAGAGGTGCCTCTGGCTGTTCTGTCCTATAATTTAGTTCTCTTCATTAATACTTCCTGGAGCAGTTCCTTTATGAAGGCGATGCTTTGCTAATGATAGTGCTGACCTCTTTAATAATGTCAGCTTGCTTTGACTTTCGATTCACTTGCGAGTTTCACCACTGTCGATTCCTAAACTTTTTGATTTAATAATAAAATACTGCCTAAGTTTGTTAGTGGGAGTCAGAAAGGAGTGGGTCGTCTCTTTAGGTCCTGCAAGACTGGGCCAAGTTCAGGTCAACCCATGGGTCTGCCCCCTCTGCTTGGGCAGATGCAACTTCCACCACAGCTAGGACTCAAATCTGGGACTTTGAGTCCTGAAGTCAGCAGCTCTAACCATTCAGGTAAAAGGACACGGTTCTTAGCAGGGAGGTTAGCATGCTCTTATAACTTTCACACTTGCTGTTTTATAGATTGCCACTAGAGGTCTCTTCTGCCGCTGTTAAAATTACTCAGCACTACTTTGATGTTACGCATATCTTTGTTTTTATTTCCATTCCCTTCTCTAAGCACCCCCTCCCACATCATGGCTGCACATCGTGGTGTCGTGGGAAGAACACAGCAGCGTGTGGTCACCCAAGCTACCAAGTGCACCTCCACTGGCCCACCACCAGGAGCTGCTCAAGAAACATTGCACACCACACCATCCTTCCTGGGGGAAGAGAACATTTGCAAGGATGCTCCTTGCTTTCCCCACCAGTCTCCGCTCTAGAAGTCCTGGATGTGAGTCTTGAACCTGGGTCACCAGTGTGCTGAGCAGGCACCTCACCGCTCTGCACCACAGAGCCAGCCGACAATATTCTTATGTACATTGTGTATTTACTACAACATTTTTCACCACTAGCTGTCACTGCTTTGCACAACAATCCTTTCCTTACCAATAACAGAGTCTAAACCCTGCAAACCCAAGATCAGGTCCGGTACTAATCTGTTTCTATTTTTTTCTCATTCCCCTTGAATGCTGCTCCTCTCTGTGTCTCTCTGTTTCTGCTGCTGTCTCTGTCTCTCTCTCTAGCTTCTCTATCTCTCCTTCAGATGAGACCTTAAACTGAGCTCCCTTCTGCCCATCTCTGATCACAATCCAGTGGAAGTTAAAGATCCCATGGCACTTGTCGAAGAAGAGTAGGTCAGTTTTCCCTGTGTCATTGCTAACATTAATGTCCTCATCAATAAAAGAAGTCCATGTAACCCCCCACCGATGCACCTAAAAACTATTATCTGAGTTTAGTGTGCTTTTCCCAGTCAAACAAAATTAGAAGGAAGTAAAATATATAATTATTAGTCCACTTTTCCCCCTTTTTGTCCCATTTGGCTGTCCCTGTCCTCCACCCTGACGTTAGAACCAATGCTTCCATACCCTTCCTCTGACAGGGAAAAGAAGTGAGCATCTGCCTTCACAACCGATACCACTCTGGTGTCGGCCAGCAGGGGGAGTGCTGAGCAGCCAGTGCCTTCCCTCACTCCCTGGAGCTGAGTGATGGCCTCACCTTTCTTTTTTTTTAATTTATTCTTATTCCCCTGTCTCACTGACCCCTCTGATATCCTTGCGCTTTGTGGGCAGCCCCCCAAACCCCTCTGGTTGTGGTCACTCACCTCCATGGAGCTCTGACTATGCCCCCCAGGTAGGGTCAGTATGGTGTTAGTCCCCCGAAATTCAGCATTTCGTCAGGTGAGCACTACGATCTGGTGGGCGATGGAGGCTAAGGGAGTTCCAACGGGCCATCATTGTGGAGGTGATTGGGCCATTTTACGTAGTTTCTTCCTTCCCCTGGGGACTTCATATACGAGGACATCAATGCAAGCCCTGCACGTGCCTGTGTGTGCATCCACCTGCCGACATCAGCAACATCCCCTTCCTCCCACCCACCTGTCAACACACTACCACCTGTGGTCACCCAGGTAGCAGTAGTGCGATGGAGGACAGAACCCTAAAATTCCCCCTGGCTAACCCCCTGATGCCCTCACCTTTGCCTGGGTCCCCCTGCTAGCTCCAGCCTTGAATTCTGTTTATTGCACACAAACCACATACTCCCATGAGGCAGTGTAACTGACTGCTGCTGCACTACTAGACCTACACAGGTACATCCCTTCCATTTGCTGGGTGTACTACTATCAGGCTATGTTTTTTACTCAGAGATTAGAGAGCATGTGGAACTAATTGGCAGAGAGTGCAGTGTGAGGTAGCTGTATAGGGATATTTGTTTTTATTATAGTCTTTTACCCCTTGCTCCCTCCCTGCCCCCTCTACTGAGGGCCTTCCCCAGCCCAGTTACCCACCCCACCCCATCCCTGGGACTTACCCTTGTTGCCATCAAAACTTGCCCCTCATGGCTAGATTGGAGGTGACTTGCCCCTACATCCTCGAAGCAAGATTCATTGTGGTGGTCAGTCAGTGGAGCCAGACCTATGGGATTGCCATTCATCATCCTGCAGGGTGGTCATCCTTCATCCTGCAGGGGGGATGTCTTTCATCCTGAAGGAGGGCCATCCTTCATACTGCAGGAGGGCAATCCTAGACCCTACAGGAGGACAATACTTTGTCCTGTAGGAGGGCCATACTTCATACTGTGGGAGGGTCATCCTTCCTCCTGGTGGAGGGCCATCCATCATCCTGGTGGAGGGCCATCCTTCATCCTGCGAGTGGGTCCTTCTTCATCCTGTGGGAAGGCCATTTTTCATCCTATTGGAGGGACATCTTTCATCCTGCAGGATGGCCATCCTTCATCCTGAAGGAGGGCCATTCTTCATCCTGCAGGAGGGCCATCCTTCATCCTGTGGGAGGGTCATTCTTCATCCTGCAGGAGGGCCATCCTTCATCCTGGTGGAGGACAATGCTTCATCCTGCGTGGGGGTCCTCCTTCATCCTTCTGGATGGCCATCCTTCATCTTGCAGGAAGATCCTCCTTCATCCTGGTGGAGTGCCATCCTTCATCCTGTAGGAGGGTCATTCTTCATCTTGCAGGAGGGACATCTTTCATCCTGGTGGAGGGCCATCCTTCATCCTGCGGGAAGGCCATCCTTCATCCTGCAGGAAGATCAGCCTTCATCCTGATGGAGGGCCTTCCTTCATCCTGTTGGAGGGTCATTCTTTATCCTACAGAAGCGTCATCCTTCATCCTGCAGGAGGGCCATCCTTCATCTTGCAGTAGGGCCAGCCTTCATCCTACAAGAGGGCCATCCTTCATCCTGCTGGAGGATTATCCTTCATCCTGGTGGAGGGTGATCCTTCATTCTGCAGGAGGCTATATTTCATTCTACAGGAGGGCTATCCTTCATCCTGGTAGAGTGCCATCCTTCATCCTGCCGGAGGGTCATTCTTCATCCTGGTGCAGGGCCATCTTTCATCCTGCAGGAGGGCCGTCCTTCACCTTGCATGGCCAGGATGTTTTTTCTACCATTGTTTTCTCCCCTTGGGAACATCAGCATGCAATGATGCAGAGCATCATGCTGATGTCCCCTGTCCTTCTGGGCCTCCCAATTGCCATGACACCTGCCCTATGCTAGGTGTCAGGTATATCGTTGGAGCCACAACACTCCCTTCCTGAGAGAGAAGCGCAATCCTCTGGATGCCCGATCCTCCCCCCTCTTATCTAGCCTTGGCAACTCAAGTTTTCTCCCAGACCTGGGTCACTGGTGTGGCCTGTGGTAGCATTATCGCCATGTCCCAGGCCAGAGTATAGGAACTTTTAAAGTTGATTTGAGTGAGTTCTTTAAAGAAAATAACACTTCAGGTTACAAACTGGAAGCAAACTCAGAGGATATACAGTACAGTAGTTTTTATCAACCCCATGAATGATAATGTGCTATACCTGGGAAGAACAGGTGGATCCATTGAGCTTTGGGTTCCCAGACATTCCTACCACAGGTGGGTTTCCTCTCCTCTGTACCAGAATCATAATGAAAACATTACTACGTACACCAGAGCATTATAGCTATGACAAATCACATGACAGGTACATCCCGCTCATATTGCAGGGGGCCAGACTAAAGCTACATGGTATTTTTCTCTGTCTTGAATCCTAAGTTGAACGTTGTTCATATTGTTTAGCCAAATCCACTTTTTGTATGCCAACAAGCATGGCTTGTAGCAGCTTTTGCAGTCATGCTTACTCTTATCTGTGTTTACTAAAGATTAGGGTTACATTTACTCGGTGTGGTTTGGTTCTGATGTCATTGCTGATGTCAGTATTGGGGCTAACTTGGAGTAGGTTTGCAGACCATGGAACTGTTAGTTCTGTGTTGCAGTCAACTTAATTAGTTCTGGCTGAGGTGTGTGTGTTTGAATGCAACTTGAGTGGAAAGTGTACCAATTGCAGCTAGCTGTACATGGGGGTGGATGGGATCTGCACTAATGTAGAATTCATATATAGAGTGATACACAACAAAGACATGCATTGGTGAATTGTTTAATGTTTGCTTGCATGTTGTAGATGATTTCCTTATTCTTTCTCACTACAGTTTGTTATTCCATTGCTAAGCAGCGGATAATATTGCACCAAACACCCACTTGTCTACTTAATTTTTCCTAATTGCAGGATATGCAATACCAGAGAAAGTAAGTCTGTCCAGAAACCTTATGTCCAACCATGGGAACCTATTGCTTAGTGGTAGAGCAGTGGAACAAAGTTCTGGGAGCCTAGGTTCAATTCCTAGCAGGTTACATTATTTCTTCTCATTACAGTTTATGATGTATAAGAGAAATTGCTTACTAAGTGAAAAAGGATAAGTCTCTGCAATATTGAGTTTTTTTTACAATTGTTTTATAGGAAAGCCCAACAAAAATGTAGCATTTTGATCCCAGTTGGGTCCTGCTTTTACTCATTTTGACAGTATAGTTACCCAGAATCCCAAATTAATAAATACAATAAAAACATCTTCACGTGAACTTTCAGCAGCAGTGGAGGGTGGGGCCACCAATAAACAAAAATGCAGTGCCCATAGAAATACAAATCAAGCCCGATAGCAACTAACAGGTGTTTTTTGTGGCATGTGAAATATGATAGACTACATCAATGACAACCCCAAGGCTTGGAATCCAAGCTGATTCTTCAGTAGAAACACAGTTTCAGCCTGCTTAGTCCCAGTCATTCAGATGGTGGGTACCCAAGGTGGTGAGAGGTAGATCATTGCTGGTCATTATCCACCATTCTGCCTGCCATATATCCACAAGCTTTTTTTTGGGGGGGGGGGTCAGGTACTGCACCATGGGTGGAGGGTGGTGGTTGCTGAGCGGATGGACTGAGTTGGGGAGGGAGGGATGTCATTTATTTTACAACAGGAGTCAGGGTAGAGGGTACAGTTGGATTACTGGGGTAATTTCTTTTCGCACTGGGGATCAGGGTATAAAGGGCGTACCACTGGACTACTAGGGTATAGCAATATTGTAGCGACCCGAGACTTTAGGGAGAACCCTCAGAAAAAAAATCCAGCATTTTGTAGAGGTAGAGGACAGGAAGCATAAGCAAACCATAATAAGTTATAAAATTCCCAAGTAACATTTTTTATTATTATCAATAACAATAAAATAACAAAGCTATATAGGATAGCTCTTTACAAAGGCATGACAAACAAAAATCCTTCATTTAGTCTCTAAAATCTCAATCTCTCTCTATCTATCTGTCTAGACCAAACCTTGATCTCTTTCTTTGAGAAGTCTTCATCTGTCAGTTTAACCTCTGCATCCTATTCTTGTAAGTTTCGTCTCCTGTTTTTCACAAAATGCAACACAACTTTTCATTGACCTTCCTGTGAGCAGCCTGAAGAGTACATCTAGTGTTATTTACAGGGTGCAGCCAATTAATACATTCTGTCCCAGGGCTGATTTCCTGCTGATAATTCTGTTAACAAGGTTGTGAAAGGTCAAAAGGTTTCTTGAGGTCATCAGCCCCCTGTGTCCCAAACTGCTAACTTCGCTAACACATAGGTAGCTGTCTGTAATCATTTCAACAATACAGTTATATACATTTGCAAACCAAGAATTCCAGTTTCACATAAATGTATATTTTTTAACCACAGAGAAGCAAGGGGAGAAAGAAAGAAATAGAACAGCAAGTAAAGGAACGGAGACAATAGGGTGAATTGTTGGAACCATATGAGTGGCCAATTCCTGGATACCACAAGGAAAACTGGATTGTGCAATCAGACAGGCAAGAGTCAGACAAGTGGCAGAATAGGAGTGGAGAAAAACAGAGCCTAGCTTTTAACTCCCTCTGCATAACAAATGGGACAGGGTCTCACCCAACCCTGTCACACAGGCAGAGTTCAGTGGAACAAAACATTGCTTTACTTGAGCTCCAAACAAGGGTTCAAAGTAGTTTACTTTTGCAGAGCAAAAATAAATACAAAGCAAAACTTTTTAGCTTAATTCAGTTCCTCCAGTTCACAGCAGTCTCTCTCTCTCTCTCTCTCTCTCTCTCTCTCTCTCTCTCCCCCTCCCTTCCTCTGTATCTCTCTCACATTTGTGCTTCACTCCCGCAGGGAATTCCAGGCTTCCATGCCTCCGTTACAGACTGCCTTTAAATGGCCAGGTCACAAATCAGCAGAGCTGAGTTTCAATTCCTCCTGTGTTCCTGCTAGTCTCAGTAGAGAGGGGGTGTCTCAAGTGAAGGTTATATAGACCATTTCACAATAGGGATCAGGGTGATTGAGGGGGGTACCATTAGAATGCTAGAGATTTATACATTAGTGTATGGTGATCGGATGAGGGTTGGGGCAATGGCTGATGCGCTTCACAATGTCTCCATGCATACACATGCAAGGAAGCACTGTGCAGAGCTGCTAATGACCACATGATGCTATGCAAATGGTCTCTTAGCACCTTGCATGCATATGTGGTCATTCTCAGGCAGCTCTCCGAATATGACACACAGGAACAAAGGCATTACTTTGTTTGGGATGGGCTACCCCCCTTTACTACTGTGTGTTTGTTGCCAACAGGGGACTCTGGTGCCCTATGCTTATTATGCAGTTTGTATGGCACTACCGCACACCTGCTGCCTTATAAATATACCTCCCAGATGACTAGGTGTTATTTCACATGGCTAAAATGGCCATGTCTGAATATGGGGGCTGCGACTTCTAGTAGGTGTTTACTGTGAGGTTGGGTATTCAGTAACCATCATTTAAAAATTAAAAATGTGAGCCGGTCTGGTGGCACTGAGGGTCGAGGTGCTGGATGCCACACCTTGTGCTACACCGGTGACCCAGGTTCGGGAATGACCTCGGGTCGCCGGGGTGCCAGCACGGGGTTGGGGGTGGCAGCAGGATTGAGCATTGGCTCTCCTCTCCTCTCCCAGGGAAGGGGTGGGGTCACCCACCTGTAGTCCCACCATCACTGAATGGAAGTTTGGTGTTGGCACAGATGGTCAATGGCACAACTGGAAGGGAGGGGCATCCTGAATGGCGTGCACGTGCCTCCACACACATGCTCTATGTCAGGGATGCATTGGTGTAGGGGCTGGAAGAAAACCAGCAAAAACCCAGAAACTACATATGAAAAAATAAGCATTTGTCAATTCTGAATGTTGCTTGCCTATATGTGGTGTATAGGTATTTGGAAGTGAAAGTGCCAATCCTAAGAACTAAGAACCCCCCACCAAGACATCCATTGTATTACAGCAATCATAACAGCATAGCTCAGTACTTAGTTCAGTCAGAGAAATAAACAGAACAACTAAATCTGTATTATTACAGCAATCCTAAAAGTATCCAGTCATTGCTTTGTGTCCACTCCAGAGACCCTGCTGTAATATAGGACCACAGAGGACCCTGGGTGGGAGGGTGTGCAACTCTAAAGTTCCGGCAGAGCTCCATTGAGCTCACTCACTCCCTCTCACTCGCTCGTTCTATTTCTCCTGATGCTGCAGGCTGCCCTTTTGTACTGGGCTCCTGCTTGCATTGACTAATTTTTCTGCTCACAAAGAAATCTGCAGCTGTCCCGACAGAGCTCCGTTAAGCTCGCTCACTCCCCGTCTCTCACTCACTCATTCTGTTTCTCCTAGAGCTGCAGGCTGCCCTTTTGTACTGGTCTTCTGCCTGCATTGGCACTTTTTTAGCCCACAAAGAAATCTGCAGCAGTCCCAACAGAGTTCCGTTGAGCTCGCTCGCTCCCCCTCTGTCACTCGGTCGTTCTGTTTCTCCCGGCGCTGCAGGCTGTCCTTTTGTACTGGGCTCCTGCCTGTGTTGGCACCTTTTGCTGCCCATGAAGACATTCACAGCTGTCCTGATAGAGCTCCGTTGAGGTAGCTCACTCTCCCTCTCTCAATCGCTCATTCTGTTTTTCCTGGCACTGCAGGCTTCCCTTTTGTACTGGGCTCCTGCCTCCATTGGCGCCTTTTTCTGCCCACAAATAAATCTACAGCAGTCCCGACAGAGCTCTGTTGCGCTCACTCACTCCCCCTCTCTGTCGCTCATTCCGTTTCTCTCGACACTGCAGGCTACCCTTTTGTACTGGGCTCCAGCCTGCGTTGGCGCGTTTTTCTGCCAACAAAGAAATTTGCAGCCATCCCGACAGAGCTTTGCTGAGCTTACTCACTCCCCCTCCCTCACTCGCTCATTCCATTTCTCCGGCCGCTGCGGGCTGCCATTTTGTACTGGGCTCCTGCCTGCATTGAAGCCTTTTTCTACCCTCAAAGAAATCCGCAGCAGTCCTGACAGAGCTCCGTTGAGGTCGCTCACTCCCCCTCCCTCACTCGCTCATTGTTTCTCCCAGCACTGCAGGCTGCCCTTTTGTACTGGGCTCCTGCATTCTGCCCACAACGAAATCTGCAGCAGTCCCGACAGAGCTCAGTTGAGCTCGGTCACTCCCCCTCTCTCACTTGATCTCATTCTGTCCCAAACACTGATTTCCCAAAGCGACTGTGCTATTCTGCGCTGGAAGCGCGAAAACGTATTTCGGCCAGGATGTGAAAAATGACAACTGCACTGTTCATAAGGAGGTGTGAAAAAATGCCAGTATTAAAAATCTGGCGTGAAAATATTACTAATTTGCGATGTTACAAGGGTGCGCAGAAACTGCAACGCATGCTTGTAACACAGTTATTTTAGGAACTTTCATCACAAAATTTTTAACATAGGCATTTTAGGACCTCTGCTCATGAACAGTGTCACTGTGATTTTCTTAATGTGTCCGAACACTGATTTCCACAGCAACGCTTTATTCTGTGCCGCAGCGAAAACACTTTCGCCAGGATGTGAAAAAATGACAGCTGTACTGTACATAAGGAGGTGCAGAAAAAATGCCAATATTGAAAATCTGGGTGAAAAATATTGCAAATTAAAAGTTACGAGCATGCGTATAACTGCAATGCTGCACGTCAAAACAGTCACTTTTTTATTTTTTCCGCCAAATTTGCAACATAGGCTTCTTGAGAGCCCACCTCACAAACACTGGCAGTGTTGTTTCATTATTCGGTCCCAAAAGGTGATTCCATGCAGTGACTGCGAAATCACCTTTCGGGACTGAATAATGCCATGACAGTGGCTGAATTCATGAGGAGGGGTCCCAATAACTCCGTGTTGAAAATTTGGTGCCAAAATTCCCAAAAATGCCTGAGATATGCACCAAAGTTAAAAAAAACCTATTTATGCCATTATACAGCTTACCAGCATTTCCTCAGTTCACGGTCGGCTTTGAAGAATGCAGACATGTTCCTGATCCACGAAGATGCCGTCACATGGGCTCCGGAGGTAAGTATGGGGTGGGAGGATGTGGGGAGGCAGGGCACGTGGAGGGTGGGCGCGGGTTGGGAGGGGGCAGGAGACCGCGGGGGACCGCTTTTTAACAGGTTTAAATAAAAAACAAAAAACATTATGGAACGGGTTTCTTTTCAGGCATTTAACATCGCTGGGTGGGCTTCAGCGTGCCACCTGAGCGTTTTGGGGGAATCTGTAGCTGACGGGGGATTGGGCACCCCCGTCGACACATACCGAAGGGGGGGACACAAGAGCCGAGGGGGATTGGGCACCCTCCTCAGCACTGAATGAAAGTGGAGGGGGACTTATGCCGACAGAGAGTGGGCTCCCCTGACGGCAAGAGGAAGGGGGGGTCTGAGGTTGATGGGGATCGGGCGTCCCATCGGCAAGCCCTACAATGAGGGGTCACTCCCTCATTGCAGCGGATGATGCTGCAATGACGAGGCGGCCCCTGATTGCAGCAGCTAAAATGTTTCAAGATGGTGGCACGCTGGCTGAACTAGTGTCAGCAGCAGCTTGCCACCCCATTGGGGAACGCGGGCCAAGCCTCCAAAGGCAGTGGGGGCATTGGCCACAACAGTGCCGCATCTCTACAACCTCCTTCTGCAGTAAGCTGCTGCAACGTTTCTTGTGCATGCGCGCAAGCAACATAAAAAAATGTGTTTTTCAAAAACCAAAGATGGTGTTACTTAATAAAAATATCTAAGCATACAAAATGAAACCCAAGCACTGAGTCAATCAGTGATCAGGTGTATTAGTAATTTCACTTTGTGTTCTTTTTTCACTCTTTACTACAGAGCTATTGCATTTCCCTTTGGATTAAATTTGAGCTGGAAAAAAAGATATGCTTAATAAAAAGTATTATAAATCATATTATAAAATGACTTCAATCAAACAATCAGTCTGATTGGTCAAAACTGGTCGTATAACCATGCATTAATTTCAATTACAGCACAGCTCAAATGTTACCTTTTTCCTGCTTCTTTAAGTCTTAAAACATTTTATAAGCACAATAACACACTCCAGGGTGTGAGGTAATGCCATAAATTACTGCACTTCCCAGGTGGTAGAAGGCACCTGGCTACACCTTGTGCCTCACAACCCACCTGAGGCATTAGGTAATTTAGCATTACTGCATACCCTGTCATGTGTTATTGCTTACATATCATTCTTAGCTATTCAGCATTGATTATTTCTAAACATTACAGGTACTATTATAACCATAAGAGGGTGTCTGATTCACGTAGTTCTAAGATTTTGAAGTTCTAATTAAGCAATAAGGTATGACAGCGTGTGCGTTATTGTGAGATAATGGCACACCTCAGGAAGTGAAGCCCGAGATGAAGCCAAGGGCTTTATGCACCCAAGAAGTGCTGTTATCCCTCAATTAGGCACACCCTGGAATGCCTTATTGCAATTATAAAATGTCTTCCCTGACATTTTTTCATTGAGGACCGAGTAATGAGGCTCAACAAGTTAAGCATTTCTGACCTGTGTTGTTGTGCTGGGATAGCAGCACAGACATGTGACTGGATTCCACCAATCACAGTACAGTATTTCTCTTACCCATTTTATAAGTTCTGTTAGAAGGTTTCATCACACAGGAGTTTCTGTAATTTTCTTCAGAGTTAAACAGTTTTAATTTAAATTCAAATTCCCTTTTTTAGAAAAAACAAAAATTATCAACAAGATTTATAATATGTTTATATGTACACTATTTTCCCCCTCCCCAAAGGTGGGGACCTTTCCTCCCCAACAAATTACCGGCCTATATCTCTGCTCCCAATCCTTGCCAAAATTCAAGAGCGCCTTGTCCTATCCCAGTTGCACACCTATCTAGATACAATCTCCTTTTTCACCCCTTTTCAGGCCGGGTTCAGAAAAAACACTCCACCACCACATCCCTCCTTCGCCTCACCAACTCCATCCTCACAGGCATTGACAAAGGTGACATAACCGCAGCTATCTTTATTGACCTGGCAAAAGCTTTCGACATGGTCTCACACCGCCTACTATTATCCAAACTTGCCCAAACTGGCCTGTCAACATCTGCCCTCAGTTGGTTCCCTCTTACCTAACTGGCCGATCCCAAGCAGTCCGCATCGATGCGGCTCTATCCCCCACCCTCCCTGTCTACCAGTGGCGTACCTCAAAGGGTCTGTACTCGGCCCTGCTCTTCTCAATTTTCTTAAACAGTTTGCCCTCTGTCTGCACAAATCCAGCATCCACATGCTACGCGGACGATACGGTGCTTTCGCCTCTGGCCCATCTGGTGCAAACCAGATCAGCTTACCTCCAGAAGGATTTCGACTCCGTCCAATGCTGGCTTCTGGAGAATCAACTCTTCCTCAACTCAAAAAAAACTGTCTCCCTCACATTCGGCTCCCGAGCAAAATTATCCCGGCTTACCGATGTGCCCACATTCTATACCTTGGATAGGTCTCCACTTGAGGCATGCTCCACATATCGTTACCTCGGCATCTGGCTAGATCAGCACCTGGACTTCTCTGCACATGTAGACGCACTGCAAATAAAACTACATCCCATGCTGGGAGCTCTCCACCGCAACAAACATTGCATCCCCCTACCAACCAGGCAAGAAATGGTGCAAAAAATGATCCTCCCAATTTTTGACTACGGCGACATCATTTACGGCGCCGGCCCCCCTACATCCTTAGCCAGGTTAAACCCCATTTTCAACTCCTTCTGCCGGTTCGCCTTGGACCTCCCTCCCAATACCCATCACTGCAACCTCTACCGGTCCCTCGACCTCCCGTCACTCCAAAATCGGCGTTTGCTGCACGGTGTTAGAATCACTGCTAAATTCTGGTCTCATACGCTGCCCTCCTATCTATCAACATCTCTAACCACCGCCCCCCCCACCTACCTACGACCTCAGAAACACTGACGCCAGGCTCCTTCACATTCCTCACAGATCCACCCGATCAGGTCAGGTAGCTTTAGTTTCAGACTGCCCAAACTATGGAACTCACTGGCAGCCGACATCAGACTCTCTACAAGCACTCCCAACGCAATGCCCTCCTCAAAGAGCATTTTGCTACCAACTGCACATGCTTTCCCATCGCTAAATAATTCCCTGCATGTCTCTTAACAGCTTCAGGCCCACTCTCTCAGCACTTTCTGCCACTGTCTTCTCTCAACTGCTGCTATAGATCACTGCCTACCCAAATAGTATTGTATTTCTAACCACACGATGTAAATGTGAATTTTTTTTATGTTTGTCCATGCTAATACAACACTGCCTGTTATACTCCTCATCCGTTTTCATTGTACCTTCCATATGCATCTCAGCTTTGCATCCACCCTTCTGGACCACCTGATGCTAGCTGCAAATAACTCATGTGCTGAATTTTGTTCACTGTTGCTACCTGCTTACTTTTGCATGTACTGATTATTGTATTTTTGAATTTTTGTACTGCACTCCTGTAATCCCCTTACCCCAGGGCGCATCTGGAATCGAGCGGTACTCTGCTCAGTATGCCTTCCTGGTAAATCTCTTAAATAAATAAATAAATAAATGTACAGCTCCTGTCTCTTATGGTTGTAAGAGTTTCTTCTCAAGTTCTTTATGTGCCAGGAGTGCTCACCTTCACTTTATTTTTAGTCTTTGGTAACTGGGTAAGGCCCACTAGGCACAGATGCCTGTTTTCATGGGTGACCTGGGAACACTGGGCAGTTAAGTGACTTGCTCAAAGACACACAGTATGCAAGTGGAGGTTGTGAGAATCTAACCCAGGTTTAGTCTGCTGGATGTACCAAGCTCATTCACAACTCATTACTCTAACCTCTGGGCTATACTGCCAGCCCTTTGCAATTCTCTCACCCAAACCACTCAAGAATGTACTCTTATAACCATATGGACATATAAATTGAGTTCTGGAGATATATCTTGGTTAATTAAGAGCATCTCTTTGTAACTTAATAGGGTTTTAGATGCATTCAGTTTTGCTTCTCGGTTCTCGAACCCTAAGAAGCCATGAGGATATACTCGATTGGACAAGAGAGTCTCCTGAACCCCATTTACTTACATCATAAAGCAAGTCAGCAAGTTATAAAAACAAATCACTTCCTTTGGGGCATATCAGTACCTATGGTGCTTTATGCTAATTCGGTCAAGATTAATGTTGCCTTTTGTATAAATCAGCCGTGCATCAACTGTTTGATGTCGGTGGTAGTTCAGTTTTGTGGACTGTAGTACTTTTTGTAACTTTCTCCTCTACAGTTACATAGCAGGGCACCAGCAGGTGTGTCCAGCACATACCTGGGGGTCCTGGAGAGGAACGTTCTCATCTCAGCCTCATAGCTGCTGCTTACCGCACTGCTCACACTCTGTTTCTCTAATCCTTGAAGCTGCCAGTGTCACTTTCTGGGGATGGTGTGTTGCCAGCCAGGAGAATGTTCTGACAGCTGAGACCAGGCTATATATTTTCTAGGGGGGGGGGTCACACAGGGGAGTCAATGCAGCTGGTGGCAACATTGATAAAGGCCATATGTGGCAGGGAGCTGTCTCTGCCAGTGGCAATATTAAAAAGGCCTTTAGGGGGCAGGAGGCACCACTCTATGTTGCACCATCGATAAAGCCTCTCTAGTGGAAAGCACTGTAGTCTCACTACAAACTGTAATGTTTGTAAGTATGTGTGTGGTGTAAGTGTTTGTGTGACTGTGTGTGTTTATGAATGTACTGCCCAGTGCCATTGGTACATTGATTTAAATTGTTCACACAAGTTATTTCTCTAGCCTCTGCTAGCAGTCGTTTCATGCATTGGGTACTAATTTCTGTCATGGCCTGATTCTTCTTTTACAGAGTTGGACTGGTCTACCTGAATACTTGGACACTTCCCTGTGTCCCCCCCTTCCCCAGGCTCATCTTCACCTTTCAAATTCTGAAAATCCTTGTATCTATCATCTAGTTTCTAATTAAATTGGGCTTCCTGATTCCAAAATGTGAACACAGAGCCACTGTTCAAAATGTTTGTGGAATGCTGACATGAGTGTGTCACCACTGGGCCCCTACACTATTCATTTTCCAGGTATGTTCTCAGTATCAGCTTGTGGGCTCTTGTACCACAGTCCAACCCATTGACTTCCGTGAACACCCTATAGTTTTGAGGAATCCCTTCTCTGTTTCTCTCAGAACTTTGTATAATGACCCTCCCTTTTTGTAATCCAGCGTATTTTTGTGTAGTGTTTGTGCCTTTGTCACATGGCATTCACTGTTCAATGCCACTTAGATCTTGTACTGTCCATCTGCTTCCTTTTGTAGACTCCACACAGCCTTAGTCCTATAAATGGTTGTTGTCACCAGTTCTCAGTTTTTTTTTGAGAACGGCAGTCCCACTGCACATGACCTCTTCTGTTTCTTCACTGAGCTGCCATGCACATCTGCCTCTGAATGGACACCCAAGATCAAACTGCATTACGTTTCTTTGAACATTCACTTAGTGGAGCTAATTTTCTCTCTGTAAAGCAGAAAACCTCTGCTCCTAACCAGCTCTGGACGGAAAAATTATTGCTAAGTCGAATGTAGAAAACCAAGTCCATCAAACAGCATAATATGTACAATATTACAGGCCTCCTTGCGTTGTTCAAGGGGTGCACAGCATACATTCTAAATTAGAAACCATCAGTAACAGGGTTTATTGTTCCATCAAGTGATTCCAGCAACATCATAAACCGTGAGAGCAATGCTTGAATAATGTGTAGAATAAAAAATAGTAACTAATCTATAACAAGGCTGTAATTTCATCGGAAAACTCAGGTGACATCATACAACACAAAAGCAAAGCTCGAGTAGTGCCTGAAATTACAGACAGCAAATCATCAGTGATAAGAGTGTAAATAAAGAGGCTACATTTCCATTTAGGGATGCTGGGGACATCATAAACCTTGAAAGGGAAGCCTGAGAAATATACAAAATAATCGATGGCCAAAATAATAGATAATATATCCTCAGTAACAAGGCTATAATTCCATCGAGGGATTCTGGTGGCATCATTCACATGCTTGAGTAATTTATAGACTAATAGATAGGAACCCATCCATAACAGGGCTGTAATTCCATTACACGATTCTGGTGACACAGAAACATAGACAATGACAGCAGAAAAAGACCAGAGGTTCATCCAGTCTGCCCAAGTTCCCTATAATCCCTGGAACCTGCTGTTCCTCCAGGGTACTAACCCTCCCCATCCTTTCTCTCGTCTCCTCCTTGGTCCCATCGCCCCCGGTAACTGCTATTCCCTTCATTACGTCCCAGCCCTGCCTGAATCCCTTGACTGTTTTTGCACCCACCACTTCAGCCGACAGATGGTTCCAAGGTTCCACCACCCTTTCTGTAAAGTAGCACTTCCTCACATCTCTCCTGAACCTTCCTCCAGCTAATTTCCATTCATGTCCACGTGACACCATAAGGTGTGACAGTGCTGCCCAAGTAATGTATAGAATAATAGGAAATCCTGAGAAACAAGACTGTAACTCCACTGAGGGATTTTAGTGACATCATAAACCACGAGAGTGACACTTACAGTAAGTAACGGGCAGAATAAAACTAGGAAACCATCAGTAACGAGGCAGTCACTCCAGCGAGGGATTCTGGTGACATCATAAGCCATGAGAGTGACACTTGAGTAACATATAGAATAATAGATAGGAAACCGTCAGTAACAAGGCTATTATTTCAGCTAGGGATTCTGGTGCTATCATAAGCTGAGAGAGTGAATCTTGAGTGATTCATGATATAATCGGAATCCTGAGCTGGACTGACAAGCATTGTTAATAATAAAATACAAAATTACAGTTAGTCAATGTAGAACATCTGGGGGTAGATTGCCCAGTGACGTCCACCATAAGTGGTCTACCTAAGATACATAAATGACTAGAGGTCCCACGGAGATGACCCACTGTAGCCAGTACCGGGTTATTGACAGAACCTTTGGCAGAGTACACTGATGCTTACAGCAAAGCCCATTGCCTGTGAACTTTCATGCTCTGTTAGGGTCTCCACTGATACTCTTTTAATCCTCAGTGAGTGATACATTAAGGATGAATAGTTACTGGTAACCTTCGACGTGAAGTCTCTTTACACAAACTTTCCCCACAAAGCCACATAGACCTTATCCCTGCATTCTTATTGGCTAACACCCACAAACAGCTCTTACATGGCCAAGAAACAAAAAAGGGGTTCAGCAGCTCTTAAATGGCAACATTCTCTCACTAGCATGAGCAATACAACTTGCAGAAGGAAGCTTTTTATAATTTCACTAAATAATTCAATCAGTTTTTTCTGGTAATTGTTTTTCAGGATAAACTGCTATATTAGCTGTGGTGGTGGGGTTAAACTTGTTAATAAGAGCTGGTGCAGTAGTGCAGCAGAAGCGTTACTACTTGCGATGCCAGCAACCCAAATCCAGCAGTTTGCTGGTACCAGTGACGCTAGTACTCCAGCAGTTTGCTGGTGCCAATGATGCTAGTACTCCAGCAGTTTGCTGGTGCCAATGACGCTAGTATGGACATTCACTCAGGAGCTTCACAACATGGCTTCATCCAAGGGGAAAGCACCGTGGGGAAAAATGCTGTCTGACTAGGCACATGGTGCCTTGCCAGCTCCCACATGCCCACTGTTGGGCTGCAGCCTCTAACTCCAAGTTCACCCCCAGGCTTTCCCTCTCTCATTGGGTGGCTGGGTATTGAGGGTGATGCTGTGCAGTAGCTGAAGGCAGACTTTACCTTGAGGGGGACACAATCCAAGGTGGCAATGCAGCAGTATGTTGCTGGCGTTCCATGGTGTCCCAGGATGACCAGGTGAGAGGAGTCTCGATGGATGGGAGGTGGTGCTGATAGAGGCTGAAAGAGGTCCTGGCTGAAGGGCCCAAGGGCAAAAATAGAAACAAACAAAAAACTTGATAACAACCAGATTTGTCACATCATTGGCATCTCAGCCTTAAGCTTTGGAGTTTATGTACTCTGAGATACCGTTATCACCCTGTAACCCTCACCACTATATTATTATTGTTAAAATGCCAGTTTTGCTGTACCCCACTGCTTAGTGAAAAATGCTGACTGGGGTAATAGAAGGTAGACTCAGCAGCAGCAAAAAAGAAAATCATACAATTGATAATTTTGTTCACCTTTTTTCCTCCCCGACCATTTACCTGCAAGTCCATCTTTTCAGCCAACTCTAGCACCAGTTTTAGATTTCAGCAGGAGAAGGAGACTGCTAGGAGACAGTTACTGAGTTCAGATATTTAGGTATTTGTTTGGATTCACATTTAAATTAAAGTAGACATACTGAGAATATGGTTAAGCAGTTACATAAAACGTTAGGAGCATTGTATGCAGTAAAAGATTATTTGACAGATGGCACCAGGAGGGTATTAGCACAGAGCTGTATCATTCCCTCTGCTGATTATGGCAGCATAATGGGGGCATCTGAAAAAACTGTAAAACAATGTACTTGCATGTACAACATGATATGAAGATTTGCTTTAAGCACTAAGCAAAGAGAACATCACTGCATATTTCATGAAAAAGTAAACTGGCTTTCACTCATCGAAAGAGACAAATTGTACAATCTTGTTTTTTTCATAAAATTATGAATACCACACAAAATAGCCCTCTTGCTGCACTGTTTGAACAAAAACAGAACTAGAAAGCTCTGAGATCAGATGATGCAGTAACTCTTGCTGTACCATTGTGTAAAACAAACAAAACAAGCATTTGTCAATGCCGAATGTTTGCTTGCTGGCATTGGCAGTGGTAGTGTAGAAGTTACAGAGCTGCGTAATAGTAATGGCAGTGAAGTATTGAACTGAAGCCAACCTCACCACCACCCTGCAGACAGTGACAGGCATTGGGGTGTGCCTTTGGGTCGTCAGCCATAACGGCCACACCATTTCAGTACACCCCACACTGCAGACACTGGCAAGTGTCACGGTGTTCCTTGGGATCTTTGGTCCTTTATGCACACCCCATTCCATTAGGAAATACAGTGGGATGGGTGCGATATAGGAGAATGGGGTGAACTTTGGGGCCGAAGAGTCCAAGGCATACCTCAATGCTTCTCACTGGCTGCAGGGTGTGGAATGGTATGAGCATTACAGGGAAGAATCCCAGGTCACACCCCTGATGCCTGTCATTCTCTACAGGGCTGGGCATTATGGTTGGAAACCCTAATACCTCAGGCATTCGTTGGTATTTTCACTCCAAATGTTCAACATGTTTTTTTTGTGACCCCACCTCATGAACAGGAGGAATATCAGTTTGTTAGCCGAAAGCTGCTTATGCACAGCGACTATGGCATTTAGCACCACAGGTGCAAAAACATTCCGAATAGGATGTAAAAAATGACAGCTGTAGTGTTCATGGGGAGGTGTAAAAAATGGCAATGCTGTAAATCTGCGGTAAAAATATTTAAAAAAATGGTGAAGTCATGAGCGTACATAGAAACTGTGCAACGCACACCCGTAATATAATTAGGTTGGGGATTTTTTTTTACAGCAGATTGTCAACTCAGGCATTTTGGTGCCTCCGATCATGAACAGTGTCACTGTGATTTTCTGTATCTGTCCCGAACAATAATTTCCCACAGCGACCACGCATCTCTGCACTGAAAGTGTGAAAACACACTTTGGCCATGTTGTGAAAAAGGACAGCTGTACTGTAAATAAGGCAGTGTGGAAAAATGCCACTGGTGAAAATCTGGACTTATAATATTACAAAGTCATGAACTTACGAGGGTGCGTGGAAACTGCGCAATGCTCACTAGTAACACAGTCATTTTATGGACTTTTGTCACCAAATTTTCAACATTGCCATTTTAAGACCTCTGCTCATGAACAGTGTAACTGTGATTTTCTTAATCTGTCCCAAACATTGCTTTCACACACCAACAGCACCATTGTGCGCTACATGTGCGAAAACACATTTTGGGCAGCATATGAAAAATGGCAGCTGTACTGTTCATAAGGAAGTGTAATAAAATGGCAATGTTGAAAATCTGGAGTGAAGATATTAAATTTGAAAACTTATGAGCATGCATAGGAACTGCGCAACGCACGCTCGTAAAAGTCATATTTAGGAATATTTTTACCAAATTTTCAACATAGCCATTTTAAGACCTCCTCTGCTCATGAACAGTGTCACTGTGATTTTCTTAATGTGTCCCATACACTGATTTCGCACATCGACTGCGCCATTGTGCACTACATGGGCGGAAACACATTTTGGGCAAGATGTGAAAAATGACAGCTGTACTGCTCATAAGGAGGTGTGGTAAAATGGCAATGTTGAAAATCTGGAGTGTAAATATTGAAAATTTGCGAACTTACGAGTGTACATAGGAACTGCACAATGCACACTCATAAAACAGTCGTTTTTTGGAAATTTTCCACCAAATTTTCAAAATAGGCTTTTTGAGAGCCCACCTTATGAACACTGGCAGTGTCATTTCATTAATCAGTCAAATGTGATTTCGCGCAGTGACTGCGAAATCACCCTTCGGCCCGAATAACGCCATGACCGTGACATCATTCATGAGAAGGGGTCCCAAAAACCCCATGTTGAAAATTTGGTGCAAAAATTCCAAAAAATGCCTGAGATATGCAACAAAGTTGAAAACCCCTATCTAGCCCATTATACAGCTTACCGGCATTTCCTCAGTTCGCGGTCGGCTTTGAAGAGTGCAGACGTGTTCCCAGTCCACCAAAGATCATCGCGCCGAGGTCCAGAGGTAAGTATGGGGTGGGGGTGGGAGAGCAGGGTGTGCAGTGGGTGGGTGCGGGTTGTGGGAGGGGGGCCAGGGAGACTACGTGGGACCGTTTTTTCTTTACAGGTGTTCTTTTTGTTTCCAATGACGACACAGGATGTTTGCCATGCTGGGGTGGGCTCCCAGCATGGCACAAGGACAGTTGGGGGGGCATTCAGCCGATGGGTGATTGGGTACCCCCATCGCCCAAAGCATCGATTGCCACGCTGGGGTGGGCTCCCAGCATGGCACCCAGTACTGGGGGTGAGGACAGTGGAGCCGACGGGGGATTGGGCACCCCGGCTATATCATGAGTGCCACCAGCATGGCATTTGGAAGGCTTTGGGGGCGGGGGAGGCAGCACAGCCGATGGGATTGGGCACCCCGTCGGCTATACAGTGTGCGTGGGGTGCGCGCCTGCGCGTGCATGTGTGTGTGTGTGGGGAGCTGCGCGATGAGCAAGCAATATCTTATCGCTGCTCACTGAAGCGTAGCTCCCCCTTTGAACTGTATGCCACTGCTTGTCATAGACAGCTTCATCATGCATTGGCTTACAGGGGCCGCGCCTGCTGTGAGGGAATTTTTATGTATGCCTTTTTTTATATATCCTAAAGCTATATTTGCTATTATATGCTATTATATGCCTTGAAGTTATGCTTGCTTTGAAAGCCATGCTGTAACAAAGTCATAATGAATGTAGTAGAAATTTCTGAGTTCATGTTTTCTTTTTTTAAGGGTTATAGAATTTGTACTGAGGTTACTTGAGGTACATTTGTAGAAACAGAAAGCTAGATAAAACTGAGCAGAACTGGTTGTACCAGCCTGAATGACAGGCTTGGACAAAATATAAAGATAAGTGCATGCCTGGGCAAAATATAAAAATAACAGCACATAGTGGCATTGAAGGCAAGCTGTACGTTGCTATGGTGTGAGTGAAACTCATTGTCTCTCTCAGGTCAGCTTGACCCAGGCATATGTATCAAGCAGTAATGGGAAAGAAATAAAATAAGCAGTGGAAAAATACCTCATGCATATCAATGTGTTTTTTTCTGTTACATTGCTGAAAACTTGTTATGCTGTCTTATGATTGGCTTATACTGAAATGCTGGTATTTTTCAAGATAAGAAGTGCAAAATCTAGCTTATAAAAAGCTGCTGTAAATTGTAATCGGAGAACTTCTCTGTTGTAGAAGTCCCACATGCATGTGTAAGGTTTGATCAAATAAAGCGACTTTAAGACAAAACCCAGTGGTGTGGTTTTTGCCCCGTGACGACGGGAGTGGTTGCTCAGGTAATACTTACAGTGAGAGAATTTGCGATCACACTGCCAACACACTGATTGAATTGGAAGAGCGGGTGACACACCTCTGAAATCTCGGATGATGGCACTATGTTTCTTGCACATGCGTGCAAGCAAACATAACAAACATAATAAACGTATCTTAATTTTTGAAGACCGTTTTTTTTTTTGTGCGTGCATATGTGACGTATGGATGAGGGATCCACTCACTGTAGATCAAGGGAGGATGTGAAATGGTGCAGGTACATGGGGGGGTGAACAAAGTGGTAGACAGTAAGCCCTACCAGAGCTTCAGGCTGATGTAGCACAGTGATACATGGGGGGGGGTGAACAAAGTGGTAGACAGTAAGCCCTACCAGAGCTTCAGGCTGATGTAGCACAGCTGGACTAAGGCAAGGAGGATGTGAAATGGTACAGGTACATGGGGGGTGAACAAAGTGGTAGACAGTAAGCCCTACCAGGCTTCATGCTGATGTAGCACAGCGATACATGGGGGGGGGGTGAACAAAGTGGTAGACAGTAAGCCCTACCACAGCTTCAGACTGATGTAGCACAGCTGGACTAAGGCAAGGGAGGATGTGAAATGGTACAGGTACATGGGGGGGTGAACAAAGTGGTAGACAGTAAGCTCTACCTGAGCTTCAGGCTGATGTTGCACAGGTGGACTAAAGCAGAAGCACCCACGGCATGTTCTTGTAGTCCCCATTTATATGTCCATTTATGTTCTTACAGCGCTGATTGCCTGACTGAGCCAAGATGTAAAACAGACACTAAAATGTCAGGTTTATTTCAGGTGACCATGTTCTTATAGTCCCCATTTATATGTCCGTTTATGTTCTTACAGCGTTGATTGCCTAACTGAGCCAAGATGTAAAACAGATACTAAAATGTTAGATTTATTTCAGGTGACCAGGATCGTAGTGGGGAGAGGGGGCAAGTGAAACAATGTCCAGAGAATGTGCTTAAACTTATTAACCGTTGCTGTGCCAAGGAGTGATACACCGGTCCAGAATCCCTATACATTTAAATTATGTTTGCAGCCTAAAGGTGCTTAGGTGGATTGGCATTTATATTACTCAGCGGCAAATCTTTTTCATACTTTTTGTGATCATCGGTTAAGATATAACCACTAACTGATGAGACACTTGGGGGCATGAAACTGTGCTACCAGCAAAGTTGCATTTGCAAAGCCCTGAATATTTATCTGTTGATAATGAAATGAAAACTGTCAGCTGATAACATTCAGCCACTGTCCATTGCACAGAATAGACATCTCACTGATAGATCTGGAGCAAAGGGACATGCACTTGCCAATAACACCACTACACTTCCGAACCACGGAAGAAAGAAGTTCATGCACTTTCGCCGCTGTTAACTTTTCAGCATTTTAAAACAGTTACTTAGCATCTGCACTAAGATGTTACACGTCGCTGAACTGAATTGTGACACCAGAATCCCTGCGATCAACATTTGTCAACAAAAGTGAATTGAAAAAATCAATAGATGTATAAAATGGTAAGTGACATGAGTCAATAACAACATATCTGCATGTAATACTCGGCTTAAAATTTGAGCACCACCATATTCCGCACCACAGCGTCAAACAGGGATGCCATTTATAATTCAGCTAATGTCAAGCAGTTTTCGAGCCATAAAAAGTATTACTGTATCAGTATGGTGGCAGCAACGGGATCAGGAAATTATGAAATAAAATGCAACAGCACCCCCGTCGGCCATGTGTTGTGCGGGTGGAGGGAGTGCATGAGCACCCAGGGGTGGGCTGTTAGGCGGCTTCAGATTCACCAGAGAAAAGGATGGATTCGATTGAAAGCTATGGTTGAATTTGTGTTTTCTTTATCTATACCTAGTTTTCGCTATTTTGTTAGGGCACATGTCCAACCCTAAGATGTTTAGGGTCACAAGGTGATGTGACTTCATTGAGCATCTGATTTGAGAAAGAGCTGTGTGATTCTATCTAAATGCCAGCTCACGGCAATTCAGAGAAAAAATATTTTGAAGCTGCATTACCAGACTAAGTGTGCAGTTTAGTGAATTACCACACAGGGGTGTGCATATGACAGCACTAAAAGGTGCATTAAAGTGCTTCAGTCATGAAACCTCCCCCACTGGCTGCTGCTGAAATGCATAGCAGTATGTTCTCCTTTGGGCATTCTGGCTGTTCTTTGCTTCAGCTGCAGGTAGTACAGTACGCTCAAGTTCGTTTGCATAGGTTTTAGCAGTGAAGAGTTCACATTGACAGAGTCTAGTAAGAGAAAATGCTTGGAATTACACATACAAAGAAGTCTGAGTTTCACATCAAATGCTGAGGTATTTTTTTTCTGGAGGATTAGAACCCATGGAGTCCATGAAGGTGTGCTTTGGAGAGCTGGCGTGTGTAAGGACTGTTAGGCACCCACACATTTTGGTGGTCTTGCTCTGGCAGGGAACAGTTTATTAAAGTAATGATGTGTGGCTTGTCTCTCTAAGCTAGACAAGACTACACCATCCTATCAGGCAACTGACACAGTTGATCTGTGTGTGTGTGTGTGGGGGGGGAGCTGCTCACTGAAGCATAGCTCCCTCTTTCAACTGTATGCCACTGCATTTCCAACTGCTGTCATAGACAGCTTCAGCAGTGATTGGAGAACTGTGACCATGCCTGCAAACACACTGACTGAATTGGAAGATGCTGACACACCTCTGAAAAACTCAGATGATGGCACTATGTTTCTTGCACATGCGTGCAAGCAAACATAAAAAGGGTTTTCAAACAAACTGCAGTGAAACTCTGGATCGGTCAGCCTCTAAATACACACAATATACAAAGTATTTACCAATACAAATCATCTTTGAAACATTTATCAGCATCTGACGTGCAGTGTAACTGCATTTATACACGGGTTTGGATAAATGTGCAACCCAGTTGGTGCAATGGGTCTGCGTGGGTGTAGATTAAATCCCCTATTTCAATAGTTCTTAGACTTTATCACAGTGAGCCTCCCCAAATCCATGGAAAATATTTTGAGCCTCCCCCAAAAACTGAAATATTCCTGGGCCTTTCCAAAGAAAAATAACATACTGTACTTTGCGCAGTACTCCATGAATATATTGAAACCCTTTTGAGTACTTGGTTCACATTCAGTTCTTTGTCTTATACTGACGTGGAACCTTTGAAAAAGAGCTCCTGTGCTCAAAAGTGTTATCTGAATAACAAATAAATAAAATAAATATTTGTTATTCAGCTTACTGTAACCCCCCCCACAGGCCAGCCTACTTGCTCCACTATTTTCATTCTTGAACCATTGTAACCCCTTGTTGCAGTACCTTCATGGGTCAGGCCACTTTCTCTGTTTCCTCTCTATATGAAATTATCTTCCTACATACTTTGCCTCTCCCTGGCCTTCCCTGCTCCTAAGGAACTTCTCAGGGATTACTTTGCTCCTTCCTGCTATTGCTCTTAACACTTCTATATTCAACCCTTGTGTTTGGGCTGTTCTGCCATCAGGCTACAAATTGATCAATTATCACCTCTCATTATTAGTTTATTGTTCATATTTGTTTGCACTATTGTTCATTGTGTATTTCTTGATTGTTTTGCAGTTACCTTTTGAAATGTATTGACTCCCTACCCTTCCCCGAGTACACCTGAAATGAGCCTTGGCTCATTCACCTTCCCTTGTCACCTATTAGTAAATAAATACATAAGATTTACCTACTATTATCATATTATCTTACAGTTTGCTTCACACAAAATATATAAAACTCAAAATTTAAATACAGTACTTTTTCAGACTTGCTTGAGCTTCCCCTGGAACAGGTTGGGGCCTCCTCAGGGAGGCTGGCCTCACCATTTGAGAACCCCTGCCCTATTTAATCCACGGTTCTTTGGAGCAACTCAGGGGATTTGCCACTGGGTCTTATTCTCTTCAGGGAAAAGCAAATCAGAGCAGCAGCCACATACAATCAGGAGACAGCGAGTGCACGAGGAGATGATGTGATGTATAGAATGGAACTGAGGACACCTTTAGACAGCGTAGTTTCAGTGACAAACTCATCAAAAACCACATATTTATAGCAGTGCAGACATCCTATTTCCCCATCCATGGAAGCGAGAGAGAGAGAGAGAGAGAGAGGGGAGGGAGACAGACAGAGAACAGCGTGGGCGCTTGCCTCAACAGTGAGTAAGCGAGACAGTCACAGGCAGAAGTTGAGTGCAATCACCTGTTCTCTCACCCCACCAAGCACATGTGTAGCACCATGGTACGGGGAGAGGCAGATGCTGAGAGATAGCCTGGGAAGAGCCATATGTCCTAGCAGCAATATCATCACCCCCCCTCAAACAATGTCAGGCAGTGTCCCAGTGTGGTGCACCGGAGCCGGTGAGTGGTTCTGTGGGGTGAGGGATGCAGACACACACAAGGGAAGAGAGAGCACTGAGTTGAGGAAGAGTCACCTGTGCCCCCCCCCCCAATGATCTCAGGCAGTGTCTCCAGCCAGGGTGACAGATACACGGAGATGGAGAAACCAAAAGCAAGCAGGGGACAGAGAGAGCAGGTGACAGACATGGAGAGAGAGAGAGAGAGAGAGAGAGAGAGAGAGCGAGCAACAGGCAGCATCTGCATACTGTGTAACATGGCAGAGATGATCGGAAACACAGTCAAGTGTGCAGCTGGGCAGACAGGTCTCCTAACCAGAGAGAGCTGAACCCCCGGCTCACATAGACCCCAACCAGGGAAACACAGTGCTGAGAGAAAGAGACACACACACACACAGTGACAGCGAGACTGGGACAGGGAGTGTAGGATTCCAACAGTGTCTCTTTCTCTCTCTCTCTGACCAGGAGGCAGTGCTGTAAGTGGAGAGTGGGACTCCATGAGAGTGTGTCCAGGTTGTTGGCAGCACCCCCCCCATGTGCTACTGAGCCCTGCACCTCCTGTTACCAAGAGACAGAGAGAGAGACACTGGTGAGATGGACAGAGAGAGGGACAGTGACACCAAACAGACATGGTGGCTGTTTCATTCAGAATTCCTGCAGTGTAGTTATTGTGTTTCACTCTCTCTCTCTCTCTCTCTCTCTCCCCCCTCCCTCCTCTCTTTCTCTGTCTTTCAGTTGTCAGCCATGCAGTCATTTCCATGGAGTGTGTGTCCTTGGGGGAGCCACAAAGTAAAGCACGTTTTGGAACATCTCAAAGTATGTTATGGACAAGTAATGCTATAAATCATCCTAATACTATATTTCTAGCATTTCTGTGTTTATAACATCAGTGACATAGTTGGGACTACTTGCCAAGGTGGCAGGATACACTCAGATGTCTAGTCTTTCAAGCGCAGAAAAACACTTTCTCCTAATTTTTGTTTTATTTTTCAAAGAACCTATGACATAAGTGCAATAACCCACTCCAGGGTATGGGGTTATTGGAGATTAATCAACACCCCTGATGCTGTGAGGACACTGACTCTGGCCTCGTACCTAACAATGCACTGGGGTGTTGATTAATACCAATTATACCATGTACCTCGGACACCGACCAATCAGATAGGCAGGCTGGCACTTTACTTGCGTTGATTATCTACCGATAATCACCGCAAAAGGTGCCAGCCAGCCGCATGTTCAAAAAAAGCAATCCAATGGCAAAAATCAAAGAACTTTGTCTGCCATCTTGTTTCCCCACTAAGTGGAGACTATAAAACAGCAGCTCCGTACATCAGGGGAAAGTAAACAAAAGCACTGACTGCTCTGCAACTGAGTCGCTTATTTAAGCATTGTAGCAAGTACTGTTTTTTTAAATAATAAAAAAAAAAAACAGTACTTGGTATAATTCCAATAAGCCACTTGGGGTATCTGGGTTATCGGGGGATTTACCACGACTGCCGCAGATTTACCCACTTGGCTGCGCCTCGTGGGCAAACCACTCCAGCCATGGTAAATCCCCTGATAACCCACACCCACTCGTGGCTTATTGCTTAATAATCCCATACTCTGTCGTGGGTTATTGCTTACATAAAAGGTTCATTTAAGGTGTTTTGAACTCTGTGTTTGTAGTATAACTTTTGTAACTGCGAACAAAAAACTGGTTACACTTTAAGTGTCACTTAACTACACTGTAACTGCATTGCAATGTAGCTGCATGCAACAAACATGTAATTGTATTGCAATTACCCTGTTGCATGCAATAATGATAAGTCACATTGAAATGGACACAAAGTATAACAAAGTAACCTGATCCCTACATTATTTATTTACTTATTTCACCGTTTTTGGTAACCGGGTAAGGCCCACTGAGCACAAGGCCCATTTTCAGGGTCAACCCAGGAGCACTGGGGAGGTTTAATGACTTGCTCAGAGTCACACAGTATGCAAGTGGAAGCTGTGGGAATCAAACCCAGATCTGCTGGATGGTACAAGCTCATTCACAGCTGATTACTATTACCTTCAGGCAGGCTATAGTGCCAGGCCAACACTATTAATTTTAGAGTGTATATTTTAAGAGAGTGATAATAGGTAATTGTAACATGGCAAAGTTAAGTAAGCTCCAAGAGCACGCTGGGTTGGATGCAATAGATCAGCTGGTACAGTTTGGAGTGGGGATTAATCCGGCATTAATGCCTTCTCCAAACTGAAATACTAGGACTATCCACACAAAGTGAAAGCAGCACCAGCAGTACGGCTCCAGGGATGACGGGGCACGTCTTGTCTTGCCTACCCAGTGACGTGCAACCCCTGACTGTCAGAGAAGGGACAGACCCGGAAGGGAGACAGAAGTGAAGAGGCAATGCCACTAGGGTGTCCCAGGGCAACCACAGAGATCAATCAATCAATCAATCAGTCAATCAATCAATCAAATCTTTATTTACCCAGGCGAGCATCAACCACTTAGAGAGGCTGAGGAGTCATGATGCAGAGCACCACGTAGCAGAGGGCGGCGAGATGTGACCGGCGGGACACAAACGTGTGGTGCCGCGGGATTGAGACAGCTGAGCACCATTTAACACTGTACGGGACACTCAGTTTCAACTACAAGAGTGGCAGTCTGACACCAGACAGCCCGAGAAATACTGGCATCCCCCAGAAACTGAGCAGAACAACTACTTACAAGAGCAGCAGAACTGGTAGCAGAGCAGATTGGAGGTATGCTAGAGCAACACAGAGAGCATGGTTGTTGCATGCAAATGTGTATGTGAAGGTAACAAACGGCAGTTGAAATCAGTGACCCATGGACCTCCTACACACAGCACCATAATAATAGCAGAGTAGATCTCCAAATAAACCACTGCACCATGTGGAAGGCAGGGTTCTGCATATGTACCAGTAGAGCTGTTTTCACCACATCATGATGTAAATAGATGTCTTTGAGAGTTTCAAAAAGTGCAGCACAAATCTATAACAAGGACAAAGTCTGGGTCTCTTATGTTCTTCACAAGATTGCAGACACAATCATAGTGACCGTCAAATGATGCACACCATGTTACAAGCACATTAAGCCACTCCGAAGGTGGCATCTAATGGGATTAATGCATGGTTGGGCTGTTGTATGCCCTCGGCCTCTGGCCACAGGCCACAACCCTCCCAACCATGCATTAATCCACCATTAGATGTCACCTTCGTTGTGGCTTAATGCTTACGCACACTACATGTTGTAAAGTGTTGCTTCTTGTCGATTGCCTGATTACTAACTATGTTACTAATACTGACATGTTATGTCTTGTTATTATCCAGGTCAAACCTGTAAAAGGGCAATGTGGCCGAGTGCTTTTTTTTCACCTGGTTAAAAAATAATTAAAAAAAAAGGATAAATACCCACCTATCAACCTCACAGTTACATACAGTAACTTTGGGGAGAACTCTTTTCATGGACGGGAGCTGGGATATTCACGTGGTATGAATTAATACACTAAATCATAACCAGGGCCAGCCTTAAGGATAGGCGAACTAGGCAGTTGCCTATGGTGCCACGCATCAGGGTGTGCCATGAATGGGTAATTCATTCTCTAAGTTTTTTTTTTTTTTGCGAATACATCAACAGTGATTTTGAAAGTTGGCAAATGTGATGTGTTTTCGGGGAGGTGTATTGTGCTGTTTACTATACTGACTTGTGACTTGTCTGTGAGAGTGACTGCAGAGAAAATAATTCCCCGGCATGCACCACTGAGTCCTCCGTTAGTCCGCTCCACCTCCACACTTGCCTGCCAGTCACCGACGATGCGCCTGCACCACCCACCTGTCTGTGAGCAATTTGAATGGATGACGGCTGCTGTCTGTTAGGTTATGTGCCATGGCATGGCATCAAGGAAGAACCCCAGCAGCAGCCAATTAACTTGCAGAGGCAGTAGTGTGCGTGCCCCATAGCGCCCCACCTACCACACCCATCCCGTCCATTTTCAACCCGGTCACCCCTCCCTTAAGCGCTACTCACCAGAAACCAGAATTGACTGTTGCGCGCACCCACTGTGCAGTACATTGCCACCACGTGCCATGTTATGTTGAGATTGACAGAGAAAAAAATCTCTCGTCGTCGACGGACTCTCTAGACTCGAAGAATTTGATCCTCATCCATCATCATTGTGTCGAGTGTCAGGACCAGACCAGTCCAGCGTAGTGAGTGGTTCATTGTTTTTGATGTGCTGTGTAACTTGTGTGTAGTAAATTAGTAATGTATATGTATTTTTATTTACTTTTGTTTGACTGGCCAGGCCACCACAACAAAACACAACAGCGGAGAGGATAGACAGACAGCAAGAGAGATTTATTTTGTTTACTTGCCTTCATTGTGGTCCCAGCCTCACAGGGAGAGAGGCTAAGGGGGTCTCAGCCTGCTGTGTCACTTCAGGTCAGGTCGGCGTAAGTTAGGTAGGTCACATGTACTGGTCATTCAGCTCGGTTGTGTGGGCCTGCTTGCTGGGTGGGTGGGTTGGGCTGGGAGACAGCTGGCCACCGGGTGAAGGGTGGTTTATCTTGTGGACGTGGTTGGTATATTTGTTATGTAGTGAAGTGAAGAACTACAATTTCATTAGGAAATAACGGGATATATCTTTTAACGCACACATGCACACACACACGTATGATCTTCTATTCACAATTTATTTTTTCATTGAAATTTGAATTTTAGGCCTATTAGGCCACCAGGCTCAGTGACTTTGAGATGGTTCCTTCAGTAACAGCAACATTCGGTGTGACTCTGTGACTCTTAACTGAACACACAGAGTCGACTTTTTTTGGTCACTCAGCCGGGCCTGTTATATCAGTTGCAGTTATCCGTTTGTTTTTTATGTTAAGACTTTGATCAGGATCTCATACCATCGTTTAGTCGTTATGGCACTATGACTAAACTAATGTTCTTGTTCCCCACCTGTGAGTGACCCAGCCTAAAATGGAAAAGAAAGGACACAAGAGTTTGTCTAGTGTGTGTGGCCCTGGGGGCCCATTAATCTTGCTGAGCCCAGAGCCTGTTACAACCAACCTTCAGTTTACTCTCTGGTTGTAAAAAGTGATGTTTTTTTCATCCTTATTAACCCTTGGGCCAGCCTGGTTGCTGGCTTACCTGCCAGCTTCACCACGAAGCCGAGGAATACTAGAAGTAACCCTAATGCATGCATTCCTTTGCACTTGACTTTTCGGTAGCTGCTTATAGTAGGAAAGTTTGCAACGTCATGAGTGGTTTGCTCATTCACTAACCTACGTCCTCGGTGCTTGGTCTCATTAGGGCTAGTGGTCTGTTTGTCCACTGGCTGACTGAGCCTGAATAAATCAAATGTAGAGTGATGCCAAAATAGGTTTTGCACAACAAACTTCCCTAATTTAATGTACTGTCTCCTGAATTGAAGGGGTAGGCATATTATTGCAGTTTGCTGGATATAAGTGCAGGCAGCATAGGCATATTATCGCACTTCGATATAAACGTGCAGCATAAATAACATCGGTTTCGGTGCCATACATTCAACTACATATAGCAGTGCCATTTTTTTTGTTTGCACGCATGTGCAAGAAACACATTGCATCAACTTCCTGCAAAAGCGAGTTATGGAGGTGTGTCAGTGTTGTGCTGAATGGCAGCAGTGCATTCTACGGCTGGTCTCTGCTGCAGCCAATAGAAGAGAATGCTGTCAATCACAGCAGTTAATGAGCATGCCACAATGCGTAAAGAAATTTGGCCACATCACCACGCAATCAGCTGTTTTGGTGCATTACATGCTACCAAAACAGCTGATTGTGTGGTGTCCCTACGGCAACGGCTTCTCCGTCGGCCTCTCACAGTCCCTATGAAGTCGACGGAAAACCGCCACCTGCCATTCAATGTGCCTTACTGGTGAAACATTTCAATAAAAAAAATTATAAGCCGACGGGTTGCCTATTCCCCCTGTCGGCATGACCCCCTCCCCAGTTAATTTGCAGATGGGGTAGCCCAATCCCCATCGGCATAATGCACTTCCCCCCATTTGTTGTTTACCGAGAGGGGTGCCCAATCCCCCCCCTCGGCTCATGTCCCCCCCCACAGCACACTGTATAGCCGATGGGGGTGCCCAATCCACCGTTGGCTCCTCTGTCCCCCCAAACAAACTTTCATCTGCCACGCTGGGAGCCCACCCCAGCATGGCAAACATCTCTTTGGCCAATGAGAGTGCCCAATCCCCCATTGGCTCCACTGCCCCCCCAACAAACTTCCATGTGCCACGCTGGGAGCCCAACCCAGCGTGGCAAAAGTCTCCTTGGCCCACGGAGGTGCCCAGTCCCCTGTTGGTTCCACTGCCCCCCTCCAAACAAACTTCCTGGTGACACGCTGGGAGACCACCCCAGCTTGGCAAAAGTCCCCTGTCGTCTTTAAAAAAAAAATCTAGAAGAAAAAAAAATGGTCCCTCGTTGATTCTCTTGCCCCGCTCTCCCAACCTGCACCCACCCTCTGCATACTCCACCTCCCCACACCTCCCACCTCACCCCATACTTACCTCCGATGCCTGGCGCGATGATCTTCTGTGGACCGGGAACATGTCTGCACTCTTCAAAGCCGACCGCGAACTGAAGAAATGCCGGTAAGCTGTATAATGGCATAAATAGGATTTTTTCAACTTTAGTGCATATCTCGGCCATTTTTGGGAATTCTTTCACCAAATTTTCAACATGGGGTTCTTGGGACCCCACCTCATGAACTCAGTCACTGTCATTTTGTTATTTGGTCCCGAAAGGTGATTTTGCGGTCACTGCATGCAACCACCTTTCAGGACCGAGTAACAAAATGACTGTGTCACAGTTCATGAGATAGTCCCCCAAAAACCCTATGTTGAAAATTTTGTGAAAAAATTCCCCAAAATGACTGTTTTATGAACGTGAGTTGCGCAGTTCCTATGCACGCTCATAACTTTGAGCATTTTTTATATTTTCACTCCAGCTTTTCAACATTGCCATTTTACCATACCTCCTTATGAACAGTACAGCTGTCATTTTTCACATCTCCCCAGAAATGTGTTTTCGCACTTGTAGAGCACAATGGCATGGTCAGTGTGCGAAATCAATGTTTGGGACAGAGTAAGAAAATGACAGTGTCACAGTTCATGAGGTAGGTCCACAAAAACCCTATGTTGAAAATTTGGTGAAAAATTCCCAAAAATGACTGTTTCACGAACGTGCATTGCACAGTTGCTACGCACGCTCATAACTTCGAGCATTTTTAATATTTTCACTCCAGATTTTCAACATTGCCATTTTACCACACCTCCTTATGAACAGTATGGCTGTCATTTTTCACATCTTGTCAAAAATGTGTTTTCGCACATGTAGCGCACAGTGGCGTGGTCGGTGTGCAAAATCAATGTTCTGGACAGATTAAGAAAATCACAGTGACACTGTTCATGAGCAGAGGTCTTAAACTGGCTATGTTGAAAATTTGGTGACAAACGTCCATAAAATGACTGTGTTACAAGTGTGCATTATGCACTTTCCATGCACCCTCGTAAGTTCACGAATTTGTACTATTCAGTCCAGATTTTCAACATTGGCATTTTTCCACACCTCCTTATGAACAGTACAGCTGTCATTTTTCACACCCTGTCCAAAATGTGTTTCACACTTCCGGCACAGAATAGCGTGGTCGCTGTGAGAAATCAGTGTTCGGGACAGATTAAGAAAATCACAGAGACACTGTTCATGAGCAGAGGTTCCAAAATGCCTATGTTGAAAATCTGCTGTAAAATATCCCCAAACTAATTACATTACAGGCGCGCATTGCGCAGTTTCTACGTACACTCTTGACTTCACCAGTTTATTTATATTTTCACTCCAGAGTTTCAACATTGGCATTTTTTACACCTCTTCATGAACAGTACAGGTGCCATTTTTCACATCCTGTTCGAAATGTGTTTTCGCACCTGTGGTGCCAAGTAGCGCAGCCACTCTGCAAAATCACCTTTCGGCTAATAAACTGATAGTGTAACTGTTCATGCGGTGGGGTCACAAAAAGCCCATGTTGAAAACTTGGAGTAAAAATACAAAGAAATGGCCATGGTGTTAGGGTTTTCAACCATAACCGAACCCTGTAGGGACTGACAGACATCAGGGGTGTGACTTGGGATTGTCGACAGTAATGCTCATGCCATTCCACCCCCACCCTGCAGCCAGTGACAGGCATTGAGGTGCACCTTGGACCCTTTGGCAACAGAGTTCACCCCACTCTCCTATACTGCACCCATTTCAGCGTATTTCCTTATGGAATGAGGTGAGTGTAAAGCCCAAACACTCCAAAGCACATCTCGACACTTGTAAGTGTATGCAGGGTAGGGTGAGGTGAAATGTCATGACCGTTATGGGTGACAACTGAAAGGCTCACCCTAATGCCTGTCCATCTCTGCAGGGTGAGGGTGAAGCTGGCGTCAGTTCAATACTTCACTGCCATTCCTATACAGCATCTGTCTAACTCCTGCACTTCCACTGCTTATGACGGCAAGCAACACTTGGCATTGACAAATGCTTGTTTATTCTTTTAATGCTGCTTACCGGGGGCATTATGCTTTCTAGGTTATCTGCATGTCCCAAACTTTGCCCTCTAGTCAGAAAGCCACTAATTCATCTGTTTCACATAATCCCCTGCAGTTTGTGTATTTAATTGTATTTTTTTTTTGCCAGCAAAAGCCAGCCTGTGACCATTCATTTCCAGGTGTGCTCTGTAGGTTGTTACATGACCTGGTTTTTTAATGGATTGAATGTTGGCTATGATGGGGGGAGGAGAGTGGCGAATACCTATCACACTAAGTGTATGAGACGTCTGCGCTTATCTTTTAGGCTGCTGGAACCACATAGCTGTCTCTTACTACATATAAGGGTGAGCATGGCCCAGAGAGAACAACTGTACTATTTAGCTGTGTTATCACAATACAGTTTACACATCTGTGGCACAAGAACACTTGGTCTGCTGATGATGCAGGGGGCATTAATTGCTGTGTAGGGATAACACTTCTCTGACTTTTTCGCTTGCAGTCGTCCATTGGTTCACTAGTCCTGAGGGCACCTTCTCTGTGGTAGGCCTGTCTTTGCTGGAGCCCAGAGGGCCCCCCCCCACCGCTGGGTGCCTTACATCCAGCTTCTGCTACTTGCAGGATGGTTTGGTGAGTATATCACAGCTATGTGTACTTCATCCTGCCAACTGGCAGCATCAGGCAATTGCCCCAGCCCCTCTTCCAGAAGTAGCAGCTCCAGTACCCATCCCAGCCTGGGATCTACTGTCACAAATGTAAGCATATCTCTTTGCTTTAGTCAACAGCTGGGTTTCTCACCAAGTCTCTCAATCAGCTTGGCTAGCAGCATCGCTTGGGCTCAGCATCTCATACCCCCCAAGTGACATGACAGCCACCTTTTAATGGGAACCCTCCTGCACTGTAAGGCTGTCTGTCAGGGACTCCCCTGAAGAGAAAGCCCCTCGGGTCTCTACACCATCCTGGTGTCTATGTATTCCCATAATTAATGGCAATGTACACTGCTTGCCCACAGATCCCTTACCTGGATTCTCCACTGCCATTGGGATTGTCCCTGGAGGCTGCTAGGTGACTGGGTGTCAGGGTGATTTGGTCTTGGTCTGTACCCATTGATGGGTGCAGGGTTCTTGCCTGTCAGGTGAAAGTTCTGACAGTTTACCTTAAAGGCACTCTGGCATCTTTCTGTTTGCCACTAAACTCCACCTCCACCCACTGCACTAAGTGAGTCGCCATTAGAGAGTAGGCTCTGGGTCTAGCACTCTGATAAATACACCTCGTCCTGTAGACTAGTTGTAGGAGGGGGTTGTTACAAGTGCTGTGTGAACTTTAAAGGTGAACAGTCAGTCAGCACTAAGAGCCCCATAACCAAGTTGTGGGACTGGTCCCAGTTTGCATTTTGTGTGCAAAAAAACATTTTCAAACAGCAGTAGGTTTTCTGCTGAATTCCAGTACTGATATTTTCTGTAATAAGAAATCGTAGAATTCCCTGTGGCTGGCATCAGAGTTGGGGCTGCAGCAGTGGGGAACTCAATAACCTGCAGTGCATGTTAGAGTACTGTCTCTCCCCCTCTCCCCCCAGGGTTATGTACATTCATAAAGGACTGTACTTAGCCCTGGTGAACAGTGGGACCTGCAGACATCTGAGCTTATACAATCTCTAACATGCAGTTCAGGCTGTTGCATCTGCTACTGTTGCAGCCACAGTCTGTCAGATGCAGGGGATTGTGGGATTTCTGGCTATGGTAAATGTCAGCTGTACCATCAGGCCTTGTACCCTGTTGCCTACAGCTTTTTTTTTTTTTTTACAAACATTTTTCCAGGTCTTCTCGCTGGCGAACCCTCACCCCCTCAAGGACCTTAGGGGATTTTGGGGCTCTCGGGGACGTGGGCCAGGTACATGTGTCCTTTGTGCACATTTTGGGGGGGGGCAACACTGGCAAGCTCACCTAGGGGCACCATATACCCTAAGGCAGGCCCTATAGCCATTTAAATTTATTTACCCAGTAGCATGCAATATCTCATTTTCAGTGAAGTCCTGACTACCTGTTAACCTCGCAGGTTTCCCCTTTAGGGTCAACTATCAGTACTGCTGGTATTCAGTAGGACACCCCCCATGTGGCAGGCCCTGAGGTAGGCAGGACTATGCCAGTTTCTGCCTTGGGCTTACTCTAGTTTTCTTTGAGCATAGTTGGGAGAAGTGGTGTGATGTATCTGGGGTGGACGATGTGGGACTTCTGCAGCATCCTGTCTGCTGAGCCAGGTATTTTTCCATGTAAGTCCCTTCCGACTTGTTAGGTCAATCCTTATTAATTGTGGCAAACTTAGCAAACAGTGAGACCGCTAAATGCTAGTGCAGGAAAACGGGCAGCCAGCGCCCAGTAAAGCAAAATGAAGTCAGTCGGGAAGCTCACACTCATAAAATCAACACTTCACACAAAAATCCACATCAGTGCTTTGATGTAAATTAAGTGGAGTGAGTGAAATAGACATGCTGCACCCACTGTCACCCTTCTTATTGTGAACGGGGGGGGGAGCATGTCACTTATATCCACTGCTGCCCCTTACTCTTCAGAAGTGGCACTGCTGCTGAGAAGAGTTCGTCTTCCCCCATTCCCCAGGCCCTTAGAGCACTGCCTCCATAGTACTCCTGAGATTCCATCAGCCCAGGGTCAGAAGTCAGCCTAGAGGTCGAACCCAGGTCTCCCACATGCTAATGAATTGTGTTACTGCCAGAGCCACCAGGTATAAAAATAATTTCTTTAACAGAGCAAAACATGCAATCTAATTTAAAAGAGTGAATACCACTGTAAGGACAGTGCATATGTGTGTATGTGTGTGTGTGTGTGTGGGGGGGGGGGTTCTGGTACTTCATATTGTATCTACCGCCTTTAACATTTTTCCAATATTTCCAGATCCTTTCTTCAGATCTGTGCATTTAAATAATTTGCTTCTTGCGATTTATTTACTTATTTAAAAGTATTGCCCAGATAGCCAACATAACTTTGGAGAGAACTCTTTTCTTTGAAGGGAACTGAGACCCTCACACAGTATGAATTTATAGACCGAATCATAGCCGCTACAATTTATTTACCCAGTAACCTGGCTGAAATGCAGTATCTCATTTTCAGTGGCGTCCTGACCATCCTGCTTTTTACCTGTTTCTACAATTGAATGGACTAAAGCAGTGATATGCTAAGATCGGATTTTTAAATGTCATAAAATAGATGCAGCTCCTAGTTACATCAACTCCAGGAACCGCGCTGGTTTATCTTGACCATATTCTGTCTTATAGAAGTTATTTTCAAACGTTGGACTTACCTGCAGTATTTCAAGTGATTTCATGGTACTTTACATCCAATGTATAATGCAGAATGCTAGCCATAGATGTTTATGATAGGCCAAGTTACACTTGGTCTGACAATTCTGTCCGGGTACATTTATAGCTGAACTTTGAAAACTGAACATAGCTACAAGCCTGATCATTAAAGGGCATGGGGTCTCTCTGCACATGCAGGGGGAAAGCCATGGACTGCCCCCTATGTGCCGGATGCACACTGCTGCACATTCTGCAGTATCCACGGTCCCAGCTGTGCATCCCTTGGTAACCCATCCCTGGCTGTGTGCATAGCTCTGTACCCAGGTCAGTTGGAGGCAGGCAAGGGAACACGGGCATGCCTGTGCCCGATTCGGGGCACTGTGGCAGCAGTGCATAGTGCTGGCAGAGGAGGCAGAAGCTATGCTGCTGGAGGTGCTGTCATAGTGGCTGTGCACCCCTATCCAGCCAGCTATGCCGTCCTGTACTGGGCCTGATTGGCCCTCCAGACAGTGGCACCCACCCCCGTTAGCATCGGTACATGGCTAGGGGTGTCTCCAGCACTAGGCAGTGTATTCTTTGAATGTGCCCTTTGCATTTTTGGGATACAGCAGTCTATGGAGGACCGAGATAGACTGCCATATCCTGTGATCTCCTGCTCCATGCAGAACAGGGGATCCACTAGAATGCCAACCCAGGCTTCTGGTCGGCACCACCCCCGTGCCACCCTCAGCCCCTGCATGGGGTTTTGCACTTGCGGAGGGATGAGGCTGTGCATCACACTAGACCCTTTGCTGCTCAATTTGAGCTTATCCCAGATGCCTTTGTGGATTGAGTCATACGTCAGGATTTTGAATATTGAACTTAGCTATTTCCTAGCTTTGAAAATTTGACATAGGAGAAATTTGCTCACATATCCAAAGTTGTGCTCAAAAGAAAATTGCATCTGGACATTGGCTTTGAAAATCCTCTCCCAACCCGTGTTTCCATTAGGGTAATCAATTAAATAAGAAGCTCTGGTGGGATTTGAACCTGGGTCTCTTGGTTGTCAAGCTGGTGCTCAAACTACTAGACCAAGCTTCCTCAATAATTCAACTTCTAACAGATCCCTTTGTCTTCAAACTGTCCCTGAATTAAAAAGTGAACAGTTCAATTGTCAGTAAAGCAGTTGTTGTTCCATCCTGGTTATATTTGCAGGCAAAACTGAGACATGAGTTGTATACAGGGGGGAAGGGCGAGCTTGAGATAGGAGCCAGATATTTATTCTAGAATGAGAATAACAAACTGCACTGCTCCAAATGTTTCTCTGACTGTCATCACGTTTAAGCCTCCAGGCATGTCAGGGCAGTGCTAATATCTTTCCTTTTTTTTTTTTAAATTTTTCCCTAGTGGCTTAACGTGAGAGATGAGGGGGATACAGTTGCCCGAATCTGTATTTTGTTCATGTCAGCATCTACCTAACATTTGTCACGAGGAGCCCACGTTCCCATACAGGATCACTTTTCAAAACCACCCTTCTACTTACAGTAGGTGGCTTTGTTTTATCTGGATAGAAGTGAAGTATTTGTCCGATAGCCACCCACCTGTCAGAATGCTACATTTTTAAAGAGACACTGTCAGTCCCCTTCTGCCTCAAAGTGTCTCTAGTTTAAAAGCACGTTATGATTGGTCACATTCTGCGGAGCTTGCTGATATAGCTGATAGTTTGATTCTGATCCTTTTCTTCTTTTTTCAAAATGAAAAACACACTGCCCACTATACTGGTGTTTCCACACATAAACATTTCTTTTTACAGTCCTTGCTCAACTCCCAATGGATTTTTCCTAAACTTGGGACACCTCCTATACAGCCTACCCACTCATGATGCACTAAGAGGAGAGGAGACTATTGCATCATGAATGACTGTACTGTTTAGGGTGTTCCCTAGTATGCAATAAGAGTAGATCAAGGATTTTAAACTAAACAAGATTGGGTATAACTACACCATCAGCAAACATTTCAGTTTTACTAAGAAAGGCAACAGATAAAACAAGCAACATCAATTAATTTTACAGAAGGTGAACAGTCATAAAATGAGGATTTTGCAAAGTGCCCTTTTAAGCACATTCTTATCTAGCCGCTGTGACATGGTGAGATGAGATGATCATAGGAATAGCTTGGTTTTATATAAAGTGCATAACCTTGTATCTCCAAGGACTTTACTAAGTAGCCACTGTGGCTGGGCCCTATTCACAAAAGTGTAGAGATAAAATGTAATATTGTAGTGCTGGGATTATATGGGGTATATACTTCACATGCAGCAGATAGGTAGACATTAAATGCATTCTAATAATGGGTTATTCCCAGTTCATGCCCACACCGCATCAGGATGTAGAAGCATGCATGCTGATTGGACTGCACTCCCATGCTGGCCGTCTATTGGATCTTCAGGAAGGTGACTTTATTAAATATTCCATTTTTATGTTGCTGCAAGAGGTGATTGCGGTGCACTTTTTCTCCGTTAACTGTCAATCCATGAGAGCCCTACTCTGGGTGACATCATCGGAGGGATCCTGCAGGCCACCATGGGAGCTACATGGTAGATGGCAATTGGAACAATCAGCTGTTACTATCTGAGGCCTGCTGAACGGTGATTGGACTTTCTGTTGGGTGAACCCAGAGCAGCAGTTATGAGGAGAGCCTATGATTGCATGATTGATCACCAGACGTATGCTGTGCTGAACTTGAGCTAGCTTGGGTCCTCTCGGGTGGGTGTGGAGGACCGCACGGATGCTTGAGGGTGCCTCCTGTTCTTGCTCCTGCTAGCAGAACTGCTGGGGAATCACTGTCCAGACACCCTGGGGTTCAACAGATCTCACTGAGCTCTTGTCCCCCCTCCCTAAGCTCAGTGAGTGGCCTAGGCTTATACTAGCCCATTTTCTGCATGTAGCCCAGGTGACATGTGGCTGTGGCATACTGCCACTGCCTGTTGACCCTCTTAACAGGATAAGGGGCCTGTGTCCTGCTACGGTGGTGGTCGGGGGTTCTATCCCAAAGTTATAGTAAATAGCACAGTGCCTCCACCCAGAGTAAGTAGCTAATGGGTCAGGTGACTTCCTAGTGCAGCCCCCTGGGATGCTGCACATACCCACCTCCCCTACCCAACCACCCCAAACACTGGATAACCAATAGTTTCTCAATACCCTTAACCAAGCACACTTTACAGCTGGCAATCACAAAACACCCTCCACACAGTAATTCCAAACAGTAAAACACAGCTTTATTGGGGATAGGGGTTAGGAATGGGGTACTTGGACAAGAGATAGCTGTGGGAAGAAAGTTGGCTAGTAAAACTAAACAAAATGATAACAACATGGCCCGTAGGCCAAACCACCCTATCAACCCACCCCCCCATTGGTACCAGTGTTATGTCCCAAGAGTCTTTTTTGGTACCCACCAGTTGCAGGCCTGGATGGTGCTGCGAGTTGCCCCTTCAAACTAGCCCACTTTTATACATTTACTCCCCATACTTTTGCTGTTGCTGCCGGCGGAACACTTTCCCCCTAGGCGGCAGGCAGCAGCTCATTAATATTCATGGCGGCAACCATTAATATTCACAAGCTCAGAGAGCCCCCAATTCAGAGGCAGAATCCCTGACACTTTCCTCTTGGCCTGTGCCTTCCTCCTCTGTGGGGACATGGTGCTCTAGCACTTCTTTATCTGCACCACCCTGAGCAGTGGTACTGCCTTGAAGTCATTCAGAGGACACAGGCAGACCAGCATTCAAGTCCACGGTGTGCTCTCAAAAAGGCATTTCTTCAGGGGGACTGCTCCAAAACCATTCAAGAGGCTCAGCCAGACTAACATTCAAGTCCAGAGTGGTCCCTTCAAGGGGCGTAGAAGGAGCGATATCTTGTGAAAAGGGTGAGGTAAAAATAGCAAAGTCTATTGGGTGACTTCAAAAGGGCAACTGCATTAACGGGGACCATGCATTAACAGTGCACAGACAACATGAGTGACTGCATTGATGCGATACCCCACTATCCAATTGCATAGTGGAGTTAGAATCCTTAATATGGGGGCGGGGGGTACAGGGGGCTAAGCCCCCTTCATAAAGCAAGATGTGTTTGTTGGCTGACAGAGAAGAACAGAGATTACATTCTGCTGCAGGTGTAATAACCATAGGTTCACTGTAAAGTGTTTCACTGAACTGTGGGTTCACCATATTGAAGGTTGCAGTATTTGAGTCGCCCAAATTGATTTCGCTGTCATTGCCTTGCTGAAATTACATGGAACTGAAGGAGAAGCCTCCCCTTCAGCATCCTGTCCCTCTGGTACAGCCAGGCCCACTTCTCCATCTCCGACCTCACTCTCCCAACCAGTGGGCCCTTCTATCTCAGAACCAGTCTCTAGAGTCAGGGGTAGGCCCTATGAACATACGAACATACAAAATTTGCCAGCAGATAAAGGCCTAGAGGTCTATCAAGTCTGCTCGAATGTGCAGCTAGCACCCCTTATTCTGCAGCCAGCTGCCTCTCCCTTCCACCCTTCCCCTTCATTAACCCTCCCCCTTGTCCTGTCCCATACCCTTTTGAAGCAGTCCACTGTTCTACTGGATACCACTTCTGCAGGCAATGCATTCCACCCAGTCACCACCATCTCTGTAAAAAAGTGTCTCCTCATCTCCCTCCTGAACCTTCCTCCCTTCAGTCTCATATCATGGCTCCTGCTGTCCCTCCCCTCCCTTACTTTGAACAGCCCCTCTGTACCTGTCTTGTTTATTCCTTTCATGTATTTAAAGGTTTCAATCATGTCACCCCGTCCCTCATCTCCTCCAGTGAGTACATGTTCAACTCTTTCAACCTCCTCTCGTATGATAAGTCCCCCAGCCCCTTGATCATCTTTGTTGCCCTGCGCTGCACCCCCTCCTGTAACTTAATGTCCCTCTTCAGATACAGGCACCAGTACTGCACGCAGTACTCCAGGTGTGGTCTAACTATTGACCTATAGAGTGGCAGAATCACCTCCTTGAGGATATACCCCTTGCAATACAATGCAGCATTTTGTTGGCCTTTGCAGCTGCCTTCCTACATTGTGCCGAGTTGTTCATTAACCCTGTAATGAGCACACCCAGATCCTTCTCCTCCTCTGTCTGGGCTAACTGCACTCCCCCTAGCTGGTAACTCCTCCTTGGGTTCTTCATCCTAAAATGCAGCACCTTGCACTTTTTGGCATTAAACCCCAGTTGCCAGGTGTCTGACAAGGTTTCAAGCTTTGCCAGATCATTCTGCAACCCCTGCCATCCCCCTTCGTCATCCATCACCACGCCTACCTTGGTATCATCAGCAAACAGACTGATCTTGCTCTTGATGTCCTATGATATGTCTACAATGAATATTCCAAACAACATTGGTCCCAACACGAGCCCTGTGGAACCCTGTCGTCCACTGCCCTTAGGTGTGAGCTCCCCACCCACCACCACCCTCTGTTGCAATCCCTGAAGCCAGTTTCCTACCCATCTCACCAGCTTTGCACCCGCCCCTGTGCCTACTAACTTCCTTCCCAGCCTTCCATGCGGAAAAGAGTCGAATACCTTACTGAAGTCCAGATACAGGACATCAACTGCATGGCCCCTGTCCAGTTGCCTAGTTACCCAGTCATAGAACTCAACCAGGTTGGTTTGGCAGGATCTGCCACATATGAAGCCATGCTGTCTGCTGTCCTGTAGTCCTTTGGCCTCTAGGAGGGCCACCAGCCTCTCCTTCAGGATAGTCTCCATTAGCTTACCTACGATGGATGTGAGGCTCACTGGTCTGTAGTTTCCGGTTCATCCTTGGGGCCACTCTTGTGGAGGGGCACCACATGAGCCATCCTCAAGTCTGAGGTACACACCCCGAATGTAGTGAGGCATTAAATAGGTCTGCCAAAGGTCCTGCAAGGACCTCTGCCAGCTCCTTCAGTACCCTGGGGGGGATGCCATCTGGGCCTGGCGCCTTGTCCATGCTCAGTGCCTTCAACCCCACTCAAACTCTGCCCTCCCTGATTTCCCCATCTGTCACCCTTCCCCCCCCGCTTCTGCCATTTCTCCCACTGTGGGTGTCACCCCCCTCTTCTCTTTAGTAAATACTGAGCAGAAGTACTCATTTAGTGCTTCTGCCTTATCGCACCCTGCTGTCACCCAACCCCTCCTCCTTCCTAATCCTTACTATGTGATCCTTACAGCTCCTTTTCTCCCTAATGTACCTAAAGAAGTCCTTCTCCCCCTTCTTAATACCTTGTGCCAGCCTGAATTCCGTAGATGCTTTGGCTCCCCTTACTGCCCTTGTCACCTCCTTCGATTCTGTCAAGTACTCCTCCCTGTCCTCCCCCCTCCCTGTTTTCCTGTACTTCCTGAAACAGTCTCTCTAATTCAGGGGTTGGATAAAAATATATGGGGGTATCATCAGTCTCTCTGCCTTCTTCATCTGTGGACTCTTCTTCCCCTGACACTTCATCCGTCTATACAGACCCAGCCCCTGTAGCAGCACTAACCTCTTGCCTTTGTTGTCTGCGTGCAGCATCTCAAGTAATTGGCGGTATAGGATGCTCTACTACGTCAATCTCTGGACCAACAACTTTGTCTCCAATGGGGAGTAAATGATTTCTGTGTATCACTTTGCATCCTTGGATCTCTCCCTCTGGATGGATCTTGTACACAGGCAGTCCTTGTAGTTTTTCTAGTATCACATACTGTCTGCTGCCCCCCCTCCCACCGTTCAGCAATTTTATGTTTTCCAGGCATACCCAGACTCCTGAGTAGCACTCTATCCCTTGGTGCCAAATCTTGCGCTCGCACTTGTTTATCATACCTCTCTTTATTAGCCTGATCTCTTTTGGTGGCTCTCTCAGAGGCCAAGCGATAAGCCTCATTTAACTGTTGCTTCATCGTCCTCACATACAGCAAATGCTTATTTTTTTGACACCATCCACTGACACTCCGAAGCACAAGTCCACAGGCAGGCAGACCTCCCTCCCAAACATGAGATGGTAGGGAGAGAAACCCATGGTGTCGTTCTTAGTGCAGTTGTATGCATGGACTAAAGTGCTCACTTGTTGTCTCCGGGTACACTTTGTCTCTAGGGTTCAAGGTGCCCAGCACATGGGGTTTTGTTGAATCTTTCTGGCTGAGGGTCACCTTGGGGATGGTAAGGCCTGGTTCGTGACTTTCTAACACCCCACAAGGCCAAAAGTTCCTTATTCAGACGACTTTCGGAATCGTGCCTTTGGTTGGAATGGATCCTTTGAGGAGCTCCATAATGCTCAAAGAACTTTTCAAATAATACTGTAGCCGCGGTGGATGTCCTCTGATCTTTCGTGGGGTAAGCTTGCGCATACCGAGTGAAGTGATCAGTAACCACCAAGATGTTGGAGATATTTTTGGAATCTGGTTCCAGTGTGAGGAAATCAATGCAAACTTAACTCCATGGGAGTGCTGGTACAGATGTTTACTAGTGGGGCAGCCTTTTAGGGAAGTGCTTTCCTTTGAATGAACCAGCGACAGGGCTTACAATAGTGTTTAACATCTGACCCATCTTGGGCCAATAGAAGCGACTTTTCACCAACTCAGAGGTTTGTTTGTTGCCCAAGTGGTCCATATCATCATGCAGAGCTTTTAACACCAGGCCTTTGAAACGGTCAGGTAATACCGACTATATATGGGGCGCCCCCTGCTGGTCTTGGGCCTCCCACTAGAACAATCCTTCTTTATGCTGCAACTTCAGCCACTCTCGCAGTAGTAACCTACATAGATACATAGACACTGTCGGCAGATAAGGGCCTATGGCCCATCCAGTCTGCCCATTTTAGCTTGTAAGTTCACTTTATGTTTTCCTAGAAGTCTGTTGTCCCTTACCCTTGGCCTCCAGAATTCCCTTATGTCTATCCCATACATTCTTAAATCCTGTGATTGTTTCAGCCCTCACTATTTCCTCTGGCAGGGTGGTCCACTTGTCCACCACCCATTCTGTGAAGAAATTCTTCCTCACATTTCCTCTGAATTGCCCTCCCTCAAACTTCATCCCATGCCCTCTAGTCCTGGAACATCTTTTTTGCTGAAAAATAGTGCATTCCTGCACCCTGTTCCTCCCTGTAAGAGTGAGAGGGTCACTAGCCTTTACCTGTGCTGGATCTCCTTTTCTCTGTAAGACTTGTACTATCTCACACATGACTGAACTGGTCTGCTGCTCTCTTCTTAAATCATGAGTGGTCACCTGGGGCAAAGACCTCATATCCGGCACAGTCAAATGACAATAGACTACAGGAAGGCAATTCCCAGATGCCCCTAGACAATCCACCAAACTAGGGACATCTTTGGAAGAGGGGGACTCTTCACCATCAAGTTTCTTACACAAAGTTTTCACCACATATTCGGGTATCTTTACCCAGCTGGAGTGCTCAGCTGCCTGAGCCAAAGGGTGTTGGGACAAAGCATTTGCATCTATGTTGTTCAATCCAGGGCAATATTTATGCAGTAATCATAAGTGGATAAAGCTGAAAGCCACCTATGCCCAGCGGCATCCAGTTTTGCTGTGGTCCGCACATAAGTAAGCAGGTTGTTGTCTGTTTTCACAGCAATCTTTGCCCCATACAGATAATTATGAAATTGGTCCACAACAGACCATTTTAGTACTAAGAATTCCAGCTTGTGGACAGGGTACCTTCATTCTGAGGAATTTAGGATCCAGTTTGCATAGGCCACAGGACGCAAGCCCTCTGGATATTTGTGGTACAACACTGCCCCCTAGGCTGTTAAAGCTTGCAGCTATATGAAGGATATAGGGTTTCTGTGGATCTGCACAGGCAAACAGGCCGTATATAATGTTCTCAAAGGCTCTATCCCACTCCTCGGTCCACTGGGAGTCAAAAGGTTTGGACGGACGAAAATACTTAGGTTGTTCAGTGTGGCAGGTGAAGGGGTATTTTTGGTCTTATTGGTTGGAGGATACCCCTGTAATACGTTCAACAGGGGCCTGATTACTCTTGTGTAGTCCTTTATGAATCTCCGGTAATACCCACAGAAACCGAGCAGCCATTGCAGTTCCTTCAGGTTTCTAGGCTTGGGACAAGTGGCGAGGACCTCAAATTTGCTGGGATCAGTCTGAATGCCCTTGGCAGAGACAATGTGTCCAACATACTTGACTGAGGCAGGAAGAATTGGCATTTGTCGATGAAGAGGTTGAGGCTGAATTCTTCCAGCTGTTCCAATACCTTAAGAAGCCGTGACTCATGTTCTTCCAATGTCTTCCCAAAGATGATAATATCTTCCAAGTAAACCAGGCAGTCCAGCAGATTCATGTCCCCCACTGCCCTCTCCATAACATGCTGAAATGTCACAGAGGCACCTGAAATGCCCTGAGGCATCCACAGAAATTTGAAGAATCCTAGTGGGCATATAATCGCTGTCTTCTCTCGGTCTGGTATGGCCAAGGGAATTTGATAGTACCTACTCCTCAAACCCAATACTGAAAACCATTGACTGCCATTCAAGCAGTCTAAAGCATCCTGTATCTGTGGCATCATGTATTGGTTAGGCACAGTGCGTCTGTTCAACGTGAGGTAATCCATGCACATCCTGATGGTGCTACTCTTCTTCCTCACCACCACTATAGGTGAGGCACAAGGACTTTGGGACTCCTGAATGATTCCTGCAGCTAGCACCTCTTGAAGGTGCCTCCTCACATCATCTACATCAGCTGGGGCAAGGTGTCTGGATTTCCTTCTGAATGGGCACTTGTCTGTGAGCCTTATATGATGTTGTTCCCCCCCGTGATGGCATCAGACATCCCACTCACGTAGGGAGAATACCTGAGTCCTGGCTGCCAGCTTCTTCCTGATACTCTCCTTCCACTCCTCCAGGATGGGGGAGTCACTTAAATCAAACAAAGCCAGATCAGGACCACATGAGTCATCTCCTCCTGGTACAGCAGGCTGTACAGCTGTGTCAACACAGTAAACCTGGGCCAACATCCGGCCCCTTCTGATGACCACTTCTCTGTCAGTGGCATTCCTCACATACACAATCACCCTTTGGACATATGCGTGCGCCTATGCTGGTAAGACACTGGGATTTACTAACAGATCAGTCAGTAATCCATGTTCCTCAGGGGCATCCAGCATCAGAATTTTGTTCCTCACCTCCTTTTTTAACTCACTACCCTGCTGACATTGCATTCTGTATTGGAGGTGGGGGGGCTATACGATCTCTTCTGCATCTCTCCTCCAGACTATTCCCACAGATTCATCCCCATCTTCAGTGGTGGGGGGGGGTTTACTTGCTTTCTATAAGCCTCTTTGATCACAGGGTGAATGGGCAGCTCTTTCTCTTGCTGTTTTGCTTCTTGGACTTGACAAAGCTGAGCAAGTCTTCCGAACATGTGGGCATTCATGCCCACTAGCACGGGCACCCCATCATATATACCCAGCTCAGGACATATCAAAGCCAGGGTCTCAACTGCTTCTCCCACTCCAGCCATGTTGTTCAGAAAGACCATCAATACTTTGACATACCCTAGGTAGCGGTAAGACATCTCATTAAGTCCCCACACATGTAATACCTCCAAAGGCTGTAATTCGAGATGGGGAAAATGTCTGTTGTACCAGGACTTGAAGATGATTGTGACTTGGGAGACAATCTCCAGGATAGCACAGGTGGTGATTCCATTTATGGTGACAGTGGTTTCTGTTGAAGGCCCCACTAACTTTCACATGTGGAAGGGTGCTCATGACTTGGCTTTACCTGCAGAGGCTTTCACATGAGCTACGGAGCTAGACCTGACCAGGGCCCCAGTATGCTCCCTTACCAAACCCCTGTGAAGTTTCTCTGATTCTGCTACTGTTGTGCGCATAGCCTATCCCTCACTTTAGCTGAGTTCTCAAGCAACTTACAGTACCTCTTTATATGGCCATCATTCTCGCAGTGATGACAAAAAAACACCCTCCCTGTACTGTGGCCTACTGGGTGTATCTTGGCTGGCTCTGGAAGTCCCTACTGGGGCACTGAGGACTACTGGTCTCCACTCAGGAGTTTTTTTACTGGTTGGGGCCACCACCTACACTCCACCCTCTCTAGCTCAGCTACCCTCTTTATCAGCTCGTCCATCTGAACTTTCAACCCAGCATCCACAGGGGTCACTTGAGCCTGTGCCCCAGCATTGAATGTTGTGGGACTTGGGCTGGAGACTCCCCCACTTGAACCCTGGGGCTCAGCTAGTCCATGACTCATGGTTAGTTTGGCTGAGTTGATCACATCCTTACACTTCTGTAACAGAACTTTCAACTCTTGAACCTCGCTGGTGGACAGGTCTCTCTTGACATTGGTAACAGCTGTGGAAACTCCATAGGCCTCCCACTGCTCCTGTTGCTCTTCAGCCTCCCTGATGTCCCACAACAGAGCCCAATAAGGAGGGGGTTCACTCTTCCTATCAGCTAGATGCAGCTGGAGGACTAGCAGGGTAGAGCGACAAGCAGTTTTTACTACATGATCTAGCCTTACATGGTTCAAATCCTTGGCAGCCACTCCCCCTTTTCTTAATACCCTTTGTAATGCCCTTTCTGCCTGAACCAAAAAAACAGACATGGACTCTCACTGCCGGGTAGTCTTGAATTTCCACATAAGGTCCTCACAGGACTTTGAACTACCAAAAACACTCTCTAGGGTTGTAAGGTACACCTGGGCAGGGGCATCAAGATCAGTGGCCCTGAAAGAGCGAATTACTTCTAAGGCAGGCCCATGGAGGCTTTCCACCAACCATTTTCTTTTTCAATCTCTGAGCATTGCCAATCTTGCACTAGAGGAGTGGCACAATCCATCCATGCCTCCAAGTCACCCTAACTAGCGGGTGTAGGTTTTACTCCCGAAAACATCCTTAGTTTATGATAGGAGTCAAAAGACACAGGTACGTTAAGAGGACAGGGCTTCTCATTTTTATAGGGGTTGCCAAGGGCCCAATTCCCCTTCCCCAAGGGAAATCACACTAAAGGAAGTAATGATGGGCCAGGCCTCAGACAACCCCTCTGCCACCAAAGCCTCAGGTATCCGTGCAGCTTCTACAACATTGGTGCATTCCATAAACACAGTCAGGGTCGCTGCAGCAGAATCAAGCATCTTTCCCCATACCGTTACTTTACCCAGTCCTTTTACCGTGGACAGATACCCTTTTATAGCCCCTTTCCCCATTTAAGGGGGTACTCCCAATAGTAGCATGGGATTTCTGGCTCCACAGCCCGGCTCCCAAAATGGGTTGCAGGCACCCCAGCACCCCAGCAAGCACCGGTGACTCCCTGAGGCTATCAGGCACCACTTGGAAAGGGTTGATAGATTCCTCCCCTGACTCTGAAGAGTGCCTCTGAAACCGGTAGAGATCGCTCTTTTCTGGCACCAATACAGCAATTTCAGGGGCAGCTAGATAATGTTAGTCTTCGTGCTGCAGTGCCGTTGGGCCACTGACTTCCAAGCTCTGAGCAACAGTTTCAGTTCACACTGGGATGCACAACAATGCAGGAATTCTAAAGCATGAACACACCTGCTCTGCTTTTGCTCACACAGTCTCTCACTTTCAACCCAGTCTCCAATGCAGCTTTAGCTGGCCCTCAGCTCTCAGCAATTTTCTCCAATCCTTAGAACAACTTTTACTCAACCTGGCTAGCACCCAGTTTCAGATATTTTCAAACTCTCTGGGCAGCTTCTCAAAGTCCCAGCAGCAGTGCAGGATTTCTGCAGCAGATAATCTCTCCAAAATGAACAGCACAGTCCAAAATACCTGGAGCGTTCTCACACCAGCTCGGTCTCTCTCTCTCTCTCAGACAGCTTTCACATTTCTCTTTCAGCATCAGTTTCCCAGCTTATGTCCTGTGGAAGGCCTTAGAGTGCAGTTTAGCTGTCTCAGCACAGATCCCTCCTGACTCGATAGGAGCCCGGCCAACTGATTAAAACTCCTACGGTCTCTGGGATTTCTCCCCAAAGATCTGCCCTCTGATTGGCTGCCCTGCGCTATCAATCATTCATATCCATAGTGATCAGCCCTCTTTAATTTCCAATTTTTCAAAGTCTCTTGGCACCTGGAGTAGTTCACTCCTTCTCCTAAGAGTCCCTTCTCACAGTCTTCGGATACCCAGAGGGCTGATTGGCTGCTTTTAGGGGGTCAAAATATCAAAAATGTTGGTGCTCCCATATAATCTAATAGCAGTCCTTATGCTGTCCCTCAATAAAGTTCTGGTGCTGCCAAACAATTAGCCTTTTCCTTACAATAACCCCACAGTCATGTAGCCCCAACTGTACTCTTTCAAACAAGCCCAGTTTTATACATTTACCCCCCATACTTTTGCTGCTGCCAAAACCACTGTCCCCAAGGTGGCAGGCAGCAGCTCATTAATATTCATACAACACTCATTAATATTCATAAGTTCAGAGTGCCCCTGATTCAGACTTAAGTCTTAAAACTCCCTGAGGCTTCTGAACCTCCTCACTGAGGTCACTGGTCCCTATTTAGATATACATGGGCACCGGGACCGAGAAACACCCTTTCGTTTGACCGCAAACTGCGGTCGGTAAAAGCCAAACGCTCATCTTGCACATGTGCAAGTGCTGGCGGCATTGAGAAGATGCTGGCAGCTCACAATTCAGCTCTCTAAGCATAAACTGGGCTGAAACAAATATGGGGAACCCTGGGCTACCACAAGCAGACTCGGGCTGCGGCAGTGGCACCAAAAAGCTGGGTGTAGCATATAGGCCCCCCGGGATGAGTGATGTTCTAGAGGATGGTTTGCTGGACAACATCATTGCCCAGTGTGGACCAAAAGGGGAAGGAGTGGTGTTGATGGGGGACTTTAATATGCTAGGTACAAACTGGGGAACCATGTCCTCTAAGGTGGCCAAGGAGCAGAGGCTGCTGGATGGCTTCCAGGATGTGTTCTTAACACAGCATGTGATGGAGCCCACAAGGGAGGGGCATGTCCTGGATGTGGTTCCTGGCAGATGGGGACCTGGTAAGGGACATGGTTGTACAGGATCCTGACTGGGAGCGACTACAATACTGTCTGGTTTCAAATAAGCATGGGGGAGGGGGAGATTTAGGACACTGGCAGTGGACCTCAGGGGGGCAGACTTTATGGGCATGGGAAATATTCTCAAGGATCACTTGAAGGGGATTACCTCAATGACAAGTGTGGAAAGGAGATGGGAGGTCATAAAATGGGGACTTCATGAGGCAGTCAGGATCTGCGCTAAGTTAAAATGTAAGGGAGCAAGGTCACATAAACCATGCTGGTGGTCCAGTGAGGTACAGGTAGCAGTCAGAGAAAAGAAGGCGGCCTACAAAAAATATAAAACAACAAGAGGGATAGGGATAAGGAAATGTACCAGCTTGCATCTAGAAAAGTCACCATTATGGTGAGGAGCAAAGTCCAGTAAAGAGCGGCTGGCACAGGGGATACATGGAGGGAAAAGGGGTTCTTCCGGTACATTGGGAGCGGAGAAAACTAAGGGCCATCTCAGCAGATTGAGATCAGAAGGAGGGTGGAAGAAGCGAGGGACCAGGCAGAGGTATTTACGAGTACTTTGCCTCTGTGTTCACTAGGGAGGGATGGGATATCTACAAAGCATGGCATGAAGGGGATAGAAGCGTCAGTAAGTGGGATCAGGGGAGCAACAGAAATGGAGCAAGAGAGGAGGAGAGGTACCCCAGGGGTGTCACATCTGGGTAAGGATAAAATTCCAGTAAGGTGGAGGGACGGATGATGCTATCTCTGCCAAAGGGTGTGGGTTAGCCCTCAAGGCCTAAAGAAAGACAAATCTCCTGGGCCGGATGGCATTCATCCAAGAGTACTATGGGAACTGGCGGACATACTGGCTGCACCCCTGGCGGAGCTTTTCAGCAGGTCACTTGAGACAGGGAGGGTACCTAGGGATTGGCGAGAGGTACATGTGGTACCAATCCATAAAGGGGGGTCGAGGGAAGTACCAGGTAACTATAGACCCATCAGTTTGACCTCCGTGGTGGGAAAATTAATGGAGAGTATACTAAAGGAACGATTGGGGGTGTACTTGGAGGAGGTGGGAGGTCTGGATAGTCGGCAACATGGGTTTGTGCCAGGTAGATCATGTCAAACCAACCTTGTGGAGTTCTATGAATGGGTAACATCAGAACTGGACAGGGGTAAGTCTGTGGATGTATTATTCTTGGACTTCAGCAAGGCGTTTGACTCTGTCCCCCACAATGGTCTGGTGGAGAAACTGATGGGGTTAGGGGTAGGCCCTTTGATGGTCAGATGGATTGAAAACTGGCTAGCTGGACGCACCCAGAGAGTAGTGGTCTGTGGGGAGCTCTCGAACCCTAGAGAGGTTGGTAGTGGGGTACCGCAGGGCTCGGTCCTGGGTCCAATCCTGTTTAATGCATACATATCGGACATCAGGGAGGGTATAGGGTGTGAAATGAGTCTCTTCGCGGATGACTCCAAGATGGGAGCAGTAGTTGAGGGAGAAGAGGGGAGGTTGGCCCTGCAAGGGGACCTGGACACCCTGGAAGCTGGGCTCACACATGGAAATTAATTTCAATATCACCAAGTGCAAGGTGTTGCATCTTGGTCGGGAAACCCTAAACACAGGTACACCCTGGGAGGGAGGTGCTGGAGGCCTCAATAGGGAAAAGACCTGGGGTCATGGTGGATGCATGTATGAATAACTCTGAGCAGTGCAGGAGAGCAGCTAGCAAGGCAAACAGGATGTTGGGATTCATCGTAAAGGGGATCACCTCTAGGAGCAAGGAAGTGATTCTGCCACTGTACAATGGACTGGTTAGACCACACCTTGAGTACTGTGTACAGTACTGGAGACCACACTTGAAGAGGGACATACATCTCCTGGAGAGGGTACAGAGGAGGGCAACAAAGATGATATGAGGGCTAGGGTATTTGATGTATGAGGACAGACTTGAGGAGCTCTGCCTGTTTTCATTGGAGGAGAGGAGAGACAGGGGGGACATGACTGAGGTCTTCAAGTACCTCAAGGGAATAAATAGGGTAAACATGGAGGAGATCTTTAGACTAAAGCAGGGAGGTATCACCAGAGGGCATGGTTTGAAGTTGGAAGGTAGAAGGGTGAGGGGGGAAAGGGAGGAGGTTTTTCACTGAGAGGGTGGTGGACCCTTGGAATGCACTGCCTGGTGAGCTGGTTCAGAGATTCACAGTGGAGGGCTTCAAGAGAGGGTGGGACAGACACAGAAAGTGGATGTATCAGATGATGGCCTGTCCCAGGGGGGTGGGGATGGATGATAGGGGTTTCTGGAGCACAAGGGATGGGAGGGTCTCGGCACCCAACTAAGGAACTAAGGTTCGAGCAGACTCGATAGACCGTAAGGCCTAATCTGCTGGCAAATAGTATGTTAGTATGAAATGGGGGCCCCAGAAGACAACCGGGAGAAAACAGAGCAATTAAGGTAAGCCCCCAAAAGGTTTTATTTATATATATAATTTTTGTTGACTGGGTAAGTGCACTAGAGAAATTCTGTCTATTTTCAGGCATAACCCGAGGGAAGGGGATACAGATGAATGCCAACTGACCTTGAACCAGATTAAGCTGTTGGTGGTATTTTTTTTTTAGTGAATGGGGGAAAATTTGACAAGGACACCGGGGAAATTCAACTACTCATTGGTAGGGGGCACTTTCCCAAAGGTGTGTGCGACAGAGGAGCTCAGTATGGAGACTGAGATGCTGGAGAGCGGTCGTCCGAACAAGACTTTGGCAGGTGTGGCTATCACCAATATCGAGGCTCAGCAGACTGCAGATGCCTCACGGCACAACATTGATATTACAGTTGAATCTGAGGAGGATCAAGAAAGACTGCTCCAACTCACTTTGGCAGAATGGATTAGGCATGCAGAGTTGGAATTTAAGGCTGCTACAGCCAGTTTGCAGGAGGGAAAAAGAAAACGCATGCAAGGTACAGTTCCCTCCCTGAGGCTTCTATATCAAATGTTTTCCTGACAGGAGCGCAAATTGCATCTAATAGTGCACTTAAGAAACAAACAACAAAGCATAACCCAGTGACCAGCTTGAATCACACGCTGGGAGACAGAGACTGGTCAGCAGATGATGCACTTCAAAAAGCAGGCTGGAAACGCACCGAAGATGGTATGTGGGAAGTGGATCCTGAATTTGACAAGCAAGAGGACCATGCAGTGTTAGTGGAGTTACAAGTTCTGGGACACCCAGAGTAACATATACCACACAGGGCTGGATCTTGGGTGCAGGTGACTACCAACTCAGGTACTGTTTTCTTTTCTCCATTCAGCTATCAAGATGTAGAGGGGGATATACAGTCAGGGGGTGCTGAGTTAACTCATAATAATATGGAGTAAACACAGAGGGGAGGTGAACAAGAGGGCGAAGGAACTTCTGGCCCTTCATCTGAAAAACAACAACAAAAACAGTCTTACACAGGACTGCTTCACAAGCCAGTGGAACAGGCTAAATGATGTAACACTATTCGCCTGAGATACTTAGGGGGCATGGGTGACCTCCCGGATCGATTATATGTGGGGCGAATCCTTTTAAAATACTCTCTAGGCTTTCCCCAAATGAAGTCTATTCTTTAATTCATGCTCTGGGAGAGCAAACATTCTACATCAGTTTTAGAATATTTGGCATTTTAGAGAGATTCTGGACAAAATATTGTATCTTAAAAACTAACCCTCTGTGGTCCCCATTCCAAGTTATCCCTCTCACAAAACAATCCTTTTGTATAGTGACTGTTTTATTTTGTAATGAAGGACTTAATATCACGGATATATTATATTGGATGGACAACAGATGTGATGTACAAGGTTCACCTGAACCCATTTTGGATAACAAAAATTTTTGGAATGGGGGATGGCGCATAAAAGTCAAACTTTTCCAAACTGACAGTGACTTTCAACATTTAACCAACTGCTTTTTTATCAGAAGGGATAAAGGCTTCATCTTATACCCTGGGCAGACAAGCAAATGTCATAAGTGTGGGTCCCCCACCACATAAGTACTAACTGTGACAAAATAATATGTTTTCGCTGTGGGGAACTAGGCGACTCAGGAAAGGAATGTGATAATGCTCCAAACTGCAACTTTTGAAATGAGGCAGGTCACACATTCATAGAGTGTCCACGGGCATCCCATAATACAGATGATGCTGATTTTGCCATGCAGGATGCTTCTATTAATACAGCAGCAAGGTCAAGTAGAGATTCCCAAGACCCCCGGCCACCTAGAGGCCCTCGCCAGGCTCCTAGACCTGCTCCTGAACCCCCTCAATGCACTGCTGACAGCGACCCTACTACCTCTACTCGAGAACTCAGATTAACAAGAACAACAAGCCCTCTTGTAGAGAGTTACCTTCTAAAGACTGGTAATCTACCAGAGTCTAGTGATCACACAGACTTGGGGGGGTAATGCCCCCTCTACCCCACCAGCCTCCACTTGAGGTTAGTAATCACCAGGAGATACACAGTGCGGTACCTTCACATGTAACAGAAGATCCTCTCCCTCCTTCAACAATAGGAATGACCCTATCAAATAAATATGGAGTATTGCCCCTACATGTGGACAACGATGAACAAGACTCAGATGCAGCGTCTAGATCTTCCTCGCAAAGAGATCCCATTTCTGATACAGACATTCGCAACATTCCGGTGTGTGCAAACAAATCTAAAAAGAAAGTGGGTCTCAGAATAGGTCTGAGAAAAAACTCTAGAAAAAAACAAGCTCCTACCTGACTGCACCTATATAACTTGCTACTCCTTCATATCACCTGAATATTGCTAGTTTGAATATGAACAGCATTAGGTCTGAGAAGAAAAAATTAGCCACTTTTGATCTATTTACAGGATCTAACATTGGACTGTTTTTTTTTCAGGGCACAAGATTATATACAGCTGATGAATCTGAGGAAGCCTCTAATGTTTGGTTAGGGGGAAAATTTTATTGGTTGGGGGGGTTACTGTGTTCAGAATTGGGTATTTGTTTTATAAATCTTAATATAAAAGTGACCAGTATAGTAGATATTGAAGCAGGTAGGTGTCTCTTGCTGGATGTTTCAATACAACATTCAGAATTCTGTCTCGTAAACATTTACGCATCCCAGAGTAGAACAGAAAGGATTTTGTTATTACAAAAGATCCAACCATACCTTTTTACTAGGAACAATGTACTTTTTGGAGGGGACTTCAATATAAATAGAAATGTGTCAGACAGAGGAGCTAAAAGCACAAAATTATATTGTGACTCAGTCTTTTTAAATGATTTGATTAGCCTTACTGGACTACGAGATGTATTTTATAAGGCAGGTCAGGATGTAGCATATATGTTCTTCTCAGAAACAGAAAATTGTGTATCACTAAAAATACCACCAACAGCTTAATCTGGTTCAAGGTCAGTTGGCATTCATCTGTATCCCCCCTTCCCGGGTCGTGCCTGAAAATAGGCAGGATTTGTCTAGTGCACTTAACCGGTCAGCAAAAAAAAAAAAAAAAATTAAATAAATTGACTGTTGGTTTATCTCCCCTAATCTACAGTATAGGTCACTTACCATCACACCAGTATCTACTTCAGATCACGTTCTATAGAGGGTCACTGTCACTGATTACCTGGCTACATCCAAGGGTCCAGGGTATTGGAAACTAAATCTCTCTTTACTGGAGTACCCAGAGGCACTAGAAGGTTTTCATTCCTTACTGGCAGCTAGAAAATCTGTACAGTTTTTATGTGACTCAGTACAGCAGTAGTGGGAGGACACCAAATCCAATATTAGGGACTATTTTCAACACATAGGCAGACTAATGAGTAAAGCTGAACAGAATTCCTATAATGAACTTAGACATATATTCTAGATTTAACAAGGGAGAGCATGTAGACATGTTTGCAGTAAATGGTTTAAAACATCAATTGATTCAAGCACAATATGATAGGTGTAAAACTTTAGAAACCGAACAAGGATTTGGGATGCAAGGCAGACAGGATACTGTAAATCCGTTTGAAAGCTGTGCTAAGCAGAGAAAAAAAAGAGAGAAGACAAATAAGGACATCATCTGGAGAAGTAGTGACATCACAAAAAGGTATGTTATACAATGGCAATAAAAAATCCTGGAACCTGATTGGCTGTCTGCCCTTGGCAGCAGTGAGGTTATCTGAGCACAACTTCACTGTATTGATTTCTTGGATTTTTATTACCTGCTTCTTTTCATACACAAAGATATATTGCCGCACTAAAAATCTACTAAAAACATTTTTTTTATTTTTTTTTTTACTTTGTGTAACAATGGGTCATTGTATAATAGCAATAATGCACTCCAGGATGTAGGTTGTGCTGGGATAACCTCACTTCTGGGACGTTGGATGCACTTGGTCTGTGGCCTCATGCCCAACCACCCAGGCATGAGGATATCCCAGCACAACCCACACACTGTTGTGCATTATTGCTTAATTATTTGAATTAGATAAATATATACAAAACATGTTTCATGCTGATCCCGTTTACAGAAGAGAAGAGAGCTACTTGGTTAAATCCTTGTGATTTACAAAAAAATTCCGGAATGTTTTTTTCTCGCATTATTAAGATCCAAAACCTTGCTGGAATTGGAGTCTGCTATTAAAAAGTCACCACACAGAAAAGCACCAGGCAGTGATGGACTTCTGAATGAAATATATTCTACGATATATAAAAAGTTAGGACAGCAACTATTACAGATGTACACCATCAGTTTAGGACAATTTTTTTTTGCCCAATAGTTTAAATCAAGGAATATTAATTCTGTTACATAAGTCGGGGATAAAGAAGATCTTAGGAATTGGAGGCCAATTACACTGTTGAACACAGACAGTAACATTTTGACCAAAATATTATGTAACAGGATTTCTTTAATTTTGAATCAAATCTCACATTACTCTCACTTTTACTCTGTTCCAGGAAGAACTATTATAGACACACTCATATTGTTAAGAAAGGTTATGGAAAGAAGCAGAACAAGAGAGATGATGGGGTTTGTGCTCAGTTTAGACAAACTAAAGGCCTTTGACAGGGTATCCCACCGTTATCTTTGGAAGTGCTTTGAACAATTTGGTTTCCCAGATCCTTGTATTCGCTGGATATAGGTGTGCTATAGAAATGCTGAAATAGCCCCATACGTGAATGGGTGGCTAGGTAAATATAGAAAATCTACTAGAGGAGTGTATCAGGGTTGTCCCCTTAGCCCTCTTTTATACATATTAACATTAGAACCACTGCTAGTACAACTTAATCAGTCTGATGCAATCAGAGGTTTATCTATTAATAGTGAATCTCCTGAAATAAAAGCTATTGCTTATGCTGATGATTTCTGTATCTTGTTGGCAGATCTCCCATCCTGCATGGCTACGGAAGCACTGACGGTAGCTTTTATGGAAGGTACAGGTGCACGTATTAGCCTAAAAAAAGTAAGTGCCTTTTTCTTGGTGATGAGAATTGTCCATAAAAAATGATTATGGGTATCTTGGTGGTACAGTCAGGTTTCAAAATACTGGGGATACATTTTGGCATAGGAGATGTTTTTAATTGGGAACATCTTATTAGGGAAGCAAGAGCTAGAACTGGGGTGTAGAATAAATGGAAAATGTCCCCCCCCTTAAAAAAAACAACAGATATTGTAAGGTAAAGATAGCTGTGTTGTGTTTTCTATCTTCAAATAATTCAAGGCATTCAGAGTGAATGTTTTTTATTTTATTTTATTTATTTATTTACGACCTTGATAACCGGGTGGGTGCGCTGATCCCAGGGACCGTTTTCAGGCATGACCCGGGCCATGTTCAGAAATGGCACAGATAACAATACAAACAGAAAAGAAACATGAGAAGGCAAACAGAGAATAGAACAAAAGCAAAACTGTGGTTATCAGTTACATAGGCTGAAAATGAAGCAAGAATTCGATAACATAACGTCAGTTATTTACAATAAATAAATTAGTTATTACAGAGGTACATTTGTGGTAGGCAACATTAGTACATTACTTATAATTGAAGTAGAAACAGCAGTTTGTAGTGAGTGGACATGGAGGGAAACCATGGGAAAATCCTAGGGGAGGATTTTTCCCCTTCTTTATTTTCTTTGCGAGTTCATCAACTTCAAATACATGTGTTCTTGCTTCTTGTTTTGGTGCTAGCTCATTCAATGTTATACAGGGTTTATATAAAGAATTGTTATCTTGAAAAATGCCAACACACCATTGTAAGCCAGTCATATAACAAAATAACATATTAATCTTATGGTGTGGTGTACCTTTTTCTTCAAAACAGAGGTATTACTTCATTTACATTTGCCAGTAGGTCAACATGACCTAGGCAGAACAATACACCATAGCAACGTACATCAACTTAAGGCTTGCCTTTTCATGTTGTTCAAAAATTAATTGCCCAAACATGCTGTTATCTAATTCATTGGCCAAACATGTTTTTATCTAATACATTGCCCAAACATGCTGTTGTCTAATACATTGCCCAAACATGCTGTTATCTAATTCATTGCCCCAGCATGCTGTTATCTAATACATTGCCCAAACATGCTGTTATCTAATTCATTGCCCAAGCGTGCTGTTATCTAATTCATTGCCCAAACATGCTGTTATCTAATACATTGCCCAAACATGCTGTTATCTAATTCATTGCCCAAGCGTGCTGTTATCTAATTCATTGCCCCAGCATGCTGTTATCTAATTCATTGCCCAAACATGCTGTTATCTAATTCATTGCCCCAGCATGCTGTTATCTAATTCATTGCCCCAGCATGCTGTTATCTAATACAAACATGCTGTTATCTAATTCATTGCCCAAACATGCTGTTATCTAATACATTGCCCAAACATGCTGTTATCTAATACATTGCCCAAGCATGCTGTTATCTAATTCATTGCCCAAACATGTTTTTATCTAATACATTGCCCAAACATGCTGTTATCTAATTCATTGCCCAAACATGCTGTTATCTAATTCATTGTCCAAACATGCTGTTATCTAATGTATTGCCCAAACATGTTTTTATCTAATTCATTGCCCAAACATGCTGTTACCTAATTCATTGCCCAAACATGCTGTTATCTAATTCATTGACCAAACATGCTGTTATCTAATACGTTGCCCAAGCATGGTTTACAATAAAGTAAACTCACATCATCCTAAAAAAGATTCTTTCTAACATTCTGGCACTCCTACCTAAAGAAGGTTATACACAGACCATTTGGTATTATATATTTGTGAAATAATCATATTACAAAAATAATATAAAAGGTGAAAGCTAAATATCATTAAATGTGAAATATTACAAATATAAAAGAGAGGAAATATTACACTACAATCCATATTCATAAATGTTACACTACAATACCCTCCCTTTTGTGACTCTCTAATCAGAGATCACATAAGATGATGTTGCCACTGTAACATTTGTATTTGTCGAATCATGTGTTTCATCTTACGATACGATAATAATTGTATGATAACAAGAACACATATTACTGCAATATCGCATACTGCCACTACTAGGGTTGGACTAGTACACAAAGCAGCAGAACCCCAATCCCACCAGGATATAATGGGGATATATGATGATTGCTTCTCTACCTCTTTAGCAGAGGCCTTTTGTAAGCAAATAAGTCCTTTCGTTTGTTGGCGATACAATAAGGCACCAAGTGTCATTTTACTGATTTTGGGTAATTCAAAATGAGGTGGAGTTGCCAAATCAGTGACTAAATTCAAGGCCAAACTAGAACCATCAATATGGGTAACATTCATTCAGCTATAGGCAGGACATTCTCGGAGGGTCCAATTTGCAACCCACCAAGTTTTGTCACTACACCCCCATATATTCCAAGGTTGACTTGCGATTACACACCATGATTGGTTCCATCTCATAGCTTGGCAGTATTCATTTGCAGACGTTAGGGTAAATTTACATTGTTCAGGAAACAATGGGGCAGTTGATGTCTCTACCACACATATCAAGGTTTCATTTTCTTGTACACACTGTTGATTAGGTAAGATAACATGTTCATTGTGTACTGAGATAATAGTGTCACCTGGTATTTGGATCCTTATGACCTGGTCATGTATTAATACTCCCAAATTACTGATTTGCCACAATATTTTCAGTGGTTCAAAACATACAGGTATTATCACTAGTATGGGAATCACATGTCGCAGCATGTGTGCATATTGATTTGGTGAATTCCTTACTTTTACCATAGCTGGGGTGGTACGAATACAGTGGAATGATCCAATAATTTAGTCACATTGGTCTCACCTATTCCCAAAGGTAAACTATTTGTTTAAATTCTATTCAATTCATTGAGTAGATAAGTATGTGCTTCAGCAGCTAATTGAGAGCATGCTAGTTCTATACAGCTTTCTTTAGACATATAAGAAAGTAAATTATAAAAACGGACTACTATTTGAGCAATAATTTTAAAATTCTGTAAGGTTTACCTAAAAGCAAACCAATCAATTTCTTCATTATCAGCTGCTAATTTCACAGTAGCTGATAATGGTCCAGTAGCCATGTCTTTTAAAGTTGCTTCTAAAGAACGAATATGACCCTTTAAAACCATAGAATCAATATCATTAGCAATTCCTAATCCTGAGCCCAACCAGCCCTGCACGTCTCTTTTGCGATGGAATAAGCCTGGTGTTGCTTCTGCAGGAATTTGTAATGACCACATTTTGTGTCTTTCATGGTATCGATTTAAAGTATTATTATAATATTGTTGCCATACTATTACTGAAGCCCGATTCCTTCATTGAAGCGGTAATCGTGGAATAGGCAAATGTAGCAAAGCATTATCATACTGTAATTTACATGGATAATATAGAGGATATATATTTTGTGTCAAAATAATACCATCTGATGGGGGCAACAATTTTTGCCCTGATGTACCTTGTTTTTGATACACTGTATTCCATGCAGCAAAATTATGCCATGCTGTCCGATTAACATTACATGCCATACCTGGCCATTGTGCATCTGTAAATTAACGCAAATACGTTAACAATGAATATTCATTTGTTAATGGCAATATTGTAAAAAACTGCTTTAACCTTACTGTTGCTACTTTAGAAGGATTATATAAAAAATGCCACATATTACGTCTTGAACCAGTATAAGATGCATTTAAGAACGTAATATTAGATGGCTAATGTAACATGTCTTTTAATTTCATTCTAAATAAATCTTGCTAATTTCTTGTCAGATTTGTAGTGTCCCCAAAGTGGAGCAGATATGGATTCCTTTCTGGGCTGTTGTGTTCAGTACACACATCGTCGTGCCATGCCAGGCTTTTGGCGAGCATCCCCATGTTGCATTTTGACATTGTTCAAATTTATTTGTTCAAGTTTCAAGTTTAAGTTTATTTGTTCATAACAAATAAAGTACCATTTGATAAGAAGATATCCAGTATGTTCATGTCATTCTCATAACAATACTGGAATACCTACTGCAGAACAACTGGCACGGTTTTTGTTGTATAAACTGTTCCATATGTGCCCTGGGCATCCATTGTATCGGTCGGAAGTTGCCAGGATCAGTAATGTACTGCTCAGTATATGTACAGGATACATCACTGTACTTCACCTATTGGGAGAAACTGAGCAGTATCAGTTGTCATCATTTAATGGCTGATACAATTTATATTGGTCCACATGGACCCATTTGGTCTCTGTAGACCCCTGTCAAATTTGTTGGACCTGAATGACCCATGGCCTCAAAACATCAATGCCGGTATAGAACTCTATCCAATTAGCGTCCCATGGTCCATTTTGACCAACATTTTTCACCATGAAGTGATGGCCCCTTTCAATAGGCGGTATCACTTTTTCATCATGTCTCTGTTTGTTTTTCCAATGAGTCTGTGCTATATTTCTGGCAGCATGGGGTAAATAAACAGCTAACTGTTTTTGTAGCTGTTGAAAGAACACATCAGTTTTGATGCGGTCTAACACTGGTGTTGACAGATCTGGATCGGAAGGATAATACAGCGCATATCCCGTCCAGTCATCAGTTGATATGGGCTATAGCCAGTACTCTTGTTTTCTGTACCTCTGATACCCATTAGGATTCCTGGTAAGTGAGTCACCCTGCCTTTACCAGTATCCAACACTGCCTTTTTCAGTGCATTTTTCAAAGTGTGATTTAACCTTTCTACCATTCCTGAAGATTGTGGATGGTAGGGTAAATGCAAGCATTGAGTGATACCCAAAATATCACACAAAGCTATCATTATTTTTGCTGTAAAGTGAGTTCCTCTATCACTTTCAAGTATTCTGGGAAAAAAACAACATGAGAACACCTGTTCCCATGGCACCTTTGCAGTAGCTGTAGCACTATCATTTCATATGGGCAATGCTTCTACCCACTTGGAAAATATATCAACAATGACTAATAAATATTGGAACCCCCCTTTTGCAGTAGGCAAGGGCCCCCATAATCAATTTTCAAGCTGGACCAAGGACCATCTGCTAGGGGTATATGCTCTAACGGAACCCTCTTACCAGGCACTGGAGGATTCATCTGTACACAGATGAGACAAGCCTCCAGGCATTGTTTGACATCTTTTCCCATTTTTGGCCACCAATATTTTTGTGCCAACATTTTACATGTTTTGTGGACTCCACAATGACCTCCAATTTGATGATTATCCATGATAATATCTTTTCTAAATGAAGTGGGTGGTATCCACTTCCTAAACCCAGGTTGTCATTCCCATACTACCATATCTTCCCATACGGTAACATGTTTGGTTGCACACTGTCCGGTGTCTTTCCATTGGTTCTGACAACCCACTATCCAAGCATCTGTATCTTGGAGAAGCCCCAAACTTGGGACTTGTGAGATGGCAGCTATCCATTTAATATGGTGTTTGTCAAATTCATCCATCTCCCACAATTGTGTAGAATCACATCCTAGAGGGTCTACCCATAAGTTTGTTTGTTTGGCTGCAGCTTGAGCCAGATTGTCCACTAAGTTATTATTTAACTCATGGATATCCTTTGGATGATTCTTTCGGTGAGCTCTAACTTTACAAATTGCTATTCTCAAAGGTGTCTGGGCTCCTATATCCCATATATGTTGTAATGTGGGAGCAAATGCGACAGATTCTCCAGATGCTGTCCGCATTCCTCATTTAGTCCATATTGGCAAAAAGTCCAATAAGGAATTCACTACAAAAGCACAATCCAAGAAGATATTAATAGCCTCCTGTGGATAAGCCATAATAGCTCTGCGGACTGCCTCCGATTCCGCTCTAGGGGCAGAAAATGACGATGGGCATCGTACTAATATTTTTTGATTAGTACTCGGTGTCCATATGGCATATCCTATGTGGAAATGTCCATCCTCCCAAAAGCGAGAGCCATCTACATAAACATCTCTTGCTTCAGTATTTGGTTCTGCAGCAAATGTGAGTTTAAAATCAATTCCCATTATAGTTCCACAATCATGTGCCTCTCCCTCCCATGTCATTAATTCAACTAACATAGGTGAGGTACATTGTTCTACAATGATATTTTTCCCTTGTAGAGCTAAAGCCCATTTAACCAATCACTGTGAAGACACACCTCTCACATCCCTTTCAAGTAGAAATTTCACTGGAGTATGAGACGTTTGCAGGATAATGCTATTAAACCCCACAATATGTTCTGTAGCTTGTATAGCCCAATATACAGCTAACAAATGTTTTACACATTCTTCATATGTCTCTTCCACAGGTGTTAGTACACACAAAAAAAATCCCAAAGGACGAAAAGTCCCTGCTCTCTTTTGTAACAGTATAGCATTGATCACCTGATCTGTCGCATGTACCTGTGTTACAAAATCAGAGGCTTCAGAAGGACTAATGAGAGCCAGAGCTGTCATTAGTGCTTGCTTTAGAGCCAGAAAAGCTATTTGATGTTCTGGTTCCCATTTCAGGATATCAGTTTCCTTTCCTCCCTTCAGCAGATTATACAGAGGTTTTGCCATACAAGAGAAGGCTTCAGTAAAATCTTTGCAAAAGCCTACCATGCCTAAAAACTGATGTAATGCAATTTTTGTTTTAGGTCTTAGCACTGTTGGATTGCCTGATTTTTATCAGGATCCACTATTCGTCCTTCTTTGTTAATACATATTCCCAAAAAAGTAACTTGTGACTGTAACTGTTTCAGTATCACACATATTTATTCATAAGCTTCTTTAGGAAAAGCATATTGTTTTTGGGGAGGGGGATCTGGTCCTTCTATTTGGACTTTCCTATTTGACACCCTGCCACACTCTGTAGCATTTTTAGCACAAATTGATTCATGCCTTTGTACAACAGATTTTATCCATTGTAGCACTCATTTCCATAAATCCCTCATGTGATAAATCTTTAATGACTTTACTGTGTACACACTATGTGAGTCATCCACATTTGGTCCTGGGTTAGTAGTGCTTCCTTGCCATAGAATCATGTTACGAAGATCCACTACTAAACCATGTTGTGCTAGAATGTCTATACCCATGACAGTACCTTCATGTGTATTACATTTCCAAAACATACATTTCAATTGTTGTTCACCTATCCGAACCAAAACTGGTTTTGTCAAATATGCTGTTAACACACCCCCTGAGAAACCTTGCAAATTAATTTGTCATTTCCCGTGAGTTGTTAAAGGCATATCACTATCTGTTATTCTAACAGTAGCACCAGTATCAACTAATATCACAGTCCGGCAGCCCCGACCATTGCTGATATTGTTGGACGCCCTTCCTAATCCTTTTGTAATTGACCAAGGATTTGGAAGGTGGGGGCTTCGTAAAAGTTTGCTCTTTATATGCTAAATATTGTGCATGCTCCTGGTTGGCATGGTCTAACTTTTCTTCAGTTTGTTGTAACTGCCGAGATAGTTCATTAATGTGGGCTTGACTTTGCTTGTTAATAAATTTAACATTTTCTTCCAATTGGTTAATCTTAATCTTTAACCCACATACCTCTCCCTGAGATATATTTAACTCATATTCACCATCTTTAGCTTCAGTAACATACTTTGCTACACCTAGAAAATACTTTTCTTCACTGTCAAGTAACTGCTGCTTTAATAGACAGGTTCTAGTTGCTATCTCACACTGATATTGTACATACATCTGACAAATATTGGCTAATTTGCCTTTATCTGCCTTTAGTTTCTCATTTCTTTCTAGGCATTGAATGGATAAACTTAAGTATACATCTTCCTGTTCTACAGGAGAGCGATACGGACCTTCTTTAAGGTAAATCTCTAAAAATGTACTTAATATGACGTCCATACTTACATCAGTTATCTAGCTGGCAAGTCACATCTGACTTCAAACCAGTCTGTTTCCTCTAGTCCCTCTTTTGTCTCCCTTCTGTACTTGATTGATCAGATCAGGTTCAGTAAGGCATTCCTCACAGTGGCTTCCCTCTCAGTTCGTTTGATGTTATCGGCAACCATATAGACTGTCTTCAGACATCTAAGTCAAGGCACCAATTGTAAGGTAAAGATAGCTGTGTTGTGTTTTCTATCTTCAAATAATTCAAGCCACTCAGAGTGAATGTTTCCCTTCTTTATTTTCTTTGCGAGTTCATCAACTTCAAATACTTGTATTCTTGCTTCTTGTTTTGGTACTTGCTCATTCAGTTTTATACAGGGTTTATATAAAGAATTGTTATCTTGAAAAATGCCAACTCCCCACTGTAAGCTAATCATATAACAAAATAACATATTAATCTTATGGTGTGGTGTACCTTTTTCTTCAAAACAGAGGTATTACTTCATTTACATTTGCCAGTAGGTCAACATGACCTAGGCAGAACAATACACCATAGCAACGTACACCAACTTAAGGCCTGCCTTTTCATGTTATTCGAAAATTCATTGCCCAAACATGCTGTTATCTAATTCATTGGCCAAACATGCTGTTATCTAATTCATTGCCCAAGCATGTTTTCAATAAGGTAAATGCATATCATCCTAAAACAGATTCTTTCTAACATTCTGGCACTCCTTTCTAAAGAAGGTTATACACAGACCATTTGGTATTATATATTTGTGAAATAATCATATTACAAAAATAATATAAAACGTGAAAGCTAAATAACATTAAATGTGAAATATTACAAATATAAAAGTGAGTAAATATTACACTACAATCCATATTCATAAATGTTACACTACAGATATATATGGTTAAAACTTTTTGAAAGTTTTTTTCTACACCTAGTAGCTATTTATCTAGTCCCTGAACAATTAGAGACTGCACTGCTGAATATTGCTTTCCAGGTGGTTTGGGGTAGTCAACTTAACCCCATTAAGAGAGGTATTCTGTATTTACGATTGGAACAAGGAGGACTAAATATGGTCAACCCTATTTCATTCTTTTTTTGTATTTTTCTTTATGTGAACTTATGTCTTTTAATACGAAACACATCACATATATAGTCAGCATGGGTAGGGGATACTATTTCTTCATGGATAGAGGACTGGGGATGGGACACTGTAATATCAAAACAAAAACATATCACTACCAATATTCTGGAAAATTGAAATTGTGGAAAATTACTAAAAATATGGTGGTTCAAAAAAAAAAGAAAGGAACTTTATCAGCATATTCAACAAACATATTTTTACACCTTACCTGATTTTTCCACTAAACCACAATCAGATTTAATACAAATTCAAGCTATGTTGACTCAACCTCAGATACCACCCTTTATGTGGGATGCCACTTGGTTGGGAGCTCATGGTAAGTTAAACATGAAAGGAAATCTAAAACACAGAAGCACAGAAGAGAGGGCATGTCCTAGAACAAACCTTTGTCATACCCCTGTAGAAACAAAAGAACATTTATTTTTTCAATGTCCCTACATAAAACAGTTTTGGTCATTTTTATCCAAACAATGTGACTCCTCACCGTGTACCGGGCTCACGATAGATATCTTGGTGTTAGGCATATTGCCCAGCACTTGGGACAAATCTAATACTGGAGCGAAACATATTTTACTGAGATGTTTTAAATGTCATATCCAGCATACTCACTGCAGATGGTCCTTGCAACAAACTTTATAACTCCAGAACAATTGTTTTGGACCATAAGAGTCTACTAGGATCTGCAGCTTATCCGTTAGGTAGGAAAATGGGCAGACTAGGTGGGCCAAGCGGTCCTTATCTGCCGTCAAATTCTGTGTTTCTATAAGAGATTCTGTTTTGTTTATCAGAAACAGAGATATGTCCAGATTGTCTGTGGAGAATTTTAAAAAACGATGGAAGCTCCTTCATTGTCTAAACACCAGGAGATTACATGTAGAGAGACAGCTACATTTCAAGGTGATTATTGGTCTATGATAGGAACAGGAGAGAAGAGCTATCAATATAAATTACTGGAGTTATATCCCTTTATGGGAGGTAACACTATATACATACCTTTAGATTCAAGTTGTGAAACCTTTTTCCTAAGTCCCTAGTTGGGGGGGGGGGGTATACAGTATTATACTACAAGACAGTGCTCTAGGTTGTGTGTTAATGAATAATTATAGTTAGTAGTTTAATTTTCAGAATTAGAGTAAGGTATGCATTAATACTTATTTATTTTAATTCCATATGTATCATCTTTTCATTTGTATAACAAATGGTATGATTATGTCTACCTTTTTCCTTTTATGATTTAGTGTGAAGTAACACTATTTAGTATGTATCCTTTTTAAGTTATAACATGTGGGGTGTATGATTGTAAATACTTATGGGTTAACTTGCAAAGTTTTCTTATATATGATTTTGTGTGATATAACACTAGTTGATTAAATTTCCCCTACTCTTTTCCCATTGGGGGTTGGGGGTATGCAGTAATCCTTATTTGCTTTGGAATTTTTGGTTTTGCTTTAAGAATCTATTACAGCTTTGCAATATTATTTTCAATAAGGGGAATGTATGACTTAATACATATTTACTTTCATGATTTTTCAAACTTTTCCTTTTTCCTAGTTGCATTAAGTATTGTAGGAATGTATTTTTCAGTTTGAATAAAAAAATTCCCCTACTGTTCAAGAAGTGCCATGGGATCTTTAATATCCACCTGAACTACAACCAGAACAGGCAGATGGGACCTCAGTTTAACGTTTCATCCAAAAGACGGCACCTCAGGAGTGCAGCACCCCCTCATGCTGCACTACAGTGTCAGAACTGGGATTTAACCCAAGTGCCTGGTGTGGGGGTTACATACAGTATACAGACAGGGAACTGAATATGAGCTGGGACAGACAGATAGTCAATTTAATGTGGAAGAGGCACAATATTAAAATCTTCCCAGACTACTCTCAAGAACTGATGCTCACTGGAAGGCCGATACCCCAGCCAGGACAACCCTCATGGACTTAGGGGTCCCTTACAGTCTCTATTACTCTGCCTCACTGCAGATCACAAAAGATAGAGTTTCTCAACAGTTTGATGCTCCAGAGGCTCTCACTTGAAAATTCTGGTCCACGACAGACCAGAGCAAGTATCAGCTGCATGGAGAAGGACAGTAGAGGTGTAACCACCCCCAAACAATGGACACTACTCCTGCAGCAGAAGCTCTGACTCGATATGACTTGAGATACAGCCCTCTGCTCCACTCTTCACAAGTAGAGAAAGCCCTTTAGTACTCCTCTCTTAGACAAAAGTGGCACAACTGCAAACAGAAGGCAGCCAAATCCAGTTCACTGGACTTATTCACACTTTGTCAGAGCACAAACCACAATGGTAGCAGGGGCACTCCGCCATCATCAGAAACTCACCCACCTCTCACAGAACAGAACTGGTATGTTCCTCTGCTCTAACTCGATTCAAAAGGTGAGGGGTTCTCATCCTCATGCAGAGCCGATTGAGATCACTGGACCTGCTGGACAGCCCAAATCCTGGGTAGAAGCCATGAGCCTGGTAATGGCCACTACAGGCCTCCTCTCAGGTGAATCCTTGGGTGTGGATCAGATTCGTCCTACTGTAGCTCTGCAACTACCAGCTCAACCAGCTGCACTGCCAATCTAAACTGCTCAGAATGTATGTCAACCTGACTCCCTGCTCCACGAGGGCTTTAGTAAAGCCCCAATGTGATAGAGCTGATTTGGGTATCTCGAAGCCTATTGGGACAGATGATCAATTAAGAAGAGGATGCTTCCTAAAAGGTCAACTGAAATGTATCCTTAAATTAAATGAAGGAACTGTAGTTTTTAACCCCATTTTTTCTCTCTTTCTGTTCGCACAGGTTGTGGACACTTTTAAAGACTTTGCAAGTTTTATGTACTCTCCTTTTATGGAATGGGTGATTTCAGATGTTACCAGTTCATGTTTTTTTTAGTGGGTATAGTATGGGGGTTGGGCTCACTTGGCAGTAACATACCGTATCTGGGTTCTTTTGCACCCTCTTTCAAGGTAACTGTTTTACTATTATTGGGGTGCAGGATCCTCCCTCCATTTATTTTCTGCTTTTCAACCCCCCCAAGGCCCGCATTCCTACCACTGGTTCACCCTGTAGCTGGGAGTAGCCTCACAGGTAGGACTCTGAGTGCTTGGTTCTGCCTTATGCCTGTACAACTGGTGTTTAAAGTGGAGCAGCTTGAGACACCTCTCAAAGCTGCTGTCCACTGGATCTGCACTTATCTTGGCAAGTGGCCCTCCCAGCTAACTTAACTCCACAGGTTTTTTTTTCCAGGGGAGCAGGGCTTTTAAGCCACAATACTTGGTGAATATTTTTGATTTAGGGATATGGAAATGAAAGAAATTAAATCATCCTGCTGCCCAGTGTACAGGGTGCACTGTCATGTTAACTGTTTATTTCCTCGCTCACAGGGGCTGCAACATGTATCTGCGATGTATCCAACCCCCCCATGCAGCCTCTTTTGCCCTGGGGGAGAATGTGGAGGGCAAGAGATAACTTTCTGTTGGCCAGGGGCAGCTGCTGCCCAGTGGAGGGTAAGTGGGCTCTTCAGATATTCAATTCTGCTTCCCTCCCCTCCCTTCCCCTCACAGTTAACGAGTGGTGATAAAATGCTAGGCTTCATTCTAGGTTTAAGATTTAGGGAGAACTTACCTCTCATGTACCTTCACAACTGGGGCACATTGCAGACTGCCTGGTCAGACACATTCCTTATGTCCTCCAATAGTAAGATTAAGGACTGGATACAATGGATTAGGGAATAAGAACTGTCAGTCTAGCTCAGTTCCAAGTGCTGGCACTACAGCACTCTGGTGCTTGTGTATAGTAACAATAGTTGAATGTAGTAGAAAAGGAGAATGGGGTGGGATTGGGGTATGATACTGAAATAGGAAAAGGCAATACATAAGATTAAATATTCTTTTGTTAGCTCCTGTTGAGTGAATCGTTCTTACAGTTTGTAAGGAATGGGGGGGCAGTGGTCCTCAAAACTACATGTTACAGAAAGCCTGAATCTGCTTATGTTGGGTAGTAAATGTTATGTTGTTAGAATGGGAACTGATAATAGGGGGAAGGTATAGCGGCCTACTTGCTTCATCCAGCTTACTTTAACCCCCCCCCAAAGTCAGGCAAGATGGCCAGCATTAGGTTTGTTAGCTAAAATGGTTGAGGTCTACACATAGAAACATAGACTTTGATGGCAGATAAGGATCGCTTGGCCCACATAGTCTGCCCATTTCCCTACCTATTGGATAAGTTGCAAATCCTAGTTGACCTGCAGCCTACTTCCTCCTACCCCATCCTATAATTGCCTTATGTCGGTCCCATGTATTCTTGAATTCTCCCACTGTTTTTGACCCCATGACCACCTCAGGAAGGCTGTGCCATGCACCCACCACCCTCTCTGTGAAAAAAACTTTCTCACATTGTCCCTCATCCATCCCCCCATCCTCAAATTGTACCCCCTTGTTCTTGTGCATCTCTTTTCTGAAATATGCTACTCTCTTGGACTTTGTTGATGATTCCCTTGAGGTCCTCAAAAGCTTCTATCATGTCCCCCCTCTCCCTCCTTTCCTCGAGAGTATACATATTAAGCTCCTTAAGTCTCTCTTTATATGGCTTCAGGTGCAGACCCTACACCATTTTGGTTGCCCTCCTCTGGACTGCCTCCATCCTGTCTATGACCTTGCGGACTCCTGAACTGCACGCAGTACTCCAGATGGGGTCTCACCAACTGTCTATACAAAGGGATAGCAACTTCCTGCCTTCTACTAGTGATGCCTTTCTCTATGCATCCCAGAATCCCCCCAGCCCTGCTTACTGCTTTCTCACATTGCTTGCCTACTTTAAGGTTGTCTGATATGAGTACCCCCAGGTCCCTTTCCATTTTTGTTGTTGTTATTATCCCCCCCCCCATTGTGTACTCTTCCCCTGGGTTTTTGTTTCCCAGGTGCATTACTTTGCACTTCTTTGCATTGAAACTAAGCTGCCATACTCTTGACCATTCCTCCAACCTTGCCAAGTCCCTTCTCATTCTTTCCACCCACCCTTGTGTATCAACCCTGTTGCAGATATTCGTGTCATCTGCAAAGATGCATTCTTTTCCTAAACTCACCTGTTAAAAGAAAAAAGTCCTAACACATCTGAAAAAGCTGTGAGTACATGCAGCCCTTTTCCAGGGGATCCAGCTAACTGATGCTGAAGCACCCAAGCTGAAGAGAGAGTGGGTGGGTGCCGAGGTCCACAGCATAGCTGTCATAAAGAAAGGAGGGGTGTCCACACTTTTACACAAATGTTTGAAGTGCACTGTGCAGTACACTTCTATGGAGAAGGAGGGTAGATGGGTGTTAGCTGAACTCCTTACTCCTGAGGGACCCTTGATACTGGCTAATCTTTATGGGACTAATACAAAAAACTCTGACTTCCTTCATAGGTTTAGACAGGCGCTGGGCCATTTCTTCTCCTCCACATACCCCTTCTAATCAGGAGGGGCTTTAACATAACAATGGATGCAGCCATAGACAGACATATGGGGACACAAGAACCTCATTCGAAGTCCAGAGCTGCTCTGGGAGAACTCCTCAAAGAACATCAACTGGTGGGTGGTGGCACCTACAATGCCCTAGAATAAGAGATTACGTCTGTTTTTCTGTGGCCTACTCCCCACTCTAGCTGCATTGGCACATGACTTTCCTGCCCCAGGTCATTCATAACACTACTGTACCAAAATACATCCCATCATGGTATCTGAAGTGCCCATGCACCTCTGTCCATTTCCCTAATGTGGGGGCTGGCAAGCCCACTCACAAAATCCTGGAAGTTGGACCCACTCCTAAAGCGAGATCCTGCTTTTAAGACACAGGCACAGACAGAGGCACAGTCTCTTTGTGAAAAAAAATGATGCAGTGGAGCTGACAAAAGCACCCTGTGGGAGGCTTATAAGACCACTATGAGGGGAAAAATTATCAGTTATGCGGTGCATAGAAGAAGAGAGTGAGAGGCAGAACTTCGCTCTTTGGAGACCGAAGTAAAACAATTAGAGCATGACTATACGCAGACCCCACCACCACCACCACTGCATCTTTGATTGCAAACATTTATGGCATTAGAATTAAACTGAATGGACTGCCAGCAAGAAAAGCTGAACTAGTTCTGTTCCATCTCAAACATGCGTATTGGGAAGGGAGAGATAAAAACCAGTAAAATACCACAGTAGGTCAGTGCACCTTCTCTCACAAAGCCTCCCAGCTGTGGAACAAGCTCTCTACTTATATAGAACAACATATCACTCATCATTCAAAAAACAGCTCAAAGGTCACCCTCCCCCAACAGTAGCTGTACTTGCCTCCGCTGATTCTCCTGTCATCCCACATCTCCTAATGATCACCCTATACAGTCTGGGTTCATGTCAGTTCACTCCCATCATTTCGCTCCGTGACAACTGGCTCCTGACAACTTGCTCCGGCATCAGTTAGCTCCCATGACAACCCGGCCCCGACAATTCACTTCCTAGTGGACTTAATTAAATTACTGGCTTGTGGGAAGTTGTCGCAGAGTGAAATTAACCTAGTCCAAAAACTGTTACAATTCAGCACCTCACATCGGCCAGAAAGTGGTCCTCTGTCCTGTGCTTAAGTAGCCTGTAACTGTGGTGATGTGCACGGTGTACACAAGATCAAAAAGTAATCTTCTACCTTTAATCACATTGAGAACATTTCACTTCCCCCTCTAGCAGCCCCTACTATAGGGTTGTCAGAGGAGCTAATTGTCAATGTAGCGAGTTGTCGGGTACCAGTTGTCGAGGAGCAAAATGACGGGAGTGATTTGTTGTGCTCCCAAACAGTTTTTGTGAGCACTGACTAATTCCTGTCTGCTGATCTGCACTATGTAGATACATTATTTATATTGTGTCTCTGTTTCTCAGTCACAGAGAATGTGTATCTGTTACTTCCGCTGTTATTATTGCTGTCCTTCGTTTGCACAGAATGCCCTCACTTGTTATTGCTGCTGGTCTTCATTTTCTTTGATGTATGACATCGACCACTGAACCTTGTTGTTATGTTTAATCTCTGTATTATATGTTTAATGTCTGTATTGCATGTAGTTAATCTGGGTCACTCCTGAAAAAGGGACCCATGTCTCGGTGAGCCAATCTGGTTAACAAAGTCCAAACAATAAATAAATAAATACAGTTGCTAGCATACAGAACTAGGAAGGGATGGGCAAAGGAACATATTCCGGGACTGAAGAATAGAGAGGGAAGCCTACAAATTGTTGTTAAGAAAATTAGCAAAGTTATGCAAAACTTTTATTAACACGCATTTGTCAATGCCGAATGTTTGCTTGCTGGCACTAGCAGTGGAAGTGCGGGAGTTAGACAGATACAGAATAGGAATGGCAGTGAAGTATTGAACTGATGCCAACTCCACTCCCACCCTGTAGAGATGGACAGGCATTGGGGTGTGCCTTTGGGTCATTGTCCATAATGCTCACATCATTTCACCTCATCCTACCCTGCAGACACTGACAAGTGTTGAGGTGTTCCTTGGGGTGTTTGGGCTATACACTTACCTCATTCCATAAGGAAATACGCTGAAATGGGTGCACTATAGGAGATTGGTGTGAACTCTTGGGGCAAAGAGTCCAAGGTGCACCTTGATGCCTGTCACTGGCTGCAGGGTGGGGGTGGAATGGAATGAGCATTACTGTCAACAATCCCAAGTCACACCCCTGACGCCTGTCAGTCCCTACAGGGTAGGGCGGATGTCTGTCAGTCCCTACAGGGTAGGGTGTTATGGTCAGAAACCCTAATGCCCATGGCGATTCTTGGTATTTTTACTCCAAGTTTTTAATATGGGCTTTTTGTGACCCCACTGCATGAACAGTGACACTATCAGTTTGTTAACCGAAAGGTGATTTTGCACAGTGACTGCGCCATTTGGCGCCACAGATGCGAAAACACATTTTGAACACAGTGTGAAAAATGACAGCTATACTGTTCATGAGGAGGTGTAAAAAAATGGTAATGTTGAAAATCTGGTGTGAAATTATAAAAAACTAGTGAAGTCACGAGCGTGCGTAGAAACTGCGCAACGCACACTCGTAACGCAGTCATTTTATGGACTTTTGTCACCAAATTTTCAACATAGGCATTTTAGGACCTTTACTCATGAACAGTGTCACTGTGATTTTATTAATCGGTCCCGGAAAACTGATTTCCCACAGTGACCGTGCTATTCTGCGCCAGAAGTGCGAAAACACATTTCGTCCAGGATGTGAAAAATGACAGCTGTACAGCTCATAAGGAGGTGTGAAAAAATGCCAATGTTGAAAATCTGGAGTGAAAATATTACAAATTCATGAACTTGCAATTGTGCGTGGAAACTGCGCAATGTACACTCATTACACAGTCATTTTTGGGATTTTTTTCACTAAATTTGCAACACAGGGTTTTTGAGAGCCCACCTCATGAACAGTGACACTGTCATTTTGTTAATTGGTCCTGAAAGGTGAGTCCACCAGTGATTGCGAAATCACCTTTCGGGACTAAATAACCAAATGACAGTCACTGAATTCATGAGATAGGGTCCCAAGAACCCCATGTTGAAAATTTGGTGCAAAAAGTAAAACAAAAATGACTGAGATATGCACCAAAGTTGAAAAAAAAACATTTATGCCATTATACAGCTTACCGGCATTTATTCAGTTCATGGTCAGCTTTGAAGAGTGCAGACATGTTCCCAGTCCAACGAAGATCGTCGCACCGGCCTCCAGATATAAGTATGGGGTGAGGGGGTGTGGGGAGGTGGGGTACACAGATGGTGGGTGTGGGTTGGGGGAAGGGCAAGAGAGTCAAAATGGGACCATTTTCTTTTGTTACAGGTTTTCTTTTACTTTTTTTATTTTACAAAGACGACGCAGGACTTTTGCCATGCTGGAGTGGGCTCCCAGCATGGCATCTGGAAGTTTGGGAGGGCAGTGGAGCCAACAGGGGATTGGGCACCGCCATTGGCCATACAGTGTGCAGGGGAGAGCACATGACAATGCTGGACATTTGCCATGCTGGGGTGGGCTCCCAGCATGGCACCTAGATGTTCGTTTTTTTGGGGGGCACTGGAACTGATGGTTATTGGGCACCCCCGTTGGACATACAGTGTGCTTGGTGGAGGGGGAGTGTGCATGAGCTGAGGAGGATTGGGCACCCCCTCAGCACACAACAAATGGAGGGGCATAAAACACCACTACAATCAGCCGTGGTGACGTGTTGGCAATTTGCATACTGCTGACGGCATGCAGTATGCAAATTGCCTACATATTACCACCGCTGATTGTAGCAGTTGTTCTCTTTCAACTGTATGCCACTGCATCTGAACTGCTGTCATAGACAGCTCAGACATTCATTGGTGCGGTGGGGCTGCGCCTGCACCTGCAAAAAGGATCAGGGCATTGGAAGCAGGGGTGCCACACCTACGAAAACTCATATGGTGGCACTATGTATCTTGCACATACATGCAAGCAAACATAAAAATACAATGGCTGATTAGTCAGCATGCATCTTCACCAGTTATGTTATCTGAACATTACATTACTGTATGAAGGTACTGTTTGGAGGCAGTATGGCACAGTGGGTTAAGGCTCTGAGCTGCAAATCTGGAGACCTGGGTTTGAATCCCACAGCCCCCTAGGTGCATAGTGTGTGACCCTGAGCAAGTCACTTAACTTCCTCGTGCTCCCAGGTTGCACCTGCAAACAAGCTTTCAGCTTAGTGTGTCTCACCTGGTAAAAGAATTGGTAAAAAAAAAGGTCTGGCACCAACACAACCTCAGAAAAGACAAAAAAAAAATCAATGCACCCCTACATCATGAAGACTCCCTCTGATTCATGTCTCTTATTATGTCACACTGAATCACAGGATTTCTAATCCCACTTCCTATTCCTAGGATCCCCCAGCATAATCAACCTGTCTAGAGTCACCTGTCGTGCTACAGGAGGTGGTGACTGCCATCAAATTGCTTAGCAAAAGTAAGGCCCCCAGAGTGGACAACGCACCAGTAGACTGCTATCAAATGCTGTGTAATGATGTCAGCCTCACCCTTATTGCTATGTGGGTAGTAGGGATGCCCTTACAGAGGGATCCCTATCGCCCACTATGAGGGAGGCTGTGATATTAGTCCTGCCAAAGAAGGCAAAAGATACAACACTCTTGGGTAGTTACAGATCCATCCCCCTCATAAATGCCGATGCTAGGATCTTGGCTAAGGTCTTGGCATCATGACTAGAATCGATTCTGCTGAGGCTTATAGACCCCTCACAAACTGGGATTATCAAAGGCTGCCATAGCACAGATCACGTAATGACTTTTCTGAATCTAATCCATGCAGTACAAGACTCCTCCACTCCAGCAGTTGCACTAGCAAGAGACTTTGAGAAAGACTTTGACTCTTTGGAGTGGGGGGTATGTTAGGGGCAACCAGCAACAGGGAGCACTCTACTGGAATGGACTGTGCTCAGCCTAAATGAAAAATTTATTTGCAAGTAAAAGGAGAAGGCACCACTGCCCAACCTTTAACAGTAGTAAAAACATGGAAGTTTATTGCTAATTTAAAGTGCACATACACAGTGTCTAGTTAGACGTCAGTGATCATGATGAACACTCAACTGGTTTCACTGCCCCAGCAGCAGTGTCATCAGGAGTCTCAGTTGCATGGTTAGCTAGTTAACTTATGCAAAAGTGAATTTAAAGTGATGGCAGTGCAATCCATTATCACACATATCTCCAACAATGAACAACCAACAGTGCATGCAAATCGCATCAAATGATGCATTACAGAGGGGTACAAAATCATTTCTATTTTTAGGAAGCTTTACATAGTTTTTCTCATGAATTATTCTATTTAGAAAATATTGTAATGAAAAAATATTTTCCTTTCTTTCGAACAATGAGTTTCTGCATTAAGTTCCCATCCACTGCTCAGTCCTAATGGATCCCAGAAGCTCCAGTTCAGTGTCCTTTCTGATCATTTTCATCTCACTACTAGGAAAAAGAAGAAAACATAGAAACATGTTAAATCCAAAGCAATGACAATTACCGTCTGTCAATAAAAGGGGCACATTTAAATGTTCATTGAGTCCTGGGGGATGTAAAGCCACCAGCTGTACTGTCCACAACCTTTCTTTTTGCAGTAATCAATTTTCCAAATCCCCTTCTCCTACCTATGGAAACTTTTTGCAAGCCACAAAATTTGAAGTGTGACCTGTGGGGGCTAGCTGGCTATCAACATGTTGTGCTACTGCATTATTAGGGTCATGCTTCACAAATGACCTCAAATGTTCATGACTTTTTACCTTGAAATTCTTACCAGTCTTCCCCACGTAAAATGGGCCACGCTCTCACGTGACCAGATACACTACATTAGAGTATCACAATTTATGAATGCTCCAATGTCAAAAGTTTCCTTAGCACTCACTCTGGTAAAGTTGTTTTTTTTTTTTTCAGATTTAATATATTTTATTGGAAGGAAAGTTGCTTCAGCATTCCAATATATGAGTACAATCTGAAAATGGTACATAATAATATATTGAGTCATGACAGAGTAGAAAATTGACACATCCGTTTGTCCTGGTATTTACCAGTGTACTCAGTCAAACCCTCAATCACAACTCAGGCATACCTTTACCTTGATACTAATATTCTTACTTATACTAATCTATCCTCTTTCCCAACCTTCCCTCCTGCCTCCCTTCTTCCCTATCTCTCCCCCCTCCCCCCCAAAGTTGGTGGTTTTTACTATTGAGGTACAAAACTTGCACCTCCTGCATAAAAAAGTTACCTTTGGGGAGGAGGGGCAGCTGAATGCTTGCTTGTTGTCTACTGGCTAGATCAAAATTGTTGACTACAGTATTTGATAAATATAAACCCCTCCTGTACACAATTTTTGAAGGTTGTATGGCATAGATGGAGTTGCAGAGTACCAGATCGGACCTGAGCACATGCCGTGTTTTTGCAATATTTCTTGGTGCCAGTAACTGCCTACAATGGGTAGTAACAAAATGTACTGGCTTCTGTTCATTCTGTACTGGTTTTAGCTTAACCATCAAAAGATCCCCCCTGTTGGCTCCTCTGACATGAATATCTGCAGCCTGTATGTTGATCTCACTGGAACCTCTTTTTCTAAACCTCTCCACCATCTCTTTACTTCTGAGCTCATGGTCTGCCAATTCATTACAGTTTCTATGCATATGTGGAAACTGGGATTGTGGGGTATTCTGAAATGTGTGCCTGGGGAGCAGCTTGCTGCCAGCAAGATTGTATTCCTGTCAGTGCTTTTTCGATGTAGATCTGTGCAAACTGTACCACCTCTGTTCTTGCTTATAGCAAGATTTAAGAAGTTGACTTCTGTTTCACTAGCATGGACTGTGAACCTCAGATGTGGGCTTGATCTCTCCAGGTAGCAAACAAATTGGTCCAGGTCGTCTCTGACCCCCTTCCACACCATCAGTATGTCATCTGTGTATCTTCTCCAGAGATCTATCCTGCTGTAAAAAAGGATTAGTCTGAGGATGATAGATAGATAGATAGATAGATAGATAGATAGATAGATAGATAGATAGATAGATAGTTCCATGTGATGATAGCAATTGAAAAACAGTGATCACTATTATCACAAACATATATCACCGAAAAGCATTTCGGCAATATGCAATTGTCAGTGACCTGACTTCCAGTAAAATAGTGTTTTTGTGAGGGGGGGGCTGCACCCACCCTGCACCCCCCTTACTTAAGATTCTCAACTCCAGGGGGGCTGCACGTCAAGGAGGGGGTGAAATTCTGCGGTGTAAAAAAAATACACAGCCACAAGCAGCGGCAAAACACCATCCCCAAGCAGGTCCCAAACCCAATGCCTACTGCAGTGTTGCCAGTCACCCTCACCACCACACCACCGGGCTGGCTTGGTTGCAGCAGGCTCACCTCCCCTTCTAACCCCTCCTTCTATCCCTCCCCTACAGCTCCCCATCCCTTCCCTTCTGGTTGCTCTAGGTGCTATACCATCGATACCATTGCAGGGTAGCTGATGATGATAGCACTATAAATGAATCGCTGTTTCTACAGTCGCTCATTTATAATCACTTTCATCACGGGCTACCTAGATAGATAGATAGATAGATAGATAGATAACATTTTATTTTTATCCAGGTAGTCTTTAGGGATGAAATCCCTGTTTTAAATAAGAATGCCCTGTACAATATAACACAACATACATACATTATTGTACAACAGATAAACAATACGATATTATTTGGCATACGAAACTATTGCACGTAATAAACAATTACAATGCAAACAAGTACACAGGTACAATATTATTTAGCATTTGAAAACTAGCATGTAATAAAAAATTTAAATCAAGTGTAGCATAAACAATTCTGGGTAAGATGTTTTCTAAGAGCTGTCTGGAATTCTGATAATGAATTTTTGGCTTTTAACTCTAAAGGTATAGAGTTCCATGTGGGGGTACATTTTTAGTGTTGAATAATTTGTAACACCAGACAAGCCATCTAATATCTCTTCTCTGTTCAGGACCCAGCCAACCAAGATCAGCATAAACTTTACAATGATGTGTTCTGAATATACTAAAGCTAGTAAATTTAGCTGACATAGTATGCTCGGTCCGCTTTTTTTACACTGTTTTGGGGGCACTTCTATACACAACCCCCCCCCCCCCAGTAATTTTCTGGTCTATTAGTACACCTAGATATTTTTACATGCTTGTATTTATAATTTTCTGATGATTTTTGAATAATATGTTTTAATCTGTATCAGTCTTGGATTTGTTTCCCTTTTTTAAAACTCACGCATTTGGTCTTTTTTGATTCATCAATAATTTAGATTCACAGAACCAAGTTCTCATCCTGATAACATACTCCTGTAATTTTTGTTCAAGTGAGGTGCGACTGTCCACAGATGCCACTAATCCTGTATAGTCCACACACCGTCGGACTGCACTATTTTTTTTTTACAATTTCTGGTAATCTATTAACATGCACATTACAGAGTAAAGGACCTACAATTGAGCCCTGTGGGACCCCTCTCATTATTTCTCCCAAAGTAGACATTACTACTCCCACAGAAACACACCGCCTTCTATTTGCTAAATAAGATTTAAACCAATTCAGAGCTTCTTTATGAACCCCCATTTCCTACAACCTTAATAACAGAAGCCTATGCTTCACTGAATCAGAGGCCTTACTGAGGTCCACAAATATGTGCTTTTCCCATAAGAGGAGGCACCAAAGACAATGGTCACATTGCACTTTCTCTCCAGTCACCACCACCCACGCAGTCGGGTGAGAGCAGACAGAGTCAGTTACAGCAGTTCAGAGTCTCAGGAGAGCTGCAGGAAGGTTATCAGGTAAGCCCCCTCCTAAGGAGGGGTTACATGCAGACAACCTAAAATCTATGATACTCTGGATAATAAGAAAGGAGTCAAAGAACTTTAGAAATATCTGGATGCACTGGAAAGGTGATTCAAGGTCTGGCAGGTAATGTTCAGTGCATAAAAGTGCAAGATGGTGTCTTGTCTTGTGCCCATACCCATGGGCTCTGATTACTGCAGGCAGGTAGTGTGGTCATCTTTGGACTCTCATCCCTCTCAGGCTGTGTTATGCAATGCCAGGTCCATGGGGAACAAGACTGCTGTAATTGTGGACCTTGTGGCTTCTGTGGACCTGGCTTGCATCACAGAGACATGGTTGGATGCTAATGTGGAGCCTATTTTTGGCAGCCGCAGTTCCTCCTGGGTTCTCTGTGATACACTGCCCGAGAGTGGACTGAAGGGGTGGGGGGGTTGCTATCTGTTTTAGATTGGAACTGGGACTCAGGTATGCCAGTGGGCTCTACCAAACCCTTTGAGTGTATTTTGGGAGTGGGTGCAGGTTGCAGGATCCTTCTCATCTACCGTCCACCAGGTGATTGGAGGGTTTTCCTGTGGGAGATGGTGGATTTCATTGCTGACATGGTGTTGGAGTCCCCCAGGTTGCTGATTCTGGGGGACTTCACTGCTTGGGTTGATGACAAACTCTTGTCATTTGGACAGAACCTCCTCCAATTGATGGAATCATTGGACTTGACATGGGTAGTTACCTCTGCAACCCACGGGGGGGGGCACTCATTGGACTTGGTGTTCCTCCTGAGGATGGAAATCTCTGATGTGGACATGGATCTCATTGGACGGTCTGACCATCACACCTTGAGATTCAGTTTCATGACCTCCCAGATTAGGTCTGCCCCAAAGGAAATGGTACAGTATCGTTCTTTAAGAGGGGTTACCTCAGAACGCCTAATGACGGTACTTGACCTTTTAGGAATTCCGAATTATAGCAGTAACCCAGGGAACCTGGTTGTTGCCTATAATAGGGCAATATCAGGGGCCCTGGATATCATTGCTCCTGTGCGTGTTCACCCTTTAATCCTTTCCCGGGTGCCCCATGGTATGATGGGACATTGCAAGAGTTGAAGAGATTAGGGAGAAGGCTGGAGAGACACTGACAGAAAACTGACCTGGAGGAGGACAGGCTTAGATTGTTAAATCATTATAAGGTTTATCAGTTGGCAATTTCCCGTAAGAAGGCAGAACTCCTGTCCAGGGAAATTGCCACAGCTAAAAACAGACCAGCTCAGCTCTTCCGGACTGTGGACAGACTGTGCAATCCAACTTGTCTGCAATCCGTTCATGCATTGTCACAAGGAAAGTGTGATGAGTTTGCACAGTTTTTAGTTGATAAGGTTGCCTCCATCAGGAATGAGATCAGACAATGCCTCCCCATTGGTCCTTGCAGTGACCAACCATGTGGTACTAGCACCCAGATAACCTGGTTTACCTTCAGCCAGCTGGTAATCATGGATATAGTGAGGATCATCCAGACTTTGTGGCCAATTTGCTGTGGTCTAGACCAGGGCCAAACACACCTTCTTATAGGATGTGTTGAGATGATCACACAGGTCCTTACTGGAATAGTAAGGATGTCACTGGAGAGAGGGATCTTTCCAGATCCCTTAAAGGAGGCAGTGGTTCAGCCCCTCCTGAAAAAGCCCTCCCTTGACCTGGACTATCCAGTAAATTAAAGGCCAGTCTCAAACTTACCTATTGTAGGTAAAGTTATAGAGAAGTGGTTACGCTGCAGTTGGAGGATCATTTATCTAGCCATAGTATCTATGATCCTCTCCAGTCGGGTTTCAAGAAAAGGCATAGCACTGAGATGGCTCTTGTTTGGGTGCTAAATGGTCTCCTGATGGCCAGAGATAGGAGGGCATATACCATCTTGGTTCTCCTTGATCTCTCAGCAGCATTTGACACTGTAGACCATGGCATGCTACTCGAGCACCTGCATTTTTTCTGTGGACTGGGGGTGGTGGTCCTCAGTTGGTTTCAGTCTTTCCTCGAGGGTAGAACTCAGAGAGTGGTGTTGAGAATTTACTCCTCGGCCCCTCACTGTCTGCCCTGTGGGGTGCCACAGGGCTCGGTGTTGCTGCCAATGTTGTTTGCAGTGTACTTGCTGCCATTAGGAGACATTATAAGACAGTACAGCTTGAGTTTTCACTGCTATGCAGATGATTCTCAGCTGTACATGTCTTTTGTGCCTGAGCAGGGGGTAGATACTGTCTCAGTGTTTAATGACTGCCTAAGTGAGATACAGGACTGGATGAGTGCTATTTAACTGCGGTTAAATCCTGGGAAGATGGAGGTGCTGGTGATGGGCTCAGATTGTAGGATGGTTGGGGCAGGGACTGGACAACCCACTGGGCTGAGGCTTGGGGGTGTCCCGTTATGTGCCTCTAGTTAGGTACATAACTTGGGCATGATCTTTGATGAGGGCCTGACCTTGAAATCACAAGTGTTGGCTGTGGTTAAATCTTCTTTATATCATCTAAGAATTATCGCCAGGGTGAAGCATCTGGTTTCATCTGAAGATCTTCCTACCTTGGTCCACGCTTTTGTCACCACCCATCTTGATCACTTCAGCACCCTTTACCTAGGGCTACCAGGGGTGCATATCCACTGCTTGAAACTGGTGCAGAAATGCAATGGCCAGGTTGTTAACTGGAGCCCCTAGATCTAGTCATATAACACTTGTGCTGCATGGACTGCACTGGCTGCCAGTTCAGTGGCAGATAACCTTCAAGGTCATGTTGTTGACCTATAAATCCCTACATGACCAGGGACTCCACTACCTGTGAGATCTTCTGCAGCCTTAGTGCCCCTCCCACCAACTCCGATCCTCCAGTGAGATTCCCAGGGTACATTTGAAGACATCTGGAGCATGATCTTTTGCTTTTATGGCTCCTACCCTGAGAAATTCTCTACCTCATTGGATATGAGATAGCCTGACCATCAAAGGATTTAAGTCTGCCCTTAAAACTCACCTCTTTGTCATGCCTTTAATGGGGCCTGACCTGGATAAGTGTTATTGATTTTATAAGGAAATGCTGAACTATATTGAAAGGGTTGTTTTTATATGTGGTTTATAACAATTGTGATGTTTTTATTTGTGTATGGATTGTTCAGGCACCCTGAGCTTGGGAAGGGCACCTTTTATAAATTGATGATGATGATGATGATGATGACGACATTGGCAAGAAAACCCAAGGTACAGATTATGAGAGGAGGGATGGTGCTGTGATCGGATGTTCCTGCTTTACTGACTGGTGCAGTTATCAAAGGGCAGCCTGCCATAAACATAGAAACAACAACAAAGTCAATGACTGCACTTGAGCCAATAAAATAAATAATGCAAACCAGGAAAATCTGTTTCAGTGGATATTTATTCCACAACCTGGCTAAACCATGGTAAAAGTAAATACAATCCGGTTCCCCAGCGCTTCGATTCAAAAGACTCTTCCTCAGGGGGTGGAGCTCATAATGAGGACAAGACTTATATTCAAATTAAACAAGTGCATTCAATTACAAAAAGTGATTAATTAAAACAAAACAAAAGTTTAGCTGTAATACTTTCTCCAGCCACTAGATGACACCAAAGAGAAATTTAAAAATAAATTTAAATTTAAACATTCAGTGGCATAATTACTTAGAAGTATGTGTGGACCGATAGTTGATTTTTAGTTTGTCCAAAATAAATGCTGCTTAAGTTACAAACTGCATGCTTAATACAAAACTTCTGTTACTAAATATAATGGCCACTATGAGCTCCACCCCCTGAAGAAGATTCTTTTTAATCAAAGCGCTGGGGAGCCGGGTTGTATTTACTTTTACCATGGTTGTTTAGCCAGGTTGTGGAATAAATATCCACCGAAACAGATTTTCCTGCTTTGCATGATTTATTTCATTGGCCTGAGTGCAGTCATTGACTTTATTGTTGTACAGATTATGAGATCAGAGGAGTCCAGACAGCTACAGTGACTGAGGAAAGAGACCTAAGGCTTATCATCAATGTCAGTCTCAAAGCCTTAGGTCTATAGGCATGCTGTGGGGGGGGGCAAACCCTGGCCCCTCCATTAAGGTCCTTGCCCCTCCAAACTTTCTTAATTGCACTAACGCCAAACCAACGCACCTCGGTGCCTAGCAATTCTATGCAGTCTGTGCACTTGCTGCCTGCCTGATTGCCCAGAAATTCTACTACACATACGCACACATATGACAGCTGTTACAACGTGAGTCAAAACAGTGACCTGACTGACCTGATGACCCGCAAGCTGAGGTAAGGAATAACCAGTCTGCTCCAGTCTTTTGTGTTGCTGCCATTGCCATTTGCTTTGCAAAATAATTTTTGGGCAGCCAGTCCCTTTAACTGGGTGGGTGGGGCTTGGGCTGTGCTGCCGCTGTGGCTGTCTCTCACTTCACTCATTGCATCTGTGTTAGAATAGAGTCCTCCAGTCACTCCAGGGGCATACTGGCTGGGCCACGGACTGTGATGCTACTGGAGGAGAACAGGTCATGGCCACCTGAGCCACCTCGGGGAGGCTTTGCTTTGCTCACCCACTCATGAAAGGGAACAATATATCAATATTCCATACCAAATAGTCACATTTTGATCCACTTCATGGGTTATTCCTATGTACTGTACGCACACACACACACACACACACATATACTCAGTATATATCTAGTATATATTAATTATAAAATGGGTTGGAAATGTCCTGCTTTATGATAGGCTAAATATGTTTTTGGACCCATGTGTAAATGCTGAAGAAATGCACAGCTGGAAAATGTTCAGGCAGTGGGATTTGGAAATATGAGCAAATCACATGCAGAATTAATGCACCACTTCACTCATCCCTGATTTCCATTACAAAAATGGCCACCACCTGTACTCACCAAAAGCCATCAGATAGAGCCATTCAGTTGCACCAGATGGTGGGGAACCATGAGACCCAACCTCAAATCCCATCCCACCATAGTCACTTAAAATACAGTTCCTCCCCCCACATTCCAGATAATGAAAAATTAACAATTCAGTCAAGTTAAGCACCCCCAACTCCCAACCCCATGGTCCTCTTAATGAAAAGTATCCCTTTCTATTTTCCACCAAACCAGGCACTAGGGTCATTTAGTTGCACCAAAGGCTTGGACCATACTCAGGCTCAGATTCCCCCCAGCTACCTATAATAACACATGTCCATTCCCTTCACCCCCCCGCCGAGTCCCAATAACAAATCCCTTCAACCAAATTACATTCACCAAAGCATACCTCTCAACCTCTCAGCATTAAAAATCATAGCACTGGCCTTCAAAAATCATAGCAAAGGGCCAGAATGTGTAGCACTTTCTTTTTTTTTTTTTTTTTTTTTGCAGTTAATTTGTTTATTGGCAGAAGCAAAACATTTACATAAGTATACATATACAGTACAGATAAAGTAAGCCAATGACATACTATACTGAAGGATATACATATGAAACATTGGCAATATATATGACAATGTAAATTGGAGTTACAATATAGTGATCATTAGTATTTCTTAATGTCCTAATCAGACTACACATAGAGGCCCGGATATTCAAACTGCGCCCAAAAAGTGCGCAACAGCAGGAGCAAGTGCAAGTCTACTGCGCCCATGCTCAAGAAGCGCAATATTCAAAAACTGCACAGGCCAAGATGTGCCTGCGGCACACGACTGAATATCACACCACCTACGCCATAGCGCAACCAGGGATGTGCAGTTGCGCATTTCAGATGCACCATAGCGCAATAAGGGATGCTCAGTGGAGCAGTCCAGATGCACCATAGCGCAACCAGGGATGCCCTGTGGAGCAGGGCAGCAATGCAACAGCACAACCAGGGATGCAGGGGCCCACCAACCATGCCACAGATGGGCAGAGGAGCACACAGCAGAACAGACATCGTCCCCCACACCCCATGCACTGCACAACCGGGGGAGAGCTGGAATAATCACCAGCCCATGGATACCCGCAACCAACCCACAGCTGGGGCATGGTGCCCCAGCACACCCCCTGGCAAGCTGTGACCGGCACACAAGGAGGACCGACCACCCCATGCCACACCATCCCACCAATGCAGAGCACACCCTGCACCATGATCACCATACACCCTTCCCAGGAGTAGCGCCCAACAGTGCAGGACACCCCATGCATGACACCACCCCCACTGTGACAATGCAACCCTGTGCACCACATAGCCATGCAAGACAGCCCCACCATGTGCACCCTCAGTGGCTGGCAGCAGACAGCGATGCAACAACAGCATACACAGTGCCACTCTGCACATTCCCCCCGAGGTACAGCTGAGAGACCGACCATGCGTTGGCACATGAGGTACGCCACATGTCACAGGGCATGCCCCGTACCCCACCACCAGCAGTACAGCACCCTGCACACCCTCCCAAGGACACATTCTGTCCCAGCACTGGCCACAACAGCCAGCACAGACACACACAGTGTTGCATGGAATCATGCACCACACAGGATGCAACACAGTGCATGGACAAACACCCACCCATACCCAAGGGCACACCAACACAGGGACACAGTAGTGGGTCAACCAAGCCACTGGCGTGTGGCCACGGCTGCCATGTACACACGTCCAGCACCCCTACATGGCACAGGTGTGCCAGCCACCCTGCACAGGCACCATGAAGCTGTATGCCACCAGAATGCGGCCAGAGCCCAAGTGACAGACACTGGAGCACATCCCCTGCAACAGACACAAGCGACAGCATGGGGGGCAACAACAACGGAGGCCACAGTGCCACCGGAGGCAGACATGCACCATACTGGTGATGGGAGGCAACCTGGCATTGTGTCAGGTACAATGGTTGTCCAACATGGACAGCCACCACTGACATGCTAGCAGACCATGCATATCACAGACATGCAAGGGTGTCAGCTGCACAGGCCATGGACGGTCTGACAGGGGTGCCATGCACACAGTGCATGCACCATGGACCACTGCACACAGGCATCCGGTGCACAGAGAACAACACACAAACCACAGACAGTGACTGATCCCCCTGCCCACACCATAGGTGGTTTCCTTCTGGACACACAAACACACACGCCCTTTCGTGCACCACCCCTGATGCCATGCACACCACTGCAGCTGAGCACCTGTAGCCCACTGCAAATCAGAGACCACAACAGTTGTCATAACAAAACAAATGTATTAAAAACAGGTAATCAAAACAGCTATTTACAATTATGTACAATGGGGGGAAGGGCCACATACCAGGCGGGGACGGGTAAGGGGCAGGGGTGAACATATAGGAGAGGGAAGAAGGGGTGTAAGGGTGGGTCCGGGGGGGAAGGTTCTTTCAGGGGCATGGATGGGCTATCGTCTGCCCCGCTTGTCCCCCATGTGGCGCCAATGTGTCCTACGCCACCTCATCCCATGTCGGTCCATCCTTTGGAGAAGCCCCAGGGTCGCCCTTACCACCTGTAACAGCTCCTGCAGTCCCCTCTCAATGGCCTGATGTCGCCGTCCACCTAGGACAAGGGAGCAGAGTCAATACATGTGACTGTCCAGCCCCCTGCAGCCAACCCATTGTGCATTCCTGAATTAGTGGCCTTGATGGAGGAGGAACATCTGGATATCGTGGCAGTCACAGAAACACGGTACACACAAAACCATGACTGGGACATAAACATACCAGGATACACTGTCTACAGGAGGTACAGGGAGGGTTAAAGAGGAGGAGGAGAAGTCTTTACATAAGGGAAGGAATAAAAGCAACAGAACAAAAGGGTAAACAGGGAGGAGAAGAAGCACTGTGGGTAAATTTGAGACAGACAATGGCACCACAATACGCATAGGGTTGTACAGACCCCTTCTCAGGGGAGGAAATGGACAGGGAAATGATAGAAAGTATACTTAGAATGGCAGAAAAAGGGAGATATTGCTGATGGGTGATCTGAATATGCCAGATGTTAACTGGAGTGCAGTTGCAGCTGCCACTTCCAAGAGTGCAGTTATTCTAGATGCCCTACAGGGGGCATGCCTTAGACAACTAGTACTGGAGCCCACTCGAGATGGAGCAATATTAGACTTGATTCTCTCAAATGGAGATGGAGAGAGGATCACAGATGTAGAAGTGGGTAGCCATCTGGGAACTAGCGACCATCGAACAGTATGGTTCACAATAAACACAGCAATAGAGTCAAGCCATACAAAGACAAAAGTACTGGACTTTAGGAGGACTGACTTTGCCAAAATGGGTGAGTGCCTGAGGAATGCACTAGCAAATGGGCAGGAAGGAGGGGTGGAAGAACAATGGGGAATAATAAAAACTGCCATCACAGAGGTAACGAGCCTTTGTGTGAAGCAAATAAACAAAACAAGATGATGTAAGAAACCACTATGGTTCTCAAAGGAAGTGGCAGTGAAGGTTCAAGAGAAAAAGAAAGCATTCAGGAAGTACAAGGAATCGCAGAAGGAGCAGGACAGAGAACTGTATCAGTTAAAGCAAAAGGAGGCTGGGAAGGCAGTCAGAACAGCAAAGGCCCAAACCAAGGAAAAGATAGCCAACTCAGTTAAGAAGGGGGATAAAACCTTTTATACGTATATCAGGGAGCAAAGGAAGACCAAGGGAGGGATAGTGAGGCTTAATAAAGGGAGGGAGGGTGGGCAGAGGAGACTGTGAAAGGAAGCGATACTAAACAAATATTTTTGCTCAGTATTTACAAATGAAGAGGGGAGGTACATAAACAAACAGTAGTAACACTCTGGATACAGAAGTTGATACCAGCCCATTTACAGAAGAAAGGGTTCTGAAAGAACTCTTAAAACTGAAGGTGGACAAAGCAATGGGGCCTGATGGGATTCATCCCAGAATTCTAAAAGAGCTAAGGGTAGAACTAGTGACACCACTGACTACCCTTTTAACAAATCATGGGAGGATGGGGTGGTACCCGAGGACTGGAGGAGGGCAGATGTATTCTCTTCACAAAAGTGGGAGCAAGGCAGAAGCAGGAAACTACAGACCTGTTAGTTTAACCTCAGTGATAGGGAAAATGATGGAATCACTTCTGAAGGAAAGAATTGTCGAGTATCTAGAGGCCAGAGGGGCACAGGACCCTAGGCAGCATGGATTCACAGCGGGAAGGTCATGCCAGACAAATCTGATAGATTTCTTTGACTGGGTGACCAAAGTAGTAGATCAGGGAGGGGCTGTGGACATGGCCTACCTAGACTTTAGCAAGGCATTTGACACAGTCCCACGCAAAAGATTAGTATATAAGTTAGCCAGCCTGGGAGTGGGTCCCAAGATGACAGCCTGGGTAAAGAATTGGCTGGAGAATAGGACACAGAGAGTAATAGTAAATGGAGTCCCTCAGAAGAAAGGAGGGTTACTAGTGGGCATCGAGGGGTTCAGTATTAGACTCGGTCTCTTCAATGTCTTTATAAGCTACATTATGGAAGGACTGGAAGGAAAAGTATGTCTCTTTGCAGATGACACAAAGATCTGCAACAGAGTTGATGCACAGGGTGGGGTGGAAAGGGTGAGAAGGGACTTGCAAGGTTAGAGGAATGGTCAAATGTATGGCAGCTTAGATTCAATGCTAAGAAGTGCAGTAATGCACCTGGGAAACAAAACCCAGGGAAGAGTCACAATGGGGGGTGAGATACTAACAACAACAAAAATGGAAAGGGACTTGGGGGGTAGTCATATCAGATGACCTAAAGGTGGGCAAGCAATGTGAGAGGGCAGCAAGGAGGGTTGGGGGATACTGGGATGCATAGGGAGAGGCATCACCAGTAGAAAACAGGAAGTTATTATCCCTCTGTACAGACAGCTGGTGAGACCCCATCTGGAGTACTGCGTGCAGTTCTGGAGACCCAATCTCCGCAAAGACATAGACAGGATGGAAGCTGTCCAGAGGAGGGCAACTAAAATGGTGCAGGGTCTGCACCAGAAGACATATGAAGAGAGACTAAAGGAGCTTAATATGTATAGCCTTCGAGGAAAGGAGGGAGAGGGGGGATATGATAGAAACTTTCAAGTACCTCAAGGGAATCAACAAAGTCCAAGAGGGTAGCATCTTTCAAAAAAAGAGGTGTGCAAGAACAAGAAGGCACAATTTGAAGATAGAGGGGGCGGCTCAGAGGTAATTTAAGGAAGTATTTTTTCACAGAGAGGGTTGTGGATGCATGGAACGGCCTTCCGGAGGAGGTTGTGGAGTCAAAATCAGTGGTGGAATTCAGGCATGCATGGGACAGTCATAAGGCAATTCTGGGGTTGGGGGTGAAGAAGTAGGCTGCTGGTTAACTAGGATCTGCAGCTTATCCAGTAGGTAGGGAAATGGGCAGACTGGGTGGGTCAAGCGGTCCTTATCTGCCGTCAAATTCTATGTTTCTATGTGCATGGCATACAGCCATGTGCCATGCCCCTGTGATGGTGTGTGACCACCCACAGTGACTGTGTCCACAAGACCTGCCTACCCAGGCACCCACAGCCATGTGGACCACTGCACACACCCACCGCCCATGTCTTGCACAGCACCACCGTGGCCGTACAGTGATTTGGCTATGTGGTGTGAAGGCAGTGCCACCGCCATGTGCCCGGTGCACGCATGGACCACCATTGACGCATTCCCACACATGCAGTGCCACTGGACAGTGCTGACTGTAACAAGTTGCGTAAATGGCAGTGTTGTCAATGGATGGTGGCCATGCCCCGCTGCCCACCCTGTTACACAGCATGCAATAGTAATCATGGATGTAAGGCACTCACCATCATCAGGCTGGTCCCTGCAATCCTGCGGACCTTCACCCCTCCCGACCTGCTGGCGGCGCCTCCTCTCCCTCGCCAGCCTGCGCTCTTCTGGGCCTAAGGTGCAAACATGGAGAGAGGAACATCAGCACAATCCAATAGCAAAGTCCCCCCGGCCCCATGTGTGTGCAATCCCACACAGCCATACCCATCCACCCCCCAACCCGATACCACTACCACATCCAACACTGGACAGCCCCCCATGTGCCAGACACATGCAACCGTGATACCTGTATGGAAGATAGCAGTGTATGGATGGGGCACCTACCTGGCCATGGCACCGTGCTCCTCCTGACATGTCCCTGCAGGCGGGCAAGCATGTCCAGGTCCCAGCACCTGAGGTCCCCATACCTGTGGCGACACTCTGCCATACGCCCCATACCAGTGGCCTCCTCCAGCGCATCAGCCACCTCCTGCCAAACTACACTCCTGGCCTGTCCAGGGGTGCATCACCATATAGAGCCCCAGCATGGGGCTCTACAATGGCCACCAGATTTGCCAATTCAACCTGGCTCCACATAGCAGCCCACCTCTGTGCCATCTCAGCAGATAGTTGGAGTCAAAATGGTGCTCGGCAGCGCGGTCCCATGATGTGCAGATGCTGCGTGGTACAGCACTGCCATTCCGTATCACGCTGTCACCGAACAGCGCAATAGTGGTGCGCCCATGTCGGACGCATGGCGCCTAGAAGGCAAAGGTCGGGCACAGGGTCAAGGGTCTCTCACGCACGGACAGCCACAGTGAGATTGGAACCCAATGCATGTAGCGCGATTGGGTGCCTGTGTGCTACCTCCTGTAGTGGTCTACAGCGCTGTGGCCCCAGTGCGCCTACGGAGCCCCAGTGCCACAATGCCATATATGTGCACAGCGCAGTAGTGCCACTGGAACAATGGTGGCCGTGCCCTGCATTGCCTCCTGTGCACAGCACGTCAGCAGCGTGGCAGGCGTCTGCGTCATCACCCCAGGCATGCACAGTTCAGTGTGTACTGCACACGTCACAGAACTGCGCCCTTGACTGAGCACGTTCAAAACAATTGCGCAAAGTGCAACAGCGCGATATTCAGCCGGCATATGCAAATCAGCTAATCAGCCATTCAGTGGCGCAGACACTGCATTTGCATCCACTTAAAATGTGCCTCGCCTCATTTGCATGCGTTGCACTATAAAAATGCGACATTGGGCTGCACTGGCCATAGTTACTGCAGTCTATTGTGGTGAGTTGCACACTGTTTGGGAGTGTGGTCTGTGGTGTGTGGGACATGCATGGGACTGCACAGTCACAGGTAACACCTGTCATTCCCACAGGATCAATGATGAGCGGTCGTGAGGTGGAGGAACAGGAACAGAGACGTAGGAGGAAGAGGAGGCTGAACTTCACAAAGGCAGAAACAGATGCCCTGTCTGAGGCCTACCTCAACCAGGAGCTGCTGCTCAGCAGACACCAGGAAACACCACAGGCTCATGCTGCTGCATGGGAAGAGGTTGCGTGTGCCGTCAACCTGCATGGCAGCCACCAGTGGTCCGTGCAGGAGTGCGAAAAGAAGATGGGCACGGACAGGCGGAGGATTAAGGAGAAGGTGGCTGCCATCAGGGCAGCACGGTCTGCGACCAGTGGGGGACAGCCAGACGTGCAACGCCTGACCCCACAAGAAGAGCGGGTTGCTGGCAGCATGCAGCGTTGTGCCATTGAGGGTGTTCCTGGTGGTGGATTCCAGACGAGTGGTAGCCCATCACTGCATGGTAGGTCCTGGTCTGTCAATGGGGGAAGGGGACAGGGTAGGTCACATACATTAATGCTACTGTTTTTCCCCTTACAGCTCCTGAGCATCTACATGGGTCAATGGTGGTGGGCTTGTCCACTGAGGGCAGTAGCATGGAGATAGAGGAAGGCCCATCCACCTCCACAAGCATACAAGGGTCAGGGTGACAGTGGGCCTGCCTGCACGTCCGGACTGATGTTGGTGGAGCAGGTGCGGAGGAGGCCCTGCCCATGTCCCAGCGTGCCAGTGTCCATGGATGCCAGCATGCTGAGACTTGGGTTGGTGTCGGATCCGTCACTGATGATGATGGAGCTAATGTCATGGGCAATGATACATGTGGACCAAAGGATGGCCACACAGCAGATGACATCACGGGCATAGCCGTGGGTGGTGCCGCCATGGAGGCTCATGACATCACAGTCCCAGCCTGTGCCTGTCTGCACCAGTGGGGCAGCACTGGTGTGTGTCCAGGACAGTGGGTTTTTGCCACTGCGGTGGCACTGTTGAGCCCTGGGGAGCGGCAGCTGGAGGGGCAGTGTCAGCAGTCGGCCAATAGCCATGGGGGTACAGTGTCAGGGGGCGGCATCAGTGCACTGCCTGTGGACATGCCCAGGCCTGGCCCTGGTGTGCAGCACCCACCCATAAGGGGTGCTGACCATCAGGGCCGCGAACACCATGAGGGACAACATGCAGATCAGGGGGATGACCTCTTAGATGAGCACACCCGCATACTCCAAGCATCAGTCAATCAATAAGTGCAGCTTGTGACGGTGGTGGATGCACTCAGTGTGGCTCTGTGCCAGGCAGAGGAGTGGCGCAGCAGAGACACCACTCTGCTCCTGGCAGGGATGGACTGGTTGCAGGAGGATGTGACCGCTGCCATTGACAGGCAGACACAGGCAATCACAGCTGTCATGGCCACAATTGGCACAAGTTATTTGCCCATGCGTCGCAGACACTGCATAGTGAAATGTCCACCCCCTGTTCCTGGCATCATGTGACACCCTCCTTGTCGACACCGGGTTCAGCTGTGGGCATCCCGGGCACGCCTGGCGCAGGCATGTTCAGTGTGCTACAGAACCCTGCGCGAGCACAGTCACGTTCACGCAGTGGAATCCCTGGGGGAACCTCGGTGGCACCCCATGAGGCCATTGGTCAGCCTGTCACTGCTGGCGGGTCTCGGCGGGGCCACCCATGCATCCATGGTGGCCATGGCACTGTGGCGCGTGACTGACCTCTCTCCCAGCATGGCTACTGTCTGATGCTGCCCTGTGTGCATTGTGTTGTTCAGCGTGCAATGCACAGGTCGGGTACCCGGCCCTGCACGCACGCACACTTTCCATCTGCACACCCTCCCGGCTGCTGTCCACAGTGGCATGTGCATGATGATGCCTGCATTGAGCTGCCCACCACTGTTCAGTGGTGCTCAGTGTCTGACACATGCACAATGACAGGCACTGGGCATGGTGGTCTGTGGACATGTGTGTAGCTGGGGTAGAGGTCGGGGTCGGCGTGCCTCCTACCTTTTGTGCATATCTTGTGAGGTGTGTGTGTGTGTGTGACTGTGTGCCGTGTTAGACCTTGCCCATCCCTGGTGGCGTGTGCGGTTCCTTGCTTGGCCAATTCCCTTAACTACATGCACCCCTGGTGTTTGTCCATGCGTGTTTGTGGGTTGTGCCTTTGCCACTTGTGGTTGCATATGGCCCCATGACTTACCTGGGTTGGCTGAAGTGCTCCTCTGTGATTGTGTCCTTGTGCAGCTGTGCCAGCCGAATCAGTCGGGGGTCCCTTCAACCAAGGGGGGGCTGCCCATCACCATCTTCACCAGCATCCTCATTGTCCCCATCGCTGCCCCCCTCTTCGACCTGTACGGCTATCCCATAGTCGTTGGCCATGTTGTGCAGGATGCAACAGGCCAGGAATAACCCGCAGGCCTTTGAGGGGCTGTACTGTAGGACACCGCCAGATGTGTCCAGGCAACGGAAACATGCCTTCAGCATCCCGAACACCCGCTCGATGACATTGCGTGTGGTGGCATGTGCCTCATTGTAGCATTGCTGTGATGGGGTCACGGGCCACCGGTATGGTGTGAGCAGCCAGGGACGGAGTGGGTATCCACTGTCACCTGTGTGTAGAGGGTGGAAGTTAGTTTGGCGATCAGCATCGCCCTGCCTTGGGCCATCTAGGCCAATACCCATGTCACCTCTGACTATGCCCCTCCCAGGCTCCATGTCTTTCTGCGTGCTTTGCATACTCACCCACTAGGTGGCCAGTGGGGATGTCCCCACTCTTGAACCTGTGGCACAGTGCTGACTGGTGCCAGATGAAGGCATCATGTGCTCCTTCAGGTGCGTGGCACAGACATTGATTATGTGCCCCCGGCATCACACACCACCTGGCAGTTGATGCTTGCATACCCTTCTGATTATTGTATGTAGCTCTTCGGGCCAGGTGGTGTGTGATGGCCACAGGTGCAGTCTATTGCCCGGCATGCCAGGCATATGTACTACCCTGTGGAACTCCTGTATGTTTGCTGTGTGCTCCACCGGTGTGCTGGGGAAATGGATGTACTCCGCAGCATGTGGCAGCAGTGCGCTGAGAAATTGGGTGAGGTGGCATGACGCGGCCGACTGGGTTATGCCTGTCGTGTCCCCTGTTGGTCTCTGGAAGGTACCCGTGGTGAGCAGACGCATGCAAGCTGTCACTTTGGTCTCCACTGACAGAGCATGGCTCCGTCATGTGGGTGCCTACATCACATCACTGCACAGCTCACAGAGCCACCTCAGAATTGCCTGGTTCAGGCGATACCAGCCCAAGATCTTGGTATCAGTGTACAGCATGAAGCTGGTGCAGGCTCGGTACTGCCTGTTGGGGGCATACTGCCAACGGGCTCTTCAATGGCCATGCCCCCCTGCTGCCTGCCTTCTCACCCCCCTTATAACTGCCTCCATCTGGATGGTGGCACTGGCCATATCCCTGGCTTGTGTCCCCCCCCGGCAGCTGTTTCTGTGTTCCCCCCGCTGTCTTTGCTGCTACTTCCTCTGCACCGGGAACACCTTCCTGTAGTGGCCTCAGTGCTGTGTGGTACTTCCCCCTTTTGCACTGTACTGTGGCAGTGGCTCCCGACACCTTCCCTGTTCCTGGGGGTTCCATGTGCTCTGTCTCTGTCCTGCCCTGTGAGTGTGTTGCCTGTGTGGCTGCCTATGGTTCAGCAACACATGCCTGCCCTGTAGCGTTCTTGTGCCTCTCTCTTGTTCCTTTTTATTTTGGCTTATTTCCGCTATCGCGCAACTTCTGCTTGCTCTCCTATTGCGCATGGCGCATATTGTTGAATATCACACTGTGCCATTTATGCATGGTCCCCCCCCCCTTCAGTTGCACATGCATTCATTATCATTGTGCTCTTACGCAGTGTGATTTGGGGGGTGCATCTGCCTCCCGCTGAATATCGCAGAATGGCGCATTTTCGGACTTGCGCTGGTGCATCCCTATTGCGCATGGTGCAACCCTTTTGAATATCTGGGCCAAAATGTTAAGGTGTGCTGTATTATAAAAACAGAAAAAAAAAAGGAAACCTAATCTTATGCCTAAACTACTTGACTCTATAATCATAAAGAGAGCTGCAAAGAAAATAAAACTAATATATAGAATAATGTTATAACTCTGACGTATACTAGTGAGTCTGAGAATACCCATTAACAGAGGTATGTAAGTAATTTAGGAAGTCCTGCCAGCAGAGCTTTAACTCAATCAGCTGGTCTTGAGCTGAATAAGAAATACGCTCCAAGGAAGCAGTGTGGGTTAGATTTTTAAGAATGTCTGTCAGTGTAGGTGTCATCTGGGATTTCAATCTCCAGTTCATTAAAATTTATCTTTTTGCTTGCATGAATAAGATATGTAACCACCTGTGTTGATGCGTTGATATTTTTATGTCTTTGTTTATAACACCTAATAAAAAATACTCTGGTTTAAAGGGAATGGAGCATCCAATGATGTTGGAAGCTACTTGGTGGATGGATTGCCATAGATTAAAGACTGGTTTACATAGCCAGAGTATATGTAGTAGATCTCCATCTGGTGAATTGCAACACCAACAATGGTTATCAGGGAGTAACCCCATTTTATAAAGAAGAGCAGGGGTTCTATACCAGAGATGAAGGATTTTGTATTGAATAAGCATTCTACAAGCATCTATGAAAGTACTATGGCACAGTCTCCAACAATCATCCCATTGACAGTCTGTTATATTGATCTTTAACACTTTATTCCATTTGTTTTTAGCTGAAAGGGACTGATTCGGTAGGGAACCTCTAATGTGTTTGTAAATTCTACTAACTAAGCCAGATGAGCTATTGGACCATAACTTGATGAGGGAGGAAACTGATGGGGTCCCTGTTAGTTTGCTGTATGATGGGAAGGGTAGCAGAGCGAACTTGTAGATATTTCCAGAGTTCTTGTCTGGGTATATCCCATTTGACTTTTAGGTTACTGAAGGAGTCTAAAGTGTTACTACCTTCAGCTAAGATATCTCCCAGAAAGAATATATTTCTGTGTTTCCATGAGGTAGAAAATATTGGTTTGCCTTCTAGGGAAATTTTGGGGTGCCCCCATATAGGGGTGAAAAAGACAGGAGTGGGATTGATTTTAAGCCATTTATGCATTCTGAACCAGTATGTAGTCGTGGAGATGGTGGGATGATGCCTTAAATTTGAAGTAGGGGTTAAAAATATAAAGCTAGTGAGAATCTTTCCTGGAGATAAAGAAGCTTCCATGTCGAGCCATAGTGGAGAATTATCACTGGGTTTGGAAAACCACTTAATAGTTTTTTTTTGTTTTTTTTTAACTTTATTTTTTTGATTTTATCTCATATCCTTTTACAGATACTTTTACCATATTTAGGACATACCATCATCATTAATACATGTCGAAGAGAGAGAAGTAAACCCCCTCAATAATCAAAGGATTAGTGATTCCCAAATATTTTGATACCACATATGGGGTTAACCAAATATTTCGTTTACAAATAAAGTAACGTAATAAAGCTGTTTAGATGAGCCCATAAGCAGTGTGGCTACTTCGCTCTATACTTAAGTGAATCAAAGTCTGTCCAAGTATGAGCCCCTATTCAGGGATTATTTTTGCCACACTATCTGCCTAAAAGTCCAAGTACAATTATATATTACAGGCAGCATCCCCCTAAGCCCCTTCTAGTCAAACTACTGCCCCCTTTGAAAACAAAAACACAAACGGGTGAGGGGGGCGTTATTGCCAACGTCGCTAGACCTATATACAGTGCAAAAAGAAAAAGAGATGCTAGCCCTGTCCTGTAGATCTGATGTACAGGCTAAAATAGGCCTTTGCATTTCTGGCAGTCCCTTTTAATTTAAGCAGGGGAATCATTTAAGGATCTGTTTATAGGAACGTAAATAAGACATATATATAAATCAGAGTCTGGCCTGTCCGAACATTTTTCAAGTGTCCTCCTGATCTTCTGACCCACTGGACTCCTCACCATGGTCTCTCCGCCACTTCCGACTGGATTCAGCAAAATGTGCGGCCCACTTGCCAGCCTCAGTGGGGTCCGAGAAAACCCATACTTTCCCTCTGTGCACTATCCTCAGCCATGCAGGGAACACCAGTGAATGGGAGATGTTTGCTTGCTTGAGCCGTTTTCGGATCCCATTGAACCTTTTCCGTCTGAGGCGGGTAGCATAGCTGATGTCTGGGAATAGGTGAATCACTCAGTCATCCTGTAGAATAGGCCCTGCTTGCCGGGCATATCAAAGAATTTGGTCCCTTGTGCCCACTCCGTCCGTCACAATTAAGAGGGTAAGGGTCTCTATGCCTTCACGGTACCCCGAGGAGTAATTATATACTTTCTGTAGGCCAAATACAGTGTTGTGGGCTTCTGGGGTCAGTTTTTCGGCCAGCCATTCCTTCATAAACATTAAAGGTTGATCTCCTTCGATTCCCTCTGGCATGCCCAGGACTTGAACGTGCGAGGAGCGGGCCTGATTTTCAAGAGTCTCGAGCCTGTCCCTTAGATGTGTGTTCTCCTTGACCAGCATTGATGTTGCTGCCGATGCAGTGTCCGCTTGTTTCTTAATGCTTTCAGCCTTGGTCCGCATGTCTTCCATAGTAGATTCGACGGCCGCAACTCTCGTTCCGAAAGAGTCTATTTTATTGTTCAGGTCGGCCATGGATGAAAGCAACCTGTTCAGTTTAAGGCCTAGGGAAGCCATAGTTTCCTCGGAGTCCCACTGTGGTGCGGCCTGCGTCTCAACTAGGCTCCTCGTATGTTGCACTGTATTGGGTGTCTTAACGACTGATCCTCCACCTCTGTCCTTACGAGGGTTACCCATTTTTTAATTAGAGGGATCCTCTTTCGAACAGTAAGGTTATTTAGGGTCGCTTCCCAACGATTGAGGAGTTTTTTAATGATTTATATGAGTTGGAGCAGGAGCTGTTGGTAGATGCTGCCGTTCTGCTCGGGCTCCACAGCGCCCCCTCCACTTAATAGTTTGTGAGGCTCTGAATGCCCAAAGGTAGGCTAAAAGAAAAAATTACTCACCTTAGTAATGTTGTTTCTTCTAATGGAGTCTTGCTATATTCTGACATATGCAGTGAGTCCCAACCTTCGAACTGCCCCGGAGATGAAAGAGTTAAACTTTCCATGCCAGGCATGGAACGCTGAGCTTGAGCTCGGTTGAGACTCTGTCTGTTGTTCTTCAAACTCAAACCGTCAGATCTTTACGAGCTAAACTCACTAAGGTCCTGTGTGGAAGCTGTAAACCTACACTAGCCAACTGGCTATCAAACATAAAACACATTTTTTGGTCCCAAAACAAAGACTCAAGTCAGGAGACCCAAAAATGAAAAACATAACACCAACTCACCCCAAGAAGAGAAGGGGTGAAACAACAAGGTGGGCATCTACTAAGTGCCAACACTGCACTGCCCACCCACATCCCAAAAACAAAGGTTCTGACTGGGAGGTTAGAATATAGCAAGACTCCATTAGAAGAAACAACATTACTAAGGTGAGTAATTTTTTTCTTCAAACAACATGAAGTCTTGCTATATTCTGACTTATGCAGACTACAAAGCAGTACCTGCATGGAGGAGGGACAGAACCTACTTAGGAAATAAGCTTTAAAGCACAGCTGTGTCAAACCGAGCATCACTCCTAGCCTGGATGTCCAGGGAGTAATGCTTGGTAAAAGTGTGAACTGTTTTCCAGGTAGCTGCTTGACATATCTCTAGAATAGAGACGTCCCTGGCAGCAGCCTGGGAAGCAGCTGTACCTCTGGTAGAGTGAGCCCTCAGGCCTGAGGGAGGAACCTTACCCAGTTTTCTGTAGCAAAATTGGATACAAGAGACAATCCACCTGGCAATGGATCTTTTAGTGGCAGGTTTCCCTTTACCAACCTCACCACAAGTGAGGAACAGTTGGAGGGAGTCAAACCTGTGACCCTTGGTACGCTCTATGTAGTAACTAAGGGCTCTTTTCACATCTAAACTGTGTAGCCTCCTCTCGCCAGAGGAGGAATGGTCAGTGAAGTACACTGGAAGAGACATAGATTGATTAAGGTGGAAATCTGAAACCACCTTAGGCAAGAACTTCCTGTTAGTCCTGAGGACCACCTTATCTCTATGAAAGGAGATAAAATCAGGCTCCACTGATAAGGCTTGTAATTCACTTATGCGTCTAGCAGAAGTGATGGCTACCAGAAACACAGTCTTCCAAGTCAAGTACTTAAGGTCTGCTGAAGACAAAGGCTCAAAAGGGGGTTGCATAAGCTGAGCAATGCAAACATTAAGGTCCCAGGCAGGGGCAGGGGCCCTGAATGGAGGGTTGGTGTGAAACTTGGAGAATATAGGGTGAGCTGAAAGAGAAGAGGGCTTGCCTGCTGAAATAAAAGCAGACACAGCTGCCAGATGCACCTTCAGTGTAGCTGGCCTCAGCCCCAAGCTATTTAAATGGACCATATAATCAAGGACTGTGGGTAGATCAGCAGATTCTGGGGAAATATGATTACCAGAGCACCATATGGAAAATCTTTTCCATTTGGAATTATAAGTAGCCCTGGTAGAAGGTTTTCTAGAAGCCTTCAGGATATCCATTACACCTTGGGAGAGGTGTAGATCAGCAAACTCTAACTCTTCAAGAGCCAGGCCTTGAGATTGAGAGATTTGAGGTTCGGGTACCAAACCCTTCCCTGAGCACAGGTTAACAGGTTGTAATTCCTGGGAAGACACAGGGGAAGATGGACTGCTAAGGACAGTAGGAGTGGATACCAGGGCTGTCTGGCCCAGTCCGGAGCAATCAGGATCATCTTGCAGGGTTGAGATCTGATTTTGACTAGCACTTTGAACAGGAGAAGGAAGGGGGGAAAAGCATAGAGAAACTTCCCTTCCCAATTGAGAACTAAGGCATCCAGGGGGACTGAGCCCAACACTGGGGGCCTGCGGCAAAAAAGGGGAAGTTGGTTATTGTCTGGGGCTGCAAAAAGATCTATCTGTGGGGTGCCCCATCTGGAAAATATCACCTCCAAGACCAGGGGGTCCAGTGACCATTCGTGATGGCCCTGGGAAATCCTGCTGAGAGCATCCGCCAGGACATTGTCCTTGCCTGGGAGGTGAACTGCCGTGAGGGAGGTGTTCAGGGAGTAAGCCAGAGACCACAACTTCATTTCTTCGGTGCACAAGACCGTAGACCGAGTGCCTCCTTGTTTGTTGATGTACCACATCGTGGTTTTGTTGTCTGTTCTGACCTGTACAACTTTGTTCTGAATAGATTTGGAAAAAGCTTGAAGTGCTAGAAATACTGCTCTGAGTTCCAACAGATTGATGTGGAGCAGAGATTCCTGAGGGGACCACAACCCCTAGGTGGTGAGGTCGCCCATGTGAGCCCCCCATCCCAAGAGGGAGGCATCTGTAGTAAGGATTAAAGAGTGAGACTGAGTGACAAAGGGAACCCCTTGTCTCAGGTTGTTCTGATCCTGCCACCAGCGTAGGGCCTGGATCAGGGTTCGAGTTACTGGGATCAATTTGGTCAGAGAGTCCTTCCTTTGAGACCAAAAGGCTCTCAAATGGAACTGAATGTCCCTCATCTGAAATCTTGCTCCCTGCACTACTGCTGTAGAAGCAGCCATGTGCCCCAGGAGCTGTAGAAAATGCCTTGCTGGTCAAGATACCTGCATGGTGAAAGAGGAGACCAGAGAGACCAGGGTCCTTGTCCTATCCACGGGAAGGAAGGCTCTGGCCTTCTCTGTGTCTAGCTCTGCACCTACGAAGGTGAGGAGCTGGACAGGCTCTAGAACTGACTTCGGAAGATTTAGAAGGAAACCCAAAGAAGTGAGCAGTTGCTGAGTTATCTGTAAGTGTAACTTGACTTGGTCTGGGAACTGGCCTACTATGAGCCAGTCGTCCAGGTAAGGGAAGATGGCAATTTTCTGCCTTCTTAGAGAAGCAACTACTACCGCCAGGCATTTTGTGAATACCCTTGGAGCAGAGGTGAGGCCAAAGGGCATTGCTCTGAACTGGTAATGGCCTGAGGGCAGCTCGAACCTGGGGTACTTTCGATGGGAGCTTCTGATGAGAATATGGAAGTAGGCATCCTTGAGGTCCAGGGACACTAGCCAGTCCCCTGGCCTTAGAGAGGGTAGAATAATTCCCAGAGTCACCATTTTGAATTTTGGTTTTAAAAGGTGCTTGTTTAAGTATCTGAGATCCAGGATGGGCCGCCATTCTCCTGTCTTTTTTGGGGTAAGGAAGTACCTGGAATACAATCCTTTGCCCTGGTGTAGGGGTGGAACCCTCTCCACAGCTCTGAGAGCTAGGAGGGAAGAGACCTCTGCTTCTAAGGCAAGTGCCTCTGATGGAGTTGCAGGTGGAAAGGATCTGGTTCTCATCTTTGGAAACTTTTTGAAGCTGAGAACCAGTCCCTGGCTTACTACTTCCAGGACCCATTTGTCTGATGTCAGAGACTCCCAGTCCTGGACAAAGTAAGCCAGCCTGCCCCCTATGGGTAGCTGAGAATCAGCCCTGGCAACCCCATCAGGGTGCCTGCTTGGCAGGGGCTTTGGGCTGAGGGGTGGAAGCAGGCCTGCTTGTACCCCATCTGCCTCTCCCTCTAAAGAACCCCTTCTGGGCATAAGCAGAAGAGGAGGCCTGGGCTTAGTAAAAAGGCCTATGAAAAGGCCTGCCCCTGCCCCTGGGAAGCTGCCTTTTAGGAGTGGCCTGCCTTTCCTTGGCCTGTGCACTCCTATAGGTGGTCCTATACTCGTCCATTTTCTTCATATAATTCTCTGTCTGCTCCCCAAACAGAGAATTACCCACAACAGGAAAATCCATGGCCTTAGTCTGGGTATCCTGTGACAGGCTAGTACATCTGAGCCAAGCCATTCTTTGAAGTGCCACAGATGTAGCCATGACTCTTGATGACACATCATTTGAGTCCACTGCGGCATGGAATTGCACCTTGGATGCCTCAATACCATCAGCAGCCACCTGCTCCAGCTCCTTGGCAAGCTGGCCAGGGACCTGTTTTGCTAAAGCCATGACAGTGTCCCATCTGGATTTCTGATATCTAGCCACATAAGCCATATAATTCGCCTGTCTGAGTCCCAAGGATGCTGCCATGTACTGTTTCTTTGCTATGGCATCAATCCTCCTGGAGTCCTTGTCTGGGGGGTGTGAAGCCAAGGGAATATTTGCCTTGTCACAGGCTGCAGCCTGCACTGCCCAAACATGGCTGCACTGTTGTGTAAGGAACTCCGTATCAGAGCCTGACAATGTGTACCTCTTGTCCATTCTCTTATCGACAGGAGGTATAGTGTTAGGAGTTTTTAGAATTTTAAATGTCTGTTTCCCAAAAGATTTATGCAAGGGAATAGACAGCCTCCTAGACTCTGGGATATCCATCATTTCTACAAAGTCAGGCTCCTCTTGATCATCCACAGTTTCCTCCATAGGGAGCTGGAGGGTTTCAGCCACTTTTTTATAAAGCATAAAATGAGAAGGGGACTCAGAAAGCCTAGGAGGAGACACTCCTGAAGGTCTATCTGGGGAGATGTCCGGGTCAATGGGCACATCCAGACTTTCAAATCCACATTCACTCTCCTCATACTCCTCTTCCCCCTCCTCCGGTTCATAATACTCCTCTAAATCATACTCTTGAACCGGTGGAATTGGCCAAACCGAGCGCCTACTTGATGGTGCTGGTTCGGTCAGAACCGGGGAAAGCGACTGGACAATTTTGATCACTTTGGCTATTTCTTCAGCGGTTGGAAAGGAAAGTTTTGGCTCCACACTAGCTGATTTTTTAGTCCTTTTTGCGGGAACCGACTCCTCAGAGTCGGATCTCCTTTTGCCCGAAGAATTCTTGCTCTGGTCAGAGGGCACTCCTTCTGGTTCGGTTTGAACTGACCCGGGCTGGCCATCCAGTTCAGCAGACTTTTTGGCCTTCCTTTCCCTGAGCCTACCAACTCTCTTTTCCAGGGTAGCTGCAGGAAAATTTTTACAAATTTGGCAGTCTGCATTGAGGTGGTCAAACCCCAGACAATAAACACAGGTGGTGTGGGGATCAGCCTTGGCAAAGACCTCCCCACACACACTACAGTGTTTGAAACCCAGTGGGCCCGGTTTTTCTTTTGGGTTTCTCAGACATAGTGCCAGTCCTATCCGAACTTACCCTTTTATGGCAATCCGCCAGGCAAGACCCTCTTATCGGTTCCCAACCGTGTCACAGATCGTGGAAAAAAACGTAATAAAATCCGTTTTTTTTAGAACCGATAAGAACCGGTAACCACACTGTAAAAGTACAATTTAAGATTTTTTAAACAACTTGATCGATTCAAACCGAACCGATGAACCGTTTACAAGTTCCACACAGAACAGAGTAAAACATAACCTATCTAGTACTCACAAATACCACAGACAGAGACTGAACCAACAGGTTACGGTTTAATTTCAGTCAAAAACCGAGAAAACGGTACTTTAACCGACAAAATGAACCGAGCAGAAGGAGAATCTCCGGAGCGACTGTTCAGTGAGGCGGAGTAAAGAATCTGACGGTTTGAGTTTGAAGAACAACAGACAGAGTCTCAACCGAGCTCGAGCTCAGCATTCCATGCTTGGCATGGAAAGTTTAACTCTTTCATCTCCGGGGCAGTTCGAAGGTTGGGACTCACTGCATATGTCAGAATATAGCAAGACTTCATGTTGTTAGAAACCAAGGTAGGCCAAAACCACCACAAGACCAGTGAGAACGTAATTTAACACGATTAAACCTGGGGATATGGCCTTCCTATAAAAAGTTTCCTATAATTTTGTCAATTCTGAAGAGAAAAGAAAAGGGAATCTTTAGTGGGAAATTTGCTAAGAGGTATAGTATCTTTGGTGTGACATTCATTTTAACAGCCGCAATTTTATCAGATAGAGACAAGTTTAAGGTTTTCTACCTCTCTAAGTTAGTTTTAATATCTATAGTAGGGGAGAAAGATTTATGTTCCAGATTTTATTAAAATTAGGTGAAATTTTTATCCCTAAGTAAGTAATACCTTGTGGGGCCCATCGATAGCTGAGAAGATGGTTCATAGGAGGCTTATAGTGTTCATTTATTGGTAGTATCTCAGCTTTTTGGTGGTTAACTGCCAGCCTGGAAAGCTTAGTAAATGTGTTAAGTATATGGGTAAGTGGTTGAGCAGATGACTCTAAGTTTTCTAATAAAATGAGCAGATCATCTGCATAGGAGAGTTAGGTGTAGTCTGCATTACCTATAGAGATGCCTTTGATTTCATTAGTTTGACGTAAGGCAGCAGTTAAGAGTTCAAGTGCTAAGATGAAGAGAGATGAAGATAGTGGGCATCCTTGCCTAGTGCCTCTGGCTAGTTTGAAAGGTAGGGATAATGTGGAATTTGTAAGCACCCTAAGTGACGGGGTGGTATAAAGAAGTTTGATCCAGGAGCAAAAAAGATTACTGAAACCAAAACGGGAAAGCACAGGGCAGAGAAAATCCCAATGTAAAGAATTGAAAGCTTTTTCAAAATCCACTGCTATAGCTACCGCAGGGGATTTAAGATGTTTGGCTTTATGCATTAAATTTAATAAGGAGCGGAGATTGTCGGAGCCTGCCCTTCCCTTAACGAAGCCGGCTTGGGACTGATGGATTAATTTAGGAATAAATGGTTCTAAGCGAGTTGCCAGAAGCTTTGCAAAGATTTTCCTCTCTGTATTAAGAAGAGATATAGGGCGGTAGTTAGAGGGGAGGGTAGTATCTTTATCTTTCTCTGGGATCACAGTAATAACTGTGTCTGTCATAGTTTGGGGTAGCTTACCTGCAATGGAGGATTCATGAAACACTTTACATAACATAGGACACAGAAGGTCAGCTAAAGATTTATAGAATTCAACTGAGAATCCATCACTCCCAGGGGAATGTCCAGCTTTAAGAGAAAGAAGAGCCTGATGAATCTCCTCGGTAGTGAAAGGTTTATCGAGAGAGTCTGCCACATCCTGAGAGAGACAGGGGAGTGTTAATTTTTCAAGAAAAGTGTTTATAGTCAGGGGAGATGTAGAGGAAGGGGATGAATGTAAATTACTATAGAAATTAGTCAGGATTTTGTTAATAGAGGCATTATTTGTATGGACTTTCCCTGACCCATCTTTTAAGGCAGCGATGTGTCTTTCCATTTGTTGTGCTCTAAGCCGATAGGCTAATATTTTACTCCCTTTTTCCCCTCCTTCCCAATACTTGTGCTTAATTCTTAATAATGCTACTTCAGTTTTGTGATAAATTAGCTCATTGATTTGCATACGAAGCTGAAGAATTTCGTGATGCAAAGAGGAGGAAGGGTCAGGATGAGGGTTGGCTAAATGTTGTGATTGTTTAGATTTAAGAGAGTTTTCAAGACCATAAAGTTGTTGTTCCCTCTTTTTCCTCCTATGCACAGAGAAACTATTAATTTTACCTCGAAGGGTGGCTTTAAGAGCTTCCCAGGTTATGCCCATGGAAGTGTCTTCAGGATTGTTATGGGTAGTAAAATCTTGAATTTGTACCCTAATCCAAGGAAAGAATTCTGGATCTTTGAGTAGTAAGGGGTCTAGATGCCAAGAGAGGGATTTTAAAGGAGGGGAATCGCAGGTCAGTTGAAGTTTGACTGGGGAGCACTTTCTTATTTTAAACAATATTATGTCTACAGATAGTGGGCCCCATATACTTAGTGATAAGGAATGTTTCTATCAACTTAGTTCAATGATTTAATAGTTTGTGTGTCCAGAAATAGCTCCAACATTATGAGGAACATCAGTAAACTTGTGAGGAGCAAGGGTAAATTTGAGTATGAAAATCATAGCGCTATGCGGAATTCATAGCAGTTGAGAGGTATGCACCAAAGCACCTGAACTCCACCCCAGTCCTGATAATAAAAAAAATCCCCTTTTCTCTTCCCTCAAACCAGTAATTTAGTTTCTAAAACATATCTCAGCAAGGCGGCCCATGAAAACAATCAAGCACAGTAACAAGACATGTAGAGACTGTAAGTCTGCTCCAGTGTAATAGTAATCAGCACTTTTGCTATACAGAAGCATCCCATCTATTAGTACCCACTAAGTCAGTTACAGAAAGTTATTTATTTTAGAATAAGCTGCTAATTTAGCTGCTCCAGGCAATGCAGAATAAACTGCAAACCTAGGGCCCATATTCATGTCTTTGTAACAGCTTAAGTACTTTCAACTACACTACATAAAGGTTTTCTGGAACCCCGAGGACCACATGTCCCCCATAAGACTGAATGCTTTATACTGTTCTGGAAAAATGCATAATTTGCTTTAATTGCTTAAAGTTACTGCATAAAATTGCTATCACAGACTGCTTACATATTTAAGACCATCATAAATGTGAGCAATTTAATATGCAATTTAAGTTCCTTTCACATTAAAGTGAGTGTCTCCTCTCCGTACACGAGACAGCCTAACCAATGCATGTACATTTAAATTGCTCTTAATGTTGATGGTCTCCTCAGAATAATTGTTTTCAAAACCATCTATTTTGCCTTATACAACCCCATAGAAGTCTGATTACTTTCAGCTTGTTGTGCAGTCTTGCCTGTTTGCCAGTGCCAGCCAGCTCAGTGTGTGCTGCTGCTGTTACTGCTCCTCCTCTGACTGGTACCAGCCAAAACTAATCCAGATTTTTTCACCGCCAGCAGCACCACGCCTCGTACCCTCAGTTCCAATGTTGGCGGATGACCCTCACTGATTCCAGACAGTACTTCCTCCATGAGCTAAATTCCTCTCCTAATCACCACACTAGTGTGCAATATTGCATGAATCTCTTCTTGGCCAGGCTTCGCTGTTGTTCTTCTTCTGCTCCCCATCATTCCTCCCTCGTCAGTCACCACTCACTGTTGCAGTCATTGTCTGCCCTGCTGCCAAGCATGCTGTCTTCCTCCTTAGATCTCTTCCTCACTTTCTGTCAAGCACTGCTCACCCTGTCCCTACCTCTTCTTACCTAGTCAGACTCTCAGGATTCATTCCATACTCTGTCCTCCTCCTCCTCTGGCACTGGACACTCTCTAGTCTCGCTGGCACAGTCGGTGACCCACTGTACAACCGCTGCCTGCTGGTAACATGGCAAGCCCCGGGTTGAGGTGACTCAGGCGACCTTGTTGATTGGTCAGTAATGGCAGGTGAACTTAATGAGCTTGCACAGCCTGCTGCCACTGCTACAAAATGGCAACTAGTGCCAACTGAAGCAGTCAGCGAGTGGGCAGGCAGCAGCAGCCTCATGCCATGGACGTCAAGCCATTCCGTCTGGTCTATTTGAAATGGCGTCAGACACATTGGTTGGTGGTTGCTGAACTGGGGAAGAAGAAAAGGGAACCAACGGTGTTGCAAGCCTGGCACAGCTGTGTGTGAATACACTACATCAGGAAGGGAGGTGAAAGATGGCATGGAAAGTATAGTATTGTTATATATGCCAACTGTACAGTATATGTACTTCTTTTAAAATTGAATATGCTATTTGTAATCCCTGCTACAAATTTAAGAACTTACATGTATAATTTCATGATGCATGCCTAGATGCTAGCTGGCTGCATTTCTTGCTAATGAACCTGTTGTCATATTCTTGAATGGAAATGATTCTTGATCAGTTGTAATGCAATGCTGTTCCTCATCTTAAAACCCAATAAAAACTTTAACTGTAGGAAGGCATGTGAAAGGAAGGAAAAGGAATGGAGGGAATTTTTTTTGCTTGCAGTGTAACGTGATATGACCCCCCCAAAACAAAAACATGATCAGTCAGTAACGTGGAAGCAGGCAAGCAAAAAAATAATAAAAAATAAATAAAACAAGGTGTGGACAACCATAGACCAAATGTCTTTGTCCTTGAGATAGGCCAAGATGCCATTAGCATTCCTAGCACTTAGCGCCAGTCTACCCCTCAGTCATCATGTGACTGCTTGACTCTCATCTCACGCTGTCTCCTGAGCCCGCCACGCCTCCCCCTTCCCAACTCACAGTCCTGTGAGTTTCCCTAACAGTCACTACTAGTATAGGCTGTCTGACCATACCCCCTCACACCCCACCATTTTACTCTAGCATGGCCTGTCCACTTAGCCTCTCCTCACCACAGCATTTCTCCCTATACCTTATCGCCCTTCTTCCCCCACCCTTCACCTCCACCGCAGTACATACCTCTCTCTCGTACCTCCTTTCTTCACCCCACTGCCAGCTATCTCCGTCCCTCTGAACTACTAACAAGGCACTCTATGGCTGCTTATCCCCCCACCCTCATAAAAATGTTTTCTTATTCTTTAACTTGTACATATATTTTGAGTTATTCTGTAAGTTCTGAATGCAAGCTGTATCACTCATTGTGATGTACCTTTGCTTTCTCCTATTCTACTTTGTTTTGCAATCTATGACGTGGAACCTTTGTAGAAAAGCTTGCGCTCAAAGGTCTTTTACGAATCACTAAATAAATAAATAAAATTAGCAAGTGTGCCCCCACATTTGCACAGAAGGCACCAGAATGTCAAGAGGTGGTCACTGACAGAGATGGACATCTGATTGGTCTCTCAATGAGCGGGCATTGTGTCTTGCCTAGCTCCAAAATGCAGGGAAATGCACCACTGGCATTGCCTTTTTTCCTTTAATTCCCTTGGGGGCATGCCCCAGACTCCTCTAGCTTTCTAAGGATTTTTGCCCTCCCTCCCTTGTTCGTTGTTCCTGCGCATGCCACTGTGTATGTCGTAGTGGGTCTTTCCTGGACAAAAATTAATAACAAAAAAACAGTGACAGGGAATGACAGAAATTAAACAAGTTAACTTTTACTAGGATTCTGTTGGCGGGGGGGGGGGTTCTAGCCAGATGGAGGGCATTCTGGGTCAAGTATTGCCTGATAGTTCCAGATGTACCATGTGGGAGGGGGTCCGGGTCATGACTGAGCAGTCAATGGGATTTAAACTGAAAGACAAGGGCTGGGGAGGCAGCTCGTGCAAAGGGTCACAGAATTAGATATTTGAGTTCCCCAAGAGAAGGACAGCAGAGCTGGGAGACACAAGGATAGTAGCCCCCCATTTGGAACAAGAAAGCAGAAAGAGATGACTTGAAAGCAGGTCATATAAGTGTAACCAGCCCACGCCCCCTTGTTTAACTAGCAGGGCTGCTCCTCTCACCACAGTGTCTAGGGACAAACGAGGAGGGTGGGGGTATACAGAATACAGTTTATTTACACATCTGTCTAAGCTTGCTATACTATTACAGACAGGCAACCAAGTGTGGCAACTACCTGGCACACACCTCGTGGGACCATTTACCATGGCCAGCAACCCAGGTCCCTGGGAAAAAACATTTGCTCACAATTATGCTAGGTTTGTACTTCTGGAGAGGGGCACCCAAGTAAATCCAGACACAGTGGAAGCAACAACAATACTGTCCAAACCAGGTTGGGATTCTAGAGTGTGACTTTTATTCACATAACAAAGTAGGAATAATCACAATGTGAAGATGGACCCCCACAGGGCTACACATACTGGTATTGCAGATTACTGAAGTACGGACATTCCTGAATTCCCATTTAGCATAGGGATAATGAACACACACATAGTGAACTCTCTGGTTCTGAATTACACAGTGAACTCTCTGGTTCTGAATTACACAGCGAACTCTCTGGTTCTGAATTACACAGTGAACTCTCTGGTTCTGAATTACACAGTGAACTCTCTGGTTCTGAATTACACAGCAAACTCTCTGGTTCTGAAATGGAGATTGGCACACATGGCCAGAACTGGTACATTTAATCTTGACTAGGCCACACAACCAGTACTAGGACACTTTCCCATATTTCATGAGGAATACTAGTGGCACACACGACCATGAAAGAGCACATCTAGACTCACAGAGCATCCAGCTCACGTCTGGGTAATTATTTCCATCAGGCACTGGCCAAATGCACTGACTGAAATCTGAACTGTTGCCCAGATTTAACTTGGAGAGGTAAACTGGTTACTCCAGATGGGGGATCTCCCACCTTTTGCTTCCAAGTTTATACTTGGACATTCATCTGGTTAATAACACCCTCACAGAAAACTTGTAGATGCTATCTTGAAATGTTTTTCACACTCAACGTACTATATGAATAAAAGTTCTGACAGTCTCTCAAGACTCCATTGTAGGCAGACACTTTTAAAAACAGACACAGTCTAGGTGACAGGGTCCCTTTATCAGAGAAAATTCACCAAGGAATGCAGGTGCCCCTCCTGGGCTGAACACAAAAGTACACACAGTTTCTGAAGTTGTCACAGGCAGCTTCACTAGACAGACTGGATGAGGGGGGTTGCCCCTGAACCCTGAAGATCACCCCATCCCTCTTGGGATGGGCAAAGGAAAACCCATTTGGCTAGGTTTCCACCACTTCAATCTCTGTCTTCTATGTTCTTCTTCTAGAGTGAGAACAAACTACCCAAAACACAGTGGTAGCTCTCTGTCAGAGCTAAAATGAGGAGCTGCCTAGCAGATGCAGCCTCTTCCTAGAACGCCACTCTACAGACTGACTACTGAACATTCTAATGCTATCTCCCTTCAGCTAGCTCAAGTGTGGCTTATGCCGCTGTGACAGTTCTAAGATTACATCACCTTCTAGTCAGCTGAGACTGACACTAGAGCTTGACAGTGTGAAATCCATTTAACTGGCATTTCACTAGCTGCCTTTCCTTGCCTGCCACTGGTTCTAATTGGGATTCTAGTAACCCCTGGGAACAAGGGGGTTACACCCACCCTCAGCCAGGAAAATGACTGTCCCCAGTCATTACCTACCTGGCACCAGGCCATCCTACCCTATATACTGACTACGGGAACGTAGTGCTACCTTCTCCCCTACCATGTGCCAGGCACAGGCTGACAATACTAAGGGCCCAGAGTCTATTGGCTGATGCATCAGCCCCTAGACTATGATCTTACTGTGGAAACCAGTGGCCCTGGAAGACTGTCCAGAGCATAGCCCTAATAGACCAGCACTGCGGCCCCTATGGCCAGTCAGGACCACAGCCTGTCTATCCCCCTAGCCCTCTAGGGAAAACCTGTCTAACTAAACTTACCCAAAGGGAGGACCTCCCCCCAGCCCAGGGCACCTGCAAACCAAACCACAGAGCCAGCACTATACACAAACATTACACTCCCACACTCCCCCACAAATACATCTGTGGAAGGAAAAGGTTAACACATGTTAACAACTACACAGTACTTTAAAAAACACTTTAAAGCACAAAGAAACTCCGATGAGTCCCTCCAATCCTCTTCTTGTCTTCTCTTCTTTCTTCATCAGGATCCACCTGAAAGAGAAAAGACTAAACACACCCTAAATCTGCAAAACACAAAGTACAACAACAATAACCCAACCATCAAAACACTGGAGAATCAAAAAAATATTTTTTAGAAAAAGTAGAAACGTACAAAACAGTAGAAAATATCAAAATTATGTACAATACACCTTTTGGGGATGGAAGGCCCTAAATGTCCCAGCTAGTGACAAACAGTGTCCAAAGGCAAGGTCCATGAAAGAGTCTCTCCTGGGCCAGAGCCCGGTGAAGCACAGTTCCTGAGTTACTGTAAATCCAAAGGGGAGAGTCTCTGTGGACAGTTCAACAGTCTGTAGTCTGCCAGGTGTAGGATATATATTGCAATGTCAATAAAGTAAGAAAAGTCTGGACTTACCAGTCCCTTGAAGAATGAAAAAAGGGACATCACCTGGGTCTCCAGCCGAAGACTCTCCGTGGCAGCAATTTTTGGATACTGCTGAGCGGAAATCTTCCGGAAAACAGGACGATGAACTGGAAACTGCTGGGATGATGTCATCTAGGAGATGGAACCTTGGAACAGGAAAGGAATAGCTGAGCCGATGTCATCCGAAATCCCAGGCGATGAATCAAGAAAACAGCTGGGCTGATGTCATCTCGGGATGATATCATCTGGAAGGCCAGGCGATGAAATTGGAAAGGCACACTGCAAGGCTAAAAAAACTGGAGGCACCTCGGATCCTGGAACACCAGACTGGTGGAACAACATGGATTCGGCAATGGCTGGATGGCAGACACTGCCACCACTGCTCTGCTTCCCTCTGGGTAGGCATGGGCATATTCACAGGACGATGGTACACTTGAAGGTAGTACCAATTTGGATCAGGTGCAAGAATTATGACCCAGTCTGGGCGCTCATAATCCACATTATGGAAAGTCTTGTTTCCTTTATCATCCACATAACGTACAGTGTCTATGAACAGTGTTCTGCCCAACTTCCAAAACTTGAGTTTGTCTCTGACAAGTTTGTCTCTGATAACTTTGACTCTGATAACTTTGACTCTGACATATCGAGTTGCACCTGGATGCAGCTTTTTGGTTGCATCTTCCACTAGCCAGGCTCTCCTGTTTTTCTCTATTGCCTCCCAGATTCTCCAAGGAAAGGTAGGAAAGGACATTCCATAGATTTTGTTTGCCTTCCTATGAACCAGTCTTTCCTCCTTACTACTCTTCAACAGTCTGCGACCCTTGGCCTGGCTTGGGTGAGGCCAGTCATGGTTCTTCCAATGTCGGAAACTCAAAGCTATGTAGAACTTGTCCCTGACCCCTTCTGAGGGCAGGGCTGTGGAGTCACCAACTTCTCCTTCTGGCTCCTCAGAGGCAAGAGCTTGAGGCCGCATACTGGGACCCTCAACAGAGAAATACACTTCCTCCTCCTTTTCCTTTCTTAGGATCTGGGCCCAGGAGTCAGGAGTCATCCTCACTCCTGAGACAGTCCACTCTGCACTGGGCATGGAGGAAGACTTCTCCCAATCTAAGGTTTCTTGAACCTCATCCTCTCCCCCTAGGCTAGGACTAGGACCCTCTCTCCATGGCTCCACTGATTCTCCCTCCCCACTGTCCATCTGTGACACAGGCATGGAAACATCTTGAGGAATCTGCTCTGGCAGTAAATCTACACCCTCTTCCTTTGTGTCATGCTCTGCTGGGCCTCGTTCAGCTTTGTCCAAGTGGGAGCCAAAAAGAATTTTAGGTGTCTTGGACAGACCTTGTTTCTCTAAACACCCTGAACAGTGAGAAATCATAAATATGTCCCTTCCAGTCTTGAGGCACATTATGCATACTTTCACAGGGTATCCGGGAATCGCAATATGAGGAGGTAAACTTCCACCATAGAAATATTGCTCTGTTTCTTTGAGTTTGGTAACCTCTTCAGCTATCTAGCTCGCCTGGGCATTATCCGGGTAGCGGGAGGGTCCCGAAGCCATGAGTGTAGATAAACACACAAAAGTTCACTGTTATTACTGAGTTCACTTTACTTGGAACAGTCTCACAAAATGGCTCCCTGCTGCTGTGTTTACTTTACTGCCCTACCCTGTAATGGCAGCGGCAGCACTCCTGGTGCATCAACAATCTGCATCTGACTCAAGCCACTGTGCATTCGATTTACTGCATACTGATAAATTTTGCTCAAACTGTACTGGTTTTCTTCCTCAGCACATCTATATGATTTTCTATGACTTTACTTTTAACTTTCAGTCAGTTTTACTAGCTTAAAGAGTAGGTACCTACTGTCAGGCACCCAGCTCCCTTCAAACATATATAATTGCAGTTTTGCTCTACTGTTCAGGGGCATTAAAAATTATATGCGCTTCCCTCTGGTTAAAAAGTTATAACACCCCAAAGTTGCTTCCCCATAAAAACAAAGCCTTGTCTGACACACCACCTTTTGTGATGTCAGAAAATGAAGGCTGCTTGTGTGTGCTCCATAGATCTATATTGGTGCCATTTGTCAATGCCGTTTAGTACTATTTAGAGTTGCAACTTGGAACAATGAAAGTGACCGCTCCAGTAAACAGGGACTGTTACTCCAGGGCTGCTTTGATATTTCTACACGGCACCTCTAAATAGTACTAAACCCCGTAGACATATCACATACATACAGGGCAATGACATGCACCCTCAGTATTCATCTTCCGACATCACAAAAGGAGGCGTGTCAGACAAGGCTTTGTTTCTATGGGGGTGCAACTTTGGGGTGCTATAACTGTTTACCCAGAGGGAAGTGCATAGGATTTTTAATGCCCCTCAACAGTAGAGCAGATATTCTTTTATATATGTTTGAGGGAAGCTGGGTGCCTGACAGTAGGTACCTGCTCTTTAAAGTCACTAAAGCCACAGTATTTCTTGAACAGGATTGCCTGTTTGTTGCAGCTTGTCATACAACTCACAGTCTCTCAGATTGCTCAGAAAAATTACACTGTTGCTGAATCCATAATACATGCTCACAGTCCATTGCTCAGAATTCTTGCTGGGTTTGCTTACTTTACACAGTCCTTCTTTGCAAAACAATCACACTGTTTGCACACCGATCCAGCTGGCTTTTGAAAATCATAGCACAGTTTGAGCTCAGTTTTGCTGAATGGTACTCACTGAATCAGTAGCGGGCTTTTTGATGGAAAATCTCGGCCTAAAGCCAATCCTGGAAGGCCTTTGGGTCAAAGCTGGCTGGCAATCCCGCCAATTGTCTCTACGAACACCATGCTTTCTCCCCAGTCAATCGGATTATGGGTTGAGCCCAGTTTAGCACAGAAAACAGTCTGATTTACAAAAATCGAACATTTTCAGTCACCGTGACAATTCTCCTACTACCAGCTTGCACACCACTTGCTCTCTTCCTCTCGAACACTGGGCAGCACTCTGAAGCTGGTTAGGGGCAGGACTGATTGCAGTCTCACCAATCACTTGACGCTAAGCAAATGAGCCTCTCTCTGTTCTCGTGCTCTTCTCCTTCACGGCGATCGTTGAGCAGGCAAATTTTAAACTGCAGAATCTAGAATCAGCAGCTTATCCAGTAAGTAGGGAAATTAGCAGACTAGGTGGGCCAAGTGGTCTTTATCTGCTGTCAAAGTCTATGTTTCTATGTTTCAAAACAATTTTTTTCTTTCAAATGTAACTTCGCAGTAGGAGCACCATTTTGAACCATTTTTCTTGGCTATTTCTTTAGCGACTCCCCCAGTTCACACAGCAAGTATTTGAAACTTTCAGGGCACAATTGTCTCTTTGTTTCCCACAGTTCACAATACTTTTTCCTGTCACAGCTTGAAAATTAAAGCTGGCAAACATTCTATTTTTGATGCAGGACAAGGGGCACACACAATCTGGCTTTACAGCTCCTTGGTAAATGTTGGCACAATCACAACAGCACATGAACAGCAGGCGCATAGCGGCACATACAGATGGCACTCTTCTGGGCAAACTCCTTATGCACAAAGCTTTCGATTTTGGGCTACCAACTGCCAGACAGACAAAATGCTAGCCACAACCTGTGCAAACATCTCTTGTTTTCTCCCAAATTCAAACACATCGTTGGACGAGCTCCCATTTTTGTAACCCCCCTTTTGTAACTAGTAGGGCTGCTCCTCTCACCACATAGTGTCTAGGAGCAAACAAGAGGGGTTGGGGTTTACAGAACTCAGTTTATTTGCACATCTGTCTGAGCCTGCTATTACAGGCAGGCAACCAAGTGTGGCAACTACCTGGCACACACCTGGTGGGATCATTTACCATGGCCAGCAACCCAGGTCCCTGGGAGAAAACATTTGCCCACAATTATGCTAGGTTTGCACTTCTGGACAGGGGCACCCAAGTAAATCCACACACAGTGTAAGCAATAACAATACTGTCCAAACCAGGTTGGGATTCTAGAATGTGGCTTTTATTCACTTAACAAAGTAATAATAAATCACAAAGCGAAGATGGACTCCCACAGAGCTACACATTCTGATACTGCAGATTACTGAGGTACAGGCATTCCTGAATTCCCATTTAGCATAGGCATAATGAACACACACAGCAAACTCTCTGGTTCTGAATCACAGGGCAAACTCTCTGGTTCTGAAATGGAGATTGGCACACATGGCCAGAACTGGTACATTTCCTCTCAACTAGACCACACAGCCAGTAGTAGGACACTTTCCCATATTTCATGAGGAATACTAGTGGCACACACGACCATGAAAGAGCACATCTTGGCTCACAGAGTATCCAACCCATGTCTGGGTAATTATTTCCATCAGGCACTGGCCAAATGCACTGACTGAAAATTGAACTGGTGCCCAAACTGAACCCGGAGAGGTAAACTGGTTACTCCAGATGGGGGGGGGTCTCCCATCTTTTGTTTCCAAGTTTATACTCGGACAGTCATCTGGTTAATAACACTCTCACAGAAAACTTGTAGATGCTATCTTGAAATGTTTTTCACACCTAACATACTACATGAATAAAAGTTCTGTACTTGGACAGTCTCTCAAGACTCCATTGTAGGCAGACACTTTTAAAAACAGACACAGTCTAGGTGACAGGGGCCCTTTGTCAGAGAAAATTCACTAAGGAATGCAAGTGTCCCTCCTGGGCTGAACAGAAAAGTGCTCACGGTTTCTGAAGTTGTCACAGGCAGCTTCACTAGACAGACTGGATGAGGGGGGTTGCCCCTGAACCCTGAAGATTGCCCCTTCCCTCTTGGGATGGGGCAAAGGAAAACCCACTTGGCTAGGTTTCCACCACTTCAATCTCTGTCTTTTATGTTCTTCTGCTAGGGTGAGAACAAACTACCCAAAACACAGTGGTAGCTCTCTGTCAGAGCTAAAATGAGGAGCTGCCTAGCAGATGCAGCCTCCTCCTAGAACTCCACTCTACAGACTGACTACTGAACATTGTAAAGCTATCTCCCTTCAGCTAGCTCAAGTGTGGCTTATGCTGCTGCGACAGTTCTAAGATTACATCACCCTCTAGCTCAGCTGAGACTGACACTAGAGCTTGACAGTGTGAAATCCATTTAACTGGCATTTCACTAGCTGCCATTCCTTGTCTGCCACTGGTTCTAACTGGGTTTCTAGTAACCCCTTGGAACAAGGAGGTTGCATAAGAAATAAGAATCACATCCAGCAAAACTAACTAGCCCGAGAGCCTGATGTACTTGGATGTTCAGGACTTAAAGGTACTCAGAGAGAGAGAGAGAGAGAGAGAGAGAGAGAGAGAGAGCGATCTAGTATGATGGAACTGACAGGAAGAGGTGTTGATGACTCTTTTTAATAGAGTGTGTCACTGTGAAGAACAAGGAGTTCCACTGAGTCCTTCTGATCAGACTAAGAGAAAACAATATGTGCATATCTGTCCATGGGGTAGGTAGTACATAACTGCAAACCGCTCATCCCAGCCTATCAGAGGCAGTGGTGATAAGTGCTTTGCAAAAGCTAATTTCCACATGTGGAATTCTGGTGGTATTACAGTAAAACCCCAGTTATCCAAACCTCAATTATCCAAAACTCTCAGTTATTCAAAACTGTGATGTGTCTCCCAGCATAACAGACATAATTGTAAAGTTCCCTCACTTATCTGAAACCCCATTTATCCAAACAATTGTATTGTCCCCCAGCACATTCGGATAAATGAGGTTATACTGTATCTGTTATACTGCCATGACTTACTGAGAACATTTTGCAGATTAGTAATTTGCAGTGTTTCCATCATAAATGTAAAGCACGGAGACACATTTCTCCAGCGTTGTTAGCTTCCAGGACCCATCGAGACTTGGCATGTGCTGCCAAATTTCAGATCAGTACCTGCAACAGAAGGAAAGTTACAAACCTCCACATTTTACATAACACAGAAACAGAAACTGATGGAAGATAGGGCCGCTTGGCCTATCCAGTCTGCCCATTTTCATTGTGATTGCTTTCGCTGCGGACCTTCCTTGGTCTATGGCACAGTCTCTGCCACCCCTTTCCTTGCCATTTTGATTCCCTTGTGACTATCTCAGGCTTTTTTGAATCCCACCACTGTTTTTGACCCCACTACCTTTGCTGGAAGGCTGTTAAAGGCATCCACCAACCTTCCTGTGAAGAAGTACTTCCTCACATCTCTATTGAACCCCCCCCCACCCAATGTTTACAAAAGCTCACAAATAATTAAGGGTGAACTGATGTGGAATTTGCATTTGGTAAACATGCCGAAATCTGGCATTTTGGACACTGGCGAAGCAGGTCTGAAGGAACTTGTTTTCCTGTCACCATTTTGGCCTGTCTTCATCATGATGCAGTACTTTTATAGACTGAAGACACTGGGAGCACCACTGAGCATGTCCAGGTTGCTGGTACACTACATGACCTGCAGCAACCAATCAGTGAAATAGAACTCCTTGCACTGCGCACATCTCAATGCCATTTCCAAATCTTTCTGACAGGAGAAGGATCTGAGGTAGGAAGGGAGCTTCTTTTAAGTGAAAGAGTGACTTTTGATCAGAAATTTTTCACAGAATCATTATTCTTCTAGTTTGCTAATTTTCAGCTAGTATCAGGCAGGCGGGCTAGTGAAATCATGCTGTACAGGAGAGAGGTGTTGTATAATTTGTACTGGCAGCTGCAGCCCTGCAGTAGGAGCAAGCAGAGGGAACTTTGCGGACTGGGAATGGTGCGACGGGGGTGATTATTAAAAGATTTATTTGTCTGTTTTTTGGGGGTGTGGTAGAGGGCGCAGAAATCTGCATTTATTTTTTTACTTTATGTTTTTCTCTTGCAGGAGCAGAGCAGGTGGACTTTAGCAGACTGGGAAAGATGCAAGGGGGATTGTTTTTTTTATTCTTTGCTAACCAGGCAAGGGCCACTATGCACAAGTTCCTGTTTTTCAGGAGCAATTTACGAGCACTGGGGAGGTTAAGTGACTTGCTTAAGGTCACAAAGTATGCATGCTGAGGCTGTAGGAATCAAACCCAGGTCTGCTGGTTGTACCAAGCTCCTTCACAGCTCATTACTCTAACCTTTAGGCTGCAATCCCAGATATAAATTTTGAAGGATTTATTTGACAATTTCTTTACTGACTGTTGGTGGTACAGTGTACAAATCAATCAATCAAAACTGTATTTCTTTAAAAGGTGACTTTCTTAAACCGAGGCACCTGTACATAAATAATCAGTCTTCATTAAAATGTTAACCATAATCGGAAGGCTTAGGCTGGAGTTCAGTGGACACACAGCCAGCCACTCCCACTTCCTGTGCTATATAAGCAGTTCCTCTCAACCTCATAGTGAAGCACCTTTTTCTTTGCTGCTGGAGGCTCTGTCTGTCTGTTCTCTGTGCTGGCTGGGGCCTGCTCCCTTCCAGCCTTCTGTTTCTGTGTGTCTCTGCTGGACTTCAGTGTTTGTTTTCCTGCTTCTGGTTTGTATCTTTCCTCTGGCTGTGTGTTTCTTTGTGTTTTGTGTGTCTTGGGCCTTGTTCCCTGTTTTCTGTGTTGCTGTATTTTGGTTCTAAGCTCCTAGCATACTGCTACTCAGAGCTCATGCTACTGCTTTCAGTTACTTACAACTGCAGCTACTGCTACTGTTTACTCCAATTACTATTGTACCCAGTGCTTGTGTTTTTACACTGTCGCTCACCACTCTTAAACTACTGCAGTGCAACTGCAATCATTATCTGTGTGTTTCTGCTCAACCATAGCTGCTCCATGTTGCATACTCAATTGTTTTCACCTGACGCAGGCTTACTCCAACCCTAGCTATGTTGCTCATTCATGCTCTCATTCTACGTGCAGCTTCATTGCACTGCCTGGCTACACCTGCTTTCAGAGCATTGTCTTCATGTTTTATTGCAGTTACAACTCTGAGGTCAGCCAACAAAGCTCCTGCTGAGGCTGTTAATATAGCTTTATTATTATTAAATCCTGCATCACTGCCGAAAATCCTCAGAGTATTTGTCACCTTGATTTGGCTATTCATGTTTGTCTGGCTTGCCCACAATTCAGTGCTGTTTCATTGCTACATGCCATGCAGACCTCTGTGCAGGTCCACCTATCACTACTACTGTTTATTGACCTATGTACAAGTTCATGCTTGCTTACACTATCATTGCTCATTGCTTATGCAGATCATTGCTTCATGCCTACTGCCATCCCCTCGGCTTCAGCCTCTGGGATTCTGCTGCATTCAATTCTGCATTCAAACTGCAAGGTCTCAGCACTCATTACTCATTATGTTTCAGCATACCAGTGCTCATTCAGCTGATCAACAGCTTTCAGCTCTCTATCAGTTTTTGGGGCATGCCAGCCATACCATTCTGGTGCAGATTTCCTGCAGCCAATGGTCTCGCTCTGCCTTTAGTCTGCATCTTGAGTATGTCCAGCTTGGGGTGGGGTCCTACTCACTTGGCCCATAGTTGGGAATGTCTTTGCTCCGGGTCCAGCTTTAGCTTCAGCAGCTCCTGATGTAGCATTTAAGACTAAGTTGTGAAGGTTGGAAAAAGTTACCTCCTTTGGCTCTAGTGTTCCACTATGATGATTAGCCATTGACTTTAGTGGTTTTCCTAGCAAGGCACCTTCACCACATTCTCCCTACGACTGCCTCTGGTTCATCTGGCTTGACTTTAGGGTGAGTAGGCCAGGTGAGTGCTTCGGCAGTCATTGCTCTCCTCCTCCCACCTTCATTGTATATATTCATGTCGCAGAGAATACTCGCAACCTTCCATGGCATTCCCGCTAGAGGGATTGAGTGAGAGCCTTCCTCCAAATTCAGATATTTTCCATCTCCCTTTAATTGGGTTTTCCAAATTGCAGCTGCAGAACCATCACTAAATAAAATATCCCAAGCCTGGAGGGTAGGCGACCTAGACCTTGGATCCCCAGAGATTTCCTCCTCAAAGGTTTTTTTTTCTCTCCTCCATTGCCTCAGGTCATAACTTAGTTAGCATAGTAGTATCCCCTAGTTTCTTTAGGTAGGTTCCACTGTTGGATGGAGGTGGATGGTGTCCCTGTCATTCCCTCTTTCCTTAGAGGATCCCCTCATTTTCAATGCAAACTATCGGAATCATGCCATGCAAACCAGGTTTTCATCACGTCATCAACCTGAGCATCTCATTACGTTATCAAACTGTCTGATGCTTCTCTACTACTACGTCACAGTTACAGCTTGCTCATGTGCTTTGTACTTCATTCTTTTTTGGGGATCCTTCCTAAGGTACCTTTAGCCATGGGAATCATCCCATGGCACCTCTAGGGGTGGAACCCTCATTGAGGGTTCCTTGCCTTTGGTACCCCACAGGGTGGTAATTCCTCTGGAATAGAGTGCAAACAGCCAAAACCAAACTAATACAGTTGCATAAGCGTAACACTATACTGGCTGCATAGGCCATTGAATTGGAAGGCTTAGCCTGGAGTTAAATGGACAAGCAGCCAGCCACTCCCACTTCCTGAGCTATATAAGCAGTTCCTCTCAGCCTCATTGTGAAGCACCTTTTTCTTTGCCCCACCATCCTCCCCTCCTCCTCCAGTAGCTGCACTTCTCTCCTTGGGATCCTTCCTAAGGTACCTTTAGCCACGGGAATTGTCTCATGGCACCTCTAGGGGTGGAACCCTCTTTGAGGGTTCCTTGCTTTTGGTACCCCTACAGGGTGGTAATTCCTCTGGAAAAGAGATTGTAAATGGCCAAAACCAAACTAACACAGTTGCACAAAAATAACACTATACTGGCTGCGTAGGCCATTGAAATATAAACAATAGGCATCATAATCTAATCAAAGGTTCTGGTGTCATTTTCTCTAATAATCATTCATGAATGCTAGACTGAAAAGGTAGGTTTTTAGTTCTTTTTTAAAACTTTGGATGGTCAGGCAGTCCCTTATCCAATGAGGTACAGAATATCACAGGGTTGGGGCTGCATAAACAAAAGAACAGGCCCCAGATGTTTGCAATCGAACCCTGGGACTCTCTAGCAATCCCTCGTCGGTGGATCAAAGTGGCTGGGAGGGGCAGTAGGGAGAAAGAAGATCTTGCAGGTTACAGGGTCCCTGGTCATGTAGGGCTTTATAGGTTAGCAGACTGACCTTGAAGGTAATTCGCCATTGCATAGGCAGCCAATGCAGTCCACAGAGCACAGGCGTTATATGACTGGTCCTAGACGTACCAGTTAATAGCCTGGCAGCCGCATTCTGCACTAGCTGCAGGTGATGCACATCAACTATCGGGAGCCCAAGGTACAGGGTACTGCAGTAGTCAAGGTGGGTGGTCACGAAGGTGTGGCTCAACATAGGAAGATCATCAGAATGAACCAAATGTTTTACCCGGGCAATATTCCTCAGATTGTAAAAAGAGCTCTTGACAACAGCTGGCACCTGAGATTTCAAGGTCAGACCATCATCAAAAATAACATCCAGTTTCTGCACTCAGTCTGGGGTGATCAGTTGGACACCCCCGAGCCAAAGGCCAGAGGGTTGTTCTACTAGTTCACCTACCTTCCGACAATCAAGGTCCACCACCAAAATCTCGGTCTTATCAGGGTTCAACCTCAGCTAACTAGAACTCATCCAGTCTTGAATCTCAGATAGGCAGTTGTTAAACAGCAAGAGGGCATCTCCCTGCTCGGGTGCAAAGGACATGTACAGCTGAGTGTCATTCACATAACAGTGAAAGCCCTTACTGCCTAATAATGTCCCCCAATGGCAGCATATATACTGCGAACAAGATGAGCACCAAAATGGAGCCCTGCGGTACCCCACAGGATAGGAGGAGGGGGTCAGAGGAATAAATTCCAGAGACCACTCTCTGTGTCCTACCCTTGAGGTAAGATTGAAACCACCTGATGACAGTACCAGACAGTCCACAGATGAGCCATAGGCACTTCAATGGCACACCATGGTTCACAGTGCCAAATGCCGTAGAGTGATCAAGGAGGACCAAGATGGAGTGGGTCTTCCAATCTCTTGCCATTAGGAGATCATTAAGTACCTGAACAAGGGCAGTATCAGTGTTATGCCGCTTCCTAAATCCAGACTGGAGAGAATCATAGATGTTGTGGCTAGGCAAATGATCATCCAGCTGCTGCACAACTACCTTCTCAATAACCTTACCCACAAAGGGCAGGTTAGAGAGTGGTCTGTAGTTAGCAAGATTATCTGGATCAAGAGAGGGCATTTTCAGAAGCAGTTGAACCACCACTTCCTTAAGAGGATCTGGAAAGATCCCCCTCTCCAATGAGTGCCAGACAGTCTCGGCTAGGACTGGGACGATCTTCTCCACATACCCCATAAGGGGGAACGTTGGGCCCAGATCCAAACTACAGCTGGTTGTCTGCAAAGTCTGAATGATCCTCACAACATCCATGACATCGGGTCGGTCAGAGTCGGACCAGACAGGCTGGGTGGTCGCAACCTCCCGCTGATCTCTGCCGCACCCATTTGAGGGGGCGAGATAGATGCCCGACCTGATGGTGACAACCTTATCTGTGAAGAATTGAGCAAATTCAACACATCTCTCTTGTGACAGTTCTCCACCAGACTGGAGACAAGCTGGACTGCACAATCTGTCCACCATCCGGAAGCGCTGAGCTGGTTGATTTTGTGTAACAGCAATTTCCCTGGACAGGAACTATGCCTTCTTGCAGGTGATTGTCGACTGATAGACAACATAATGATCCATCAATCTAATCTTGTCAGTCTCCAGGCCAGACTTCAGCCAAGCCCTCTCAAGCCTTCAACCTACTCTCCTCAACTCTTTCAAGGCCCCATCAAACCATGGGATCCTTGGGTGAAAGGTGAGTGGTTGAAAATGAGCAGGAGCAATGGAATCCAGGGCACCCGTAATCGCCCTATTATAGGCAAGCATAAGGTTCCCCAGATCCATACATTCACTCGATAGGCCTGATAGATCCAAGACTGCCATTAGGCCATCTGGGGTCAAACCTCTCAAAGGGCAGTACTGGACCATCTCCATAGGAGCAGGCCCTTTAGAGGAAGCCTGAAAACTGAACCTTATGGTGTGATGGTCCGACCAACTGACTGGTTACACCACCAAGTCAGAGATCTCCATCCCCAGGAGGAACACTAAATCCAATGAATGACCACCAATGTGTATTGTGGAGGAAACAACCTGTGTGAGGCCTAATATAGTCCTAAGCTGGAGGAGATCTTGACCAAAGTGCTAGAGTTCCTCGAGCCAAGCGTTAAAATTGGCCAGAATTAACCATCTGGGGGATTCTAACACTGTATCAACAATGAAATCCGCTATCTACTGTAGGAATTCTTTCCCATCTCCTGGTGGACAGCAGATGAGCAGAATCCCATACCCCATACCACAAATATTTATCTTTTTTTTTCTTATTCAACCTACACCCCGGGCATCCTTCAGGAGTGCCCACATGGATCTCCACCCTACTCCCAACATGAAACCCTCGCATCTCCCTAACTCCCTCCCCTGAGCAACCACCGGCAGACCTGACCCCCAGTACCATCTCTGGGGCTGATTCCGCCCTCTCCTCAGTGGCTACTCCTAACTGTGAAGGTCTTGCCCGTGAATTCATCGGGTCCTCCGGAGGGGTTCTTGGGCAAGTCTGGGCCGGTATTTGGGATGTGGGAGGGCCCACAGGGGCCACCGTCATCTCACTGGCGAGTAGGAGGCTTTTTTCCTTGATTTTTCCCCTTCCCCGTGGAGCTCAGCTTAGCACGGAAACGTAATGCTATAGCTCCCCCCTCCTCCCAGCATGCACCATGCTTGCTCAGTTGGCAAACCCCCAGCCACCGCCAGAGGTCGCTCCATGAGTGAGCATTCCCACTCCCACCCCGGAAGAGAGAGCAGCCCTCCAGAGCTCTATCTCTTCCCCCCGCTGACCCCTGTGACTTCCAGCCTCGTTTATGAACCCAGGTTGCCGGGCGGCACGAGGTGTGGCGTCTAGCGCCCAACCCTCAGCACCACCGGGTCGGAATATTCATCTTTGTATTTTTTGCCTGTGTGCGTGAGCTAGGCAGCCAACAGAGGAACAAGTAAAGTAGACTACTATTGGAGACATAGGGTTGCAATGTCTCAGGCTGATGGTGTGTGGTCTCTCAGTGGGAAGTGGCCTGGTGTTGTCATGCTTCATCACCTTGCAAGTCATACAGCGCAGCAGATTGTCTGTGCACCAGGAGTGTGGAATGCATGCCACGCTGGCACCTAAGAATCATCAATTACTATTGCAAGTCATCACTGTTTGTGTCCAGTGGTGGCTGCATCATGCCACCATCTGTTGAACGTGTGCTGCTGATGTATGTGGAAAGCATGAAGAGAAGAAAACAAAACAAGGAGAAAGGGACAACGGGGGAGGAAAGGAACAGAAAATTGTTCCACCATGACAATTCCAGCAAGTACAAGTTCTGGAAATGGTGGTGGCAGAGAAGGAGTGGGTCATGGTGGGACAGGGACTTGGAGTGAAACAAGGTCACGTGGCTGAGGGCAGGGGCTGGGTGCATGATAGTATTGCCAAAGAAACCATGGTTCATTAGTCCCGAGAAATCCATTGGTTTCTCACTGGTTTCCCACTGGTTTCCCTCCTGCTGCATGCAAACAGCCCTCCCTATGGGTCATCCAGTACATTTGGTGTCGAGACTATCCTGAAAAATCCAGACACACATAAGTTTCCCCATCTTCCATCTTCAAGAAGTGCTTTTAGTTCCCCTAACTGGGATAGAAGTGATCCATCCAAAAATGTAAACTCTAGCTCCCAGAAAAATATAGCACGAGGGAAGGGAGCCGAGCTGCAATCCCAGATCACAGGTTCAGTTTCATGATTCATGTTTTCTCAGAACATACATAAAAATAATAAATAATCCTAAATAAAAAAATAATAAAAAGTGGTCATATTAAATAACATTCTGTTATATAACAGTATTTCATATTATAATATTGTATATCATTATATTATGTTAAATCAGATTAAAGTATCTGCTCATATATTGTATCTTAAAAAATAATAAAAATGGTCATATTATATGACATTCTGTTATGTAATTGTATTCATATTCTGTTATTGTATATTATTATTTCATATTAAATTAGATTATATTATATCCTGCTATATCGTATCTGCTGCCCTGCCCAATGCCATCCGAAGGCATGTCATCCCACAGTGGCTGAAAAAAATAAATCATCTTGTAATCGCTGTCCAGGTAGCCAGTCCCATTCTACGTGCCCCAACCCCCATCACTACCACCACCACCCCTAGTCCATTGTACCTAAAAAATCCAAAGGTGCCTTGGCAGTGTGAGCGTATTTTACAGATGACACCAGGGGTCGGATATTCGAAGGATGTTTTTTGCTGCAAGCCCTGGAGGTGTCAATGATATGGTGCATTGGACTTGCTTAAAAAACAAACAAAACAAGCATTTATCAATGCCAAATGTTTGCTTGCTGGCATTGGCAGTGGTAGTGAAGAAGTTACAGAGCTGCATAATAGGAATGGCAGGGAAGTATTGAACTGAAGCCAACCCCACCACCACCCTGCAGAGAGTGACAGGCATTGGGGTGTGCCTTTGGGTCATCAGGTATAACGGCCATGCCATTTCACCACACCCCACCCTGCAGACACTGACAAGTGTCATGGTGTGCCTTGGGGTCTTTGGCCCTTATGTGCACCCCATTCCATCAGGAAGTACGGTGAGATGGGTGCGGTATAGGAGAATGGGGTGAACTTTGGGGCCGAAGAGTCCAAGGCATACCTTGATGCCTCTCACTGGCTACAGGGTGTGGAATGGTATGAGCATCACAAGCAAGAATCCCAAGTCACACCCCTGATGTCTGTCATTCTGTACAGGGTTGGGTGTTATGGTTGGAAACCCTAATACCTCAGGCATTCATTGGTATTTTCACTCCAAATTTTCCACACCTCATGAACAGTGGCAATATCAGTTTGTTAACCGGAAGCTGCTTATGCACAGCGACTACGGCATTTAGCACCACAGGTGCAAAAACATTCCGAACAGGATGTAAAAAACGACAGCTGTACTGTTCATGGGAGAGGTGTAAAAATTGCAATGTTGCAAATCTGCAGTAAAAAATATTAAAAACTGGGTGAAGTCAGTGTGCGCCAAAACGTACAACGCACACCGAATGTAATTGGTTTGGGGATTTTTACAGCAGATTGTCAACACAGGCATATTGGGACCTCAGATCATGAAAAGTGTAACTGTGATTTTCTTTATCTGTCCGGAACAATGATTTCCCACAGCGACCAAGCATCTCTGCGCTGAAAGTGTGAAAACACATTTTGGCCATGTTGTGAAAAATGACAGCTGTACTGTTCATAAGGAAGTGTGGAAAAATGCCACTGGTGAAAATCTGGACTGCAAATATTTCAAAGTCATGAACTTATGAGGGTGTGTGGAAACTGCGCAATGCTCACTCGTAACACAGTCATTTTATGGACTTTTGTCACCAAATTTTCAACATAGCCATTTTAAGACCTCTGCTCATGAACAGTGTAACTGTGATTTTCTCAATCTGTCCCAAACATTGCTTTCGCACACCGACTGCACCATTCTGCGCTACATGTGCCAAAACACATTTTGGGCGACATGTGAAAAATGGCAGCTGTACTGTTCATAAGGAAGTGTAATAAAATGGCAATGTTGAAAATCTGGAGTGAAAATATTGAAAATTTGCAAACTTACGAGCGTTCGTAGGAACTGCGCAATGCACGCTCGAAAAACAGTCATTTTTAGGAATTGTTTCACCAAATTTTCAACATAGCCATTTTAAGAGCTCTGCTCATCAACAGTGTCACTGTGATTTTCTTAATGTGTCCCATACATTGATTTTGCACACCGACTGCGCCATTGTGCGCTACATGGGCAGAAACATGTTTTGGGCAAGATGTGACAAATGACAGCTGTACTGCTCATAAGGAAGTGTAATAAAATGGCAATTTTGAAAATCTGGATTGAAAATATTGAAAATTCGCAAACTTACGAGTGTGCGTAGGAACTGCGCAACGCAGGCTCATAAAACAGTCATTTTAGGAATTTTTTCACCAAATTTTCAACATAGCCATTTTAAGACCTCTGCTCATGAACAGTGTCACTGTGATTTTCTTAATGTGTCCCATACATTTATTTTGCACACCGACTGCGCCATTGTACGCTACATGGGCGGAAACACATTTTGGGCAAGATATGAAAAATGACAGCTGTACTGCTCACAAGAAGGTGTGGTAAAATGGCAATGTTGAAAATCTGGAGTGAAAATATTGAAAATTCGTGAACTTATGAGTGTGCGTAGGAACTGCGCAATGCACGCTAGTAAAACAGTCATTTTTAGGAATTTTTTCCCCAAATTTTCAACACGGCCATTTTAAGACCTCTGCTCATGAACAGTGTCACTGTGATTTTCTTAATGTGTCCCATACATTGATTTCGCACACCGACTGCGCCATTGTGCGCTACATGGGCAGAAACACGTTTTGGGCAAGATGTGAAAAATGACAGCTATACTATTCATAAGAAGGTGTGGTAAAATTGCAATGTTGAAAATCTGGAGTGAAAATATTGAAAATCCGCAAACTTACGAGCCTGTGTAGAAACTGGGCAATGCACGCTCGTAAAACAGTAATTTTTTGAATTGTTCCACCAAATTTTCAAAACAGGCTTCTTGAGAGCCCACCTTATGAACACTGGCAGTGTTATTTTGTTAATCAGTCCCAAAGGTGATTTCACGCAGTGACTGGGAAATCACCCTTTGGGCCCGAATAACGCCATGACAGTGACAGCATTCATGAGAAGGGGTCCCAAAAACCCCATGTTGAAAATTTGGTGCAAAATTCCAAAAATGCCTGAGATATGCAGCAAAGTTGGAAAACCCCTATCTATCCCATTATACAGCTTACCGGCATTTCCTCAGTTTGCAGTCAACTTTGAAGAGTGCAGGCGTGTTCCCGGTCCACCGAAGATCGTTGCGCCGAGGTCTGGAGGTAAGTATGGGGTGAGGGGTGTGGGAGGCAGGGTGCGCAGTGGGTGGGTGCAGGTTGTGGGAGGGGGCAGGAGAAGCGCCGAGGGACATGTTTTATTTCCAGGTTTTTGTTTATAAAAATGACGACGCTGGACGCTTTGCCACGCTGGGGTGGGCTCCCAGCGTGTCACAAGGATGGCTGGTTGGAGGGCGGAGCTGATGGGGATTGGGCACCCCGTCGTCATATAGATCAGTTGCCACGCTGGGAGGGCTCCCAGCGTGGCACCTGTACCTGGGGACAGTGGAGCCAACGGGGATTGGGCAACCCTGTCGGCTATGAGTTGCCACGCTGGGGTGGGCACCCAGCGTGGCATGTGGAAGGCTTTTGGGGAGGCGCAGCACAGCTGAGTGGGGATTGGGTACCCCCGGCTGTACAGTGTGTGCATGGGGGGGGCCCACACGCAGTATGCCTGCGTGTGTGTGTGTGTGTGTGCGCGTGTGTAGGGGCGCGCATGAGCAGGCGATATCTTATCACTGCTCACTGAAGTGTAGCTCCCCCTTTCAACTGTACGCCACTGCATTTTGGAGTTGTCATAGACATACTGACTGAATTGGAAGAGGGGGTGACACACCTCTGAAAACTCGGATGATGGCACTATGTTTCTTGCACATGCATGCAAACATAAAAAGTGGATTTTTTATCCTTTGCATTGTTTGGACCCCTGCTAGACACCTTTTCTGTGGTCTAGCATGTGCCAATGTGGGGGCATCCCACAAGCAGCTTGTGGCCAGTCTTTGTCGCAAGTGGCTGCAAAGGAGGTCCAGGTGTCACAGCTGGATCTGAGATGATAAAAGCACGTGCAATTGTGTCATCTAGATTTGGCACAGCTGAGGCAATGTAAGGGGGTGAAGCAAGGGTTGACATAGGCCCAGCGTCATCCTTTGAAAATCTGACTACAAATCTACCAAAAGCATGCTTTCTGACTATATAACTAAAGCCAAATTTAAGAATAATAGTAACAGTAATCATTACATTAGGGGTCAGCCCATTGGTAGCACTCCACTTGAGATAACAGCGATGATCAGGGTTCAACAGTGAGCCTTAGGGGTCAGCTGGGGGATGAAACATGAGAATCCCAGGGATCGTGCTCTTCCTCTGAGGAGGGGGAATAGCTGCCTCTGCTAGAGCACTGCCACCTAGGGGACTATGGGTGGCAATGCAGCAGAGGCATGGAGGGTGGTGGGGGGAGTCAACCAGGATCTAGTCAAGAATGCCTTGCATGTGTGAGCATGGAGCCTCTAGTGCACCGAAGTCCCAGGGGCAGGGCACACCAAGAACAAGGGAAGGGAAGGGCAACATGATTTAGACCTTTAAGTATTTGAAAGGCATTAACAGGGTGGACAAGGAGTGCCTCTTCAGGCTCAATAGAAACAACAATACAACGGGGCATTGTCTAACGTTGGATGGGGAAGGTACAGGAGGGAGACCAGGAGGTATTTCTTCATGGAAAGGATAGTGTCTGGGTTGGAATGGGCTCCCTGAGGAAGTAATGTCACTTGCAAAAGTGGGTGGCTTCAAAAAAGGATGCGGCAGGGTAAAGGAGAAAATCAGGACCAAATGGGGTGTAACCAGAACTGAGGGGGATATCGACTGGGGAAGGGGCAGAGTACTTAGCTGACATTTGGGACTCTGCAGTATGAGCAGACTTGATAGACTGCAAGGCCTTACTCAGCTGGTACTTTCATATGTTCATATGCTAGCTAGGGCAGGATGGTCCTGGGTGAGCCTGGCACTGCCCACCTTCCACTGTCCGTACTCTCTGCAACCAGGGAACTTCTGTTGCCACACTCAGGAGGATGTGGGAGGTGTGAGTCTGGCTCAGCTGGGTCCCACCTTGGTGGGCAAGTCCATGGGGTTGAAAGCAGAAGGAGGTGAAGTTCTGGTGGATGGAGATGGATCCGACCCGAGGGAAGGTGGCCATGTCACAGCAAGGAGCATAAAGTGTAAATTATATTATATAAAAAACAATAATCAAAATAAAAACCAAAGAAGGATGCTGGCTTCAAAAAACAACACATCCTCATCGCCCAATCATGAATCCCATTTTACTCACATGCATCATTGTGGCATGTGCATGACACCACCTTCTTCCCTGCCTGCACTTTGCACAACAAATTCTACAATAGGATTGGTCAGTGCCACCTCAGTCACCTGTACACCCCCTGATGGAGCATTCTGGGAAAGGTGTTATGTAGGGGTGATTAGCCATGGTGTTTTAGCTCTCTGCTAATAAAATCACTTCATTATTAGCTTCAGTGTGGGCACTGTTTATTATTTTTGCATTCAGTTTATCTTGGATTTATCTCTGATGGCAATACCGCTAGAAGATGTTGGTGTGTATGGTTTTTTATCTGACCTGTGCACCCATGGGCATGAACAATTACTTGTCTGCCTTAAGGCACTACACATAGCACTTTTATTTTGTTATCATTGTCACAACTCATCATATTGTTTTGGTGTGTTTATTACAACCAACATGGCACCGGGTGCCAGGGCCAGCCCAGTGTCACCACAACTCACCTGTGCACTGTGGGGGCGAACAGTTGCTTCTCTGCATCGATGTATTATAAATATTGCCTTTTATTATCTGCAGGAGTCATCACGTGTTCATTTAGAAATCATAGTTTCTTATCACGTAAATAAAAAATATATCTGAAGTATTAAGTATATTATAGTACAATCTTTTACGCCAATAAATTTATTGTTATGCCACTCACGTGACCTTGTCACTTTCACAGTGCTCCTCTGCCAGTACCAACACAATAAGCAACCCTTAACATAGCCCATGCGGAGTCCACTTGAATGCCACATACCTCGTTATTTACGATCTTCTACAGCAACCTTATTTTCTTGTTATATAAATAAAAAAAGATAATAAAATTTTATTAAAATAGAACCAATGAAGTCAACTAGTTCTTCTAAACACAAAACATTTCTTACCACAAATCATATTGCAGTAGTAGTAGTAAAAATCTTTATTTTTATACAGGAATAAGATGGTACAATCACTCCATTTACAAGGTGGCCCTGTTTACAAAATAAACATAGAAAGTGACAGCAGAAGGGCACTGCAAGGTTCATCTAGTCTGCCCAAGAACCTACTCAGTGCTATTCCCTTCTCCTCCTTTGCCTTTCCGTATGCTACCTTTATGTCTATCCCATGTGTTCTTGAGCCCATAAATAAAATTACATGCTTAAGTATATCAAAATCGTCTTGTCATTTCAATAAAAAATACATAGAATTATTACAAATTACATTTTTATATTAAATTACTATCATATTATTATTCATTATCTAACATATAAAACACATAACATAAAAATAATAGAAGAAATAAAAAGAAATCATAATATAAAAATATCATTGCACAATCTGTGGCATGGTAACAGAGACTATAGTAACTGGCATGAGGCAGAGCAGTTTGTCTGAGGCTACAGGGCGGTATATGCCTCGAGGTTGGCAATAAATAGTAACTATTACTGCAGCTCACTCTGGGCCATGGCAAGCTTAGTGAGATTTGGCGACTGTCACAATACCGCAAACAGTAATCCACAGCAGACACTTGCCAACAGCACCTGCCACAGTTAAGCAATATATTCATTGTTGACCTCAAAACCTCCCCTTCATTTGCAGTCTGTTTTATTTATGCAGATTACTGAATTGGGAGCTGAAGTAGTTCAGCCGAATTGGTGAAGACAAACCAAGTTTCAGGCACCTACTTGAAGTAGAACCGATGCTGGCTCTAGCCCACTTCTCTCACTCATATAAATGCTTAAGCAGTGCCATTCTGAACCCCTGAAACTTAGAAAATGATTTAAACGAGCATCTCCCAATGTAACAGTTTATATCACTCTTGCAAGAAGGTTCTGCATGTTACTTTGCAGGTATCTAACTCCATAGGTGGCCGAATTGTAAACAAAAGAATATTTTCAGAAAAATTCCTCACAAAAATAAAATGCCAGACTTTCAGCCCCTATAAGTTGGGCAGTCAATCATATGTAAGCATGTCAGTACTTGAATCTGTGCACTCAACAAAGGGCTGAGTTATGACCAAATAATGTTTGTGAAATTGCATGAAACTGCGTGAAATTCTGCTCAATTTGGCTGGAATTCTGCGGAATCTGAATTTGGCAGTTTTACCCAGCCCTATTCTTGGTATCAGAGTCCTTGTCTCTATGAGCAGGAACACAGTTAGTTTTCAGCTGCACGTCCCTTGCTGCATGTGTATTGCATTCTGCACCCAGTCCTGCTTAGATGTGTCATGAAGGAGTTGGCAAAGGCTGTTCAGGAATTAATTAAGCAATAAGGTATGGCAGGAGGTACATTATGGTGGGGTATTGACCCATCTTAGGAAGGTTGAAGCACGAGGCAAAACTGACTGCTTCCCCCACCTAAGAAGGGCCATTTGCCCACCATAATGCACCTCCTGAAGTGCCTTACTGTGATTATAAATGGGGCCCTCCTTAGTAAATTGGAAGCATTTTTTAAACATATTTTTGTTCAGCTACTTTCAGCTGGGGCTGTTGTGCTGAGATAATGGCCCAGCTGAAAGTATCTCTTGGCCAGTCAGGAGCCAGCATTCTTCCTACCCATTTAATATGATCATCAAAACTCGGCATTTTACCACAGCAATGAAATAAAATGAAAACAAATGAATCAGGTCCCCACATGGTTTTGAATGACTTACCTGTTTACTGGGTTATTTATTTTTTAAACACTATTGCATTAAAAACAAGCATTTGTCAATGCCGAATACTGATTGCGTTGGTGTGTTGATCTCGCTCACTGCCCCTCTTTCACTCGCTCAGTCTGTTTCTCCCGGTGCTGCAGGCTGCTCTTTTGTACTGGGCTCCTGCCTGCATTGGCACCTTGTTCTGCCAACTAAGAAATCCGCAGCTGTCCTGACAGAGCTCCGTTGAGGTGGCTCACTCCTCCTCTCTCACTCGCTCATTCTGTTTCTCCTGGCGCTGCAGGCTGCCCTTTTGTACTGGGCTCCTGCCTCTGTTGGTGGCCTTTTCTGCCCACAAAGAAATCTGCAGCAGTCCTGACACAGGTCTGTTGAGCCTGCTGACTCCCCCTCTCTCACTCACTCATTCCGTTTCTGCTGGCACTGCAGGCTGGCCTTTTGTACTGGGCTCCTGCCTGCGTTGCCGCCTTTTTCTGCCAACAAAGAAATCCGCAGCAGTCACCATAGAGATCCATTGAGGTCGCTCACTCCCCCTGTGTCACTCACTCATTCTGTTTCTCCTGGTGCTGCAGGCTGCCCTTTTGTACTGTGCTCCTGCCTCTGTTGGTGCCTTTTTCTGCTCACAAAGAAATCTGCAGCAGTCCCGACAAAGCTCTGTTGAGCTCACTCACTCCCCTTCTCTCACTCGCTCATTCTGTTTCTTCCAGTACTGCAGGCTGCCCTTTTCTATTGTGCTCCTGCCTGCATTGCTGCCTTCTTCTGCCCACAAAGAAATTTGCAGCAGTTACAATAGAGCTCCATTGAGCTCTCTCACTCCCCCTCTCTCACTCGCTCATTCTGGTTTCCCTGCCACTGCAGGCTGCCCTTTTGTACTGGGCCCCTGCATGCATTGCTGCCTTTTTCTGCCCACAAAGAAATCTGCAGCAGTCCCAACAGAGCTCCGTTGAGCTCACTCACTCCATCTCCCTCACTCACTTGTTCTGTGTCTCCTGCCGCTGCAGGCTGCCCTTTTGTACTGGGCTCCTGCCTGCATTGGCGGCTTGTTCTAGCCAGAAATAAATCTGAAGCAGTCCCGACACAGCTCCATTGAGCTCTCTCACTCACTCATGCTGTTTCAGCCGGCGCTGCAAGCTGGCCTTTTGTACTGGGCTCCTGCCTTCGTTGTCACATTTTCTGCCCACAAATAAATCCGCAGCAGTCACAATAGAGCTCTGTTGAGCTCCTTCTCTATCACTCTGTCACTTGCTCATTCTGTTTCTTTTGATGCTGCAGGCTGCGCTTGAGTACGGGGCTCCTGGCTGCGTTGGTACCTTTGTCTGTCCACAAAGAAATCCACAGCTGTCCCGACAGAACTCTGTTGAGGTCGCTCAGCCTCCCTCTCTCACACGCTCATTCTGTTTGTCCTGGCGCTGCAAGCGGCCCTTTTGTATGGGGCTTCTGCCTGCATTGGCGCCTTTTTCTGCCCACAAAGAAATCTGCAGCAGTCCTGATAGAGCTTCGTTGAGCTCACTCAGTCCCCCTCTCTCACTCACTCATACTGTTTCTCCCACCGTTGCAGGCTGGCCTTTTGTACTGGGCCCCTGCCTGCAATGACACCTTTTTATGCCCACAAAGAAATCTGCAGCAGTCCTGACAGCGCTCCGGTGAGTCTGCTCACTCCCCCTCCATCACTCACTCTCTCGTTCTGTTTCTCCTAGTGCTGCAGTCTGCCCTTTTGTACTAGGCTCTTGTGTCGGGGCCTTTTTATACCCATAAACAAATCTGCAGCAGTCCCAACAGAGCTCACTTGAGCTCGGTCACTCCCCCCTCTCACTCATTTGATCTTAATCTGTCCCAAACAGTGATTTCCCACAGCGATCGTGCTATTCTCCGGCAGGAGTGCAAAAACACATTTAGCCAGGATGTGAAAATGGCAGCTGTACTGTTCATAGGAGGTGTGGAAAAAGTGTCACTGTTGAAAATGTAAGCGTGAAAATATTACAAAATTGCGAAGTTACAAGGAATTAAGTGGAAACAGTTCCAGCGCCGCTTGTGGCACTACAAAGTCATGTTATGGAGTTTCGTCACCAAATTTTCAACATGGGTATTTTAGGACCTCTGCTCATGAACAGTGCCACTGTCATTTTCTTAATCTGTCCCGAACAGTGATTTTACCACAGCAACCACGTTATTCTGCGCCGGAACTGTGAAAACACATTTCGGTCAGGATGCAAAAAATGATAGCTCTACTGCTCATAAGGAGGTGTGAAAAAATGCCACTGTTGAAAATCTGGCGTGACAATATCACAAATTTGCAAAGTTACAAGGGTGCGTGGAAAGTGTGCAATGCACACTTGTAACACAGTCATTTGATGGGCTATCATCACCAAATTTTCAACATAGGCATTTTAGGACCTCTGCTCATGAACAGTATTGCTGTCATTTTCTTAATCTGTCCCAGACAGTGATTTCCCACAGTGACCGCTCTTTTCTGCGCTGGAAGTGTGAAAACACATTTTGGCTAGGATGGGAAAAATGACATCTGTACTGTTCAGAAGTAGGTGTGGGAAAATGGCAATGTTGGAAATCTGGAGCGAAAATATTATAATTTCGCGAAGTTATGAGTGTGCATGCAAACTGTGCAACGCACGCTCGTAACACAATCATTTTATGGACTATTGTTACCAAATTTTTAACATAGGCATTTTAGGACCTCTACTCATTAACAGTGTCACTGTCATTTTCTTAATCTGTCCCAAACACTGATTTCCCATAGCGACTGCGCTATTCTGCGCCGGAAGATCATAAACACATTTCCGCCAGGATGTGTACAATGACAGCTGTACTGTTCACAAGGAGGTGTGACAAAATGCCAGTGTTGAAAATCTGGCATGAAAATATTTCAAATTCACAAAGTTACGAGCATGCATAGCAACTGCGCAGCGCGCGTTCGTAAAACAGTCATTTTTTGGATGTTTTCCACCAAATTTGCAACACAGACTTTTTGAGAGCCCACCTCATGAACACTGGCACTGTCATTGCATTAATTGGCCCTGGAAGGTGATTCTGCGCCGTGACCGTGAAATCACCTTTCGGTGCTGATTAATGCCATGACATTTCAAGAATTCATGTGGAGGGGTCCCAAAAACCCCATGTTGAAAATTTGGTGCCAAAATTCCAAAAAATGACTGAGATATGCATTAAAGTTGGGAAAAAAACTATTTATTCCATTATACAGCTTACCGGCATTTCTTTAGTTCCCGGTCAGCTTTGAAGAGTGCAGACGTGTTCCCGGTCCACTGAAGATTGTCGCGCCGGACTCTAGAGGTAAGTATGGGGTGAGGGGGGTGTGGGGAGGCAGGGTGCGCAGTGGGTGGGTGCGGGTTGTGGCAGGGGGGCCAGGGACACCGCTGGTGGATCGTTTCCTTTTTTTCAGGTAAAAAAAAAAGACATTGCAGGACCGTTTTTTAAGTTACAGGAGCATGTGGCACGCTGGGCTGAGCTCCCAATGTGCTAAAGGTACTTTCTTTGTGGGGGCAGCAGTAGCCGACGAGGGATTGGGCACCCCTGTCGGCACACAACAAAAGGGTGAGGCCTTAGATTATGCAGACAGGGACTGGGCACCCCGTTGGCAGACAATAAAGGGGGGGGGGGTTGCTTACAGAATGCAGACTGGGAGTGGGCTCCCCTGTTGGCAAAATCAACATTGGGGCACCAAAGCCGATGGGGATTGGGGCCCCCGTCTGCAAATAAACATGGTGGAGGGGTTATATTGTTTGTGAACATGGCGGCAAGCCACTGCCATGTTCATAAACAATATCAGGGTTTGGAAGTTCCGCCTTGCAATGACGAGTCGCTCCCTCATTGCAGCGGATGGCTGGCGCTCATAATGACAAGGCGGCCCCGCCCAGCGGCGAAATTATCACAAGTTGGCGGCAAGGTTCCGAACTCGTCAGCAGCATGCAACGGCATTGGGGGAAGCGGGACAAACCTTTGCAGGCTGTGGGGGCATTGGCCACAATAGTGCTGCGCCTCCACAACCTGCTTCTGAGAAAGCTGTCCCAATATGTTTCTTGCGCTGTGGCAATCAACATAAAAATGAATGGCATTGTTGGTGTAGCACGGAGAAACCAGCATGAAAGTTAAAGCAGCAGGGCAATAAAATTGGATAAAAAATATGACCCCACCTTTTTTCACTATAAAAGATTCCGTGTATCTTCCAATTTTATTTGGCGGTAAAATGTTCTAGTTCCACCAGAATCTGAGTATTTTATACATTTTTCATGTAGCTTTTTTCTCAAGAAAAAAAGATGGCCACCTCATTTTGCTTAGAAATAGAGGATAATAGATGGGCAACAGTGAGTAACAACCCTGTGTTCACTTAAAGAGGTTGTCATGACAACCAAATAGCCCTTGAGAGTGAAGCTTGGGAGGGCCATGGTTGTCATGACAACCTCGAGAAATGAACACAGCATTGTTGTTCACAGTTGTACATCCATTGTCTTTCATAGTATATGGTCAACAGTGATCAACAACAGAGCATAGATGGAGGACATTAATCAGTCAATCAGATTTTATTTTGTATAGCGCAATTCTCATTGCGATTCAATGTGCTTTACATACAGTTTATAAAACATTTAAAAATATTAACAAACAATACAAAACAAACAAATAAATCACCCCTGTTGTTCAATTAAAAAATATATTTTAAATTATCAATAAAAACATGCCTAGTTCTGAGGGAAGACATGCACAAATAAAAATGTTTTTGGCTCCCATTTAAATATCTCATGTGTTGGGGAATCTCAGATGTAACGAGGGCGAGCATTCCACCGAGTTGGGGCCACAAAGAAGAAAGCATGGGCCCCCAATGTTTTCAAAAAAACTCATGTAATTGCTAATAATCCCTTGTCTGCTGAGCGGAGGGGGAGGAAGGGGCGGTAGAGACACAGCAGGTCTTGCAGGTAGCCAGGCCCCAGACCATGCTGGGTCTTATAGGTCAGCAGACTGAACTTGAAGGAGATCCGCCACCTAACCGGCAGCCAGTGCAGAAAGCGCAGCACAGGCATGATGTGACATGATCTAGGTAGACTGGTCAACAGCCTTGCTGTTGCATTCTGCACTAGCTGCAGGCGGTAAAGATCTACCCCTGACAGCCCTGGGCACAGAGCATTACAATAATCAAGACGTGGGGTCACAAAAGTGTGCACTAGTGCTGGCAGATCACCAGGTGGTACCAGGAGTTTGATCCTAGTGATGTTTCCATGATGAGGAGCATGTCAATTCGCTCCCACTAATTCATCCTCGGACAACCCATTCCCAACACTTCACTCCCTGCACTTCTCACTCCTTGCATATTCACCCCCTGACAACTTTCTCCCTCGGTTGCTTGGCTCATACAGCACAAAATAGCATGAATGCAGATTGGAATACCTTCATGGTTGTAGCCTACCAGATGCAAAAACTATTGTCAAGTACTGGTCATTTGCTAGGCCTGCATAACTGGGGATATGCAGGGATATGCAGTTGTCAGTTGCACTTGGTATCCACTGATAACTATATACAATATGTGGCACTTCCCTGTTATTTTGTCTTGTCCCCCTCAATCCTCTTTCCTAATAATCCTGTCCCTTCTGTCTTACACCACATTAGAGTCATTTTCTGCATCTCCCAGTTACCCATTCCAAGAATCAGCAGTCAGTGAGCTAGCATCTCGGATGTGTGGTCAGAAGTGCAGCAGTGGCTGTCTGCGTGTGAAGTGTGTGTCCATCGATCTGCCAGGAACGTGGTCAAGTCTCAAGAGTTTGTAAATCAGGTCAGTATTCTGAGGGTAATAATCATTGCTGAAACAGATGTGTTGTCTCACATGGTCACTAGAGCATGGCTGTGTCAGTCCTACAAGTGCCCTTGCAAGTTCTATGTAAAGCAGCTAGCATACGCACATTTACTTTGTGCGTATCCATGTCTGCTGCCTGTGAGTAGCTACTATAGTGAGCGAGGTGGAAAGGGAGGGGGAGAAAACAAATTAGGAAGCTAGCTGGGGAGTTCGCTTGCTGCTTCTTCAACAGACTGAAATTGCTTTTCTCCCTTCGACATTTTAATGACTCTTTCGGCCATTTAGATGGTGGTGAATGGTACACAAACTCCTCTGGAGTAGTGGATGTATCCATCTCCTGAAAATGCAAAGCCATCCAAAATCAGAGATAGGCAATAAAGGCTAGATAACGTAGTCACACTTTACTGCTAACAAGTACACGGGAGGACCAAGGGAATGAGTCACCAGGGGGTGAATTTGCAGGGAGCAAGAAGTGCAGGGAGTGAACTGTCAGGAGCGAGTTATCAGGGAATTAATTTGTGGGAATTAATTGTTATGTACCCCCTCAGATAGTAGAATGAGGTCTGGACCATTGCTGACTCCTGCGATTTAAGTGTCAGGCTGCAGTCCAGAACAACGCCAATATTCTTTACCCAGTTTGAGGTAAGCAACTGTGAGTCCCCGAGCCTCAGCCCTGAGACTTAACCAAATTACACCCTCATCTCCTGGCAACCAGATTCCAGTACCAGTATTTCAGTCTTGTCTGGATTCAACCTCAACCAGTTGGCTGTCATCCAGTCTTGGAATTCAGCAAGGCAAGTATTTAGCACCGAGACTATCTCTTGTTGCTCAGGTGCAAAAGACATGTATAGCTGAGTATCATCTGCATAACAGTGAAAACTCAGCCCGTACCATCTTATAATGTCCCCTAGTGGTAGCATATACACTTTGAACGACATGGGGGACTAAACGGAGCTGTGCAGGATCCCAAATGACAGAGGCAAGGGTGCTGAGGAAAAACTCCCAGTCACCACTTGCTGTGTGCTGCCAGTGAGGAAAGATTTAAACCAGTTGAGAACTGCACCTGCCAGTCCACAACACAACCGCTCCATCAGCACGGTGTCAAATACTGTTGAGAGATCAAGGAGAACCAGGATGAAACATCTTCCCTGATCCCTCGCCATCAGGAGATCATTTAACTCTTGAACCAGAGCGGTCTCAGTACTATGTCTTTTTCTGAAACCTGACTGAAGAGGGTCATAAATGTCATGGGTTGTTAAATAGGCCTCCAGTTGAGCAGCCACCACCTTCTGAATAACCTTATACACACAGGTAAGGTTAGAGACTGGTCTGTAGTTCGCCAGGCAGTCTGGGTCCAGTGTAGGTTTTTTTCAGGAGTGATCTAACAACTGCCTCCTTCAGTGGCTCAAGAAAAACCCCTGATACTAGGGAACTCCGGACTATCCTAGCTAGGACTGAGCCAATGACATCAACACACCCCACAAGGAGGTGTGTAGGTCCCGGGTCCAAACTACAGAAGGTTGGCAATAACTCCAGGATGACCCTAACCACATCCATGACTGCCCACTGATCGAAGTTGGACCAGACAGACTGAATGGCCATGACCTCAGGCTCGCCACTGCAAGCCCCAGTAGAGGGCACTGACTGAATTTCTAATCTGACTGAGGCAATCTTAACAAAAAACAGAGCAAACTCATCACACTCTGCTTGTGAAAAAGCTCCCCAGGACTGAAGATAGGCTGGATTACACAATGTGTCAACAGTGTGGAGGAGCTGAGCTGGTCTGTTGAATGCTGCGGCAGTCTCCTTGGATAGAAACTCTGCCTTCTTACAGGAGATTGCCGATTGATAGTCCCTATAATGAGACATCAATATAAGCTTGTTCCCCTCCAAACCAGTTGTCCACCAGTGCTGCTTCAGCCTTCGACCCCTCATCCTCATCTCCTTAAGGGTCCTCTGAAACCACAGGGATCCCTGGTATGAGGTAAGGGGTCAAACATGGGCAGGTGTGATTGAGACGAGGGCCTTGGAAATAACCCTATTATAGGTCACCACCAGTTTCCCTGCCTTCTCGCATGCACTCATCAAACCTGATAGGTCCAGTCCTGCCATCAGACCCTGTGTGGTCAAACCCCTTAACTGGTGGTACCGGACCATCTCCGTAGGGGTAGGTCTATTAGGGGGGCCTTGAATAAGAACCTCACAGTATGGTGGTCTGAGCACATGACCGGCTCCACCATAAAGTCAGAGACCACCATTCCCAGCAGGAAGACTAGGTCCAGTGAGTGGCTGTGTATATGGGTTGCAGAGGTAGCCACCTGTGTTAGGCCCTACAAACACATTGGTTGGAGGAAGTCTTGACCAAATTGCAAAAGTTTATCGTTGACCCAGGCACTGAAGTCACACAGAATAATCCATCTGGACATGAGGGCAATACTGGGAGTAAAAGAAAGTGAACAATGCAAATGCTAACATCTCCAGGACAGCAAAACACTGCACCGGAGGGGACACACAGGGATTCTGGCCACCTGGGACTTTCCACAGCTTGGGAGTGTCTCACTCACAGAGCAGCTGAACTGTTTAAGGCCAGCAGCCAATGATAAGCCTTACAGTGTGTGTGGGGGAAGGAGTGGAGGGAGGGAAGGGAACACAGTGCACCAGCGCATACCTGACATACCTGATTCCTGTGTGTTCATCATTTGTCAGTGGCAGGACTGACTGGTGGGGGAGTCAGATGCTGAAGAGGTGCTCTTCGAGTAACTGATGATTTCCTTGATCGCGTCTGAAGTTTGCTGGCCCTTCAGGCTGCCCAGGTGTGTTAACCAGTCTTAGTCCAGACCCTTTGTGCCAGATCTGAGGCTAATTTCTTGTGATGTTGGGGGGCTGCTACGTCAATTTGATGCCTTGCTTTGTCAGACCTGCTATAGCCACCTCCAGTGAGTCCAAAACCTGAGTCCTGTTTTCAAAAAAAGACAATCATGAGAGCTGGGTATGGGGTTCTGTAGTGGATATACTGGTATTTAGTGCTCTCATTACTGGGATATATCTCCTTCTTTAGTCATTGTAGCTGCTCAATAGTGGTGAATGATATAAATCTGGGTGCCTGGTACATCCCTGTTTTTTTGCCTCCAGGCAAGGTGTTGGATTTTTTCCTTCTCAGGAAATCTTTAAAATCGCATTACTTTCGAGTGATTGGCGCAGCTGTCAGGGTAACGGGAGCGTGAGGGCATTCTAAGTTGTACCACTGTAGTGATGTAAACAGGATAGTACAACAGCAGTTTGACACCACTGTGATGGTACAACAAGCCTAGGAATTAACTGAATTCCATTTGTAATTGTGCTCTCCCATACACTATATAGAACTGAAAGCCTGGCAAGAGTAAGGATTGAGAAAATAAAAAAAATCAGTGCACAGCATTGCAGGCACATGCTAAAGTAGATTTGACAGTGTGTTAATGTTTGTATTAAGTGTAGCTGAAACTAGCATTTTGGAAAAAATATGTTTTTGTTGCACTGTTGCTTTAAACTGCAGCTGGCAAACAGGAATTCTATTGTCAAAATATTTCAGTAATAAAAGCTGCTTTGTATTTGATTTGTAATATCATCAAAATTAGTGACTGCAAATTAGCATATTCATATGGTGCTTGAAATTTTGAAGCTGCACTTTCTTACACACTACACTGGAAAGAAAATTTGCATACATCTGTCAACTGAAGTCTGCCTTAACAGAATGCCATTGTAAACAAACTCTGCTCAGTGCTGTTTATCCTGAATAAAATTGAATTGAACTGAAAATGTGTCTTAAGTTTCTTGACATTCATTTTACTCATGACATGCCCATTAAAAAATACCTTGAGAAATGATTTGATAATTCCAGGATTTCCGGAGGGAATACTTCCCAATGTAGGCCTATTTTCTAAAGGGGATAGCACCTCTATTTTGGGCTGCCTTCCCCTGATCGCTGACCCATCATATTACGAGTTTTGGTAGAGAAGGGAAATCACAGCTACTCAGCTATGAAAAGAGAGGTCAGTCTCAGATATAATTGAGGGAGGGTGCTGTCTGACCTCTCCAAGAAGCCCGTGAGATGGCTTCTGGAACATTAGGACAATGTCAAGTTAAGGATGGTGTGATGTGTTGAAGAAACCACTTTAGTTAGTAGCAGAATGTGCTACAGTACTTCTATATAATGTCTGTATTGTTCAAGAAAATCCCTCACTGTTGCAGAGTTCAGTCAGGAATCCCATTTCTGATATTTGTTTAGAACATAAGAGAAATTCATTCTGATTCAGTTTTCACTTTAACACAGAATCAACAAAATATTTATGTGAGTGTGGCATCAGTGGTCATATATCACGCAAAAAACAACAAAAATAAAACAAGATGTGGTGCACAGATGTTAGTCCTCCTGCAATTCATGTGAAATCAAAGAACAAAGTAGACGCTGTCTTTGGTGAGCACTTAAGGGGGCCCCTGATATAGCTTGCCAAAGGTGGATGTGCATGGGGTGTTTAGTTGCTTGAGCAAGTTTGCAATTATGGTTTATTAAAGCGTTTTAACTGCTCTGGGGTGAGTGCTTCTGTTTTGTTCTTTGATTTCACCTATGTCAGGCAGATAAATAATTTAGACAGACTTAGCTTTTGACACCCCTAAGGTCTCTTCTTCAGGGTCCCCATACATAGTTAAGTGGGGGGCACAAATTTGGGGTTTAAACATAAAAACATAGACATTGGTGGCAGATAAGGACCACAAGGCCCATCCAGTCTGCCCAATTCTTTTTCTACCTTATGAATGTGCCATCGGCCTTTGCTCTGTCAGTGGCCTATCTATTCATACTCATCTGTATTGCTCCCTTATGCCTATCCCATGCCTGTCTGAAGCCCTGCACTGTACTCATATCCACCACTTACTGAGTTAGGCCGTTCCATGCATCCACCACCCTTTCTGTGAAAAAGAACTTTCTCACATTACCTCTTAATCGGCCTCCCTCTAATCTCATGCTGTGTTCTCTTGTCCTGCTATTTTTTATGTTGATTGTGTGCATGCACAAGAAACATGTTGCAGCAGCTTGCTGCAGAAGTAGGTTGTGGAGTTGTGGCACTGTTGTGGCAATGCCCCCACTGCCTTTTGAGGCTTGGCCCCGTTCCCCAGTGGGGTGGCACACTGCTGCTGACACTAGTTCAGCCAGCGTGCCACCAACTTGTAACATTTTTGCCTCAGCAATAGGCCACCTCGCTACTGCAGCATCAGTGATTCGCTGCAATGAGGGAGCACCCATCATTGCTGGAGGAACGTTGTTAAGAGACATATGTTTAGGAACACGCGGCTCGTCATGTTCACAAACAATACATCTGTCCCAGTGCCGAGGGGGTTCCCAATCCCCCTTGGCAGCATGTGACCCCCCCCCACAACAGCGTGTTTTTGCTGACAGGGGCCCCAATCCCCATCAGCTTCAGTCCCCAGTGCTAGTTTGGTTGCCAACGGGGGGAGCCCACTCCCCGTTGGCACTATGTCCCCACTTCCAGTTTAATTTGCTAATGGGAGAGCCCACTCCCTATTGGCATAAGTTCCCCCCCAAGAAAGAATAGCGAGACAGTTGTGCCAAGGGGGTGCCCAATCCCCCTCGGCTCTTGGCCCTCACCAGCTTTTTTTTTAACCTGTAAAAAAAGAAAACAGTCCCTTGCAGTCTCCCTGCCCCCTTCCACAACCCGCACCCACCCACAGCATACCCCACCTCCCCACACCCTCCCCACCCCATACTTACCTCCCAGAGGCTGGTGCAATGATCTTTGGTGGACTGGGAACACGTCTGCACTCTTCAAAGCCGACCGTGAACTGAGGAAATGCCGGTAAGCTGTACAATGGCATAAATAGGGTTTTTTCAACTTTGATGCACATCTCAGGCATTTTTTGGAATTTTGGCACCACATTTTCAACATGGGGTTTTTGGGACCCCTCCTCATGAATTCAGGCACTGTCATGGCGTTATTCGGTCCCGAAAGGTGATTTTGTGGTCACTACATGGAATCACCTTTCGGGACTGATTAACAAAATGACAGTGCCAGTGTTTATGAGGTGGGCTCTCAAGAAGCCTATGTTGTAAATTTGGAGGAAAAAATCCAAAAATGACTGTTTTACGAGCATGCGCTGTGCAGTTGCTATGCACGCTCGTAACTTTGTGAATTTGCAATATTTTCATGCCAGATTTTCCACATTGGCATTTTATCACACCTCCTTATGAACAGTACAGCTGTAATTTTTCTCATCCTGGCTGACATGTGTTTTTGCACTTCTGGCGCAGAATAGCGCAGTCACTGTGGGAAATCAGCATTCGGGACAGATTAAGAAAATTACAGTGACACTGTTCATGAGCAGAGGTCCTAAAATGCCTATGTTGAAAATTTGGTGACGCTAGTCCATCAAATGACTGTGTTACAAGTGTGCGTTATGCAGTTTCCACGCACCCTTGTAACTTTGCAGATTTGTAATATTGTCACACCAAATTTTCATCACTGGCATTTTTTCACACCTCCTTATGAACAGTACAGCTGTCATTTTTCACATCCTGACCAAAATGTGTTTTCGCACTTCCGGCGCAGAATAGTGCAGTCGCTGTGGGAAATCACTGTTCGGGACAGATTAAGAAAATGGCAGTGACACTGTTCATGAGCTGAGGTCCTAAAATCTCTATGTTGAAAATTTGGTGACAAAACTCCATAAAATGACTGTGTTATAAGCGTGTGTTGAACTGTTTCCATGCACCCTTGTAACTTCACAAATTTGTAATATTTTCACGCCATATTTTCAACACTGGCATTTTTTCGCACCTCCTTATGAACAGTACAGCTGTCATTTTTCACATCCTGGCCAAAATATGTTTTTGCACTTTTGCCACAGAATAGCACAGTCGCTGTTGGAAATCAGTGTTTGGGACAGATTAAGATCGAATGAGTGAGAGGGGGGAGTCATCAAGCTCAACTGAGCTCTTTTGGGACTGCTGCGGATTTCTTTGTGGGCAGAAAAAGGCCCCAATGCAGGCAGGGGCCCAGTACAAAAGGGCAGCCTGCAGCACCAGGAGAAACAGAATGACAGAGCGAGTGAGGGAGGGGGAGTGAGCGAACTCAATGGAGCTCTGTTGGGACTGCTGTGAACTTCTTTGTGGGCAGAAAAAGGTGCCAGCACAGGCAGGAGCTCAGTATAAAAGGGAAGCCTGCAGCGCCGGGAGAAACAGAATGAGCGAGTGAGAGAGGGGGACTGAGCGAGCTCAATGGAGCTCTGTTGGGACTGCTGCAGATTTCTTTGTGGCCAGAAAAAGGAGCCAATAGAGGCAGAAGCCCAGTACAAAAGGGCAGCCTGCAGCGCCAGGAAAAACAGAACGAGTGAGAGAGAGAGGAGGAGTGAGCGACCTCAGTGGAGCTCTGTCGGGACAGCTGTGAACTTCTTTGTGGGCAGAAAAAGGCACCAACGCGGGCAGGAGCCCAGTGCAAAAGGGCAGCCTGCAGCACCGGGAGAAATAGAACAAGCAAGTGAGAGAGGGGGAGTGAGCGAACTCAGTGGAGCTGTGCCAGAACTTTAGATTTGCCCACCCTGCCACCCAGGGTCCTCTGTGGTCCTATATTACAGCAGGGTCTGTGGAGTGGAGACAAAGCAATGACTGGATACTTTTAGGATTGCTGTAATAATACACATTACGTTGTTCTGTTTATTGCTCTACTGGAGCTAAGTACTGACCTGTATTGTTATGATTGCTGTAATAATACATATTTATTTGTTCTATTTCTCTAACTGAGCTGAGTAATAAATTTGATAGAAAATATCCTAAAATGACTGTTTTGATGTAGCTGCATAGCAGTTAAGGCCAAAGATGCTCGTGAATCTTGGGAATTTGCAATATTTTCACCCAGATTTTCAACATTGGCATTTTTCCACACCTCCTTATGACCAGTACAGCTGTCATTTTTCACATCCTGGCCGAAATGCGTTTTCACACTTCCAGCGCAGAATAGCGTAATCGCTGTGGAAAATCAGTGTTTGGGACACATTAAGAAAACCACAGTGACACTGTTCATGAGCACAGATCCTAAAATGCCTCTGTTGAAAATTTTGTTATGAAAGTCCATAAAATGACTGTGTTATGAGCGTGCATTGTGCAGTTTCCATGCACCCTTGTTAACTTCGCAAATTAGTAATATTTTCACGCCAGATTTTCAACACTGACATTTTTTGACACCTCCTTACGAACAGTACAGCTGTCATTTTTCACATGCTGGCCAAAATGTGTTTTTGCTCTTCCAGTGCAGAATAGCTCAGTCACTTTGGGAAATCAGTGTTTGGGACAGATTAGGATTGAGTGAGTGAGAGAGGGGGGAGTGAGCGAGCTCAACGGAGCTCTATTGGGACTGCAGCAGATTTCTTTGTGGGCAGAAAAAGGCACCAATGTAGGCAGCAGCCCAGTACAAAAGGGCAGCCTGCAGCGCCAGGAGAAACGGAACGCGCGAGTGAGAGGGAGAGTGAGCGAACTCAATGGAGCTCTGTCGGGACAGCTGTGAACTTCTTTGTGGGCAGAAAAAGGTGCCAATGCAGGCAGGAGCCCAGTGCAAAAGGGCAGCCTGCAGCGCCGGGAGAAAGAGAATGAGTGAGTGAGAGAGGGGGAGTGAGCGAGCTTAATGGAGCTGTGTTAGGACTGCTGCAGATTTCTTTGTGGGCAGAAAAAGGTACCAACGCATGCAGGAGCCCGTACAAAAGGGCAGCCTGCAGCTCCAGGAGAAATAGAACAAGTGAATGAGAGAGGGGTAGTGAGTGAGCTCAATTGAGCTTTGCTGAGGCTTTGCAGTTGCCTACCCTCCCACCCATGGTCCTCTGTGGTCCTCTATAACAGTAGGGTCTCTGGAGTGGAAACAAAGCAATGATTGGATACTTTAGGATTACTGTAATAATACACATTTATTTCTTCTGTTTCTTTCTCTAACTGAGCTAAGTACTGAGCTATACTGTTATGATTGCTGTAATAATACATATTTATTTGTTCTGTTTAGTTGTCTAACTGAGCTGGGTAATACTTGGAGTGCAATAGGATTTCTAACTGGGCTAAGTCAAACTATATGAGAGCCGAGAACAAAAAGTGTGGTAGCTGAGGGGTGAAAAACGGACAAGGAGGCTTTAGCATTGCTACAGTAATACAGTATCTGATGGATGACATTTGAGCCTGAATTGCCCCCATTGGCAAGGGGTCAGTAGGGGGAGTAGTTTGGGGGGGGAGACAGGAATTTGAATAAATAGGGGTCTAACACTTGTAGTAGGGTACAGAACCTGGGAGTAAGAGCTATAACATAACATGGGGGCCAAAATGGGGCAGGTGCCACATGTCAATAGGGTGGGCATCTTTGGAAGGGTGGAGGGGTGTACAGGGTGTGGGTGTGCCATGATCCTGGACTGGGCTTGGAGGACGGGGAGTGGGTGTATGGTCTGTAGATGACTGGTTAGTTTGAGGAAGGAACTTTAGGATTAGGGAGGAGTGTAAGTTGCATGGCAGATGAGTATGGTAGGCATCCTGATGGGGGGAATAGGGGATAGCAAAGGGGGACAGAGGAAGAATAACTAGGGACTGAAACTGACCCCAGTATCAGAGGTACTAGCAGGAAAGAGAGGAGAAGGGAAGGGGTGCCCAAGGCGAGGGCGGGGCTGTCTCCTAATCGGGGAGGAAGAGACCACGAGAAGTACCAGGGGAGAGAGCAGATGGCTGCAAGTAGGAAGGCACCAGGGGTGGGATGGAGGGTAACAAGTAGGAGGGGGGATCCGATAGGGGGAAGAGATGTAGGACAGGTATCGACTACGAATAGATTCAAACCTCTTCTATTGGACAGAGAGGAGCAGAAACATACTGAAGGGGAGGACAAGGGCATAGAAAAGGGGTGAGGCGGAAGTAGGGGGACAGATATAGAAGTCACTGAGGGTGCAGTTGGCGGGGGTAATGGACGAGGAGGAGCGAATACTGGGGTGGTGGAAGGGGCATTAGAAGGGAAAGGGGAAGGGGTGGGTACTCATCCTGGGGGATTCTATACTGAAATGGGTGAGATGGGGAAAGGAAGGCACAGCCATATTTGGATTGAAGCTGTCCCCAGGCTGACTGCAGGAGGGGCAGGGCAGGCACTGCCTGCTGCAGCGAGGGGCAGGAAGAAACCTTGTTTACTGTTGCATGTAGGTACAAACGACTGGCGGGGACACTGTGGAAGTAGTGAGGGTGAGGTTTGAGTACTTGGCAGGCAGTGTGGGGGGGGGGAGTGGGTGGCATTCTTGGAGGTACTGCCAGTACCAGAGCCCCTCCACACACACATATACACACTTCCCGAAAAGCTGCTTAAAAGCCTGCAATTCATTCAAATCAATTCCATTTTCTTACTTACTTGGGGTTGAATGCCAACATGTGTCAAGTCATGTACCTAGGGCATAGGAACCCTGATGCTGGGTATAGGATGGGGGGAGGTACTGATATTCACTAGACATTAAAGGGTCCTTCGGGTTATTATATCAGAGGACCTCAAGATGGCAGTACAGTGTGACAAGGCTATGGGCAGGGAAAATTGGATTCTGGAGTGCATAAGAACTGGCAGCTCCAGTAGGAGGAGGAAGGATGTTGTGCTGCCATTGTATCACTCCCTGGTATACCCCCAGCTGGAGTACTGTGTCCAGTTGTAGAGTCCACACTTCAGAAAGGACTTAAGGTGAAGGTTTTCCAGAGGAGGGCAACTAAAATTATTCAGAATTTTCACAGGAATCCCTACATGGAAAGGCTGAAGAATCTCAACATGTACACTCTGGAAGACAGGAGGGCGAGAGGTGACATGAACAAGACCTACAAAGTACCTCACAGGGGTAAAGAGGGTACAGTTGGGGAGTTTTCTTCAAATGTGGATGAGCACCCAAACCAAGGGACATACAATGAAGCTGGGGGGGGGGCATTCAGGATAGATGTAAAGAAATATTTCTTTACTGAAAGGGTGGTACATGCCTTGAAGAGACTGCCAGGAGGAGTGGTGCAAGCTAAAATGGTAGGGGGCATGAAGCATGAAGCATGCATGGGATAAACATAGGGGTATATTACAGAAAGGGGAAAGAGGGGGTCAACGGAGATCAATAGGGCCATGGAAGTGGAGTAGTTTAAAGTTCATTGCAGGAAAAATCCATTAAGCAAGCTCATTCACAAGGAGGTCCTGATGGACACAGGCAGAATAAGACATGCAGTAACATATACAGGCAGGAGTTACAAGTAGGTAGAGAGCACTTGGCCAGACTGGGTGGTCTGAGCGGTCCTCTTCTGCTGACAGATTCTCTGTTTCTATCGCATCATGTGTTAATTCAGGTGCAGTGTTTATTTAAAGTTGGGACTACTATACATCCAGATGTATGATACAGTAAATTACTGAATTTGATGCAGCCTGCTTACAGTACAAAACACAGAATCCCAGTGCTTCGAGAAGCCTTTACTCTTCATAAGGCTGCTTAAAGAGCTGGGGTTCTATTTGCAGTGTCCACACCAGTATGCGGATCTTAAAATCGACACGGTATCTGAATGAGTACTTCATTCTTGCTCACTCCATTTCTTCCCCACTTTGAAACCTGCTTGTCCTCAGTTACTTTTGGACTAGCAGCACCTCGCCTGTGTTGGAAGAAGACCAATCAGCGGCACTGTAAGACGTCAGACTTCACAGACTGTGAAGTCAACTGCTCATGGACAGACATACTGTAAGGCAATTCTACTGGAGGGTAGGAGGAAGTAAGCTGTTAATTAACTAGAATCTGCAGCTTATCCACCAGGTAGGGAAATGGGCAAACTAGGTGGGCCAAGCTGTCCTTATCTGCCATCAAATTCTATGTTTCTCACCCACCATCTTGGCAAGAAGAAGGCTGAAGCTGTGTTCACTGATGACTGTTGGTGTGTGGGGATGGGGGGGTACCAAAGGGGACAGACATAAGGATATAAAATCATAATAAAAATTGTGAGACCTTCATCAGCTTTCCAAACTGCTTACCAGTAGAAGAACACTCTATGAAGTTTTTCAAATGGCAACACAATCTGGTGAGCCCTCTGTCTGCCATCTGACACCAGACCAACCAGCATAAAACTACCTAAAGAAGGCAGTGTGGTCATGTGGTTACTGAAATACTGGAGATTACAGATTTATAATAACAAAAGAATATCACACAGAAGCTGGCATATATGCCTATAGCAGCTGTCTCCTGCTTCTTAGTAGTTATATTTATACCCTTGACATACTTGAATGTTTCTATCATGTCCCCTCTTTCCCTCCTCTCATCCACTGAGTACATATTGAACTCCCTTAATTTCTCCTCATAAGTCTTGTGTTGCAAGCTCTGTACCATCTCATTCGCCCTTCTCTGAACCATGTCCAGCCTGTTAATATCCTTACGAAGGTGCGACCTACAGAACTGTACACAGTACTCCATGTGAAGCCTGACCATGGTTTTATATAATGTTATCACTACCTCCCTCCTTATGCTGGTGATACCCCTGCTTATGCACCCCAGCATGTCACTGGCCCTCCCAGCTACCTTACCACTTTGACATTTTCAGGTCATCTGAAATAAGAACCCCCACGTCCCTTTCCTTCTTTGTGACTGTCAGCAACTTCCTCACCCCCATCCTGTTCCTTTCCCCAGGGTTTCTGTGTCCCAGGTGCATAATTTTTCACTTTTTTGAATTAAAGTTCAGTTGTGAGTCCTCAAACCATTTTTCAAGCTTCCCCAGGTCCCTCCTCATTTTCTCCACCCCCTCTGAGGTATCCACTGTGTAACAGATCTTAGATCTCGGTGTCATCTGCAAACAGGCAGACCTTTCCCTTCACCCCTTTTGCAATGTCACTAATGAAGACATTGAACAGGACTGGCCCCAGGACCAATCCCTGCGGCACCCCACTGGTCACCCCCTCTCCCCAGACTGTGCCCCATTTACCACCACTCTCTGCCTCCTGTCTCTTACCCAGTTTCTAACCCGCTTTACCACCCTTTCCCCCATGCCCACCCTACTCAGTTACTTTGTCAGCCTCCTATGTGGGACGGAGTCAAACGCTTTGCTTACATCAAGGTAAGCGTTGTCCACTGCCCCACCCTGATTTACTTCCTTTGTCACCCAGTCAAAGAGATCAACCAGCTTTGTCTGACATGACCTCCCCACTGTGAATCGATGTTACCTATGGTCCTGGGCTCCGATGGCTTCTACATGCCCCACTATCCTTTCTTTAAATAATGCTGCCAGCATCTTCTCCACTACTGAAGTGAGGCTGACCGGCCTATAGTTCCCCACCTCCTCCCTACTGCTCGATTTGTGTAGAGGGACCACATGTGCTCTCCTCCAACTCTCTGGTACCACCCCTGTGTTGAATGACTCAGTGAACGTGACTGCCACAGGTACTGCTATTTCCCTTCACAGTTCTTTTAATATCCTTGGGTATATGCCATCTGCTCCCATCGCTTTGTCCACCTTCAATTTACTCACCTTCTGCAGGATTCTTCTGCCTGTGAATGGACTATTGTCCACCTCTTCACACCTTGCAACTGTTGTGGTCTTTGCCCTCCCCTTCTGTGAATACTAAACAGAAAGACACAGTGGATGTCTTTATGGGGCAAAATTCTGTTGCACATATAAGTAATCAACATTCGTCATTGACAAATGCTCGTCTTATATTGAAACATGTTAGACTCTTTCACTTTGTTAATGCCCTTAAGGTGTTTGAATGTTTCGATCATATCACCTCTCTCCCTCCCTCCTTTGCTCTAGGGTAAACATATTGAGCTCTGTTAATCTGTCCTCATATGTTTTCTGATGCAGTCCCTGCACCATTTTGGTTGCCCTTCTCTGGACTGCCTCAATTTGGTTAATGTCCTTATGAAGGTGTGTCCTCTAGTATTGCATGCAGTACTCCAGATGAGGCCTAACCAGTGTCGTGTAAAGAAGAATTATTACCTCCCTCTTACGACTTGTGATACCCCTACTAATACACCCCAACATCCCCCTAGCCTTACCTACTGCTTTAGTGGTCTGCTTGGATGATTTCTGGTCATCTGTGATGATGATGATGCCCAAGTCTCTTTCTTCCCTTGTGACTGCCAGCAACTCCCCTCCCAGCCTATAGGTGGCTTCAGGGTTTCTCTTCCCTATGTGCATGATCTTGCACTCCTTTGCATTAAACCCCAGCTGCCACTCTTCCGACCATTTTGCCAGTTTATCCAGATCTCTTCTTATTCTGCCCACCCCATCTGGATAATCTACTCTGTTGCAGATCTTGGTGTCGTCTGCAAACAGACAAACCTTACTCTCCAGTCCATCTGCAATGTCACTGATGAAAATATTTAAGGGGACTGGTCCCAGGACTGATCCCTGAGGTACTCCACTTGTGACTTGCATCTCTTCAGACTGCATACCTTTTACCACCACTCTCTGTTTTCTGCCCATCAACCAGTTTGTCACCCAGTTGACCAACTTCTGACCCACCCGAGCCTACCCAGCTTATTAATCAATCTTCTATGTGGGATAGTACCAAAAGCTTTGCTGAAGTCATGGTAGTCGACATCAACTGCTCCCCCTTGGTCCACCACTCTGGTCACCCAGTCAAAGAAATCTATGAGTAGTCTGACAGGACATTCCTGTTGTTAACCCATGCTGTCTTGGATCCTGTTCTCCTATAGATTCCAGGTGTTGCACTATCCTTTCCTTAAGGAGTGCCTCCATAATCTTGCCCACTACTGAGGTAAGACTGACTGGTCTGTAGTTCCCTGCCTCCTCTCTGCTACCACTCTTGTGGAGCGGGATCACATGAACCCTTCTCCAGTCTTCTGGAACCTCTCTTGTGCTCAGAAACTCACTAAACAGTTTTGATAATGGCTCTGCTAGTTCCACCCTTAGCTCCTTTAGTACCCTGGGATGTATGCCATCAGGTCCTATTGCCTTGTCCACCCTGAGCTTATTGAGCTCTTGTAGGACCCTTTCTTTTGTAAAGGGACTAGTGCACACCTCCCTCCCCCCTATGTCCATGATGCTGAGCTGTGGGACCTGCCTACCTTCTCTTCAGTAAATACTGAGCAGAAGTATCTATTTAGGATAGGTGCTTTTACAGGATCCTCCTCCTCACACACACCTTTATCCCCTTTGATCTTAGCAATACCCCCTCTGGACTTTCTCCTTTCACTAATGTATCTATAGAAAGTCTAGTCACCTTCTTTTTCTGTTCGTGCTAGTGCTTTCTCAGTTTAAGCCTTTGCCTGCCTTACTGCCTTCCCTGCTTCCCTTAGGGAAGTTTGGTATGCCTCCCTATCTTCATCCCGCTGTGTTCCCTTATATTTCCTGAAGGCCAGCCTTTTGGCACTGACCTTTTCTGCTACTGTTTTTGAGAACCAGAGTGGTTTCCTTCTTCTTTTGCACTTCCTTTTCTCCTAACACAATGGGATGTTGCTTTAAGTTTTGTATCCTTGATGCTTGCCCACTTTGCTTGTACCCCCTCAGCTGTATTTCTTTTTGCCAGGGGTAGCTTAACTCTTTTGGCCATCTTATCAAAGTCAACTAATCTGAAGTCCTACATTTTTGCCTTGTAGTGGGATGATTAGTTCTGGTAGCCAAATTGAACCGTACCATGTGACTGTCACTGGCCCCCAGGTGACCTTCTACCTGGAGATCTGTGATCCTTTCCCTGTTAGTCAGTACTAGATCTCAGATAGCTCTGTCTCTTGTGGGTTATTGTCAAGGCCCCTGGAATTCTGTGGTTCTGGGATTGCAGATTTGCATGAATTGCATCATGCAAGAATATATATAGTGCCATAGAATTCATTGTTTTTGGTGAATTTTCATATAATATACTGTTTTTCCATAGTGTCAGGCTTTCTTTCCCACCTCATTTATTCTAAAGCCCCTCCTCTATGCTCAGCATATGATGTCATCACATCATATTTAGCCAATGACAGGACTGCATTCTGCCAGAGAAATGAATAAATCATGCCGCAGAAATCAGAAAATGCTGCCGCAGAAGTCAAAGAGCCCTGCCACAGAAATCAAAAAATTCTGCCGCAGAACACCAGGGGCCCTGGTTATTGTACCAGTTGTTTGAGGCCCTACCCCTGCAGGGAATCCAACATGTGTCTAGTTCTGGCAGATGTTCCTGCTGGTATTAACCAATCTGTATCTGGCATGTTGAAGTCTCTCATTGTCAGAACCTCCCCTTTAGCTGTCATGTTTTGTATAACTTCTAACAGTAATGTGTCTATGTCCTCCCCCTGGTCTGGAGGCCTGTAGACAACCCCAGTTTGTATGGCTGTCCCATTTCCTGTCTCCAGGGTGACCCACAGTTCTTCTGGCTCCTTATGTGTATTCTGAATTTCTGTAGCTTTGATATTTTCATTGACATACAGGGCCACTCCACCCCCCCCTTTTTTTGTACCTCAGTCTCTTCTGAACAGTACATAGCCAGGTACTGAAGTCTCCCAAGTGTGGCTACTGGTGAACTATGTCTCGCTAATGCCTACTATGTCCAGTTTAGCCTCTGTCATTATTGCCTGCAGGTCTGGGATCTTGTTTCCCAGACTGCGAGCATTTGTGTACATGATTTTCCATTGGCCAGATTTTGGTGTGTTAGTTGTTGGGCGAGGTCTGGCATTTCCCCTGTGCTGTCTCCCCATATTATCACCACCACAATTTGATACAGTATGTACAAACAGTGGACTTAGTCACTCAGGGAAGAGTCCCCCTGCCAATGTCACAATGCAAATCAGCTGGACAGATGTTAGTGGGAGCAACCAAGTTGAAGAGCTGTCTTGAAACACCCACAGATGCCTGGCCATAGCTTAACTCCAGCCCAGGGGCCAGCACTATCACAGTATTGTTATCCCCATGGTCCCACCTGCCTGACCCTCACTTTTACATCCACTTTTGGGCTATGGTTCCTGGGAACACTTGCTGTAGTCCAGCTCTGGTGGTCAAGTTGCTCTCGCATCTCAAGACCATGATCATTACTGAGTATGTGGTGAAACACCCTATCCTAGTGCCATTTCCCCATGCTTGGCTTCTGTCTGCTGGTCCCATGCCAATCTCTGTCCTGCTCCTCTAGATTTGGTCTCTAAGTAGTGACACCCCTACCACCTGCCTGCAGCAGTCCTGCAGGCAGAGAATGTAGCTGAACTCTGCAATGGGGTAAGTGGGAGTTGTCATGCTTTGTGCATGGCATTCTGGGACATTTGCATGGGGTCCCCCTGCACTGTAACTATTGGCTAGACTCGTGAATGGACACCACTGGTATTTCCTGTTGTATCCTTCCCTTTGCTGGTGGCTAAACCCCATCTGATGCAGGATGGGGGCGTCCAGAATCAGTCTCAGGCTGTGTGCTGGCTACCCTAATGTCAGCTGCAGTAGCAGCCCATGTGACACCTGGGACCAGCGGGCTCACCTGCATGTACTAACATACTAAGATGCCAGCAGAGTAGGCCTAAAGGTTTATTGCGTCTGCTGAAAAATCAGCACCCAATCAGGACCCGTTGCTGCCCCCCTCCTCCCCTGTAAATCCCCCTGGCCCCATCCCTCAACAGATTTACACCTCCAGATATGGCATTCCTCAGTTATACCTTCCCCTTATATCTGTCTGCACTGAAGCACAGCACGCAGGGACAGCTGGTACTGGTGACGGGGGAATGGTAATTAAGGTGGAAAAATCTGACTTAACCTTCAGGGAGAACCTGCACACATGAGTGGAGCCCCTCCAACACAGCCAGATGACCCATGGTAAGCCGGCACCTGCTCATAGTGCTGGCAGGCAGCATGTACAGGTAGTGGGAATGCCGAAATGTTACCTTTTCAGGCTACCTCCATGTCCCGTTGGTGATTGTGCTGCGGCGGTGATACACAATCCCCTGCTCCCCAGTGCTCTGGGTTGCCATACTAGGCAGTGGCCTACTGAGTGCCTGATATGCAATCTGGTTAGTGCTGCCTACTGCCATCAGGACATGGGGTCATATATACCATGGTAGACATGCAGCGCTAGTTCTCTTGTTATATCCTGTAGTATGGATGGATTCCTGAATCCAGACCAGTGTGTTTAACTGCTGTGCAGGGAAGGCTTGCAACCTCTGTTGCTTGTAGCACAATTGGGTCACAGTTAAGGAGCTTGTATTGAGTGGTCATTTCACCCGACTGTTGACCATCTCTTGTGACTGTGTGTGGAGCCCAGGTATGCTGCACAAAATTGCAACTCCTGCTGTAGAGGCTAGATGAAAAGAAAGTAATTTTGCAAGCTGAAGCAAGTTTCTTCTTTTTACTTTATAGTATTCAAATTTTGTTTTAATACTAGTTTGGTTGACACTGACGACAAGTCTCACATTTAAACTAGGTGTGCATGGTTGATTTTTTTTCTATAAAGGAATTAGTTGAACTATCCAAAACAAAGCAGAGAACTGAATGAAAGTATTTTTTTTATCCCGCCATTTTCTTCTTTTGCCCAACGAGGCATGTAGAAATAAAGATCTGCACATAGGCCACCAGTGTTATGCCAGCCATACTGGATTCCAGCCTTTCAGGAGGTTTAATGGCTTTTTTGGCTCATTTTATCTAACATCATTTCCTCCAACAATGTCCTTTTTTGTGATACATTGTAGACCAAAGCTTAAGTCCATAATATTCAAGTCCCCCAGTTAGAGGAGCTCGATGACCAGAAAGGTCCTGGCCCCGCCATCTTTTAAGTTTCAGTAACTGAATTTCTTCAAACTGTAGCCTGGAGATAAACAAGTCAGTATGGCTCAGTGGTCAGTGTGGTATTATTGTAACCCTCCCTCTAATGTCTAGGGGTCCTGGTCATACCTCTCAAGTGTCCCTCATTACGAGGGACATCCCTCATTTTGCCCCTTAAAATTGCTGTGTCCCTCATCCGTCCCTCATGGAAAAGGTGCTGCCCACACAGCGAATCTGCTGTAAATTCAGACTTTAAAGCAGAAACTCTTAATATTCTAAAATACCAAATCCAAAATAAACTTTGTACAAGTAAATACTATGGTTTTCACAGTGTTCTGAGCTTGTAACTCCATGTTTCAGAATGTGTCCCTCATTCTGAAGGTCTGTGTCCCTCATTGTCCCTCATTTTGAATGCCCAAAAATGTTCATGTCCCTCATTTCAGTGACAAAAGGCTGAGAGGTATGGTCCTGGTGTTAAAATGGAGGAGGGCACAAGTCAGAGAAACACCAAACACAGATCCCCCAGGTAGATATTGAAAACAGTTTGGCCTACCTTGTTGCTGAAGCTCAAGCTGCAGCGAAGAGCTGCACAGTGGATTTTCAGCTCACAAAAGGCAGCAGCCAGCATGCAGGGGCAGCAGATGTAGGCTAATGGGGCAAAGATGGTTAGTGGCAGCAAACAAACTGGAGGGACATCAATTAAACAAATTAAAAAAATTATTTAATTAAGTAAACAAATTAAAACATACAGCTCCTTGGGGCTGGAGGCTCAACGGGCAGGACTTTCAGCACTGGAAAGCTGAGGTACAAAATCTAGGCCTAGGCAGGCCCAGAAGAGGGCTCCAACTAACAGGAGAGCTGGCAGGCTCAAAACTAACAAATGGCAAATACGGAGCCACAGCCAGGTCCAAACACGTCACCGGGGCTTTCTTAAAACCTGCCCTGGGACACACTGGCACGGATAAACTCTGGCACCCTAAGCACCCCAGCTAGGGAGGTGTAAAAACAAGCCAACTCCCAGTTTTCCTCCAACCTCTAACCTGCTACAGAAAACAGGGCCACAAACCACCCAGACTACGTGACCCCTCGGACCTCTGTATTAAACAGAAGTTGGAGCCCCAGGCGGACCCAAATCCCGCAGGCCACTCAACAAGGCAGTGTGCCACGTGGGTAAAGGCCCCCTGGTGCTGCCACCACTGAGTGAGCCCCACAGCCATGCTCTCACCTCTGGCCACTTCCCCACTGCCTAATCATTTAACGCTTTTGCTCCTGGTGGCCATTTTGGGTCAGATCTAGCAATGGATGGTTCCGACGCCATATGGCGTTTATGGGAACAAATGTGTTTGAACAGGTCCAAGGCCCGTTTCAGTACGGTGGAGCACGGGGCAGGCCAACTGCATCTCTTCCAGGCCATGGTTCCTTTACTACAAGGGGGTCCCACCCCACTCCGGCCACATTCCTATCTCCATCCCCAAATCATCCAAGAGACGGACACATGCCAAGAAACATCAGGCCGCAACTCCCGGGCCAGGGTTTGGGACCTCAGCCCGCTGTGTTGTTCATCACCCAACGGCCTACCCAAAACATTTCTTTACCCAAATTTATAGCTTCAAAGGTAGGACTTCTAGCTTCTTAAGCAACCTTCTGGGAGGCACTGAGTCAAATGCCTTCCTGAAGTCCAAATACAGTAAGTCCACTGCATGACCCTTATCCACTGTCCTAGTTACCCAGTCAAAGAATACTATCATTTTGGTCTGACAAGACCTCCCCATCACAGACCCATGCTGTTTACTGTCCTGGAGCCCATTTTTCTCCAGGTAGTCCACTATGTCCTCTTTGACTAGTGTCTCCATCAGTTTACCTACAATGTCTGTAGTTACCCAGTTGTTCTTTCTCTTGTGGAGCTGAACTATGTCTGCCACTGTCCAATCTTTCAGTACCATCCATCTCTGAATTGAGCTACTGAATACCCCTACCAGGGGTTCAGCAAATTCTGATGCCAGTTCCCTGAGCTCCCTCAGATGCACCCCATCTGGTCCCAGTGCCTTACCTATCTTCAGGGCTGCTAGCCCTTTTCAGACCCTTTCACTAGTAAATATCTGCTGCCTCATTTCTGGGATCCCTTTTCAGCAGCCTTGATGCCGCTCTCCAGCAAAGGTCTGCTGTTCTCCCTTGTGAATACTGAGTAGAAGTAGCTGTTCAGAATGGCTGTTTTCTGCTCATCCTCCTCTGTTATCCTGCCTCCCTCTGTTGACCTAACAATCCTTTCTCTTGTTTTTCTTTTTTTCTAATAAAGTACCTGAAAAACTGCTTTTCCCCACCCATGACGCCCTCCAAAATACATAGCTCTGCATCTGCTTTTGCATTCCTGATTGCCATCTTGGCCTCCCTAGTTTTTACTTAGTACCCCCCGTCCCCCATTCTTCATCTCCTTGCTTCTTTTTATACCTGTGGGGTGCTTTTTTTTACTCTTGCTGCCTCCCTGATCTTTTTAGAGAACCGTATTGGTCTTTTGTACTTGTTTCTCTTGGTAACCATCCTCAAAAATAACTTTGTTGCCTTGAGTATGACCCCTTCTAAGTTTCTCCATCTTTCATCCACTTTCCTGATGCTGTTCACTCCAACTAATCTGTCCCAGACTAATTCCCTCATCTGGTTGACGTCTGCTCTTCTGAAATCCAGAACTTCTATCTCTGATGAGGACTTGGTAGTACCAAGGGACAGCTTGAGCCATATGGTGCTATGGTAGCTGGACCCCGGTGGTACCCAACCTTCACTTCATCTACCATTTCCGAGCTGGTAAGCACCACATCGAGAATGGCAGCCTGCCTTGTGAGTTCCTTGACCAGCTGCAGCACCAGGCAGGCTTGCAATGTATCTAAGAGGGCCTGATGTCTGGTGCTACTAGTGGCTGGAATGTCCCACTCCATTTGTAGAGTGCTGTGCCTTAACCCCTTACTTCCAATAACTCTAAATGACATCCAAACCATCCATTGCTTAACCAGATACAAAATGGTTGCCCAGGTGAAAATGAGTTAAACAGCATACAGTACCTTTGAACCCAAAGTTTCATATACTTTTCAGGGCTATAGTGGGCGTAGCCCTGCAGACCTCTTGTGATCAAAAAAGGACTTACTACTCTGACCGAACAACGTGTAGGAGTTACATCACAGTCACCTCCTCAGTCTGTGAAGCAGTACTATTTTTCTGCCATCCGAAGGACTGCACTGCGCTATTTGATTCAGTCCATGGTTATGACAGAACATGGCGCATTCTGCCATGTTCAAGATGGCCACCAAACTCTACTGCACATGCATAACTACTTCCGTGTTCCTCTGTGACTGCCGAAAAAGTTTCTTTGTCTATATATTCCCCTCCCTGAACACCCACCACCACCCCCAAGAAATAGAACAGTGACACTGGGGGTGTCCAATCCCCCAGTGTTGTGATAAGGATTTTCCTCCTCCCACCTGACCCTCCCTCTCAGCACCCCCCGAACGTAACAGTGACACTGGGGAGGGTGCCAATCTCAGTGCAGGACTCCTCAGTCTTTTTTTACCTGAAGAAAAAAAGTCCATTGATATATTTTGTGGCTGATACAGTCATCCCACCCAACCCTCCCACTCAGCACCCACCACCCCGCAACCTCCCCAAGCCCTTACTTACCCATTGAGGTCTAACACTGTAATCCTCTCTGGCTCGCAGACACGTGTAACCCCCTTGCTCCCAGGGGTTACTAGAATCCCATTAGAATTAGTGGCAGGCATGGAGAGGCAGCTAGTGAAATGCCATTGAAATGGATTTTACAGTGTTACACGCTGTTTTTCAGTCTCAGCTGAGCTGGAGTGATGATGTAATCTTGGAACTGTCACAGCAGCATTAAGCCACACAGCGAGCTGGCTGCAGTGAGATAGAATTAGACTGTTCAGTTAGAGAGTGTAGGAGTCTGCAGTTGGAATCAGTGGAGGAGGTTGAAGGTAGTGTAACTCCTCCCTTTAGCTCTGTCAGAGAGCTACCAGTAGTGTTTTTGTTTGTTTCTCACCCTAGTGTGAGTCAATACAGCCTAGTGGTGAAGTGGTGGAAACTAAGCCAAGTGGTTTTCACAGTGCCCCATCCCAGGAGGAATGGGGTGGTTTCTAGGATTCAGGGGTAATCCCCTGGTCCAGTTCTGGACTGTGTTGAAGCTGCCTGAGATTCAACTGCTCTGTGACTTTTGTGTGGAAAAGCCCTGGGGCACCTGCATTACTTTTGGTGAATTTTCTCTGACAAAGGGACTCTGTCACCTAGACTGTTTTCTGTTTAAAAGTGTCTGCTAAAGTTGGGGTCTAGTGAAGAGACAGTGCCAATTACAGAACTTTTAACTTTCTGACACCTCAGAGATGTGTAATGTAGTATGTTAAGTGTGAAAGACATTTTAAGATAGCATCTACAAGTTTTCTGTGAGGGTGTTATTAACCAGATGAATGGCCAAGCATAAATTTGGAAGCAAAAGGTGGGAGACACCCCCATCTGGAGCAACCAGTTTATCTCTCCGGGTTCAGTTTGGGCACTTGTGTTTTCATTTAGTGCATTTGGCCAGTGCCTGAAGAAAATGGTTTACCCAGATGTGGGTTGGATTCTCTGTGAGCCTGTATGTGCTCTTTGATGGTCGATGGTGGCACCAGTAATTCCTCATGAAATATGGGAAAGTCTGCTAGTACTGGTCATGTGTGCCAATCTCTTAATTCAGAACCAGAAAGTTCGCTGTGCAGTTCAGAATCAGGGCATTCGCTGTGTTTGTGTTCTTTATGCCTGTGCTAAATGTGAATTCGGGAAGTCTGTACCTTAGTAATCTGCATTACCAGTAGGGGTAATCCTGTGGGAGTCCATCTTTGCTTTGTGATTATTCTCTGTGTGTATGAATAAAAGCCACACTCTAGAATCCCAACCCGGTTTGGTCCAGGGTCAGATTTACCACTACGCCAACTATGCCCCTGTGTAGGGCCCAGTGTTTTGGGGGGGTCCATCAGACTGTTCCAAGTAAGTTCCCTTTTTTTTTTCTTGGTGCCAAGCAGGTGAGTGACTGACAAAAAAAGCCAGGCCAGCACCGCACCAAGCAATGTGTGCTCCCCCTCACTTGTCAACACACTTCATGATGGGTATGAAGAAGTGAACCACCACTCGTGCGCATGTGTTGCGCTTTCACCCAGCAACAGTACCACCTGCCTGGCAGATTCAGTTTTGGTGCCAGTCACCATTTACTTACTTTGATTGCTGCCCATTCAGTCTGGAGACAACGCAGGAGAATGACGGGATTCGGGATTGGGAAAACTGAAAAAAAAAAAAAAAGGCAGCAGCGGTTGGCTGGGCCCAGAATGGGGAATTTTATTTTTATTTTACCTCTTGGGTGATAGGTCCCCAGCAGGCAGCAGCACTGGCGAGAGTCTCGAATCATCATTTATCATTGCGCCATGAGTGGTACTGCCACCGCACCACCGGAGTCGCTGGACAATGAGTTTTGGTCTGGAGGAGACCTTAACTTAACCTCTGTGTCGTGTTTCTGGACTGGGACTCGACTAGTTGGTGGAGATGGTGTGTGTATGTGTGGGAACTAGAGCCCAAGAACTTGGAGTCAGGAACCAGAACCACTGTCTACAGACTGCAGCTCAGAGAGGAGTAAGTAAGTTCATGCCAGATAAAATACTGCAGTGCACCACTCGTTTTGGCAAAGTAAATTGTATTCGCTGTCTAAAACAGAAGGGTTCAGTCAGAGCTTCAAAATGTTTAAAGGACAATACATTTCCTCACTGTTTACAAACCACCTCTCTCTACCTTTTTTTTTGAAGGGGCGACATGATATGAGCACAGGGGAGGTTAAGTGACTTGCTCAGGGTCACACAGTATGCAAGTGGAAGATAAATCAAACCCAGCAGTGTGTACCAGATGTACCAAGCTTATTCACAGTCTATCACTTTAACATTTATGTTATACTATTACCACCCCCGGCTTTATCCCCTGGTCCAGGTTAGAACCCACAGCCTTTGTTTTGATGTTTTGGGCCCAGAGGCAAGCATGCTGAGGGTATTCTGGTTCTGCTGGGATAGGCAAGGATTGTTCTAAATTGTGTTTCTGGTTCTGCTGGGACATGCTGTTGCTTTTTTTTTAGGGTATTAGAGCTGAAACAACTGGTTCCTTTAAAATTCACCCACTATAAGAATTCTTGGGATTCAGGTTTTTCCTAGAGTGAATCGGTGTCAGTGGCTTAGTAGGTAGCATGCTCACTTCTGGGTCTAGAAGATCATAGGTTCTAGCCTGACACAAGGTATTTGGGGTAATTTTTTTATTGTTTTTATTTTAGTTTTTGGTAACTTGGTAAGGCCCACTAGGCACAAGTACTTGTTTTCAGGGGTGACCTGGGAGCACTGGGTGGTTAAGTGACTTGCTCAGAGTCACACAGTATGCAAGTGGAGGTTGTGAGAATCAAACCCAGGTCTGGTCTGCTGGATGTATCTAGCTCATTCACAGCTCATTACTCTAACCTCTAGGCTATACTGCCATACCCATAACTGACACTAGTGCAGTACGAGAGGGTACTACACTGGTGAGGTTCCATCCATCAGTTGAGAAACGTTAAACCAAGATCCTTTCTGCTCATCTTTTGTCAGGGTGAATTAAACTATCCCTTGGTACTAATCGAAGAAGAGTAGGGGAGATTTCCTCTGTGTCATGGCCAACATTCCCATTAAAACAGGACCATGTTACCCAGCCCCAAGATGCATCTGGAATCAAGCTATTAAAGCTTAGTTTGCCCAGTTAGTGTGACTTTCCTGGTCACAAATCACAAATAAAAATACATCTGATTAGTGTTGATGGACTGGACAGTTAGAAATGATTAGCAATCAAAGGTTTTTATTTTGTAAATAAATTACTGGCAATAAAACTGTGCTTGAATTGAAGGTGACCACTGGTTAGTGGCTGTGACAGTTGAAAGCAGCAGTGTTTGCCACTGTGTCACTGTTTTCAGCAACAGCAGCTTGCTCCAGCTCGACAATACCTGCAATAATAGTGTATTTAGTAATGCCAAGTGGTTTCTCACTTTTAAGCTAAAAGGGGTGGTATGTGTCTCCATGTTTTCACAATTGGGGGGGATGAAAAATTGGTGCAAGAACAAGTAAGGGGATATTTCCGAAAACGCTCAGACGTGCATGGGTGCCACTTTTTATAGAGAGAGTGCCACCACTGGGCCTGTGTTGATGTGATGCTTCTCTGCTCAACACTTACTGTTGGCTGCTGCAAACAGTTCTCTTAGTTATAATATTTTTTCTCTGCAGACTGAAGTAAGAGAGAGTTGGGTGCACTTGAACTGTTGAAGGCAGGTTTTGGGGGACTCAGATGGCTCTAGGAGGATGGCGCAATTGGCATTGAAGGCCGTGAGAGCCGATGGCTGGGGGGGGGGTGCATGGCCTCGTAGTGGAGGATGGAACATGGGTGGACCGGGAGGGTATTTGGGGGGGGGCCCTGGTTACCTCTGTGCATAGGGCCCATGGCAGTGTAAATCTGGCCCTGGTTTGGACAGTACAGTTATTGCTTCCACTGTGTCTGGATTTACTTGGGCTCCCCTGACCAGAAGTACAAACCTGGTATAATTGAGAGCAAATGTTTTCTCCCATGGACCTGGGTTGATGGCCATGGTAAATGGTCCCACCAGGTGTGTGTCAGGTAGTTGCCACACTTGGTTTCCCTCTCTGTGTATGGCAGGCTCAGAAAGATATGTTCTGTAAACTGGTTATGTAAACCCCCTTCCCTCTCTTTGGCACCATGTGGTGAGAGGAGCAGCCCTGCTAGTTAGACAAGGGGGGCCGGTGGGGGGGTTGCACACGTCTTCACTCTTCAAAGCCGGACTATGAACTGAAGAAACAGGTATGCGGTTCAATGTATTTCAATGGTGTTTTGAACTTAGCGGCATAGCTTGACCATTTTTGATTATTTTTGGCCCAAATTTTCAACATGCCTTTTTTGGGACCCACCTTATGAACAATTGCACTGACATTAACAAATCTGTCCAGAAAGGTGATTTCATGGTCCCTGTGCAAAATCATGTTTCGGGAAGGATTTGAAAATTTCCTCTGCCCTTGTTCATGAGGTGGGGTCATAAGAAGGCTATGTTGACAACCTGGTGTAAAAACATTAAAAAAACAACAGGGAGGAGGAGTGGCACTGTATGTGAAAAATGACATAAGGGCCACAGAGATCCAGGAGGAACAAAATGGGGGAGAGATACTGTGGGTTAAGCTGGAAAGGAAAATGGGGCCAGCCATCCGCATAGGTGTGGTCTATAACCACCAGCACAGGAGGAAGAAACAGATAGGGAGCTGATGCTAGCCATCCAAAGGATGGCAGGCAAGGGTGAGGTAGTACTGGTTGGAGACCTCAGTATTCCAGACGTGGACTGGAGCATCCCAGCACCAGCATCAACTAGGAGCAGATTTATCCTGGACTCCCTTCACAGTGCCTTCCTCAAGCAACTGGTCATGGAACCAACTCAGCAGAAGGCAATACTGGACCTTGTGCTCACAAACAGGGACAGTGTGATGGGGGTAACAGTGAGGGAGCACCTGGGGAACAGTGACCACCAGTCATTGTGGTTTGAAATCACAGAAGGAGCAGAACCAAACCACACAAAAACACGTATCCTGGATTTTAGGGGGACAGACTTTGGGAAAATGGGGAGATGCTTGAAAGATGCATTAAGGGGGAATGGGGCAGGAATCAGGGGTTGAGGAACAGTGGGCAGTATTTAAAATGGGGATTACAAAAACAACAGAATTATGCATTAAGCAGGTTAGCAAGGGGAAAAGGAAGAGGAGGCCATTATGGTTTTCCAAGGAGGTAGAGGAGAATGTGAAAGCCAAAAAGATTGCATTCAGGCAATACAAAAAGACACTGGCAGAAGGTGATAGGGAGAAGTACCAGGAGAAGCAAAGGGAGGCAGGGAGGTCAGTAAGGGAAGCCAAAACTCAGACAGAAGAGCACATTGCAAAATCAGTGGGTAGAGGGGACAAAACCTTTTACAGGTACATAAGTGAAAAAAGAAAGGCAACGGGAGGGATAGTGAGACTGAAGGGGGAGGATGGGGGGCCGTGTGGAGGATGACAACAGTAAAGCTGACATATTGAACAGGTATTTCTGCTCAGTCTTTACTGAGGAAGAGGAGGGTAATGGGTCTGAAGGGAGTACAAGGGGTGGGAATGGTGCAGAAATGGACACATGTCCCTTTACACGAGAAAGGGTCCTGAAGGAACTGGAAGTAATAAGAGTTGATAAAGCAATGAGGACAGATGGGGTGCACCCCAGGGTCCTTAAAGAACTAAGAGAGGTGGTGGCTGAACCTCTGGCAATCCTGTTTAGCCGATCTCTGGAAACAGGGGAGATACCCAAAGACTGGAGAACAGCAGATGTAGTCCCCTTATACAAAAGTGGGAACAAAGAGGAAGTGGGGAACTACAGACCAGTCAGCCTCACCTCGGTAGTGGGAAAGATCATGGAAGTACTACTGAAGGAGAGATTGGTGGAACATCTGGTTGTCAATGGACTACAGGACCAAAGGCAGCATGGTTTTACCAGGGGGAGGTCATATCAGACCAGCCTCGTTGAATTTTTTGACTGGGTGACTAGGGAGGTAGATCAGGGGAGGGCAGTGGACATGGACTATCTGGACTTCAGCAAGGCCTTTGACACTGTGCCACATAGAAGACTATTACACAAACTGGGGAATATGGGTGTGGGCAGGACAGTAGTGCAGTGGGTAGGTAACTGGCTCTGCGTCAGGACACAGAGGGTGGTGGTAAATGGCTGTCACTCCACAGAGGGAAGCTTGACTAGTGGGGTACCACAGGGATCAGTGCTGGGACCGGTCCTATTCGATATCTTCATCAGTGACACTGCACAGGACCTAGAAGGCAGAATTTCCCTGTTCGCTGATGACACAAAGCTCTGTGATAGAGTAGACACACCAGAGGGTGTAGACAGAATGAGAAGGGACCTGCAGAAACTTGAAGAATGGTCAGGGGTTTGGCAGTTGAAATTCAATGCAAAGAAGTGAAAGATAATGCATATGGGGCACAAAAACCCTGGCACAATATATCAGTTGGGGGGTGAGGATATAGCATGCACCAAGCAGGAAAGGGATCTTGGGGTTATCATCTCTGATGACCTCAAGGTGGAAACAGTGTGACAAGGCAGCAGGTAAAGCAAATAGGATGCTGGGATCCATAGGCAGGGGCATCACCAGCAAGAAAAGGGAGGTCATAATTCCACTATACAAGACACTAGTGAGGCCCCACCTGGAGTACAGTTTACAGTTCTGGAGACCTTACTTAGGTAAGGACAGGGTAGAGAAGGTTCAGAGGAGGGTAACAAAGATGGTACATGGATTGCATCACAAGTCCTATGAGGACAGGTTGAAGGAATTGAATATGTACTCCTTGGAGGAGAGGAGGGAGAGAGGGGATATGATAGAGACATACAAGTATCTTACAGGGAGGAACAGGGTGCAGGAATACACTATTTTTAAGTGCAAAAGATGTTCCAGGACTAGAGGGCATGGGATGAAGTTGGAGGGAGAATGATTCAGTGGAACAGTGAGGAAGAATTTCTTCACAGAACGGGTGGTGGACAAGTGGAACACCCTGCCAGAGGAAGTGGTGGGGGCTGAAACAATCACAGGATTTAAGAATGCATGGGATAGACATAAAGGAATTCTAGAGGTCAGGGTTAAGGGGCAACAGACTTCTAGGAAAACATAAAGTAAACTTACAAGCTCAAATGGGCAGACTGGGTGGGCCGTAGGCCCTTATCTGCCGACACTGTCTATATATCTATGTATCTATAACAAAGTTATGAGCCTACATTTAATTTTACTAATGCAGGCTCGTAACTTTGGTAATTTTCAATATTTTACCCCAGATTTACAACATAGCCATATCTTTACGGCATCTAATAAATGTGACAGCTGTCATTTTTTAAATCCTGGCCCAAATTTTTTTTTTTTTATACCCTGAAAGGTGATTTCTCCATCCCTGCACGAAATCATCTTTTGGACAGGAGCTGAACATTTTCTCTGCCCTTGTTCATCAGGTGAGGTCATAAAGAAGGCTATGTTCAAAATTTGGTGTAAAATATTAAGAAACAACCAAGTTATGAGCCTATGTTGAAATGTGCAAATGCAGGCTCATAACGTCAGTTTCAATATTTTTACCCCAAACTCCTCAACTGCCACTCTATCGGCTCTGACCAGAGTTTGTTACTTTTGCAGAAAGCCTGTTACTTTAATAGAAGCTGACCTAATTAGCAAATCATTCAGTAAGCATATCAGCTACAGAATTTTAAAACGTTTAGGCCATGATGCCCAGCACACTTTAATAATCTTAACGCACAAATAAATAACCTGTTTGCTCTTTGAAACTGTAATAGTTTCTCTCTGTCTTAGCAGAGCTATGGCAAGGGGGTCGGAGAGAGTCGCTTCTGCCTTTGGAGTGACTGTCCCCCCTCTGGTCACCAAACATGAAAAATCCAGCCACAGGACAGTCCCCAGCTATGGTGGGCAACCCTGCCCCCCCAATGGCACTGGCACCAATACTTGTATGGCCAGAAGCGATGTGAGATTCAAACCCCAGGGCTCCTTTGTTCCTCAGAGCCATAAAAGAACAGCATACCCAGGACTTTTTCTACAGAACATACAGCAATGGGGTCAAAGACAGTCACCTTTGTCTTTGGAGTGACTCCCCTCCTGTCACTGAATCGTGGTAAATCCAACCCTGGGATACTCTCCAGCTGTGGTGGGAAGCTGCTCCCCCCAGAGGCACTAACACCACCCCTTCTCCTGCCCTTGTAAAGGCACATCCCTTAGCAGTCCTCCTCTGCTGTCCTTGTGTGAAGGGCTGCAGCACAATGGGCCTCTAACATGGGTGTCAGCCGTGGTAACGGCCATCAGCTGAGGATGCTGCACAAACTACCACCAGATCCTAGCATTGCAACTCCCAGTATTCCTGGCATATGATGCTATAATGGATGAGTAAACACTTAAGTTTGCATGAAGGGACTACTGTTTGGGAAAAGTATTGCTGGGTACTGGAATATACACATGCATTGTAAAGCATATTCTGTTTACCTATGATATGAAATTGGAAGGGGGTAGATTAAGAGGTAACGTGAGGAATTTTTTCTAAACAGAGAGGGTGGTGGACACTTGGTACAGTCTGCCACAAGAGGTGGTGGTGGCAAGCACAGTGGAGGGGTTTAAACATGCCTGGGACAGGGACAAGGGAACACTGGCTGGGGAAGGCATGATGAAAAGCTATGTACCAATCCCTCTGAAACCAAAGGAATTATTTGTATGCCTTCTGCTGCTAGCTTTACTGTTATAATTTGCTTGAACTGTCTATACGTATCACAGGGTATTTTGTCATTGTCATTTGCTGTTAGGAATGTCACTTTCTCTCCTACGTTTTAGCCTAGGCTGCTGCTAGCTTAACTGTTATAAGTAAGTCCTCATTTGTTTAAACTGCCTGCATATGTCACAGGGTATATTGTTTTTGCCATTTGCTGTCAGGAACCTCTTATTTCCTCCTACATTATTAGCCTCAGTAGATCATCTCTGGTGCATTGTACTGTTAAACTGCTGCCAGTTACCTATTTGAGCCACAGTCCTCTTCACAATTATGGAGCCTTTTAGCCAGGTGTTGGTCTCCATTGGGGTACTGATCTGCCTACATATTCTATCTAACACCCTTCTGCTCACCCCACCACAATACTGTCCCCCATTAGAGAATGCTAACTTCCATATCTCTAACTTGATTGTTTCCAGGTAGGCAGATTTAATTGGTTGCTATCATTGTCTTATACCTAAGACCTGTATGTGGAGCATAGCATATCTCCTCAAAGTACGGTGGAGAGGCTGCCTGTCACTGCCAAGCAGGCATTGTTCCCTCCTTCTGCTAATCTCATACCTCATCTTGATTGCAGAGGACTCTGAATCCAACCCTGGCCACCAAGTGGCAACTCCCATTGGAACTGTGGTACTATGCCCTACTGCTTTATCCACACTACCCTGGAATGGTGGAAAAGGGCTCAAGATTGCTCACATTAATATAAGAAGCCTCACAAATAAAACTAAATGAGCTAACTGTATGGGTCAGCCATTTTAAACCTGATATTTTGGATATCCACAAGACCTGGCTAAAACTTCATATCCCTGACAATTACTGTGCCCTTTCTGGATACAGCCTCATTAGGGCCAACCAAACAAAGGCCAAGAAGGGTTGGGAGACAGCAGTCTTACTACAAGGATCATCTGCACATTAATGTATCAAACCAACTACCTCACCAGTTCCCACTTAGAGTTCTGCCATGCATCTCTCCTCCTAGGTAACATGGAAAACTGCACATCTTCTGGGAGTGGAAAGGATGGGTAAGGATCTGAAAAGACTGGAAGAGTGGTCAAGGGTATGGCAGCTGTGTTTTAATGCAAAAAATTGTAAAATAATGCACTTGGGCCACAAACACCTAGGAGTGGAGTACAAAATGCGTGGAGTGATATTGACACAGACCAAGCAGGAAAGAGACCTAGGAACAATAATTTCAGATGACCAAAAGGTATCCAGGCAGTGTGACAACACCATCAGTAGGGCTAGTAGGATGCTGGGGTGTATAGGAAGGGGCATCACCGGCAGGAAGAGGGAGGTGGTGCTGCCTCTATACAGATTGCTGATGAGACCTCACCTTCAGTATTGTGTGCAGTTTTGGAGATCACATCTCAGGAAGGACATAGACAGAGTGGAGGCGGTTCAGAGGAGGGCAACTAAAATGCTGCAGGGCCTGCATCAGGAGCCCTATGAAGGGAGACTGAGGGATGTCAATATGTACACCCCAGAAGGGAGCAAGTAGAGAGAGAGGGAGAGGGAGCGGGACATGATGGAAACCTATAAATTCTTCATGGAGTGAATATGGCACAGGATGGGAGTGTTTTTCAGAGGAAAGGATGCATCAGAATAAGGGAGTATGCAGTGAAGCTGGAAGGGGGAAATTTAGGAGGGATGTGAGAAAGTACTTCCTCACTGTAAGAGTAATGGATGCCTAGAACAGTCTTCCAGCCGAGGCGGTGGTGGTGAGAGCAGTGGTGGGCTTCAGGCATGCAAGTGATAGCCACAATGGAACCTTGGTAGGAAAGTGGCGAGGGAGGTAGCCGAAGATCAGGTAGGGTCTCCAGTGATTGTATAGGCAGGTCCTTATCTGCCAACAAATTTATGTTTCCATGCAAGCAATAATACCCCCCAGGGTGGATGTATTGGGCTATATCAGCCTGCCCAAGGGTGTAATGAAGCCAGACACCACAAGTGGAGGACCTTCTAGTCATTGGAAGAGTGAGTATAGCCCATAACACCTACCCTGGAGGGTATTATTGTGCTTAGAAAATGGGATTTGGTCTGCATTTTAGAAAACACATGTTTAACAAATTTAAGAAGTCACTGTAAATAATTCATTTGAATTAATAAAGACATTTTGTGTAAAGTAGTCCCTGTACTGCTGGCACTAACAATAGAGTGCACTGATTGTTTTGCACTGTTCTAGTCTGTAAAATGGTCTGTCCTTCCACCCTCAGCAGTTTCTCTCTTCCCCTTCCCCTTCATTCATCAGCCTTTCTGTAATTTCTCACCAAGTATTGACACTTTTGCTTTAATTATTTATGGTTCCACCCATTCAGGGAGCCAGGTCATTAGGGTGCCACATTTCCATGTTGCCGTTCTCTCTTTTTGGGGGGGGCTGCACACCCCATGCCCACCTTTATAAATATTCTAACTCCGGGGAAGGTGGACCTAGGGGAGGGGCAGCGAATTCCATTATTTGGCACCCTAACGATGGGCACACTGCCACCTGCACCCAAATGGCCAGAAGGGATTATTTAGTCCCCCAGTCTGAAGATGGATTGTTACCTTGCGCTAGGAAAATGCTTCCTTTCATTTTAAATATAGCACAGTCTACCTGTCTCTTGAGCACTGTTCACTGCTGCAGCAACCATGGTTGTGTGAGAGCCAGTTACCAGGTGAAAAATGGCAGTGTGATCTTTTTTTATCAGTCTGCCTGTCCCTGATACATTTTTAGGGCTGTGGGTGGACCCTACAGCACTATTGGGATCAGATTGTAGCTCAAAAATGGCTGATCGTAGAACTCCCTTTTTGGACATTTGGAAGTATTCCTCCACAGCTGCAAAATAGTACACTCCCCCTCTGATTTTTGCTATTTGCTGCTCTGTGTTAAAGGCATCTGAAGGGGGGGAAGGATGCTACTGTATTGTACCTCAGAACTTTTCAGGATATTAACAAAAAAAAACTTTTTAAACTGCTGTTTCTATCATCTGTCCTGCTCATTCTAATAGATTTATTCTATTTCTTTCAGCAACCTAGGGATTAATTCATTATATCTTGTCTGGAATTTACTGAACCTCTGAAAGACAGACTACAGTGTCAGATTACAGACAGTGCAGTTTGCAGCCTGTGTTAGCTATATCATTCCTATGGGCAAAAACACACCCATACACACACACACACACACACACACACATATGCAAACACACATGTATACACACAGCAGCATGTACTCTGACTAAATAAATTCAAGAGGAATGAATTAGCAACATGCCATTACTGAACCTCTGAAAGTCAGACTACAGTGTCAGATTACAGACAGTGCAGTTTGCAGCCTGTGTTAGCTATCTCATTCCTATGGGAGGCACACACACACACACACACACACCAACATGTACTCTTGACTAAATAAATTCATGAGGACTGAATTAGCAGCGTGCCTGTTTTTTTGATGAGTGTGACTAAACAGCACTATATGGAACCAACAAGAAAATAATTTTGGTCATTTGGTAGCTCTTCACAGCCCTAGCGGCTCTGACTAGATTTTGTTCTATTGGTCGGAACTGATGTGTGTGGCAGCTGAGAGTGAGTTGGAGATCACAAGTGGCACTGGCTTTCATCTGGCAGACTCAAGTCTACTGCAGCCATGGTTAGCCAGTATTAAGGTACAACCACTGTTTTACTTTATGTATCTAAAAAAGTCAGGATTGTTCTTTTTATGTTGGCTCGTGCTTGCGCAGCCAACATATTGTGGTAGTAAGAGATTTGGAGGCGTGGTCACTGTTGGCTGAATGCAGGGCACGCATCAGTAGGTGCATCCCTCATTCCCCAGTCAGGCAGCAGGAGGCACTGACCTCATGCATGCCTAGTGTGGCTGTCACAACAAAGAAATGGTCCGCTGCAATGAGAGCGAAGCTCTCATGCAGTATGACCATTACACGCCTCTCTTGGTGCAGGCAACATGGTAGCAGTGACTACCAATGCCTGTCACAATGCTGACGAGGAGCCCTCCCCATCAGCATAATATTCCCCCCTTTTGTTGAATGGCGGGTGCCCAATCCTCTGCATATGCATTTCCCCCCATTTATACACGGCTGGGGTGCCCAATCTCTCGCCAAAGCACCCCCACCAACAAACACTGAGGCAGTCTCCTGCCCCCCACAACCCACACCCACCACTGCACACCCTGTCTCCCCACACCCCTCACCCCATACTTACTTCTGAAGTCCGGCATGGCAATCTTCGGTGGACCAGGAACACGTCTGCACTCTTCAAAGTCGACCGCAAACTGAGGAAATGCCGGTAAGCTGTATAATGGAATGAATAGGGTTTTTTAAACTTTGATGCATATCGCAGGCATTTTTTGGAATTTTGGCACCAAATTTTCAATATGGGTTTTTTAGGACCCCTCCTCATGAATTTTGTCACTGTCATGGCATTATTCAGCCCCGAAAGGTGATTTTGCGGTCACTGTGCGGAATCACCTTTTGGGACCGAGTAATGAAATGGCAGCACCAGTGTTCATGAGGTGGACTCTCAAAAAGCCTATGTTGCAAATTTGGTGGAAAAAATTCAAAAAATGACTGTTTTACGAGTGTGCATTGCGCAGTTGCTACGCACACTGTAATTTCACGAATTTGCAATGTTTTCATGCCAGATTTTTAACATTGGCATTTTTACACACCTCCTTGTGAATAGTACAGCTGTCATTTTTCACATCCTGGCCAAAATGTGTTTTCGCCCTTTCGCTGTGGGAAATCAGTGTTCAGGACAGATAACAAAAATGACAGTGATACTGTTCATGAGCAGAGGCCCTAAAATGTCTATGTTGAAAATTTGGTGATGATAAAATGACTGTGTTACGAGCGTGCGTTGTGCAGTTTGCACACACGCTCATAAGTTTGCCTATTTATAATATTTTCACTCCAGATTTTCAACATTGCCGTTGTTCTGCACCTCCTTATGAACAGTACAGCTGTCATTTTTCACATCCTGGCCAAAATGTATTTTCACAGTTCCGACACAGAATAGCGTGGTCGCTGTGTGAAATCCATGTTTGAGACACATTATGAAAATGCCAGTGACACTGTTCATTAGCAGAGGTCCTAAAATGCCTATGTTGAAAATTTGGTAACGAAAGTCCATAAAATGAGTGTTTTCTGAGTGTGCGTTGTGCAGTTTGCATGCACGCTCATAAACACCCCAATGCCTGTCACTCTCTACTGGGTGAGGGTAGGGTTGGCATCACTTCAACACTTCATTGCCATTCCTATTATGCATCTCTACCTCTGCCACTACCAAAGCCAATGCCAGCGAGACAACATTCGGCATTGACAAATGCTTGTTTTATAATGACACAAACTGTGTGGGAGACAGACAGTCATCTTCAATGGGTAGCTCACTCGGTAAGCAAAAGAAAAAAATGGTGGCTGGTCAGCTGTTTAACATTCTAAAGCTGGCACAATAATATGGAATGTAAACAGGAAGCTGGTGCTGGGTCTTGTTTTAGGTGGGCACTGTTGTCTCATAAATGGCCATCCTGGTAAGGCCCTTAGCCAATCAGAATGCAGGACACATTCACCCCATTTTCTAAGTTTCTATAATTAGTCACGGTGTGCCCAGGCTGCATACTGTGGGAATCAGGAGAAAATAAAATCTTGGAATGTTAATGTTATATACAGTATACTGTATTCTTTGCAGGTAATCAACAACTACAGACAAGCACTACAAGTACAGCAAAGTTGCTCGCAGCTGCATATGATACACACAGCCAAAGACTGCCTTATACAGTCTACTACTGTTAAAAAAGGGCTTATATTTACTTTTCCCCCCAGAAGGAACAAGTAGTACAGGTTTTCAACTGTAAAAAGCTAGCAGCTGCAGCAAAATCTTACACCACAATCAGCCAACGTATTGTAAAAAAAGAAAATAAGTCAAGTGTGACAGTAAATATAAGTACAGACACAATAATTTGCTGAAGCAAAAAAGTCTTTGAAAACACTGTTTTCAGCAAGAAAGGGCTGTAGAAAATGCACATGTTCGAGAGCAGCAGCAAAGCACAGACTCCCAGCTTGAGACTTATCTCTATGGACTGGCACTCAGTGCAGAAGGGTCACATGGTTAAGCTCTGTAAAGCTCACTTACTGTAGCAGTGTGGGGATCTGCTGGAGAAATCATGCAAGAACTTGAAGGTCTCATTGATTAATACTATCTGCTGAATACTGTATCTTGATCCTATTCTGGTATTCATCAAATATGCTTGGTATTTAAGGAATTTAATGACTGATTCGAATCTGACACACACCCCTACAAGTAGCAGCTTACCATTTAAAGTAAATTTGCAGATAATTAAAAAAATCAAATATTAAAAAGAATTGACTATCTCAATCAAACCCAACTTATCTGTGAACAGCACTTGAATCTTCTATGCAATTCCATAGCATTTGAAAAAGAGACCGTTTCCTTTTCAAAGCACATGTATTTGCTTAGGCAAATACATCCAGAAAGAAGCTCCATTTTTATTGCTGCCTGCAGCCTCATTCAAAGAGCGCTTCTGATGCAAAATAAATATTAAATAAGTAAATGATTTCAGAGTATTTGTCTAATCATCCTCCACATTCCAAATGATAGGATTTATGTGGAAAAATGCTATAATAGTAGGGGTTAAGGGCACACTGATATGAAATACAGAACTCTATATATGTATGTATGCACCTGACCACATGGTGGCGCTAAAGCTTATGAAAAATTAGAGTGTAAATAGCAATTATATATACTAATGTCTGGCGTCACATAAGGATTAATTAGAAGAGATCTTACAAACATTGTAATATTTATTCTTTCTCTCAATTTTTTTTTTCCTTTGAATACATTGAGAGTAACTCCCGCATGGATTAAATACCTCCAGTGTCAATTGGCTCACCTCCCACAGACAGATACAGGCCTCTCAGCAGTGATAGCGATTTACTGCATTTAAGTGCTCCAAACCTGTTGGGTGCGATAGAGACTGCACTTTGCGGTAAATGTACCAAAGGAATCGAGTGAGGTGGTGTGAAGAGGAGGGATTCTGGTGAGAAACTGCAATATCACATCTAATTGTGGGCCATAGTATTTATTACAATTTTTTTTATTTTTTTTTTAGTGGGAAACGCCTCAAGTAGCCTTAGTACTTATTTAATATTTATTTTGCATCACTTCTGGTATGTAGTGCATCAGGTGCATTCCCATTATATCTCACAGATTTTGCACCAAAGTATGCTTCCAATTGTATTTCTATACATTAAGTTTTTCCGCCTTTTCACATTATTCTTCATCCCATTTTCTTCCAAATCATTGGAACTTATAAAAATGATTCCACAATACACTGATGCACTATGAACCTATAGTATATACTGCATTCCCTAACCTAGCTTATGTGATTAATACACATCGGGCATCCTTTATCTGGCTCACACTGTTTCAGCATTATCTGCCATCATGTTGGTATACTTTATTTAATATTGGACTTATTGCTGAGGTCCAAACTAATTCATTATGTTTGGAATTTAACACTATTACATAATTATCCTTTTATTTGGTAGAATGATGTTTGTTTTTTTCCAGGGTAATGCTTTAATTACCTCAGTACAAATCTCAATTACACTTCTTTAATATACTGTTATATAAAGTTTAGTATCTTAAGATTATAGGTAAACCGTATCTTGAGATTCACTAATTACTCTACACGCCTAGTAGTGTAGAGTGAGAATCCTAGTATATTTACCGACTCTTATTGCTCTGCATTTCATAAAAGTTTCAAATTAATATTCTTGTTACTGAGTTTATACTAACGTTTGTTGGTTCTAATGTTTAATTATTTGATATTCCTATCTCTATACTCTCCCTCTGCAAGACAAAATGAATACAAATACTCAATCATCTCAAACCCATACAAGTTAAGGGCCCTGCATACATTTGTTTATTATATATATTTACCTTTTGAATCTGTGACATCCTCCAAATTAATGGTATTGAGTCCCTCATTCCTATTTGTAACTAATTACCTTATATCCTAGTACCATGGTGATCTAATCTTACATTCATGGAATGTCAAGGGACTCAACTCGCCTTGTAAACATAAGCAAGTACTTACCTATCTTAAAAAGCATAAAACACATATTGCTTTCTTACAAGAAACTAAACTTTTATCAGAGGATGTCGACAGACTTAAAAGGGACTGGGTCGGTCAAGTATATGCGTCATCTTCTCCATCCAAAAAACATGGGGTTGCTATCTTAATACATAAATCTCTTAATTGGCCCCCATAAAAATCATTAGAGACCCAGATGGTAGGTGGATTATAACCCTATTAAACACCACAGCAGGTCCGCTTATGTTTGTGAATGTATATGCACCCAACTTTGATTCACCCATTTTCTTCCATAATCTATCCCAACAAATTATGATTAATAATAAAAATAATTCACCTATTCTTATTGGTGGTGACTTTAACTTAGCACTACAAGCATAATTAGACAGATGTAACTCATCACATGATGCCCACCCCCGTAGTATTAATGCTCTATCAATGCTTATGAAGGATTTAGGTCTCTCTGACATTTGAAGACTACATCATCCCAGACAATGAGATTACACCTTTTATTCCTCTTTACATAAATCATATAGTAGGATTGATTATTGGTTCTCTTCTCCCCTCATTACTGAAAAAATTATTGATACATCGATTCTCCCTATTGTTATATCTGATCATTCCCCAATCAGTTTGCATTTACTCTGGGGCCCACCTTCTTCTAAATCCCCATCTTGGCATTTAGACCCATTTTTACTCAGAGACCCTGAATTCACTCCTTGGATTAAAACCCAGATTCAAGATTTTCTTTCTATTAACGATACTCTAGATATGTCTCAAGGTACTATCTGGGAAGCATTAAAAGCCACTAGTAGAGGTAAAATTTTTAGTTATGCAGAGCATAGAAAGAAATTAAGAGAACAACAATTAGCTAATTTAGAAAATCCTTAAGAAAAAAGAAACCCAATACTATAAATTAAATAAACCCAATCATAATTCACAGCTTCATCTAAATTCTACAATTAAAATTAAAATTAACGAGTTGATATCCAGGAAAGCTGAATTTGCCCTTTTTAGGATTAAACACGGTTATTGGGAACAAGGGGATAAATGCGGAAAGTTGGTCTCTTACCAGCTAAAAACTCAACAGATGCAGAGACATATAGCAGGTCTAAAAGATCTATCAGGTCAGACACACACAGACAACCATCCAATCAATCGTATTATGCAATCCTTTTACCATCAACTATACTTGCAACCTAATACTACAAATCCCAACCTAATACAACATTTTCTGGAAAAATTGAATCTACCCCACCTATCCCCTCAGGACAAAGCTGTGCTTGATAAACCAATCACTTTACAGGAAATCCAAACTGCTTTATCATCATTAAAAAATGGTAAAGCACCTGGCAGTGATAGGTTCCCTATTGATTTTTATAAAACCCTATCTGACACTCTTTGTCCTGTATTAGTCAATGTATTCCAAGAAGCAATCTTAATAAAGAAACTCCCATGCACAATGACCGAAGCCATCATAACAGTCTTACCAAAAAAAGACAAAAACCCTTTACTTCCTTCAAACTATAGACCGATCTCACTTCTTAATACTGATGGAAAAATCTTTGCCAAATTATTAACTCTCCACTTAGAATCTTTAATGACTAAACTCATCCATACTTCTCAATCAGGATTTATCAAAAATAGAAACAGTTCCAATCATCTTGGCTCATTACTCAATTTAATTCACAAAGCAAAAACTCTTAAAACCCCTGCAGCTGCAATAGCCATTGACTTTGAAAAGCATTTGACTCTCTCAATTGGGAATATCTATATCAGGTGCTATCTCATTTAGCTTTACAAATAATTTTGTACTTGGATTCAATTATTGTATACCTCCCCTTCAGCTCGAGTTCTCACGAACTCTATTTTGTCCCCTCCTTTTACTTAGCAAGAGGCACCAGACAAGGATGCCCTTATACGCCTTCATTGTTTATACTTGCCATGGAACCTCTTTCTGCGTCCCTACGTCAATCCGGTACAATTAAAGGCATTACTATTGGTAACTCTCACTATACTTCACTCTCATATGCAGATGATTTCCTTATTTTACTTGAAAACCTTGAAAGTTCTGGGCAACCTTTAGCTAAACTACTGAATGACTTCACCTCCCACTCCGGACTAGCTCTAAACCTTAACAAATCCAAAACGCTACCACTGAATACCCTTTGTAGTCCCCTCATGAACAACTCATTAGGCTTTCATTGGGCCCCCCAAGGTATATCTTATCTTGGCATTCGGATCACCCCGACATTGAATAAATTATGGGATGCTAATCTTTCCCCTCTGTTAACCAGTATCCAAACAACACTTGATAGATGGAAGCTACTTAAACTTTCTTTTAATGGTAAAATTTCCGCCATTAAAATGTCAATAACTCTAAAATATTATACCTCTTTTCCAATATCCCTTTGATACTTCCCTCTAGTTTCTTACCAAAATAGACAAAATTATTGGCAGCTTCATTTGGAAGGCAAAATACCTAGATTTAGTCATAATAAACTTAGATCCCATTGGTCAAAAGGTGGCTTTGGCCTTCCTTAGTTCCAAGCCTACTTATGGGCATTCCATTACATCTCAAACAATTAAATGGTTTAACAAACCCAACATCAGTCTCCTTTATGGGTCAATATGAAACATCCTTATGTCCTGAGTAATGTGGCGACTTCTTTCCTTTATAACACCCTTACCTCTTCTTTAAAGTCTCACCCTACAATAGCTGCTTCTATATTCTATTGGAAAATCATTCACAAGCATATTAAATCTAACCCCAAACCCTTAGCTTACACTCCCATCTGGGGTAACCACCATATATCTCTTGATAATCACCCCATTTTTTGTTGTACCTGGAAAAATAAGGGTATTCTCTGAACCCAAGTCATTAAAGTTAAAATCTTACACTGACCTACAAGGCATATGGAATCTTCCCCATCAGGATTTTTGGAAATATCTACAGCTTCGTACTGCATGCAACTCTTACCACACACCCTTCTCTATCAATTCTCTGTATGATAAGCACATCTCTAAATGGATAAAAACAACATCCAATTTAAATAGCACTGTTTACAAAGATATTTGTGATATCCTTCTGACTACTCTGTCAATGCTAAAACAGATGGAGTACTTTGCTACAATATAATATCACCAATGCACAATGGTCCAGATGTTGGCTCTCCTGTCACAAATCTTTTAATGATAAGCGCAGTTCCCTCATTCAAACAAAGATCCTTCATTTGTGGTACAGAACTCCTGTTGTATTACAAAAATGGGTTTATTGAACAATAACAATTGCTGGCTGCAGTTCTCCCAATGGGGATTTACTGCATATCTTATGGCACTGTCCCCTCATACAAAGATTTGGCACTGTACTCACAGATTTGCAATGAAAGTGGTAGGTCAACCTTTTACACTAGACCCTAAACATTGCATTCTTGGTATTTTTTAATCCACCGTTCTTATAAAATTTCATATTCATGAGCAGATGGTTAAATATACTCTTCCTTCAAGTTAAACGCACAATCCTCATGCATTGGAGATCCAACATAATCCCTACCCTTCCGGTATCATTAACCAACTATTGCAATATGCCTCTCTGGACTGTATGACATATATCTTGTCTGACTGACTCATGTTATATAACAATTGTTGGGAGCTTTTTAATTTTTGGAATCAACTAAATCTTCCAACACCAATGTATGGACTTAATATATATGGATTTTCCCCTTTTACTGACACATCATTGTAGTCTCGCTTTTTTCCCCTTTTTTTTATAGTTCCCCCCTCTCTCTTCTTAACTTTTTTATATATCTTTTCTTTCCTATACTCTATTCTCAATCATTCTTTATTACGCCACAATCCTTTTACGCATGTACTTTTTTCCCTTTTGCAGCATCATATATAATTATGTAACATTTTAATATAAACCGCATCTAATCATACTATCCACTTTAAGTTCACTACAAATGTCAAGTATATGCTAATTACATGACCTGTATTGTTTACTATATTTTAAACCAAAAGCTCCTTGTATTATTGTAGCAATGTTCTTATTATATGCTGCCTCAATTTCTTTAAAAAAAAAATCCTCACATTATACTGTAAGAGGTTTGTCTGTATATCTTATGAAAAATTAATAAAAAAGTTTAACTGCAAAAAAAAGAGCGCTTCTGTGTTCCCCCTGAGCTGTCGCGCAAGAGCTAGCATCTTCATTACCGGGGACTTTGAATGTTTTTTTTACCTTGATTGATTTAGAGTTTTGTAAACCTTGATTTTTTTTAAAAGTGACTGCCGTGGGCCCTTCAGTTGGGCTCATAGGTACACAGCAGGTACATAGTTAGTATTCAGCAGGTACACAGACAGTACACAGCAAGTATACAGCAGATGCATGGTAGGTACACAGGAGACACAGAATAGGCACACATCAGATGCACAGTAGGTACACAGTAGTTACACAGCAGGTACACATTATGTACAAAGTAGGCACATATCAGATACATATTAGGTACACAGTAAGTATGTAGTAGATATCACATGATAGACCTAGATCCATTTATGTGGGTTCACATTGTGTATGCTGTAATGTACTTTAGAATTAAGACACTGTCCATTTAACATGTAATTAAAAAATAACTGCTATTTCTATAAAGGCTAGTGTGGACCTGTTATGTCTCAAGATAAGGGAGACAGGTATATAGCCCAGGAAGGCATACAATATCCCACTGTGGCATTCCATAACAGGGAACGGTAATGTAGTGACCTAGGGGTCTAGCCAAATGCATGGACCAGATGTCACTGGAGTTGACATCAAACCTGACATGGAACCACAGTGACACTTACAGGAAAGGTAAACTGTTGCACCCGAATATCTGTATTGTCCTGGAATCATTAACCCCACCCCAGAGAAAAAAAATAAGGTGGGTGTGTCCTAAAATGATCCTCAAGTATGTTTTCAAACACGCACTTTGAATGCAGAGCAGTTGAAAACCAGCTTACTTGGAAGGCAGATAGTCTGTCCAGCTGGCATATACAGTACTTGAAGACCAGAAGTATATGTGTAGGCCTAGGAAAAATCTCTAAAACCAGACCTGAGTGGGTAGAAAGTTTGATTTGTCCCATACTGAACAGGAAATTCTGATTTTTCAGTCAGAATTTTGGAAACTAAGTCTTTGCACCAAGGAAGTGCCGGAAGACTTCTTTTTTTTTTTAAAAAAAAGGACATTTCAGAGACTTGACTTGGAATACACACTTGCTACACAACTGTTGCTTAAGGACTCATCTCTACAAGGACATTTGAAATCTTGTCTGAACCCTAACATCAAAACAAGGTATAGTTTATGTAACCCTCCTGCCAATGGGGGTTCCTAAAATTGCTTGCTTGGGCTTACCTTAACCCTGCCATTCTCTGTCCTTCTGCTGTTTCTCCCAGGCTTCTCCCAATTCACCCAGTGTTTTTTTTCTGGTCCTCCAGGTCTTGTCTGGCTCTCTGGTGCCCCAGTTTGCAGCCCAACTGAAAATTCAGCCCCTTGGGGCTTCAAACGCTGCTTGAAATCTCCCGCTGCATTAGTGCTGCCTCCAAGTCAGCGGGAATCGTGTTGGCATGAAAAGTGCCTTTGATCTTGGAACGCGCTGTTTTGCGGTCGCCTTGGGGATTGTGCCATCAGTCCTGGGATCCCTTCCACCTAATTGGTACCTGGTGACCATGGGTAACCTGCTGAGGGGCTACCAGCATAAAAGTTAAAGGAGTTTTGTGATGTACTGGACTGGGGCTCATTTAAATATTCATGAGCCGAGCCCCGGTCCTCTGAATAGTTCATAAATGTGTCTGTCTGCCCCTTGGCAGCATATATCTCAACTATGGCTAAAAAGGAAAAAAGCATGTTTTTTAAAATAATATCTGCTGCTGCACGTGTGTGGGACAAAGGGGGAGAGTTTTTGAATAAAGTAAATGGTTTAACCTGGCTGAACCAGGACTTTGGGACTCTTAAGTGTCAGCCTGTCCGCTGCTGCAGGGGAGCTTAAATATGTGCAGTAGCAACAGAAAAACCAGCTGAGCCACAGCGACAGCGAAAATACCATCAGGGCTAAATGACTGTGGGGCATTGGGGCAAATATTTATTTCTTCCTGGCTGCACCAGAACTTTATCCAGCACTGTATCTAATCTGCTATATGGGACAGTGGGTTAAGCAGCCATGGCCAATTGGAGAGCTAGGAAAACAAAGCCAGGACTTGTGGGACATTCACACCTCATGGGTAAACACCAGGTGCTCATGGGAACTTACAGGGACATCATTTCATGTACCGATTCACCAGATCAACTATGCCTTGAGTTAAGTGAGTGACGGGTCCTGCAGTCATTTGGAGACTCATCACCCCATCATCTCAGCCCATCAGGAATCGTAAAAGAGCCCTGTAATAGACAGTGTCTGCCAGCATTTTGCCAGATTCAGAATGAGACTGAGGACAGTCGATTCCAGTCTGCTGGGGGCCCCCCACAGTGGTGGAGCATCAGGCCCCTACCATGCTTCCAGGCCTGGGCATCCTAGATGAGCCCCTCCAGCCTGATGAGGGATATTTGTTATCTCATTTAAAGTTAAAGTAATTCATTTTATTTTGCAACTGCTAGTCTGAAGGTTGCCAGAATTGTCCTCCAGGTGCTAGCTTTCCCTACCACATCGGGGAAAGATGTGGACCGAAGACCAGATGACATCAATCCTCAGTTATGCCAGATGACTGAAGATACCAGGACACCTTCTAATGTGGATAACACCCGTGGAGGACCTGTGTGAGTACCTTTGTACTCCCTGGTGCAAGGGAGATGTTCTATGAGTAATCTTGGGGCCTCAAGCCCATCCTACTAGATGTTTATCTACTGAATTGTTAAACGAGCTTAGGAGCTATCAGTCTGGGCCACCAAGCCCCAAAAAGACTGTTGTTTGGAGATTGTTCAGATGCATGTTGCCTGCTGCCCAAATGGCCCAGTGCAGGCTCATTAAGATGTTTTGTAGTTAATCATATGAATGTGCTGATATTCGCTCATACCCTGTGGGTTAGTTCTGCCCTCATGGAGTTGCCAGCCAAAGTCGCATAGTCGCTTCATGGGATAAGAGGCCCTAGAACTAATTTTGCCTGTATTATGCCTGGAAATAACCTATTTCTGACTTTGCCGGATTTCGTTTGAGAATGAGAATGCTTGATAAAAGTGTTCAATATCTGAATGTACTGGGATGAGACTTTACCTATAGTAAGGAGGCATTCTTTGGTATTTAAATGTACTGAATGTGACTTTGTTTGATAAGTAAGGATGCTTGATAAAAGTATCGCCATCTAATTATACTGGATGTGACTTTGATTTGTATTGTGTTGAATGTTCAGGATGTGAAATCCAAGATCTAGTTAAGTTGCTTGTCCTGGAATATTCAGTTTCTGTGATATGCAGGGCAATCCCTGCCTGTCTGTGATCAGCAGGGCCAATCCTGCTATTTCTGCCAAATGTAGGGTAATCCCTGCCTACTTCTTCTTTAGGATCTACAGTCATTGTAGAAGTATAGTGTTCCAAGTTTTGCTCCTCCCTTCAAATTAAAGCCGGCGAACTCGACCAGCTGCACCTTCCACCAGGCCTGCAACATCCAGGACATTGGTATGTGGGTACCCAGCGTATAATATGAGACTGCAGGGTTTCGGCTCTATCTGGGACTGGTACCAGTGTGGGTAAAAATAATTGTTATGCAACACCTGATTTTAGTCAGCTGTTAGATAGCCAGGGCTCTGGATATCAATGTTGATTGGAGAATGTGATTGCCTTTCTATTAGTATAGTAGCCACCCAGCTGGAGAGTTCACCAGCAAAAGCTAATCAAACCTTGTACATATGTAGATAGCCAATCAGCAAAACCTCTATTCCATGTCCCTGTTCCTAACTCCCATGTCTCCTAAATAAATCTGTTGTTACTGTTTTGAAAAGCATTGTCTTGTGTGTGAGCATATTATTAGAGAGAGTCATTAAATGTGAAATGTTGAATTGTGGGGAAACATCTATTGGGTCATGTCTGGGGAAGGTAACTGGTATTTGTGGGTGGTATAACATCTCAGTGGGTTATACCTGGTAACCACTAGCCAACATAAGGTAACTCTGAGTGGAGGCACTGTGCATTGTTTAGAATTGTTATAAGTTAGCAAACCCAAACCCCTTAGGCTATTGTCCAGGGTAGTAGGCAGGGGTGTAACACTAGGAGTAGCGTCAGCTAGGGGTTACATTTAGAATACAATATCTAGTGTTTTCTGTAAGCCATCTAATTTTAGTTTTGTTATTGTTTGCATTTCAAAGTTCTTCCAAATTGTAGAATTTTATGTATTGCTTTTTATTTTAAGTAAACTTTTATGATTTTCTTATCAACTCTGCTTGGGGTCTGGTTGTGTGATTTAACATTTTAACAGAAGGGTTTTGAAAAGACTGTGTGCCTTGGTAAGATAGAACCACTCGGCTATTGTATAAAACTACCTAGGAAAGACATAGGCAGTGGCCGTGGTGGGATTCAAATACTGAAAGTATTGCAGAGTTAAAGGAACTCAAAACTACAGAATCCACCCTCCCACTGGGAAAAGGAAGGCTGGTAGGTCTTCTGGAAACCTTTACTCCTGCTTATGAGTTCTTAAAAAGGGGGATCCTCTCTGCAAACAGGAGGTCCTGCCAGGCTGCCCAAGGTTTGGGGGCTGGGGGTGCATGACAGATTTGGTGGCAGAGGTGGGATTTTGAACAGTCTTGCAAAACCATCACACAATCAAGGGCAGAATTTGGAAAGGGGAAAAATAAATTTGTTTGCAGACAATAGACCCTATCCTGTTTTAATTTTTTTTGAGCAGAGTAGTGTAGCTAGAAGAATGTCTGGTACAATAAGATGAACCTGGAACAACTGAGGAAGATCTGTGGGGAGAAGGGCATTCCTAGTGAAAACCAAAATAAAGGGAAACTCATGGAGGCCTTCTGGTAGCTGAGATGGAGGATGCCCCACCCCCATTTAGTGCCAGAGGTGGTGACTTCGGAGGTCCAGAGCCCAGAGGAGAAGGAGCCATCTACAGACCAAGAGCTGGAGCTGAGGAGAGTGTGGATGCAAGAGACACAGCTTGAGAATGAGCAAAAAAGGTTTGAGATGGAAATAGCGGAACAACAGCAACAGAGAGAGGCCAAAGAATGACAGTGCCAGGCTGAAGAACTTGTCGAACACAGTGTATTACCTGATATCTTGTCAAGTTTGCATTTCTCTTTGGAAGTTGTTCTGTGGTTTTCTAATTACTTAAGAAACCGTGTCCATGTCACTTCTCTTGATGGTTTTCTCTCTCGATCTATTCCTATTGTCTGTGGACTCCCTCAGGATTCACTCTTGGGACCTTTGATTTTTTTCATTATATATGAATTCTGCTCCTAGTATCTGTTCTCAGACCTCAGTTATTATGTGTGCTGATGATGTTGTGCTATTTGGCATAGCCTCTAAGCAAAATGATGCAATAATAAGGGTCCAGACTGATTTCAGTTTGTTTCAAGACTGGCTTCACCATAACCACATGGTATTGAATGTTAAGAAGACTAAAACGCATATTGCTTTCTTACAAGAAACAAAGCTTTTATTAGAGGATGTCGACAGACTCAGAAGGGACTGGGTCGGTCAAGTATATGCATCTTCTTCTTCTAAAAAACCGGAGGGGGGGTCGCTATTCTTTTACATAAATCTCTCAACTGGACTCTTATCCAATCCTTTTCTGATTCAGATGGCAGATGGATTATAGCCCACTTAAATACCCCCATAGGCCCCCTTATGTTAGTCAATGTCTATGCCCCTAATTCAGATTCACCTGAATTCTTTCATAATCTGGCCCAATAAATTATGAACAGTAATACCAACAGTTCTCCTATACTTGTAGGTGGGGATTTCAATTTAGCTTTGGAGGCGTAGTTAGAAGTAACTCCTCATGTGATTCCCACCCCAGAAGTATTTCTGCACTCTCAATGTTAATGAAAGACTCGGGTCTTACAGACATCTGGAGGCTACATCATCCTAGACAGCGCGACTATACATTTTACTCTCCACTTCAGAAATCATATAGCAGAATTGACTATTGGTTCTCATCCCCATCTATCACCGAAAAAATTATTGACACAACCATCCTCCCCATCACTATATCAGATTACTCCCCTATAAATTGATATCTTATTTGGGGCCTGACCCCACCCAAATCCCCCTCCTGGCATCTAGACCCACTCCTATTGAAAGACTCTGATTTCTTACCTTGGGTTAAATCCCAAATCCAAGAATATCTTTCCTTTAACAACACTCCTGATGTATCTCAAGGGACCATCTGGGAAGCACTTAAGACAACAATTACAGGGAAAATCATAAGCTTCATAGCACACAGGAAAAAGCTAAGGGAACAGCAACTGGCCGATTTAGAGACAACTCTTAAAGAAAAAGAAACCCAATATTATAATATAAAAACCCAGATAATAACTCACAACTTCATCTTGAAATTCTTCAGCTCAGAGTTAAAATCAATGAATTAATATCCAGTAAAACTGAACTTGCCCTTCTAAAACTTAAACACCGTTATTGGGAGCATGGGGATAAATGCGGGAAGTTACTTATCAACTCAAGAATCAACAGATGGAGAGACATATTGCTGGATTGAAAGACCCCTCAGGTAAAATCCATACAGACAGTCCCTCAATTAATCACATCATGCGTACATTCTACCAACAATTATACTCCCACCCCACCTCCCCACAACTCGAGCATATACAACAATTTCTGGACAATTTACAGTTATTGCACCTCTCCCAACAAGATATGGCTATGCTAGATGAACCCTTTACCCTAAAAGAGATGCAAACAGCGCTAAAATCCCTAAAATCTGGTAAAGCTCCAGGGAGTGACGGATTCTCTGTACACTTTTACAAGTCTCTAGCTGATGTTTTATGACCCTTACTTTTCAAGGTTTTTAGGGAAGCATCTTTACAAGGTAAACTTCCCTATTCTATGACAGAAGCCATTATAACCATCTTACCAAAAAAAGATAAAGACCCCTCTCTCCCATCCAGTTACAGACCGATATCACTACTTAATACGGACGGGAAAATTTTTGCTAAATTATTAAACTCCCGTTTAGAATCAATAATTTCAAAACTCGTCCATATCTCTCAAGCAGGATTCATCAAAAATAGAACTGGCTCTGATCATCTTCGCTCGTTATATAATTTAATCTACAAAGCAGAATCTCTTAAAATCACCAGCCGCAGCTATAGCCGTTGATTTTGAAAAGGCATTCGACTCTCTCAACTGGACTTATTTGTACCGTGTTCTATCCCACTTCAGTGTTACCAATAAATTTTGTGCATGGATCCAATTATTATACACCCTTCCCTCCGCTTGAGTTCTTACTAATTCCACTCTGTCCTCATTCTTTCACCTGGCAAGAGGTACCAGGCAAGGTTGCCCCTTATTCCCTATCTTATTTATTCTGGCTATGGAACCCCTTTCAGCCTCTCTTTGGCAATCCTCCATGATTCAGGGTATCTCTATCGGTAACTCCCGCTACACTTCACTGTCTTATGCCGATGACCTCCTCATTTTACTAGAAAACCTTGAAATTTCAGGACCACCTTTAATTAAGTTACTTTGTAACTTCACTTCACTCTCTGGGCTCGCTCTGAATCTTAACAAATCAGAAACAATGCCACTGAATCATTTTTGTATATCCTCTATGAATACATCATTAGGTTTTCATTGGGCCCCTCACGGTGTTTCTTATCTTGGAATACAGATTACTTTAAAACTGGACAAGATATGGGATATCAATCTCTTCCCTTTACTAACAAATATTAAAAATACTCTTAATAGATGGAAACTGCTTAACCTCTCTTTTAATGGCAAAATCTCCACTATCAAGATGTCAATAGCTCCCAAAATACTATATCTATTCTCTAACATCCCTCTAACCCTCCCTACCATTTTTTTTTTGCCAAAATTGATAATATAATTGGTCATTTCACATGGGAAGGCAAAATCCCCAGATTTAGCTGTAACAAACTTCGCTCTCACTGGTCCAAAGGGGGCTTTGGACTCCCCTGGTTCCAAGCATACTTCTGGGCCTTCCTCACTGCCCAAACTGTCAAATGGTTTAATAAACCTAGCAATAAAATGCCATTGTGGATTAATATGGAAGCATCTCTATGTCCTGGTAATGTCAGCACTTCTTTCATTTATAATCCTCTACCCCCTCAATTTAAAGTCCCATCTTACTATAGCAGCATCCGCATTCTACTGGAAAATTATTTATAAACACCTTAAATCTAACCCAACTTCTCTTATATATACCCCCCGTATGGAGAAATCGCAACATTACTCTCAATAACCATCCAATCTTTTGTCGTAATTGAAAAAACAAGGGCATTTTTTTCTTGGGGGATATACTCATACCACAGACTTTCAAATTAAAATCCTTTTCTGACCTGTGCAAACAATGGAATCTTCCCTATCAAGATTTCTGGAAATATATACGGTTACGCACAGCATGGGACCTCTACCTTCCCACTATCTCTTAACAATCTTTATATGACTCTTTAACTACTAAATGGATCAAAAGAAAATCTAATTTAAATAGTGTTATTTACAAACACATCAGAGACACACTTTCAGATCAATCCAGCATTGCAAAAAATAAAGGAGGTAGAAGACTTGGTTTGCTGGCCAAGGCACCTAGCTTCAACTGAGCTCTTTCCTTCTAAGACTGCTTGAAAGGCAGAGTAGAGAAACTTACCAGAGCAAGGGAGAAGGATTAAGACTTAGTTTGGCTAAGCAGATTTACTGTGTGGTGGTGTTTTTAATTTTTACTCACAGGGATTGCTACTGTTTGTTGCTAACATTTCATTGCTTTATTTTTCTCTGATTCAAATTGTTGTTGCTGGTATACCTTCTTCTGCATTATTACAAGGTGTGCCTACAGGTGTGTGCTAACAGATTACTGCTGTAATCTTCTGATTCAAATGTCTTTTGCAAGGTATATCTTCTGTTACTGCTTTATTTTTCTCTGGAGCAAAGTGTTTCTTACAGGGTATATCTCTCTGAAATTACTGTATTACAGGTGGAGCTTACATTTTGTGACTTTTTATCATTGGGCTAAACAAATTACTGTTTGACACTGGTTTTTTTTTTATTCTTGTTTGTTGAAAGGTTTGTTGTCTCAGAGGTGTTTCAGTCTCCTTCTCACATTGAAGGAGCTAATTGCTTTTCCTCCCAAGCTCTTCCAAAGGATTAGGTGTGTATGTGGGGTGGAGCTGAGCAAACTGTCAATGTTCCAACAGAAAGAAGGGTTAAAAAGTCAGGTTAGTTGATATCTTGGAGGTAGAAGACTTGGTTTGCTGGCCATAGCACCTAGCTTCACCTGAGCTCTTTTCCTTCTAAGACTGCTTGAAAGGCAGAGTAGAGAAACTTACCAGAGCAAGGAGAAGGATTAAGACTTAGTTTGGCTAAACAGATTTACTGTGTGGTGGTGTTTTATGTTTTACTCACAGGATTGCTACTGTTTGTTGCTAACATTTTATTGCTTTATTTTTTCTTTGATTCAAATTGTTGTTGCTGGTATACCTTCTTCTGCATTATTACAAGGTGTGCCTACAGGTGTGTGCTAACAGATTACTCCTGTAATCTTCTGATTCAAATTGTCTTTTGCAAGGTATATCTTCTGTTACTGCTTTATTTTTCTCTCTAGCAAAGTGTTTCTTACAGCGTATATCTTCTCTGAAATTACTGTATTACGGGTGGAGCTTACATTTTTGTGACTTTTTTATCATTGGGCTAAGCAAAATTACTGTTTGACACTGTGTTTTATTTTATTCTTGTTTGTTGAAAAGGTTTGTTGTCTCAGAGGTGTTTCAGTCTCCTTCTCACATTGAAGGAGCTAATTGCTTTCCTCCCAGCTCTTCCAAAGGATTAGGTGTGTATGTGGGGGTGGAGCTGGCAAACTGTCAGTAATTTCCAACAGAAAGAAGGGTTAAAAGTCAGGTTAGTTGATATCTTGGAGTAGAAGACTTGGTTTGCTGGCCAAGGCACCTAGCTTCACCTGAGCTCTTTCCTTCTAAGACTGCTTGAAAGGCAGAGTGAAAAACTTACCAGAGCAAGGGAGAAGGATTAAGACTTAGTTTGGCTAAGCAGATTTACTGTGTGGTGGTGTTTTTATTTTTTACTCACAGGGATTGCTACTGTTTGTTGCTAACATTTCATTGCTTTATTTTCTCTGATTCAAATTGTTGTTGCTGGTATACCTTCTTCTGCATTATTACAAGGTGTGCCTACAGGTGTGTGCTAACAGATTACTGCTGTAATCTTCTGATTCAAATTGTCTTTGCAAGGTATATCTTCTGTTACTGCTTATTTTCTCTGGAGCAAAGTGTTTCTTACAGGGTATATCTTCTCTGAAATTATTACAGGTGGTGCTTTACAGGTTTTACAGTTTTATCTAACATTAGGATAAGCTTTCAGGGTTACTGCATTTGTTGTTGACTGATTGTTTCTGCTCTTACCTCCTTGTTCTTTCGTCGTGGTTCTTCTTTTTGGCAGGGAAGGGCCCAGCCACCCACCCCCATCCCCAACCACCCCACACTACACTCCTTTTATAGGGTACCACAGTTGTAACATTTCCTGTGGCAGAACAGGAAGGGGCGGATCAGTGGGGCCTCCACAAGGTGATCTCATTTACAGGGCACTAGTAATTTAACTTGTTATAACAAGTTAAACAAAGCACAATTAAACCATTACTTGCATTTTTTTTCCTTCTAATTACTCTGACTAGGTTACAAACCCAGCAACTTATTTGGAATGGATTTCATTAACTGCAGGTACTGTGGAACAATTTTCAGAAGGACAGTCTTACAGGTTTAGGACACTGTCTACATGCTGGGCCTTTGGAGATCTTAGGTCTCAGCTCCGGGCAGCATGGGCAGAGATTGCACGCCTCAATTTCATATTGAAGAGGAAATACATTATAAGAACCACCCACCATTTCCCAGCATCCAACAGAAAAACCTCGACCGCAGAGGGTAGTTGGTCCAGGAGGTTGGCAGGTGGTTAGGAGGAGCAAATCAGGTGCCCCATCACTCTCTGCTCTCCAACACATTACCTCCAAAAACCATATAAACACTACAAACAGGTATCTGCCTCTATCTCTGAAATCAAATAAAGAGGCAGAAGACACTGCAGAGCAGGACACTGCGGCACAGGAGCTAGCACAACAATACTCACCCAAATCAGGAACCAAAACTAAACAAGCAGAAAATCCAAAAACTCTGATCATAGGAGACTCCATGATTCGGGAGTTGATACCCATCTCCAGCCAGGGGTGATGGTCAGATGTCTCCCAGGTACATCAGCATGGAGAGACACTGACATGCTAAAATTGTTCACAAAGCAGGAGAAACATTGATGTCCTAGTACACATAGGGACTACGATCTCACAGCCGGTCAGTTGTGGAGACCAAGGAACACCTGACTAGGCTGGGTGACAAACTATCATCTATTTCATCGGCATCTCCTTCTCTGAGATCCTGCCAGTCTGGGAGAAGGGAGCAGATGGACGGAAGGTCAGAGAAGGGGAGATAGGGAGCTAAACACGTGGCTCAAGGACTGGTGCCAGGAAAAAGGACACAGATTTGTAGGGAACTGGCAACAGTTCTGGGAGAAAAGTTCTTTAAATTTGATGGACTGCATCTGACTAAAGAGGAGTCAGTGCATTGGGGCAGAAGTTTGACGTCTTTGCAGAATATTTAAACTAGCAAATGGGGAGAGATTTGGCACCCCATCGTCGAATGGGAAGAACACCCTCCCCTCAGCTAATGGTCAAACAGGAATTCAGCGTGTTTGCCATTCATTTGCATCACCAGGTAAGAAAAAAGGTTTGTCTCCCCATACGATGCACAGGGGTAATGCCAAACTTCACCCAACAACTAACACACCAAAATCTGGCCAATGGAAATCATGTACACAAATGCTCACAGCCTGGGAAATAAGATCCCAGACCTGCAGGCAATAATGTCAGAGGCTAAACTGGACATAGTAGCAATTAGTGAGACGTGGTTTACCAGTAACCACACTTGGGAGACTTCAGTACCTGGATATGTATTGTTCAGAAGAGACCGAGGTGCAAAAAGGGGGGGAGGGGTGGCCCTGTATGTTAATGAAAATATCAAAGCTACAGAAATTCAGAATACACATAAGGAGCCAGAAGAACTGTGGGTCACCCTGGAAACAGGTAATGGGACAGCCATAAGAACTGGGGTTGTCTACAGGCCCCAGACCAGAGGAGGACATAGACACATTACTGTTAGAAGATATACAAAACATGACAGCTAAAGGGGAGGTTCTGATAATGGGAGACTTCAACATGCCAGATACAGATTGGTCAATACCAGCAGGAACATCTGCCAGAACTAGACTCATAGTGGATTCCTGCAGGAGGAGGGCCTCAAACAACTGGTACAGCAACCCACAAGAGACAGGGCTATCCTAGATCTAGTACTGACTAACAAAGAAGGGATCACAGATCTCCAGGTAGAAGGTCACCTGGGGCCAGTGACCATCACATGGTATGGTTCAATTTGGCTACTACATCTAAATCATCCCATTCCAAGGCAAAATATGGGACTTCAGAGGAGCTGACTTTGATAAGATGGCCAACAGAGTTAAGCTAGCCCTGGCAAAAAGAAACACAGGTGAGGAGGTACAGGCAAAGTGGGCAAGCATTAAGGATACAATACTTGAAGCAACATCCCATTGTGTTAGACAGAAAAGGAAGTGCAAAGAAGAAGGAAACCACTTTGGTTCTCAAATATAGTAGCAGAAAAGGTCAGAGCCAAAGGCTGGCCTTCAGAAAATATAAGGAACACAGCGGGATGAAGATAGGAGGCATACCAAACTGCCCCTAAGGGAAGCAGGTAAGGCAGTAAGGCAGGCAAAGTCCCAAACTGAGGAAACACTAGCACGAACAGTAAAGAAGGTGACAAGACTTTCTATAGATACATTAGTGAAAGGAGAAAGTCCAGAGGGTATTGCTAAGCTTAATGGAGAAAAGGGAGCATGTGAGGAGGAGGACCCTGTAAAGGCATCTATCCTAAATAGATACTTTTGCTCAGTATTTACTGAAGAGAAGGTAGGCAGGGCCACAGCTCAGCATCATGGACACAGGGGAGGAGGTGAGCACTACTCCCTTCACAAAAGAAAGGGTCCTACAAGAGCTTGCTAAGCTCAGGGTGGATAAGGCAATGGGACCTGATGGCATACATCCCAGGGTACTTATGAGCCAAAGGAGGAACTAGCAGAGCCATTAGCAGAACTGTTTAGTGAGTCTCTGAGCACAGGAGAGGTCCCAGAAGACTGGAGAAAGGCTCATGTGATCCCACTCCACAAGAGTGGTAGCAGGAGGAGGCAGGGAACTACAGACAGTCAGTCTTACCTCAGTAGTGGGCAAGATTATGGAGGCACTCCTTAAGGAAAGGATAGTGCAACACCTGGAATCCATAGGGCACAGGATCCAAGACAGCATGGGTTTACAAAAGAAGGTCCTGTCAAACTAATCTCATAGATTTCTTTGACTGGGTAACAGAGTGGTGGACCAAGGGGAGCAGTTGATGTCGCCTACCTTGACTTCAGCAAAGCTTTTGACACTGTTCATATAGAAGATTGATAAATAAGCTAGGTAGGCTCGGGTGGGTCAAGTTGGTCAACTGGGTGGCAAACTGGTTGACTGGCAGAAAACAGAGAGTGTGTGGTAAATGGTATACAGTCAGAAGAGATGCAAGTCACAAGTGGGGTACCTCAGGGATCAGTCCTGGGGCCAGTCCTATTCAACATCTTCATTAGTGACCTCGCAGATGGACTAGAGGGTAGAGCTTTGTCTGTTTGCAGATGACACCAAGATCTGCAACAGAGTAGATGATCCAGATGGGGTGGGCAGAATGAGAAGAGATCTGGATAAACTAGCAGAATGGTCAGAAGAGTGAGCAACTGGGATTTAATGCAAAGAAGTGCAAAATCATGCACATAGGGAAGAGAAACCCTGAAGCCACTTATAGGCTGGGAGGGAGTTGCTAGCAGTCACAAAGGAAGAAAGAGACTTGGGCATCATCATCACTGATGACCTAAAATCATCAAGCAGACCTCTAAAGCAGTAGGTAAGGCTAGGGGTGTTAGTGTATTAGTAGGGGTATCACAAGTCGTAAGAGGGAGGTAATAATTCCTCTGTACAAGACATTGGTTAGGCCCCATCTGAGTACTGCATGCAGTATTGGAGGCCACACCTTCACAAGGACATTAACAAATTGAGGCAGTCCAGAGAAGGGCAACAAAAATGGTGCAGGGACTGCATCAGAAGACATATAAGGACAGATTAACGAGCTCAATATGTATACCCTTGAGCAAAGGAGGGAGAGAGGTGATATGATCGAGACATTTAAACACCTTAAGGGCATAAACAAGGTGAAAGAGTCTAACATGTTTAAATATAAGAAAAATAGCAGGACAAGAGGACACAGCATGAGATTAGAGGGAGGTCGATTAAGGGGAATGTGAGGAAATTTTTTTCACAGAAAGGGTTGTAGATGCATGGAATGGCTTACCACAAGAAGTGAGTGGCTATGAATACAGTGCAGGGCTTCAAACAGGCATGGGATAGGCATAAGGGAGCAATACAAATGACTATGAATAGATAGGTCACTGACAGAGCAAAGGCCGATGGTACATTTATAAGGTAGAAAAAGAAATGGGCAGACTGGATGGGCCTTGCGGTCCTTATCTGCCGTCAACTTCTATGTTTCTATGTTTCTATAAATGGAGTACCCTTTTAAACTATAACATAACCAATATACAGTGGTGTAACTGCTGGCTTTTCTGCCACACATCTTTCAAGGATAATCACAGTTCACTTATACAAACCAGCATTTTACATTCATGGTACAGAACTCCTGTAATCTTGCACAAAATGGGCTTAATTAACAACAATGATTGTTGGTGCTGTAACTCCCTAATGGCAATTTGTTACACATCCTGTGGTACTGTCCTCCCATATACAATCTCTGGCATTGTAGTCATCTCTTTGCAATGAAAGTAATTGGTCTACCCTTTGTATTAGATCCAAAACACTACATACTTGGTATTTTCATTTTTCACTCATATAAAATATCTCATTCATGGAATAGGTGGTTATCCCTACTATTCCTTCAAGTTAAGTGCCTTATACTAATGCATTGGTGATCCAATATCATTCCCACCCTCCCGGATGTTCTCAAACAATTATCTCAATACATCACCCAAGACTGTATGTCACATTTAGCCTCTGACTGACTCACTCTATACAATAAATGCTGGCAGGACTACTTTACATATTTAAATGCATCTACACCTACTGTTACTTAATCTATGGGTTGTTATATAGTCACACTGGAATCTCGCTTCTGCTCTTTTCTGTCCTTTTTTCTTCTCCTTTCCTCCTTTCCTTTTGTCTCCTTTCCCTCTTCCCTTTCTTCCTTTATTCTCTTTACTTTCTTAGATATCTTCTCATTTTCCTATCCTTCCTTTATACAATTTTATATATATCTGTATAAAATTACAGTATAATATTGAATAATCAAGACTGCTCATATCTCTTATTTGAACCTACCTCTTCTACCCCTTGAATCATATAATGTATTACTCTCTCTCAATCATTCAGATTGTACTGCCACATATTGTTGTTTTCAACATTTATCTCCTCTTTTACTACTTTTGTACATTACGTCAGATAACATGATATTTCTTCTCTTCATTAAGAATTCATATAACTGTATATCAGAGGATACAGTGTCTCTGTATGTATAATTACAATAATAACAATAAAAAGATTAACTACAAAAAAAAAAAAAAGACTAAATGCATGGTCTTTTCTAACGAGCAAAGTGCTGAGGATCGTATTCTTCTTGTTGACTCAAATGGTTCCCAAACTGAACTTGTCCACTATTTTAAATACTTAGGGTTAATTTTGAGAACCATGTAATTAACATCAGGAAAGACCATCCAGCAGCGTCCAGGGGCTCTTTACCATGTTAAAACATGCCTCACAAAATAATCCAGGTTCCTGTTAGCTCTTAGTTTCTTGTTTAGCAAGCTGGATTATGGTTTATTATTTTATTCGCCTGCAGGTAAAAATATATTGGAACATCTCAGGGTAACTTACAACTCAATTCTTAGGTTTATGTTGCAGGTCTCATATCGTATTCATCACTGCCTCCTTTCTAAGTGGGACAGTTGTTTATCATTTGATCATAGGATTCAGTTTAAACAATGCATGTTCCTGTTCAAAATCATATTAGGCCATCTTCCTACTTCTGTTTCTAAATTGTTTCCAAGGTTTACTAATGGGTGTGGTACCCAATCCCAGAACAAATTTTTATTTCAGTTAAATCTTTTCCTTAGGGCTATTGGCCAGAGATCAGTATTGTAAAGCGTCCCCAGATCTTTTAATTCCCTTCCCTCCAATTTTCTTTATTTAAAAACAATCTGTAATTTCAAGCACAAACTTTCTATGCACCTTCGAAATTTACAGAAATGTATTTGTAAATAGAGTTTGTTTAAATCTTTATTGTATTACATGTATTTTATTGTTATTGTTAAATGTTATTTGTTGTTTATGTATTTTGCTTGTTTTTTGTAACCCAGCTTGTTGCCTGTGATAATGGACAGTTTGCTCATCAGGCTCACAAGGTTAAAAAAAAAAGAAGAAGAAAGACAGCGTCAGGTGAAGGCTGACAAACGGCAGCAACAGAGGGAGGCTGAAGCCAAAGAACAACAGTGCCAGTGGGAACATAAGCTGAAAAAGCTGCCGCTCCAACTGATAACAACCCCTGAGCAGGTAAGTGGTGGAGTTGGTTCAGAATCTCCAGGCTGAGGGTACAAGTTAAATTCAGAATTAATGGCAGAGTTTAAAGAGGGGGAGGATATGGATATGCTTTTAAATTCATTTGAAAAGGTCTGTATCCAGGCCAATCTGCCCAAAGAGACCTGGAGCTTTCACATGTCTCCACTACTTATTGACAAGGGGAGGAAAGCATTGGGACAGATGGACAATGTCTAAAGTAAAGATTTTGACAAGTTTAAAATATGATCTGAAACCTGATGCATACAGAGCAAAGTTCCAGAAACTCCGAAAGGGGCCAGAAATAAGCTTTGAGGAGGTAGCCACAAAACAGCATCAATTTTTAAGGTGTTGGTGGGAGGAGGTGAAAGCAGATTCTGTTGAAGCTATTGTAGGGGTGGTATTGCTTGAACAGTTTTATTGGATTTGCTCACCTGACTTAAAACTTTGGCTAGAGGACCAAGATCCTAAGACTGCCAAAGAGGCTGCAGAGCTGGCAGATCACTATGCTCGAAGCAGGGCTGCTCCCAAGGGGAATTCAGGGGTGAAAGGGAAAAGTGGGAACTTTGGACAACCAAAAACTACAGGGCCCCTGCAAAAAGAAGGGAATACCCAGGTGCCCAAAAGGGAGGTTGGGGACAAGATACATGATGAATGCTAGTATTGTCACCAGATAGGCCATCTGTCTAGGCAGTGTCCTAAGAAAGCCCATAAGGTAAAAGGGCCTGTGCAATCAGAGACAATAGCCCACTGTACAGCTGAGGCTCTCCTGACAATATGAGGGGACACATTCACCCAGTCATGGTGAATGGGGTATAAGCTAGGGGGCTAAGGGATACAGGAGCATCTCTTACCCTGGTGAAAGGGGATTTGGTGGGGGCCAAACAAATACTGCCAAATCAGTTTGTCTCTGTGAGGGATTACACAAGGGAAAGGAAAACTTACCCCTTAGCCAGTGTCACTCTGGATTGGGGAGATGCAGATGAATGGGGTAAGGAAGGTGGCTGTAGCTGAAAAACTTATTATGGATGTTATTATGGGGAATGATGTTCCACAGGGAGTGGTTTTTGCTGTAACCAGGAGCCAGAAGAATACAGGCTCCTGTGATCCTCAGGACCCCACAGAAATTCAGACAGGAGAGGTTGTGAGACAGACCAGCCAACCTGTAGCTCTTGTAAAAGAGGGTAATAACAGGGGGATGGAACTTCCTCTAGTGGCAGTTAACACAACTGCTACTGATGGTTGCTCTTAGGAGGGAGGGGTGACACATAGTCCAAGGGAGGGGGAAGGTTGTGATACGAGTCCCCTACTGCCACAGCTCTGGACCTCAGCCTGGGAACTGATGGGGGCATGCCCCATGCTCTGGGTAAGTTGGAGAACTTAGTAGCAGCACAACGGACAGACCCTAGCTTAGAGAAGCTGAGGGCCTGTGCAGAGTCTTCTGGGACACAGGGAGGTGACGGAAAACGTAGGGTGTATTGGAAAAATTGACTATTATAGACACGGGACATCACGACAGAGGGAGGGGTGATGGGCAGGCAGCTTATTGTTCCCCAGGAGTATCATAGAAACATAGAAACATAGAATTTGATGGCAGATAAGGACCGCTTGGCCCACCCAGTCTGCCCATTTCCCTACCTACTGGATAAGCTGCAGATCCTAGTTAACCAGCAGCCTACTTCTTCCTACCCCCACCCCCTAGAATGGCCTTATGACTGTCCCATGCATGCTTGAATTCCACCGCTGATTTTGACTCCACAACCTCCTCCGGAAGGCCGTTCCATGCATCCACAACCCTCTCTGTGAAAAAATACTTCCTTACATTACCTCTGAGCCTCCCCCGTCTTCAAATTGTGCCCTCTTGTTCTTGCACACCTCTTTTTTTGAAAGATGCTACCCTCTTGGACTTTGTTGATTCCCTTGAGGTACTTGAATGTTTCTATCATGTCCCCCCTCCCTCCTTTCCTCAAGGCTATACATATTATCGGAGGTTATTGCTCAAGGTAACTCATGATATTCGCATGTCCGGACATTTGGGCATTACTCACACTAGGCAGCACTTAGCCCATAATTTATATTGGCTAAATATTACCAAGCAGGTGAAGGAATACTGCAAATCCTGTCACCAGTGTCACGAAATAGGGAAGGCAGAAGCAAAGCTAAGGCTGCCCTGATTCCCTTACCACTTGTGGAGGAGCCATTCCAGAGGGTTGGAATGGATATTGTGGGTCCTTTGGATACCCCAAGTTCCTCTGGAAAAAGGAATATATTGACAGTTGTTGATTATAGTACCCGCTATCCTGAAGCCATCGTGCTGTCCTCCACTAAGGCGGACAAGGTGGCAGATGCTTTGCTGAGGATTTTCTCCCATGTTGAGTTTCCACAGAAGGTTATCTCTGATCAAGGGGGTAACTTTATGTCGGACCTAATAAAGTGTTTGTGGGAGAAGTGTGGTGTTGTAGAGAGGCGAACAACACCTTACCACCCACAAGCCATTGGTCTCATAGAAAGATTTAATAGGACCCTAAAAGCTATGCTTATTACATTTGCAGAACAGCATGGGCAGGACTCGGGGGGAAATACCTGCCCCACCTGCTGTTTTCCTACAGGGAAGTGCCACAAGAGTCAACCAGGTTTTCACCCTTCGAGCTCTTGTATGGATGCAGGGTGGGGGCCCCTAGATTTAATACGAGAGGACTGGTAAGGTAAGCATGCTACTTAGGGGACTCCCATAGTGGAGTATGTGTTAAAATTCAGGGAGACGTTGAAAAAGCTTGCGGGCGTGGCCCAGAGCAACCTGGCAGCTGCCCAGCAAAGACAAAAGACCTGGTACGATCGTGGAGCCAGAGCTCGGTCTTATGGGGCAGGACAGGAGGTAATGGTTCTGATCCCAGTCCAGATGGACAAGCTGCAAGCTGAGTGGGCAGGGCCATACAAGGTAGGATGACAGGTAAACAATGTTAATTACATCGTAGAGTTACCTGACCGAAAGCACACTCACAGAATGTATCATGCAAACATGATGAAGCCATATTTTAATAGGGCTGACATGGTACTTGTGGTTTGCAGTCCTGGAGAGGAGCCAGGTGGGGAAGACCCCCTTCTCGACTTGTTAGCCGAGAGCAAGCAGGCATCATCTATGGAGACCATCATGCTGTCACCCCAGTTGACACATGGACAGGCCTAAGAATTGAGGACCCTTTTGTGAGACTTTGCCCCTTTATTTATGGCAAAGCCAGGATGGACACCACTAGCAGTGCATTATGTACTGTAGACACGGGAGCCCAATCACCCATACAGAGGACAGCTTACCGTGTATCAGAGACAGTCCTCAAGGACATTACGAGGGAAGTCGGAAGATGCTGGATCTAGGGGTGATCCAGAAATGCCACAGCCCCTGGGCCTCACCTGCAGTCCTTGTACTCAAACCGGATGAGACTACATGGTTCTGCGTAGATTATCATGGGCTTAATGCCATCATGAAATCTGATGCCCACCCAATGCCATGCACAGACGAACTGCTTGACAAACTGGGAGGGGTGACATACTCAACTACAGTAGACCTGACAAAGGGGCACTGGCAGGTGGAACTGACTGACAGGGCTAGGGAAAGGTCAGCATTCATCACCCCTTTCAGCCTGTTGGATATGGAGGACTTTATAGTCACCTACCTGGATGATGTTGCTACTTCAGCAATACCTGGGAGAAACATCTTATACACCTGAAGAAGGTGTTGGGCCGAATACAGACTGCAGGTTTGATTATTAAGGCAGAAAAGTGTCAGGTGGCCATGGCAGAGGTTACTTATTAGGGACATATGGTGGGGCGAGGCCAACTTCGCCCAAACCAAACAAAGATAAAGGCTATTGTGTCATGGCCTACACCTGAAACCCAGAGACAAGTCAGGAGCTTTCTTAAGACAGCAGGGTATTACAGAAAATTCATTCTCAACTACAGCTCCCTGGCCACTCCTTTATCTGGGTTGCTGATGAAGCATAAGCCTAGGAAAGTAAAATGGGATGCAGACTGTGAGCAGGCCTTCATGCAGCTGAAAACCTCACTGTGCAGGGCCCCAGTTCTGCCTAGCCCAGACTACAACAGGCTATTTGTGGTACAGACAGATGCCTCAGATGTGGGAATAGGGGCAGTCCTCAGCCAAGTATTCAATCAGGGGAAAGAGCACCCCATTGTATACTTAAGCAAGAAGCTGCTTCCATGGGAACAAGCCTATTCAACCATGGAGAAGGAATGTCTCGCCTTAGTTTGGGCATTAAAAAAACTGGAACCATACCTTTATGGGAGTCATTTTAAGGTCCAGATGGATCACAGCCTGTTAATATGGTTGGACAAAATGGGGAAAACAAATGGGAAACTTCTGTGATGGAGTATTGCCTTGCAGGTTTATGACATGGAGATTTCACATAGGCCTGGATCCAAAAATAGGAATGCAGATGGCCTATCCTGCATACTGGATCTATAACAGAACTGAGAAGAACTGCCTCCAATAGGGGCATATTCCCCCAGGCTCTGTTTTAGGAGGGAGGACTTTCGCATTATAGGCCTGGATCCATTTCAGTGGGTTCACATTGTATATGCTGTAATGTACTTTAGAATTAAGACACTGTCCATTTAACAGGCATACCCTTCAAGCAACATTTGATGACATACATAATTATTATGTTAAAAAATAAATTGGTATTGAATACTACTAAAACTAAGGTTATTTTGTTTTGGCAAAAAAATAAAGATATATACATTAAAAAAGCCCTTGGAAATAATGGTGAAAGATGGTTCTAAGTTACAGTCAGTAAATTAATATAAGTACCTAGGGTTATGGATGGATTTAAATTGTAAGTGGTCCTTCCATATAGACAAATTGGTGAAGAGGTTGGGGCAACAATTGGGGATGCTGTATTAGATAAGAAATACTTTCTCAAGGAAAACTAGGTTGCATGTGATAAACACTATGTTAGTACCAGTCATTGATTATGCTAATGCAATTTATGGGGGGGGGGGGTGGCAAATAAGATGGACCTGAAAAAATTAGATAGTATACAGTATATAATAAAATGTCAAGGTATATCATGGGGGGCAAATAGATTTACACATCATTGTGAGTTGTATAGAGAAGTAGGGTGGGATCATTTGTACATCAGGAGAAATCAACATATAACTAAGATTATGTATAGGTTTATAGAAAATAAATTGCCAGAATATATCACCAAAGACCTAAAAGTTAAATGCTCAACTAAGGGCTTGAGACCAGCCCAGTATATAGAGCTTTAAGTGCCAAAGTGTAGGACAAAACATGCGTCTGTAACATTTTCCTGTGTGGGTCCAATAACCTGGAATAATCTACCTGTTAATCTAAGATCCTATGGTGTCAAATTGAGTTGGTCTATGATTAGACAGTGGTATCATAAACAAAGTGGTGAATTGCATGAATGTTGTATAGCATTAGAAAATGGATAGATTTTAATAGAAAGGTAATTAGTGGCTTATGGGATGTGATTCACTATGTGGAAATGTATTTAATATGTATATGTGTATTTATATTTTTGTAATTTTGTACTTTGTATGTTTTGTTATAATTTTCTCCCTAGACTGTAACCAGGCAATGCACTTTAGAAGGTGTCCCTTGAAAATGAGTGTACTTGTGTACTCAGTGAAATTGTTTACCTTGTTCATTTATAAATGAATAAAATCATTACTACTAGTACTACTAACAGGTAACTATAAAATAACTGTTATTTCTATAAAGTCTAGTGTGGGCCTGTTATGTCTCAAGATAAGGGAGACAGGTATATAGCTCAGGAAGGCATAACATATCCCACTGTGGCTTTCCATGACAGGGAAAGGTAATGTAGTGACCTAGGGGTCAGGGGCCAAGCCAAATGCATGGATCAGATGTCACTGGGGTTGACATGAAACCTGACATGGAACCACAGTGACACCTACAGGGAAAGGTAAACTGTTTCACCTTAATATCTGTATTGTCCTGGAATCATTAACCCCACCCCAGAGAAAAAAATAAGGTGGGTGTGTCCTAAAATCACCATCACGTATTCTATCAGACACACACTTCGAATGCAGAGCGGCTGAAAACCAGCTTACTTGGAAGGCAGATAGTCTGTCCAGCTGGCATGTACTTGAAGACCAGAAGTATATGTGTAGGCCTGGGAAAAGTCTCTTAAACCAGACCTGAGTGTGTGGAACATTTAACTTGTCCCATACTGAATAGGAAATTATGATTTTTAAGTCAGAATTTTGGAAGCCAAGACTTTGCACCAAGGAAGCACCTGGAAGACTTATTTTTTTAAAAAGAACATTTCAGAGACTTGACTTGGAATACACACTTGCTACACAACTGTTGCTTAAGGACTCTTCTCTACAACAGGGGTGGAGGAATAGCCAGTGCAGCCGGTGCAGTGGCACAGGGGCCCGACACATGTAGGGGACCAATGATTGATTTCAGTCGGATTGATCACATCGACATCATGAAAACAACCATTAAATCCTGGCTTCAGTCTGAGTCAACAGACCGCACCAACTACATCCTTTCTCTGTCATTTTACTTCTAATGGGTTACGCTGTGATCATCATCTGGCTGAGGTGGCCTGTAGTGAAGCACCTAGCACTGTACTCAAGAGTTGGTGGCTGGCAAAATGCCATCCACAGATAGCCTGCCGTGCCGTCAGATGATTGTCAAAGGCTGATCTGAAAGGAATCGGTGGCATAGATCAGAAAGAAAATACTGACAGACAGTGGGGGCAAGGACCCTGCACTGAAGGCTTCCCCTACCCTCCGGCTTCAAGAAACTCAGCCAAATTGAGAAAACCTTAATCCCTGTGCATAAAATGTACAATAAAAAAAAAGCCTCAATTCAAAACAGTCCAGAATCTAACACCCCCCGCCCCAAGCAGCACACTCACCACATGAAGCAGGCAGCCCAAACAACAGTACCACCAGTATACGTCCGATCATCACACAGAAGAGCCGGCTGCACGTCAGAAGCAGCAAGCAACAAAACAACATTGATGCAGCATGCATCGCTCCCACCATGGTCGGTACCGTCGGTTCAAAGTTTTTCTTTTGCTGCTGCTTGAGTCTACAAGGACATTTGAAATCTTGTCTGAACTCTAACATCAAAACAAGGTATAGTTAAGGATACAATATCTAGTGTTTTCTGTAAACCATCCAGTTTTACTTTTTTTATTGTCTGCATTTCAAAGTTCTTCTAAACTGTACAATTTTCTGTATTGCTTTTTATTTTAAGTAAACTTTTATGATTTTCTTATAAACTCTGCCTGGGGTCTGGTTGTGTGATTTAACATTTTAACAGAAGTATTTTGAAAAGACTGTGTGCCTTGACAAGATAGAACCACTCGGCTATCGTATAAAACTACCTAGGCAAGACATAGCCAGTGGCCGTGGTGGGATTCAAATACTGAAAGTAGTGCAGAGTCAAGGGAACTCAAAACTACAGAATACACCCTCCCACTGGGAAAAGGAAGGCTGGTAAGTCTTCCGGAAACCCTTACTCCTGCTCACGAGTTCTTAAAAAAAAAATCTTTGTACAGCGCCTTGAAATTGGAAAGGCGCTTTAGAAATAAAATGTATTATTATTATTAAAAAGGGGGATTCTCTCTGCAAAGAGGAGGTCCTGCTGGGCTGCCTGAGGTTTGGGGGCCAGGGGCGCATGACAGTTGGTACACAATAGGTACACAACAGGTACAGAGTAGGCACACAACAGGTGCAGAGTTGGTACACATCTGGTACACAGTAGGTATGCAATAGGCACACAGCAGGTATACAGTTGGTACACAGAAAATAGGTACACAGCAGGTATGTAGAATATAGCAGGTACACAGTAGGTAAACTGTAGCTACACAATAGTTATGCCTTACACAGTTGATACACAGCAAGTACACATTAAGTACCTATTATTTATACAGTAGGTACACAGTAGGTATGCCACATACAGTTGGTACACATCAGGTACACATTAAGTACCTATTATTTATACAGTAGGTATGCCGTATACAGTTGGTACACAGCAGGTACACATTAAGTACGTATTTATACAGTAGGTACACAGTAAGTACAGTAAAACTTGGTTAATCCGTGTCCTGTTAATCTGTATTTCTCACTATCCAAATGCTTACAGTGTATGTCCTGTCACAGAATACCATGTTTAATTGCCTCCTTAATCCAGAATTCTGATTCCAGAATCTGTAAATGCTGTTAACATTCAGAGCTAATCCCTTGCATTCATTTTACCTCATTAGTTCAGACAAGATACTAACTGCCCTCTGCACAAACATACAACAAATGTTGATGCACCATCAATTTTATTTTTTTATTGTACTTTTCTTTTTCTCCTCCTGCAGCCTGACCTGTGATCATCCAGCCACCACCTTCTTCCCAGAGCAGCCCACAGGCTCACCACACATACCGGCTGGCGATGCTGCCGTACCCATGAAGGGGACCCCTTTATTCCCCTGCGCTGAGAATCAACACAGTAGTATGATCTCACATAGCAGGCCCCACTGGTGAGGAAGTTGCATCCATCAAGCTGCTCAGTCAATTGCTGCCTTTTCTCCTATTTATTGTACCCCTATGAAGCGCAGGCATGCAATGATGTCCAAGGCACAATGTGCCGATGTCTGCCATAACTCGGCCCCCAAGTGCACCACCCCTTGCAGTGCCATGATCTCCATCAGGGGGCCGCTGTAGAGTGATGGGAGCCCAAATCCCACCCCAGGGAAAGGAGAGCAGTCCTCCAGATGCTTAATCCTTTCCCTCCCCTGCCAACTCCCAGTGGCTTGAGCCTGTTCCCGAACTCGGGTAGCCCGGTGTGACGTGAGGTGTATCATCCAGCGCCTCAACCCTCAGTGCCACTGGGCTGACACAGCATCAATTTTAACAGTGCAGAACAATGGCAGCAGTAGCAGTGGAACAGAAACGTGGGCAGAGTGAAATTTCCATTTCAGATAAGCATGAGCTAAGTCTGTGGAAGCAGGCAAATTCTTCCCCTACTTGCCACGATCTGGTAGTTTCTACAGCACAGGCACTCATTCTCTAGCCAGGATCCAATACCTGTAGTGATACCTGGAGGCAAGGGAGAAGTGGCTTGCAGCTTCTACTGGTTTGACCTCACTGATCCTTGTTCATCTTGACCAGAACAGTGATATGGAGACAGCACTGAGCATACAGGTCACAGAAATGAACAGCAAAGGAATGGCTGTGTCAGACACCAAGGTCGTTGAAAAGGCTAAATATTTCGTTGGGCAAATGAGTGTCTGAATTTGGATATTCCTGGAGGTGGATCTAGGGCTTTAAATGGTGGCATGGATTAAGAAGTAAGGTGTATCATGGTGAAGGACTGAGTGCTGACCAGACTGCTGTGGTGCCTGGTCAGCTCTAAGAGACGTGCTGGCAGGTTTCTGTCCAAAGAACACTTACAACTTAGACAAAACCAGTTTGTTCTACCAGTTGGATCCTACTGCAACATTGTCCTGAGCCCCGTTTTCTGGAACAAAAAAGTTAAAAGACCACCTGAATGTTGCCTTTTGCTGTAATGCGGATGGCAGTCATAAAGTCAAGACATTTGTTAATTGGCAAAGCCAGAAAGCCAAACTGTTTGCCGTTGATTTCGATCCAGAACTATATGTTCATCATTGAACAAACACCAAAGTGTGAATGGCCAGGAGTGAGTTCAAAGACTGGGTGCTTGATTTTAACCACAGCATGAGACTGCAGCACAGACACATAATCTTGATGGTAGACAATGCCCCCAGCCATGTTGTACCCCCTAACTTGTCACACGTTAAAGTCCCTTTCCTCCCACCGAAGACTACCTCCCATATCCAGCCTATGGATGCTGGCATCATTAAGACCTTTAAATGTTTTTACAAGAAGGAGCTGTACCATCACTGTATAGCATGTCTGAAGGATGGTAAAGATCTTAAAGTTAATGTACGGCAAGCTCGCCTTTTCATCCACTCCCTTTTGCACTCCGTGATAGACAGCACAATTCAAAACTGCTGGTGGCAAGTACAAATCTTACCACATGCTGAGTTCAACACCCCTATACCCAAAAGTCAAACTGCAGAGCCCACCGTGCCAACTTCAAAAATGATGGAAACCGCAGGTTCTCGTTCGACTACCAGCCACTGACTTGGATGACCTCACTGCACAGCAGTTCACTGCAGCCTTGGATGAACTAGAGACATCACTACCATTGAGTGATGCCGATGTTCTGGACATCATCTGTTCAAAGGAAAATCCTGAAGATGATGTCGACAAGGCCTTGCAGGACTCACAGATGTCAGATCCACCATCATCACCTGTATCAGCATCTGAGGCTTTCCAGAGCCTGAATACACAAATCTTTTTTTTTTTTTAAACTTTCTGTTTTTCCCCTCCGGCCTCCAAGCACCGCATTTTTTGGAGGTGCCTATGGTGTCTGCCCCACTTCCTTCACCACCCGGGAGCTCTGCTGGAACCCAATGTAGCCGTGGCCCCCCCCAGGCAGGGACAAGGTGGGGCCCATACATCCCAAATTTCTTGTCTGTGTAGGGTCCAGCTCCAGGACAGGCAGGCATGAGCTTGTGGGGTCTGCACCAGGTGCTCTGTGTAGCCGGTGCCTGGAGAGACATTTTTTCCAGTTTTCTCATGAGCATGCTGTGCACCCCAACATCAAGGTGTCATCACTGACATCTGCCATGCTTGTTCCCCCCCAGCAACATAGCTGAATGCTTGCCATCCCTCAGGCCTCCACCTGGGGTCAGCCAAGTACCGAGCCACAACACCCCTCCCTTCCCGGAGAAGGCGAGCGGTCCCTGGGATGCTCAGCCTCCTCACCCTGGCCGTCACTCCAACTCCCTGGGCTCGTTCCTGAACCCGGGTCATTGGCATTGCAAGCAGTAGTGCTACCACTGCACCAGCAGGCTGGCTAATACACTTCTCTTTTACCTGGAACTACACTCACCACTGAAAAAGGAAAGCATATTGATACTATGCTGGACTGTAAAAAAACTCATTATGGCACAATCAATCAGATCACCGAAACAAAAGAACATCACTGAATAGTTTTCTAAAGAATCATTAAAAAAAACAAAAAACACAAAACAATTCTGCTTAATGTTTAATGTATTGTCTGTCTTGTGTTGGCATGTGTTCTCATCTATGTTTTTATTGAAATAGCGAGTTGTTGAATAAAGGCAAAATTAAATGCATTACATGAATCGTGTCTTGTTATTCCAATGACTTTTAATCCGACAGCATTTGGTCAATTATGAGCACGTCTGGATTAACCAGGTCTGACTGTACACAGTAGTTACACAACAGGTACACAGCAGGTTCACAGTAGATCCATAGTAGGCATGCAGCAGACACAGAGTAGGCACACAACAGATGCAAAGTAGGTACTCAGTAGGTACACAGCAGGTACACAGTAGGTATGCAGTGTACAGCAGATACACAGTAGGTATGCAATAGGTATACAGTTGGTACACATAAAATACACAGTAGGTACACAGCAGGTATATAGTATACAGTAGCTACACTGTAGGTACACAGCAGGTATCAAGTAAACAGCAGGTTATCTCATTGAAAACAGTGGGCAGCTTTAAGAGAGGCTGGGATAGGCATGGGGGAAGGTAAGGATCATGGGTAGGGAGGATGGGAGGCATGGGGAGGGAGGGCAGGGACATTAGCTCAAGCTGTGGACCCTGCAATATGAACAGACTTGATAAACCAAATGGCTTTCTTCTGCTGGCTTCTTCGTATGTTCATATGTACACAGTAGGTACACTGTAAATACATGGTAGGTATGCAGTATGCAGTAGGTACATAGCAGGTACTTAGGAGATACACAGCAGGTACACAGTATATAACAGATACATAGTAAGTATGCAGGAGATATGCAGTATGCTGGAGGTACACTGTATGTAGACAGCAGATACACAGTTGGTACACAGCAGATACACAGCAGGTATGCAGTACACAACAGATACACAGTAAGTGTGCAGGAGATATGCAGCATGCTGGAGGTACACTGTAGGTAGACAGATACACAGTTGGTACACAGCAGATACACAGCAGGTATGCAGTATACAACAGATACACAGTAAGTATGCAGGAAATATGCAGCATGCTGGAGGTACACTGTAGGTAGACAGCAGATACACAGTTAGTAGACAGTGTGATGTAGACAGCCAGTTCTGAGTGCTGTATCAATTTTTTTATTACATATAAAAAAATGTAATGGGAAGGTCAGTTTGAGGAAACTACAGTCTTGCTGAACTGACACATAAAACCCCCGAGGGATAAGTTCAAAGGACAGGAGGTATTTTAAACTACAGAGATCTGAGGTTCAATTGGCATGTTAAATTTGCGTTGATCCCAGGAAATGAAATTAGCCATTCAGGGCATCCCCAAGGAAATCCTTTGATTTTGCTTTAGGTGTCATAGGGAAAGAGCATGCATGTGTTTTTGGTATCAGCCCTGGAAACCAGCTTATTTCATCAAAGAGGTTGATGTCTGGGCAAAGCAGAACCCAGACGAATCTGGAAGGTCCAATATCCATTCTTGGGAAACCCTTGAATTACATCAAAGAGACCTTTGATGTGTAGATACCAAGGCTCAGATGGGATTAAAGAGTCAAATACACTTTTGCTTTGAATATAGTGACTTATATCAAAGAAACTTTTGATATGTATGTGTAGCAGAGCACAACCCGGTTTTGTCTGGTTAACCTGAGGAGAGGAAAGTCAATGAGGTCACCTATTATGTTTTTTTTTAATACTTTATTTAGGCATCCTGTGTTATAATATATATAGATTTGTTACACCAAGGTGGAGTTTGGTGACCTCAGAGAAGGCCGGCTCAGGACTGGTTTTAAAACATACTGAGAAAACCTTGAGAGTCACACTTTTCATATTATCTGACTGAGGAAGAAACATCACAGCACTGAAAGAGAGTAAGATTAGACCAGTCTGAATGTATGTATTGTAGAAACTTTCACTTTAAACCTGTTTGTTTTTAAGGCTGTATGTGTTGGGATATTTTGTTCTGTAATATTTTCTGTTTTCCTATTTTAAAATAAAGATATATATTTTAAAACGGAAACTGCCTGGAGTGCCTTGACATTTCTTTTTATTTAAGTGGAGCTTTTAAAGGTTACAGTTAACACTGTGTATGGGCTTACTGATATACCAAACTGGGAAACGGTTAGAGTTCTCTGAGGGTCTTGCATAGAGTTCTAAGGGTTCATTTTGTAGACCTGGTTAGTACCCGCAGGCAAAGATATCTGGCCCCCCAAAGACAGAATTATCTGAACCTGAAAACTGGGTATGCTAACAAGAGGTTATCAGTTTAAATCCCTCCAGAACTTGAGACTAAGGTGACCCAAACCCACAAAAACAAACAAGAGGGTTACCTTGTTCTGTTCACTGTCCACAAATCATACACTCAGAGGTTGGTACTTTGGGAGTAGAGGGCTGACCGGTTCAGCGAATTTGTGACAGATTGGTTGGCAGCGGTGGCATAAAAAGTTTGGTGGTATAAGCTTCATTGTACAGTGGGTCAGTTTGAGACCGTTGAGCTCACTTGGAAAAAAGAAAGGCAGTGTTTTATATTTAAAGGAACCAGAACTATATCCCTTGGCTTACAGTCAACTTCCTACCGATTTTATTTTTTTTTTCTAAAGTGCCAGTCAGATTAGCGTAGTCAGGGAAGAACATGGCTTCTGACTATAGCAGGCACACTTGAGATCACTTGCAACAGTTCTGTGAGGACAGAGGAGTTCTGTTCGAGGTGACAGCCAGAAAGCAGAACCTCATAGAGGCCCTGATGATAGCAGATACCCAGAGCAGAGAATCACAGACCGTGACTGAAAGGGACCAGACCTCGAGTGTGGCAGGACTAGAGGCCAGTGAGAGGTCCCGAGCCGATGAGGCGGACAGCAGGGCCACTGTCAGTGAAGGGCCACAGCAGCAGGGGAAGGTCACCAGTATCCTGAATCCAGAGGTACTCAAGCTGCAAATTAAGTTGTGCAGGATGGAACTGGAGGCAGAGCGAGAACAGAGGGAGGTGGACCATGAGGCAGAGCGACAACAGAGGGAGGCAGACCGTGAGGAGCGTGAGCGCCAGCGAGCTGCAGAGGAGAAGAGGGAGCAAGAGAGATGAGAAGCAGAGCAAGAACAGTGAGCTGCAGAGGAAAAGAAAGAGGAGAGCCAGTGGCAACACGAACTGGTGAAGCTATGACTCCAACCAGCTGCACCAGGGCAGGTAAGTGGCTTGGGTTTAACTGGGACTGCAGGACTGGGTTACAAATTGAACTCCAAATTAATAGCTTAATTTAAGGAAGAGGAGGACGTGAATGTCTTTTTAAATTCTTTTGAAAAAGTTTGTATTCAGGCTAAATTTCTAGAGAGTCCTGGAGCTTCCAGCTATCCCCGCTACTTACCGGGAAAGCTCAGGATACATTGGATCAAATGAACAATGAGGACAGTGACGATTACAGCAAGTTAAAAGCTGCACTGTTAAAAAAGTTTGAATTAACTGCTGAAACATATATAGCTAAATTCCGTAAGCTCAGGAGAAGCCCTGATATGAGCTATGAAGAGTTAGCCACAAAACAACATCAGTTTTTAAAACGTTGGTGGGAAGGAATTGAGGCAAACACTTGATAAAATTGAAAATGTGATTTTATTAGAACAGTTTTATTGGGCATGCCCAGCAGAGCTCAAAACCTGGCTAGTGGACCGAGATCCAAAAACAGTGCAAGAGGCTGCTGAACTCTCGGACTGCTATGCCAAGAGCAGACCTGCTCTGAGAGCGAATGGGGTGGGCGTGGCAGCACAGAAAGGGAAAAGCGTGCCTTCAGGGCAGCTAAAACCCTCACTGCCTCCACCGAAACCAGTTAGCCCCAGGTTTCAATGAAAGATTATCTGAAGTAAGAATGCCTGTTGGCTGTGTAAGGAAACTGGGCATATTGCCAGACAGTGCCCCAAAAAGGCAAGCCATAATACACAACAGGGTGCTAGAAAAGAAGTGGGTTGTTTGTGTGTCCCTGAGAGCATGCCAGTGAACATCAAGGGAACACATGCACCCAGTCATAGTAAATGGTGTACAGATGCAAGGGTTAAGTGACACAGGAGCATCCCTGACACTGGTAAAGGGGGATCTGGTACAGCCTGGTCAGCTTATACCCAATAAATACGTAACTGTGCAAGGGTTTACTGGTGAAGAGAAAACATTGCCACTCGCTAGTGTTCTCCTGGACTGGGGCGAAACAGGGGGAACTGTGCAACAGGTGGCTGTAGCCAACACATTAGCAGTGGATGTGATCCTGGGTAACAATCTCCAACAGGGGGTGGTATGTGCAGTTATCTGTAGCCAAGTGGCAAGGGAAAATAGTAGTTCTCTGAACCCCACCGAAACCAGTGTGGAAACCACTGAGAGGCTGGTTCCCCAGCCTGTGTCTCCAGATAGGGAGACTGATAAAAAGGGGGTAGAAATTTCCTGGTAGCAAGTAACCACACAGCTACAGAGAGTTACTCTGAAGAGGGAGGGAGGGAGGGGTGACCTCTTGTCAGAGGTTGGGATTGACTGTGATCCTGACGGCCCTGACGCTAGTGCTAGGGACCCTAGTTTAGAGACTGAAGGGGACCTGTCCCATGCCTTGGGAAGGTGTGAGGGGTTTGCAGCTGCTCAGAGAAGTGACCCTAGTTTAGAGAAGCTGACGGCTTGGGCAGACTCGGATGGTGCACAGGGAGGTGACGGCAGGCATAAGGTTTATTGGGAAAATGGACTTATGTATACACAGGCAGTACAGAGGGAGGGATGCTAGGCAGACAGCTTGTCGTTCCCCAGGGGTATCGTGAGCAGTTGCTCAAGGTTGCCCATGATATTCCCTTGTCTGGTCATCTGGGAATTGGTGCACAACACAGCGGTTGGCCCAGCATTTCTACCGGCCTAACTTCACCCAGCAGGTAAAGGAGTATTGTAGGTCTTGTCACTGGTGCCAAGAAATAGAGAAGGCGGGCGAGAAAACCCAAGCCGTCCTGATTCCATTGCCCATAGTGGAGGAGCCATTCCAGAGGGTGGGAATGGACATTGTGGGGCCTTTAAATACCCCCAACTCCTCAGGGAAGAGATTCATCCTGACTGTGGTGGATTATGCCAGCCGGTACCCAGAGGCAGTCGCCCTATCCTCTCTGAGGACAGACAAAGTGGCAGATGCCTTACTTGGGATTTTATCCCGTGTTGGGTTTCCGCAGGATGTAATCACCGATCAAGGGGATTCCTTCATGTCAGACCTGATGAAATGTTTATGGGAGAAGTGTGGGGTGGTGCACAGATGCACAACACCGTATCACCCACAAGCCAATGGACTTGTGGAACGATTCAATGGTACCCTAAAGTCAATGCTCCAGGCGTTTGCTGAACAGCATGGGGGGGACTGGGAGAAATACCTTCTTCACATGTTGTTTGCATACAGGGAGGTGCCTCAAGAGTTGACAGGATTTTCCCCCTTGAACTCTTGTATAGACACCGGGTATATGGGCCCCTAGACTTGATCTGGGAGGACTGGGAAGGCAAGCACGCCACCCAGGGAACTCCCATTGTGGATTATGTCCTTAGGTTTAGGGAAAGGCTGAAGGAGCTTATGGGGACAGCCCAGAGCAACCTGGAAGCTGCCTAACAAAAACAAAAAGTATGGTACGACCAGAGAGCCAGAGCTCACTCGTTCATGGTGGGTCAGGAAGTCTTGGTCCTTATTCCGGTCCAGAAAGACAAGCTGCAAGCTGAGTGGGCAGGACCGTACAAAGTGGTTAGGAAGGTAAGTGATGTGAACTACATTGTGGAGTTACCTGACTGTAGACAGACAGAAAGATGTACCATGTCAACATGATGAAGCCATATGCAAATAGGGCTAACATGGTGTTCACAGTGTGAAGTCATGGGGAGGGGATGGATGAAGGAGACCCCCTTCTGGACTTGCTGGAGGAGAGTAAGTGGGAGTCCTTTGTGGAGGCAGTAAAATTGTCTCCCCAGCTGACCCCAGGCCAGATCCAGAAAGTGAGGGGGGTTTTAGCAGACTTTGCCCCTTTGTTTAGCGCCAAGCCTGGACTAACCCCCTTAGCAACACACGATGTGGAGACAGGGACACAGAAGCCCATATGGCGGACAGCATATTGGGTGTCAGAGGCTGTCCAAAAGGACATTAAGAGGGAAGTGGAGGAGATGCTGGATTTAGGGGTAATCCAGAGATCCCACAGTCCCTGTGCCTCCCCCTTAGTCCTTGTACCCAAGCCAGATGGCTCAGCTCATTTCTGTGTAGACTATCATGGACTGAATGCAGTCACGAAGTCAGACACCCACCCAATGCCCTGGAGGGACAAACTCCTGGACAAGTTGGGGGGGGCGATCTACCTTACGACCATTGACCTGACAAAGGGGTATTGGCAGGTAGAGTTGATGGACAGAGCTAGGGAGAGGTTGGCCTTCATCACTCCGATAGGCTTATTTGAGTTCAAAGTAATGCTTTTTGCAATTAAGAACACCCCAGCCACTTTCCAAAGGTTGGTGAACCAGGTGTTAAATGGTGCTGAGGAGTACTCCATGGCGTACCAGGATGACATTACCATCTTCAGTACTAGCTGGAAGGAACACCTGTCACACCTTAGGGAAGTGCTGGGCAGAATACAGAGGGCTGGGCTCACTGTCAAAGCCGAGAAGTGCCAGGTGGCCATGGGAGAAGTGGCATACCTTGGGCATGTGGTAGGCCAGGGACAGCTCTGTCCTAACCAAATCAAGATAGAGATAATACAGGCATGGCCCAGACCAGAAATTCAGAAACAGGTCAGGAGTTTTCTCGGGACAGCCGGGTACTATAGAAAGTTTGTACCCAATTACAGTGCCCTGGCTGCTCCCCTATCTGACCTGGTAAAGAAAAGGATGCCAAAGAAAATTACCTGGGGACCAGCCTGTGAAGAAGCCTTTACCAGACTGAAGGAGGCACTGTGCAGTGCTGCTGTTTTGTATGGGCAGCCTTTTGTGGTGCAGACTGACCACAACCCCCTGGTTTGGTTGACGCAGATGGGGAAAAACAATGGCAGACTGCTCAGATAGAGTCTTGCTTTACAAGGGTATGATCTGAAAATTGTACATAGGGCCAGAGCCAAGAATCAGAACTCAGATGGTCTGTCTAGGGTCTATGAGGAGTGAACTGATTTGGGAAGCTCATCCAATGTAAGGGATAGAGCCCCCAAATTCAGTCTAGGTGGGGAGGAAGTGTGATGTAGACAGCCAGTTCTGAGTGCTGTATCATTTTTTTTATTACATATAAAAAAAAATGTAATGGGAAGGTCAGTTTGAGGAAACTACAGTCTTGCTGAACTGACACAACAAAACCCCCGAGGGATAAGTTCAAAGCACAGGAGGTATTTTAAACTACAGAGATCTGAGGTTCAATTAGCATGTTAAATTTGCTTTGATCCCAGGAAATGAAATTAGCCATTTATGGCATCCCCAGGGAAATCCTTTGATTTTGCTCTAGGTGTCATAGGGAAAGAGCATGCATGTGTTTTTGGTATCAGCCCAGGAAACCAGCTTATTTCATCAAAGAGGTTGATGTCTGGGCAAAGCAGGACCCAGATGAATTTGGAAGGTCCAATATCCATTCTCGGGAAACCCTTGAATTACATCAGAGAGACCTTTGATGTGTAGATACCAAGGCCTAGATGGGATTAAAGAGTCAAATACACTTTTGCTTTGAATACAGTGACTTGTATCAAAGAAACTTTTGATATGTATGTGTAGCAGAGCACAAACCGGTTTTGTCTGGTTAACCTGAGGAGAGGAGAGGAAAGTCAGTGAGGTCACCTATTTTGTTTTTTTAAATATTTTATTTAGACATCCTGTGTTATAATAAATAAAGATTTGTTACACCAAGGCGGAGTTTGGTGACCTCAGAGAAGGCCAGCTCAGGACTGGTTTTAAAACATACTGAGAAAACCTTGAGAGTCACATTTTTCATATTATCTGAGGAAGAAACATCACAGCACTGAAGGAGAGTAAGATTAGACCAGTCTGAATGTATGTATTGTAGAAACTTGCACTTTAAACCTGTTTGTTTTTAAGGCTGTATGCGTTGGGATATTTGTTCTGTAATATTTTCTGTTTTCCTATTTTAAAGTAAAGAGATATATTTTAAAACAGAAACTGCCTGGAGTGCCTTGACATTTCTTTTTATTTAAGTGGAGCTTTTAAAGGTTACAGTTAACACTGTGTAAGGGCTTACTGATATACCAAACTGGGAAACGGATAGAGTTCTCTGAGGGTCTTGCATAGAGTTCTAAGGGTTCATTTTGTAGACCTGGTTAGAGCCCGTAGGCAAAGATATCTGGCCACCCGAACGCAGAATTATCTGAGCCTGAAAATTGGGTACGCTAACAAGAGGTTATCAGTTTGAATCCCTCCAGAACTTGAGACTAAGGTGACTTCAACCCACAAAACAGACAAGAGGGTTACCTTGTTCTGTTCACTGTCCACAAATCATACACTCAGAGGTTGGCACTTTGGGAGTAGAGGGCTGATCGGCTGAGCGAGTTTGTGACACACAGCAGATACACAGCAGGTATGCAGTATACAACAGATACACAGTAAGTATGCAGGAGATATGCAGCATGCTGAGGTACACTGTAGGTAGACAGCAGATACACAGTTGGTACACAGCAGATACACATAGGTATGCAGAACATAGCAGGTAAGCAGTGGATACACAACAGGTACATAGTACACACAGTAGCTACTTAGCAAGTACAAAATCAGTACACAGCATGTATGCAGTAGGTACATAGTAGCCTAATTCAAATTCAGTTCAAATTCAGATTCAATTTTATTTTTATACTGGAAGGTATGTGAGCAAAAAGGCCCGTTTTCACAAACGTCCAGTGGTACAAAAATTCGATAATACAGAGAAAAAGGTAAAAACAAAATTTGCAAAATGTTACAGTATTTACAATAGGAACAGTGTATATGACAGGAGCATCTAGAATAGAAAAAAAATACAGAGTACACAACAAAAGAGCCAATATACAGATGTTTATAAACTCTAAGGTAACTTAAGGGTTGGTGGACACTCAGGGGGTTACTTACAAGGGCAGGCACAGGTGGTGGATTGGACTGGATTATGGCCAATGTACTAGCTCTTTAAAAAAAGGTAAATCCCTGTGACATTGTGCCCCTGTACTGCACAGGAGTCTGATAAAAAAACTGAGCAGCCTAGGGGTGGGATCCAAAGTGGCGAATTGGGTTAGAAGCTGGTTAATGGATAGGAGACCGAGGGTGGTGTTTAACAACACTCATTCTAATGATGAAAGAGTGACCAGTGGGGTGCTGAAGGGCTCAGTACCTGGATCAGTCCTCTTCAATGTCTTCACAAGTGACATTGCAGAAAAGCTGGAAGGGAAGGTACTGTATGCCTTTCTGCAGATGATACCAAATTCTGCAATCGGGTGGACTTTCAGGAGGAGGTGGAGAGAATATGCAGGGATCCAGGGAAGTGCAAGGAGTGGTCAAGAGCACAGTTGTTGGGGTCAATACCAAAAAGTGCAAAATTATGCACCTAGGGCATAGGAACCCAGGAGCTGAGTATAGTTTGGGGGGAATGTACTGACAGTCACTAAATAGAAAAGGACCTTGGGGTTTTCATATCTGAGGACCCAAAGTGGCAGGGCAGTGTGACAAGGCAGTGGTATCTCCATCAGAAGAAGGGCGGTGGTGTTGCCACTGTATCGCACGCTGGTCAGACCCCATTTTCACCTGGCAGGTACACAGTACTGTAGGTATGCAGCAGATGTGCAATAGGCGGAAGGTTTAAAGTGGGTATACCTTGAAGTACACAGCAGGTATACAGTAGGTATGCAGCAAATAATACAGATGGGCGCGGGTATGGAAGTAGGTACATGTTGGGTACACAGCGGATATACAGTAGGTATACAGCAGGTACAGAGCAGGTATACAGTAGATATGCAGTAGGCAGCAGGTACAAAGTAGGTAGATGTTGAGTACACAGCAGATATACAGTAGGTATACAGCAGGCACACAGCAGGTATACAGTAGATATGCAGTAGGCAGCAGGTACGAAGTAGGTACATGATGAGTACACAGCAGATATACAGTAGGTATACAGCAGGTACACAGCAGGTATACAGCAGATATGCAGTAGGCAGCAGGTACAAAGTAGGTACATGGTGAGTACACAGCCGATATACAGTAGGTATACAGCAGGTACACAGCAGGTATACAGAAGGTAAGCAGTAGATATGCAGTATGCTGCAGGTGCACAGTATGTACCGTACTTGGTGAGTGCACAGTAAGTATGCAGGAGATATGCAGTAGGCCACCAGTATGAAGTAGGTACATGATGAGTACACAGCAGGTATACAATAGGTATACAGCAGGTACATAGTAAGTATACAGTAGGTATGCAGTAGATATGCAGTAGGCCACAGGTACGAAGTAGGTACATGGTGAGTACACAGCAGATATACAGTGGATATACAGCAGGAACACAGCAGGTATATAGTAAGTATGCAGTAGATATGCAGGGGCCCACCGCATGGAAACAGGTACATGGTGGGCCAACAGCAGATATACAGGTGGCATGCGTGCAGGTCGCAGGTATGAAGTGCAGGTATGGTACAGAGTACACAGCATGCGGGGCCACAGCAGGTATGTAGCAGATACTTAAGTAGTCAGCAGGCACAAAGTAGGCACATGGTGTGTACAGTCTATGACATAATAGTAGGTATACTGCAAGTATACAGTAGGTATGTAGTGATACAGCAGTGTGCAGGTACAAAGTGAGGTACATGGTGAGGTTTCAACAGCCGATATACAGTAGGTATACAGCAGGTACAGAGCAGGTATACAGTAGATATGTAGATATGCAGTAGGCAGCAGGTACGAAGTAGGCACATGGTGAGTACCCAGCAGATATACAGTAGGTATACAGCAAGTATACAGTAGGTATGTAGTTGATATGCAGTAGGCAGCAGGTATGAAGTAGGTACAAGGTGAGCACACAGCAGATATACAGTAGGTATACAGCAGGTACAGAGCAGGTATACAGTAGATATGTAGTAGGTAGGCAGCAGGTACCAAGTAGGTACATAGTGAGTACACAGCAGATATACAGTAGGTATACAGCAGGTACAGAGCAGGTATACAGTAGATACGTAGATATGCAGTAGGCAGCAGGTACAAAGTAGGTACATGGTGAGTACACAGCAGATATGCAGTAGGTATACAACAGGTACACAGCAGGTATACAGTAGGTATGCAGCAAATATGCAGTGGGCCACAGGTACAAAGTATGTACATGCTGAGTCGACAGTAGTTAAGCAGTAGATATGCAGTAGGCCGCAGGTAGGAAGTAGGCACATGGTGAGTACACAACAGGTATACAGTACATATACAGCAGGTACACAGCAGGTGTACAGTAGGTACACAGTAGATATGCAGTAGTCCACAGGTACAAAGTAGGTACATTTTATTTATTTATTACATTTTGCAATAACCTCTGAGCCTTAGGCTCGTTTACAGAGGTTTCATGTCAGGCAGTCTGAGACAAAGTTAAACAATAGTCAAAGAAGGTAAATACATAGGGTTTGGTTAAGATAGAAAAGTATACATCATTTTCAAATTATACATTGTAGACATAAAGTGCATATACTTGACAGTGTCAGTGGCTCAGTAGGTAGCACACTCGCCTCTGAAGCCGGGAGATCAGAGGGTTGTTTGTTCAGTTCCCACATCTGGCAGTTGGGTTAATATCCCAGTACTGACACTGTAGTGCAGCATGAGAGGGGAGCTGCACTTCTGAGGTGCCGTCTTTCGGATGAGATGTTAAACCGAGGTCCCATCTGCCTGGATTGGTGGTAGATCAGGTGAATGTTAAAGATCCCATGGCACTTATCGAAAAGAGTAGGGGAAAGTTTTATTGAGACAAAAATCGTACAATAGTACACAAAGCATAATACAAAACAAAGGAAACACAGGATAAGTATTATACAATCGTTCAGGTAACTGCAAAATCAGAGTCAGTGATCCAAGGAAGAGCTTTCCAAAGTTCCAAAAGTGTCGTATCTGAGTATGGAGTACGTTCATGCTCATAAATTTCTTTTAAATCTTGTACAATCTTTTTTTCGAGCTCCAAATAGGAGCAGTCCTTTTACTGTAAAGAAAACATGCAACGCACCATCCAAATATTCCATTTAATGCAGACAAAAACAAGGTTTAAAGTGTCCTGGTGCCATTTTGACCACTGGGGAGAAAAAAACCCGTATATAAGATTCAAATAAGTAACCGACTGAAGCAAGGGGGTATCCCATGCCTGTGCCAAAAAGGACCACCAATTTTTGATAAAAGAACAGTCAAAAAACAAATGAGGGATAGTTTCAAGTTCTGTAATACATAATAAGCGAGAACACATTCTATCTTGGGACTGCTTATGTTTGTGATTTGCTTTTACATTCATCTTTTCATGGCATGAAAGCCAATGAAAATCCCACATTTTGGCTGGAACCCTCTTACATCTCCACAATAACAAAAGGGAAGGGAGGTGTTGACCAGGACACTTATTGAAGGGTACTGATACAGCACAAACTGTCAGGAGTAATTTCTTGTATAAAACTTTATGGGAATGATTTAATAACATCTGAACAGACACCTTCCATTGTTTGAGACGTAAAAACATATGTTTTATGTAAGCTGGTATACCAACAGTTTGTCTTAACACAGTTAAGGAATTAGTTTCCCATTGATGAAACCAAATCCTGCAAGAGTCATAAAACCAAGGTTCCCACCTCCTTTGGGCATGAATCAATAAAGGCCTAAGGTTTGCAGTGAAAAAATACAAGAAAAAAATAACAAAGGGTTAACCATACAAACGCCACCCTCAGGGATAGGTAATTAAGTGATATTCCACTTTATTGGGTTTAACCTACTACCCCAAAGAGCCTGAAAAAACAGGCTAAAGACAGCAGTTTCTAGCTGTTGTGGAATAGGGAATACATAACTCAGAAAAAAGAAAGTAGAGATCAAATAGTTTTTAACTAAGAAAACACGTTTTTTTTTTCCTATCTGCCCCCAGTTCCAGGAGGCCACCTGAAGTTTATCTTGTTGCAGTTTAACATTCCAGTTAAACAAATCTGAGTCCCGTGTCCCCCCAAAAATTCCCAAAATGCGAATAGGGCCCTCAACTAAACGTAACGGGCCAATATGGTCTGAGGGGGAGGTTGCTGAACCAACCCGAATAATCAAACTTTTAGTGTAATTTAAAACAGCACCAGAGAAGTTTCCAAAAATAGAGCACTCACGGAGAGAATGAACCACTGAGGCTGCATCAGCTACAAGAAAACAAACATCATCTGCATATGCGATCGCCTTATAAGGCAAGCATAAGGCACAACTAAGGACAGCCCTGATGAACCCCCCGTTTTATGGGGATCATGGGTCCTATCCAACCATTCACTACAGGCACAACAGTCGCCGTTCTATAGAAAGCACGAATCCAGCATACCATAACATCAGGTACATGCAGAAAACGAAGTGCTTCCCATAAAAAATCATGCCCAACCGAATCAAAAGCAGCCTTCTGATCTACGGAAACAACAAGTCCCGAAGCCAGACCTGCATAGCCATGAGAAAATAATTCTCGTAAGAGGATCAAATGATCAGAAATTCTCCTTTGAGGCACAGAACAGGATTGGGCGAGATGCAAAACCACCTCCGCTATACTCACCAAACTTTCACATAATTTTCGAGAGCTTAAAGTCGGTGTTCAACATACATAAAGGTCGCCAATTCTCTAGAGAATGGATATCGCCTTTCTGTTTATAAATGTAAATTAAAGTACCCTTAGTAAATTCCAAAGGGAGAGATTCACATGTTAACAGAGAATTAAACACAGATGTAAGTTCTGAGGCTAAATGGTCACCCAGCACCTTATATAAGCCAGCAGGGAGACCATCCGGACCAGGAGTTCTCTGTACAGGTAATAAAGAAATAGCTAGTGTCAAATCCTGCTCCGTGATAGGAGAACAAGCCTGGTCCTGACATAGCTGTGAGGGAGCTAGGATATCAAGGCCACTATACAAAGTCGCACTGTTACCAGCCACAGCAGGAAGGGGAGAAAAAGGGCTGTAGTATACTTTGTTACAATATGACAAATCTCAGTTTGTGAGGAAACATAAGGTCCCTTCTGGAATTTAGAAGACACGCATATTTTTTTGGAGATTGACGGAATTATATTCAAAAGGACAAATAACATCACGTGTTCCAAACAGTACAGAATTTATGTTGGTTATAAAGTTGTTGTGATTGCCGTAATTGGAAAGTCAACATATCATTCTGTAGGACTTTTATTTGTTGAATAAGGTCTTGCCCTGTCGTGTCTGCTATGGTTAATAATGACTGAAAATGTACCCTCTTCTGCAAATAGTCTAGGTATTCCCTCCTACATTTTAAACGACTGTAGGTTTTTAAAAAAGTGACCAGATCATGTTTCGTGTCTAACCACCACTGAACAGGATCTTCATAACAAATAAAAACAGATTTATGGGCTTGTATGAAGGACAGGAGGGACTGCATAAACATCGGAATCTGCAACAAAGATGTGTTGAATTTCCAAATACCTGGACCTTTACGGGAAGAGACAACAGAACCAAAACCAACAGAAAGCAGCTTATGATCTGAAAACTCAACCGCTTGAACTTTGGCAGAAATAATTGGTACTGTAGGAGAGGAAAACACATAATTAATACGTGTGGCTAGTTTGCCCTTTTGGAAGGTAGGGATGTGTTGTGTAGTAAAGGAGAGATAAGAGTCTGTTAAGTGGGCGACTTGAACCAATTTACCCAATTCGTGGGAATCACAAAACAGTTTCTTTGTAGCAGCAAAGGAGCTCTTATCCTGAAGACTCAGGCCACAATTAAAGTCACCAGCAAACAAAACCTGAAAGGAAGTATGCAAATAAGGACGAAGCAAAGCAAATAAAGCTATGCGTTCAATTTTGATTTGAGGGGCATAAATGTTTAGCACCCGGTAAGGACAGGACCCAATAACAAAATCTATAATAAGCACCCTACCAGGGACTACATCAAACAATTTTAGCAAACGGAAGTCTGGGATATTAATTAATATTCCCAGACCCGAACAAGAATCCTGATCAATCGACCAAAAAGAAGGATGCAGTAACCAGTCCTGTTGTGCTTGTCGGATCTCATGTGTAGTATAAAGTCTTGTATCCTGTAATAAATTAAACCCAAAGGCAAAAGCCGTAGAAAGGAAAAAATCAATCTCCTTTTAGCCATACGCTTCATACTATTTACATTAATAGTATGGCAAACAAAGTGAAACATAGCAACAAAAAAAAGGAAAACAGACAAAAACTATATTTTACAATTTCCTTTTCCCAACCACCTTCTTCCCTTTAAGTTTTACTCTGGCTTTTCGCTTCTGAGAAAGGCCAGTGCCAAGTTTACGCTGAGGGTGGGTGGTACGTCAGGAGAGAAGAAGCTATGGAGGAAAAGTCCGACTTACCTCCAGCGCCATCAGAAAGGGGTTGGAGAAGTTCAAAAGAATTAGATAAGGGCACTGAGGAGGTTCCGGACCACTCACAGGAGATGGTGCAACCCGAGGGGTTATTTCTCTGTGACCTTCTCGTATAACATTTATAGCACTTGGGGAGGGGGGGAGGGGCATAGTACTTGGGTGGGACCGGGTCCAGAGCAGGGAAAATTAGACTGGGCAGGATCAGGGACAGGAGAAATCTCAGGCAAGAGGTCATCCATGAAGGAAACCATCTGAGGTATGACCTCAGAGGATACAACAGGCACTGAAACCTGCAGTAGGGCTGGATGCCCCAGGGGAGGTACAGCCAAGGTGGTCCGAGACGGGCCTTCTCACTGTAATAATAAAGCGCTTGGTCCACACCACCATCATGAAATTCCTGGTTATGTGCAGCCCATTTACAATTCTGAAAAGTGTGCCCTATTCGTCACATAGGTTACCTACATTCATTCAAACAGTGTGCCCCTACGTGGCCCAATTCCCCACAGACATTGCATTTCATTTTATCACATACATTACTAAGATGTGCGGGTCACCACACGATAGCAAGCCTTGACTGACCTGGGTAGAACAAGACCCCCCTATCTCGGTCTATGAAAAAAGAGTTAGGCAGATGTACAACCCCAGAATCATTAGATCGTAACAAGACTTTAAACTTCCAGCTCCCAGTCCAAATGTTCTCGGTATCCAAAATGGCTTCAGGCTGTCCCTGGACGTCACAACGCTGTTTCAGCCAATACACAACATCCTCCACCTCAACTCCCTCATTACGAAACAGAATAGTGATCACCTTAAAAGTGGGTTTAGAAAGAGGAATAGCCTGAAATGGGGTCCATAATACAGTAGTCCGCAGAGAATTATACTTTGACCAAAAACGCTCCAGTCCCCTAGATGTTTGGAAACTAATGTCAAACGTGGTTTCACCAGAGATATGAATTAACGCATATATTTCATGGGAAAAAATTTTTAAAGAATCCTTTAGCAGCGTACGTGCTACATAGACCCGATCAGGTGGCTCAGGTAACCCCCCCCCCACCGATATGCCAGGCGAACAGCTTTGTCTCTTAGCAGCCTGGATTGGAAATTTAAAGAAAGAAGAATATGAGCGGCTCGGTCCCAAAATTTTGGGGTGGGGGGGGCTGTGGTGGGGGGGGAGCCAGAGCCTCTACAGCTCCAGTTCATGAGGGAGACACAAGGGATCAGTAGTGACTTTTGAAGCACCTATCTTGCTCTGTAGCTCTGGAAAATCTTCAGGGCGGGGGGACCGAATTGGAGACGGACCAGACTTCCAACTTCCTGGGACAGTACCCTGGATCCAGCCAGCACCTCTCAGCGCTGATTCAACAGTCCAGGTAGGTTCTTTATTAATATTTACTGTAGATGATTCTTGTACATGTAGGGAGCTCTGTGATGAAATAGAAGCAGGTAGTGAAAAGGAAAATGAATCTGTTTGTACTGCAGGTAGCAGGGGAGCATTTACTGTAGATAAGTCTTGTACATATGAGGAACTCTGTGATGTAATGGAAGCAGGTTGTGAAAAGGAAACCAAATCGTTTGTACTGCAGGCGGCAGGGAAGCAGGCAGTAGGGCTTCAGCTCCCGACGCACTAGTCGGTCAGAGCCTGTCACAGCAACAGGCAGTAAAGGAGACAAGTCAGGAGAATCTTCAAGAACTTCCACCTGAGTGGAATATGCATCTGTGCTGTCGGCTCTCAGGCGTTGCATATCTCTGTGCATTTTCAGTTTTGCACTAGCAAAACGGCGCTCCGCCATTGCAAAACGCTCCTGGATCTCTTGTGTTGTCAAACAGTAGTTTTTAGAATCAGATGAAGTAAAATCCTCCAGTAAGTCGACGGTAGGCACGCAGGTCAGCAAGTCAGTTCCATAAGAAGTAAGCAGAGGGCTAGGTATAGCAGCCTTAGCATGAGCAGCAAAACTTAAAGTTGAAGTAGGAACAGCAACAGGCAAAACATCAGTTGTTAGCATTGAGGTCTCCATTTGTTCAGAGGTAGGAGCAGAGACCAAATCTCCCACCTCCATAGCTCCCTCCTCAGAAGGCAAGGGTGCGTCCACCATCTCGGACAGAGGTTCCCCCTCTGAAGAGTAGGGGAATTTCCCCGGTGTCCTGGCCAAATTTCCCTCATTCACTAAAAATATCACCAACAGCTTAATCTGGTTCAAGGTCAGTTGGCATTCATCTGTATCCCCTCCCCCGGGTCATGCCTGAAAATAGGCAGGATTTGTCTAGTGCACTTATCCGGTCAACAAAAACTAAATAAATACTGGGCAATGAACACATTAAGATTAGCAGTTGTAGAGTCATTAGCAAGATTAGGGGTTAAATACTGTAATTTCTTGTCTGACATACAATATGGGGGAAAGAGATACTTTGCAGGGTATGAGCTGGGAAGGATGCAGCAGGGTAAGATAAGGAGGAGAAAGGTAAGGGGAGGGAGAGAAGGGAGTGGGAGGGGATGGGAGTGGGGAGAGGTGGGTTCCAGAGAGCACCAAGTGGGGGGTGAGAGGGAGTGTGGAAAGGGGGGAAAGGAGGTGGGGGGTGGCTAGGGAAAGTTAAGGTAGTGTTGTGTTAGAGAAGGGAGAGAGGCGATCAGAGTGAGGAGGAGACACAGAGAAGGGAAGGTGCTGGGAGGGGGTTGCAATAGTGGAGGGCAATTAGGGAAGCTGAGGTAGACATAGAGAAGAGGACTTAGGAGGAGAGAGGATGGGGTGAGGCAGAGGGGATGGGATGCAGAGGGATCAAGTTAGGGAAAGACGGTAGTGACTGTGTGTTAGTCCGGCAGTCGCAGACACTGGATGACACTAACAGTGACCGCAGGTTAGACTAAAAAGGTCCAAGCCTTGATTCCTTATGAAAGTCTAACCTTAGAGCATTTAACCATAGCAGTGCTCGGTATTCATAGGAGGGTACACAGCAGATATACAGTAGGTATGCAGTAGATATGCAGTAGTTCGCAGGTACAGAGTAGGTATATGGTGGGTGCACAGCGGGTATACAGCAGATATGCAGTAGGCCGCAGGTATGAACTAGGTACATGGTGGGTGCACAGCAGGTATACAGTAAGTATGCAGTAGATATGTAGTAGGCCACAGGTAAAAAGTAGGTACATGGTGAGTACACAGTATAGTAGGTATACAGTAGATATGCAGTAGTTCGCAGGTACAGAGTAGGTATATGGTGGGTGCACAGCAGGTATACAGTGGGTATGCAGTAGATATGTAGTAGGCCACAGGTAAAAAGTAGGTACATGGTGAGTACACAATATAGTAGGTATACAGTAGATATGCAGTAGTTCGCAGGTACAAATTGGGTACATTGTGGGTGCACAGCAGGTATGCAGTAGGTATGCAGCAGATATGCAGTAGGCTGCAGGTATGAAGTAGGTACATGTTGAGTACACAGAAAGATATACAGTAGGTATGTAGCAGATATGCAGTAGGCCGCAGATACAAAGAAGGTACATGGTGACTTGGGGGTTGTGGGATGATTTTGTTGTTTTACTCTGGATTATTTGTTTTAGTTGTTTTGTTGACTATTGTGGTGTTCCTGCACCGGTATGTGCTGGCAGCGACCTCTCCCGGTCAGGCACTACACTCCCTCTGAGCTCCATGGCCACCGTCTTTTTGACTGCCCTCCCTTGCCCAGTGAGGCATATGGGATTGTCGAGCATTGGGGATTGTTAGAAGGAGGCGTTGGGCCGGGGGTCACAGACCTGGAGGGAGAGTGGAGCTGGGTGGGTTGGGGTTGTAGGATCCAGAGGGGGCCAAATGGGTTCCGGAGAGGGGTCCTCCCTGTCTGGTTCCCATACCGAAGGGCTCCACCTTGTGTGGGCAGTTGACATGGCTGACCTCGGTGGCTCATCCTACTCGAGCGGTGTTATGCAATGCTACGTCCATTAAAAACAAGACAGCTGTACTTGCTGATCTTGTTGAGTCATCGTACCTGGCTTGCATCACTGAGATCTAGCTGGACAAGAATGCTGGCCCAGTTTTGGAGTCCGCTGTTCCAGCCGAGTTCTCATGATACATTGCCCGAGGATGGATCACAGGGGTGGGGGTGTAGCTATTTGTTTTAGCACAGAATTGGGCCTTGTAGAAGTGCCAGTGGGGGAGACCAGCTCCTTTGAGAGTATCATTGGCACAGGTGTGGGGTGCAGCATCCTTCTCATTTATCATCCACCCGGTAGCGAGAAGCAGTTCCTGAAGAAGTCACGGATTTCAACATTGACATGGTGTTGGAGTCTCCCAGATGGGTGGTTTTGGGGGACTTCAATGCCTGGGTCAATGATGAACTCTTGCGGTTTAGTCAGGACTTCCTCCAACTAATGATGCTGTTGGGTATCACACAGGTGATTACCTCTACGACCCACATTCAAGGTCACTCGCTGGACTTGATTTTCCTTCTGGGGATGGAGATCTCTGACCTGGAGGTGGAGCCAATCAGCTGGTCTAAGCATCACACTATAAGGTTCAATTCCAAGCTCCCCTCTATAGGCCTGCCCCAGTGGAGATGGTCCGGTACTACCCTTTAAGGGGTTTGACCCAGACGGCCTGATGACGGTACTAGACCTATTGGGCTTTCCGAGTTTAAGCACGGACCTGGGGAATCTTCTGCAGGGCTATAACAGGGCTGTGGAAGAGGTCCTGGATTCTGTTGCTGCTGTTCACACTCACCCACTCACTCTTCGCCTTCGGTCCCTGTGGTTTGATAGGACTTTGACAGAGCTGAGACGAGTTGGACGAAGACTGCTGGAGCAATACTGGTGGAAGTCCAGCCATGATGCCGACAGACTTAGATTGATGACCCATTGCAAGCATTATCAATCGGCCATCTCCTGTAAGAAGGCAGAGTTCCTGTCCAGGGAGATTGCCGCTGAACAGAATCGACTAGCTCAGCTCTTCCGGACTGTTGACAAACTGTGCAATCCAGCCTGTCTCCATTCATGGAGAGCGTTGTCACAGGAGAAATGTGATGAGTTTGCTCAATTCTTTACAGCTAAGGTTGCTGACATCAGGTCTGAAATCTGTGTGGCTTGCCCCAATGGGGGTTGTGTTGGTTGGTGGGAGGCTGCTGCCCCTCGGTTCGTCTGGTCCAACTTCGACCAACTGACGGTTGATGATGTTGTGAGGATCATCCAGAGTGTGCAGCCAACCTGTTGTAGTTTGGACCTGGGCCCAAATCGCCTCTTAATAGGTGTGTTGAGGTCATCAGCCCAGTCCTGGTGGAGATAATCAGGTGTCCATCAGAGTTAGGTGTGTTTCCAGACACCTTGAAGGAGGCGGTGGTTACTTCCCTCCTTAAGAAACCCTCTCTTGACCCTGACTGTCTAGCTAACTACAGGCCCATCTCTAACCTTCCTTTTGTGGGTCAGGTTATTGAGAAGGCTGTCATGCTGCAGTGGGAGAACCATCTCACCATCCACAACATCTATGACCCACTCCAGTCCAGCTTTTGGAAGAGGCATAGTACCGAGATGGCCCTTGATTGGGTGCTTAATGATCTCCTGATAGCGAGAGATCGGAGGACACATTCCATCTTGGTTCTCCTTGACCTCTCCATGGCATTTGACACTGTGGACCATGGTGTGCTACTAGAGTGCCTGCGGTTAATCTATGGGCTATCAGGTACAGTCCACAGGTAGTTTCAATCTTTTTTCACCGGCAGATTTCAGAGAGTGGTGTCCGGAATTTTCTTCTCAGACCTGATCTCCCAGCCATGTGGGGTACCGCAGGGCTCTGTGTTGTCGCCCATGTTGTTAGCGGTGTATATGCTGCCATTGGGAGACATTGTTAGGCAGAATGGGCTGAGTTTTCATTGCTACACAGATGAGACTCAGCTCTACATGTCCTTTGTGCCCGAGCAGGGTGTTGCTATCTCGGTATTTAACAACTGTCTCGCTGAGATTCAGGATTGGATGAAAGTCAGTTGGTTGAGGTTGAATTCTGGCAAGACCGAGGTGTTGGTTGTGGATGCGGGTCATCAGGCTGAGTGACCTTCAGCTGGGTTGCCTTCTGGGCTCTGGCTCGAGGACGATCAGCTGTTCACCTCTGACCAGGTGCACAATCTGGGTGTTATTTTTGACAAGGCAGTGACGCTGAAATCTCAGGTGTCATCCGTGGTCAAGTCCTCATTTTACCATCTGAGGAATATCGCACAGATTAAACACCTGGTCCCACCAGACAACCTTCCAACATTGGTCCACACCTTTGTGAACTCTCGCCTTGACTATTGCAACTCCCTGTACCTAGAGCTACTGGGGGTGGATATTAGCCACTTGTAGCTGGTGCAGAATGCGGTTGCCAGGCTGTTGACTGGCCTACCTCATTTGTGCCATGTCATGCCTGTGCTCCGCAGACTGCACTGGCTGCCAGTTCAGTGGCGGATCACCTTCAAGGTCGGTTTGCTGATCTGTAAAACCCTACCTGGACAGGGTCCATGTTGCCTGCAAGAACTTCTGCATCCCTATCATCCCCTCCACCTGCTCTGCTGACGAGGGATTGCTAGAGGTTCCCAGGGTCCACCTGAAGACCTCTGGTGCCAGAGCATAAATGTTCATGGCCCCAACCCTGTGGAACTCTCTACCTCGCCAGATAAGAGAGTGTCTAACTGTGAAGAGCTTTAAGTCTGCACTAAAAACATAGTTCTATGATCTGGCCTTCTCAGAGTATGATTGAATTCTGATGATAATATTAACATTTTAGATATTTGTTATAAATTATTTATGGTGTTTTAACTGTCAATTTTATTTCATTGAATGTACAAGTGCTTGGATACTTGTTGACTTGCACTTTTTATAAATACATTTTGAGTTGAGCTGAGCTTGAACTGAGTACACAGCAGATATACAGTAGGTATGCAGTAGATATGCAGTAGGCTGCAGGTACGAAGTAGGTACATGATGGGTGCACAGTTAGGTACACAGTAGGATACAGCAGATATGCAGTAGGCCACAGATATGAAGTAGGTACACAGTAGGTACATAGCAGGTACACAGTAGGTATGTAGCAGATATGCAGTAGGCAGCAGGTACAAAGTAGGTACACAGCAGGTACATAGTAGATACACAACAGGCACAGAGTAGGTACACAGCAGGTACACAGAAGCATGGGTGTAGAGTTTAGGTTTTCCTTGGTGGGGGGCTCTCAGACTCAAAACTATTGGCCTAAACAGAGAACCTATTTTAACTACCCTGTCCGTGGGGGTTCAGCTTTTCCGGGACCGGGGCTCAAGTCTGGAAGGCCCCCAAACTCTACACCTATGCACAGCAGCCTGATAATTGTTAAGGCCAGCACTGTAGCTCTTTATAAAAGGTAAATCCATTTGAATGAGCTTCCATGGACAGACAATGGACTCTTGAAAATCTGTTTTGCACATTCCTTGTCATTCTGCACATTTTGAAAAAGTTATCAGAACTGTTTAGCACAGCATTTGAAATGCTAAATGGAAAAAAAACATCTGTTATATTCCTTTCTAGTGTCTGCTTTATGTGGCTGGCTTTACTGTTTTCCAAACTGTGCTTTTAGGAAGCTAGAAACACAGAAATACTAACTTACTGAGACACACAACGGCAGAATTAGGATGGTAACATTAGGAATTGTGGTACTGTACAGTTCGGTGGTTCCATTATGCTTTGGGGGTTAAATTTACATAAACCTTTTCACTATAAGCTTAAACCCAAGAGAGATGTGGTTTCATGCTTACCACAAAAGCAAATTTGAAAGTAATTTGGGGATTCCTTGGTTCCATGGATTCAAACTGAGTTAAATGGTTAAGCACTGAGTTTATCTATTTGATTCAATTTGAATCCATGAGACCAAGGACTCCAGAAATGGCTTTTAGATTAGCTTCCATTACGAGCTGTGATTACAAGGTGCCACCAACAGATAGCTAACAATACAGCATAGTGCTGTTTCAGCTGGAGATTTACATTGCCTTGCTCTAACAATACGTTTCTAATGAACTACATAGATAATGACCCTGTTCACAGCAATATAAATATTCAGGACTTGATGGAATGTGGCGGGACTGGTAGCACGTTGCAGTTCAGCCCGAGGCAGGGATGCAGCCTGGCAGAAAAGTTCAGAAGCAATTGCAGCCATCACCTCAGAAACAAAAAAATGTTACAGTATACTCACAGATAGTGGAAACCTCTTTGGCTCTGACGTCTTTGTAGTTAAATAGAGTATGTTCCCTTAGCTATCAACCTGGCTACCCCATAACCAACATAATGTACACTTTTTACATTGTCTTTGTCTTTCGCTAAAATTCATTGCTTGTACTGGGATTTGTTTCTTCATGTACATTCACCTGTTGTCATTTTCTTAGTGTTGTTTCACTCCTTGCTATATCCCCTCCCCCGGGTCACACCTGGAAATGAGACCTGGCTCAGTGTGCCTGCCCCGGTCACCATATTTGTAAAAAAACAAATGCGAACATACAAAAACACCAGCAGAAACAGGCCTCATAACATATGGGTCTGGCACTATAGCCTAAAGGTTACTGTAATGAGCTGTGAATGAGCTTGGTACATCCAGCAGACCTGAGTTTGATTCCCACAACCTCCACTTGCATGCTGTGTGACTCTGAACAAGTCACTTAATCTCCCCAGTGCTCTTGAGTCACCCCTGAAAACAAGCACTTATGCTTAGTGGGCCTTACCCAGTTACCAATGAATAAAAAAAGAAATAAAATATATACATATGTTGAATGTTTTTTCCAGAGGAGCTATTTTTATGTATTTCCCTTTATACCTCACCAATTAAAGCTGCGTGCCTGTCTGTTAAAGTTGCATACCTCACAATTAAAGTTATATACAGCGGGGGAAAAACATACAAAACAACTACACACAGGAAAACAAACAAACAAGTCACCAACTAAAAAGTTACCAACCAATCAAAACCTAATTAACAAATCTAATGACTGATTAACAAATCAATTAGCAAACCTACCAAACCAACTAGGAAATTCCCACACCTAATACTCCATTCTACTAGCAGCAAAAACACTTTGTACAGCCACACAAAAACACCCTATTTTGAATAAAAATCTCTATCTAAAGAAAGAAACAATAGTTACTGAATAAGATCAGACGTCCCTCCATTTCTCTTACAAACAGCCATGGCAGAATGCTGGCAGCAGCAAGGTTGCAGTGTCTGTTTGGAGCTCCTAAAGCTAAGTGAAAAATGTCCATATTTTTTCCTAATTTTAAATATTATTTTCTTATGTACTATTGGTGGATTGAGAAGGAGGGAATTGTTGTCTACAGGAAGGTGTGGGATTTGTGTGTTTGATGTTGGTTGGGAGCTTGATGGTCACTACATCTGTTCTGTAGTGAATCACTTCTAGTGTACATTTAATTTTATTTATATAGTTTGGCAGTCTGTGTGTGCCTTTTGTGGGGTTGTCTTTGTGACCAGGATTTGCAGGCTAGTTGCTGTGGAGGCCTATTAATTATGTGGTACTGTGATTTTGTTTGTCGCTGAACTTTTTTGAATGGTAATTTTGGCCAGAATCTGGCTGTTTTGATTCCAATAGAACATCTGAAGTAACAGCCCACGGAGTTTTAGAATATTGAGAATCACCATGCATGAGGTCCTGACCAATCAGGATGCAGGTATTTCCCTACCCATTATATAAATATTTATATTTATGTATATACTAAGGGAGTAGCAAGGTAAATGGGGTTAGTCTGGGAGGTGTAGGAAGTACTGCATATGTAAGATAGGCTTCTTTGGTTCTAGTCTAAGGGGTACTAGGCAGATAGAGGAAAACAAGCCATGAACTATGGTCTAGGGTTATCATAGAATCAGTGTAGAGATGAGATAGAGTGGGGAGGCAGTCAGCTGTGGGGACCACGGGTCGCTCTTCTCCAGGGTTTTGCTCTGGAGGAAGGGGCACTGCCCCATCTGCAAGACTTTTATGAAGCTCCATGCTCCGCTGGTAGCAGCAAAAGATATAAACATACAAAAATGCCAGCAGATTAGGCCTTGAGGTCTATTGCATCTGCTCGAGATGCAGCTCACAGTTTGATAACTGCTGCTGTCCCCCCCTCCCATCTCCATTCCGTCCCTCCCCTGATTTCCATTCAGAGTCCCCCTGGTCTCTACCCGCCCTACCTGTACCCTGCCCATGTATCTATCCCATCCCTTTTTATGTTATCTAGTGCGTACGCAAGCAACATCTTGTGGTAGTAGCAGAAATGCAGAGGTGTATCAGTGCTGGCGAATGCAGGGCACACTTTAGTAGGTGCTTCCGTCATTCCCCAATTAGCCAGCATGCTAGCACTAAAGCAAGAATTATGTAAAGTACCACCAACTTGAAAGAAATGTGCCACTGCAATCGGGGATAAGCTCGTCATGCAGCGGCAGAGATGACATGTCTTCTGTATGTGCCATTCCTGGTGAAACATTTCAATAAACATGGTGGCTGCAGAAGCCACCGCCACACAATCCCCAAACAAAGCCGACATCAGGGATGCAATCCCCGTGTTAGCATGTCCCCCTCCCACATTGTGTGGCACACTAGGAGTCCACCCCAGTGTGCTGCCTCTTACACAAAGCTGACCATGCCGGCATCTTCCTCACCCCCCCCCCATGCCCACTGTGTGGCACACTGGGAGACCACCCCAGTGTGGCCAACATCCCCCCTAAAATCATGAGGCACACTGGGAGTCCTCGCCAGTGTGCCCAACATTTGTTTTATTTCACCTGTAAACAAAGAAAACTGTCCGCAATGTTCATTTTTTTTTTCTGTATCTGAAAAACAGAAAACGGTCCCTCGTTGTCTGCGGCGACCCCCTTCCCCAACCCACACCCTCCCTCTGCGCAGTTTCAGGCTATGACCCCTTGTGGTCCCTTGTCCCTTCAGTCTGAACACCTCCTCTGTGTTTACTCTATTAATACCTTTCAAGTACTTAATAAAGGTCTCGATCATGTCCCATCTGTCCCTTCTGTCTTCCAGGGAGTACATGTTTAACTCCCTAAGTCTCTCTGAATAGGGCTTATCCCCCCATTCCAAGGGTCATCTTAGATGCCCTTCTCTGGACCCTCTCCAGGAGCATAATGTCCTTCTTTAAGTAAGGGCACCAGAACTGCACACAGTACTCCAAATGCGGCCTTACAAAGAATTTGTACAGTAGCAAATCTACCTCTTCCTTTCTCAAAGTGATCCCCCCAGCAATGCACCACAGCATTCTGTTTGCCTTAGCCACTGCTTTTCTGCATTGTCCTGAGTGATTCATTTTACTAGTGATCATTACTCCCAGATCTTTTTCTTCCTTCGAGACTGTTAACTGTACTCCTCTCCCCCCAATTTTTAGCTGTACCCTGGATTCCTAGCTCACAAGTGAAGTATACTGCAATTCTTAACATTAAACCCCTGCTGACATGTGCCTGACCACTGTTCTGCTCTTTCTAGGTCTTCCTGAAGTGTTCTCCTTCCCTCCTCACTGTCCACCTCTGCGCCTAGTTTGGAGTTGTCAATGAACAGAATCATATCACTCCTAACTCCCACTGCAGTATCTGAAATGAAAGCATTAAATAACAATGGACCCAGAACTGAACCCTGAGGGACCCCTTTAATGACCCTTCTGGGTGTTGATAGTTCCTCCTCTACCACCACCCGTTGTTGTCTGTCACTTTGCCAGTTCCCAATCCACCTCACCACCCTTTCCCCCACCCACAAGTCACTCAGCTTGCCCAACAATCTCCCAAGCACCACCAAGTAAAATGCCTTATTGAAGTCTAGATAAAAACATCTACCAGCTTACCACCGTCCAGAGATCATGTCACCCAATCAAAAAATTCAACCAGTTTAATCTGAGAAGATCTCCCCTTGGCAAAACCGTGTTGCCTGCCATCCTGAAGTCCACTTACCTCCAAGAACTTCACCAACCTTTCTTTCAATATACTTTCCAATAGTTTCCCCCACTATGGACATCAGGCTGACTGGTCTATAGTTTCCCAGCTCATCCCTTGACCACTCTTATGGAGGGACGCTACGTGCACCGTTCTCCAGTCCAATGATACACTTCCCATCTGGCAGGAGGAGTTGAATAACTCTGTCAGTGGTCCTGCCAGGACAACCACCAACTCTTTTAGGACTCTGGGGTGGATCCCATCCGGATCTGGGGCCTTGTCTGTCCTTAATAACCTAAGGCCCTCCCACATTCTCTTCACCGGTATCTCATCACATGTTAGTAACCCCCCAACTTTTACCATACCACCCTGCTGTGGAGTTGGACCATCCATTTCCCTCATAAAGACAAAGCAGAAGTACTCGTTTAGTACCTCAGCCTGCTCCGCTCCCTCTTCTGCCCACCCTCCTTTTTTAACCTGGTGATCTTCCCCCTACACTTCCTCTTCTCCCTGTTATATCTAAAAAATTCCTTCTCCCCCTTCCTGATCCCCTAGGCCAACCTTAGCTCTTTGGTTGCTTTGGCTGCCCTTAACATCCTACTCACCCCTTTTGATTTCATATAGTACTCTTCCCTGTCCTTCTCCTTACGGGTTTTCTTGTATTTTTATTAGGCTAGCCTTTTCTCCATTACCCTTTCCTGTACATCCCTAGTCCACCAGCAGGGTTTCCTTGACCTTGCTTTCTTGTATTGGGACTTATTTCAGGTATTAGTGGCCTTCAACAGGCCCACTATCAAAATTTCCCACCTGCGAACCGTATCTATGTCCGCACATTCTTTCTGTAAGTGACCTACCAGAATGGCTGCCATCTTCTCGAAATCCACCCCCTGAAATTCACTACCATCATATTAGTGTGATTTTCCTCTTTCCCCAGGTCCAGGGAGGACCATACTGTTGAGTGATCACTCCCAACAAGCGGGTCCTCTACTGCAACATTCTTTACCTGCTCACCATCTGTCAGAACCAAATCCAAAATGCTTCCTTCTCTGGTTGAGATGAGCTATCTCAGCTGCTGAACTGGCTCAGCTAGGTTCATCCCCCACATCACCACTCCCCTCGAGGCCCACTGACCCAGGAGGCTGGAGGATGGTGGGGAAGAGGAGGGGGAAGGATGACAGGGGCAGCCACAAGCGGTTTGATCAGCCTCACACCATCCAGACAGTAAATTGCTTTGCACCTTTGGAAGAGGCTCAGGTACTTCTAACTGACACTCTGTTGCAGTGGGGGAACTCTAATTCAGGAAATGGCCAGGATGACTTGGTGGAGCAGTGGAGGACATCAGCATCGGTGCATCGGTCATCTGGGATATAGATGGGATAGGGAGGATGGTGTAGAAGTGGGAGGAGGAGCTGGGACTGCTGGTACACATAGGTACCAATGATCTGGCAAATCAGCCTGTGGAGGCAGTGAAGCAAAACTTAAAGAGCCTGGAGGACAGATTGAAGTGCACTCGGTTTCCATGGCTTTTTCCAAGGTCCTTCCCCTGTGGAATGGGGGAGCGGGAATGAAAGAGTAAGGAAGGAAGAAGCTAATGAGCATAATGGGTAGTTGAAGGGATGGTGTCAGGAGGAGGGATATCGCATGCGGGGGACTGTAGGAGCTTTTGGGACAGGAGGCTCTTCAAGGGTGATGGCCTTCACTTGATGAGAGAGGGGACCAGTGCACTGGGGCAGAAGTCTGACATCTACTTTGGACAGTTGAACTGACTGTGGGGGTGATGAAGGCTAGGGGAACCCCTGAGAAGGGAAAGCAGGTAGGGAACCTAGCTAGGGCTCCCCCTGAAGAGGTGGCCAGTAGCAGTAAGGTGTAACAGTAAGGTTGAAGTTCAAATTAGGTTAAGAGATGAGGCCAGTGAGTGAGAGCTGACAAAGCCTACATTCAGCATGAGAAATAAAAAATGAATTAGACTAGGGATGAATAAGGGAGAAGGAATAGAAAAAAGCAAGAGAGGATCAAGAGAAAGATGGAAAGGGGTCTGCCATAATGCCAGGAATCTAGAAAATAAAACTAGTGAGCTCTAGGTAATGGTGGCAAACAATGCGATGCACCGAGTAACCATCATAGAAACTTTGGTCACAGAGAATAATGATTGGAGCCTGACAGTCCCAGGCTGCACCATATTCAGACCTGATAGAGAAAGGTAAAGGAGATGGCTGTGACGAGGTTGGGTAAGACCTTGTCCCATTTGTTATACAGACAGAGTTAAAAGCAAGGATCTGTTTTAGCCTCACCTAGTCTGTCTTTTGCTTGTTTGATCGTTCCATCACATTTTCTTGTGGCAACTAAGAATTGGCCACTCTGATGGTCCCACAATTTCCCCATTATCTCCCTTGCTTCATTTGCTGTTTCTATTCTTTCTTTCTCCCCTTGCTGCTCTGTGGTTAAAACATGTATGTGCGTCTGTATGTGATGCTGGGATCCCTTGGTTTGCACATGTATATACTTATATTGTTGAAATTAGTGCAGAAAGCTATTTGGGTTTATTAGAGGAGACGTCATGCTGGAACACAGGGGGTTGGCACTGAAATGTATTTTGACCTCCACAAGCCTGTTAATAAAATTGTCAACAGAAACCATCTGTGGGACAGAGTAAGATGCTACTTGCAAATTTTATAACTGCCTATGCTTTCTGACCTATGCCTCATCCACAAAGGTGTGGCCCTATATGACAGCCTACTCCTGCTTGGGACTTGAATGTCTGTATTGCACAGATTATGCAGCCCCCCCTTCAAGCCTTTATCCTCAGCTAAGCTTAAGTACTTGAATTGGAAGACTGTGTTCCTGTTAGCCATTACTTCTGCCAGGAGAATTAATGCATTGCAGGCCTAGCCAGTTGAACCTGACTTAATTTCCTTTCATAGGGATAAGGTGATCCTTAGGACAAATAGAAAGTTTCTTCCTAAAGTGGTTTCGGATTTTCATCTGAACCAATCCATGTCTCTGCCTGTCTTTTTCACTGACCATTTTTCTTCAGGGGAGAGAAGATTGCACAGTCTGGATGTAACAAGGGCACTTAGTTACTATACAGAGCATACTAAGGCCCATAAGAATGATTGTACTCAGTTATTTCTCACTTATGGAGAACTGGCCAAAGGTAGACCTGCCACTAAAAGAACCAGTGTCAGGTGGATTGTCTCATGTATTCAATTCTGCTATTCCAAATTGGGGAAAGAGCATCCCGCAGGCCAGAGGGCTAATTTGACCAGAGGTACAGCTGCCTCCCTGGCAGCAGCTAGGGATATTCCTTTAGTGGAAATTTGTAAAGCAGCCACCTGGAAAACAGTTCATACATTTACCAAGTATTACTTTCTGGACACCCAGTCCAGGAGTGATGCTAAGTTTGGCACAGCAGTACTGCAGAGCCTGTTTCCAAAGTAAGGTTCTGTGATACCTTCCTCTGGGGGAAACTGCTTGGTAGTCTGCCTGTAGTCAGAATACAGCAAGACTTCATGTTGTTTGAAGAAGAAAATACTTACCATATTAATGTTGTTTCTTCTAATGGAGTCTTGCTGTATTCTGACCTCCCTCCCTGCCTCCCCTCTCAAAACCTAGTCATCTGGGAGGTGGGTTGACAGGTACAGTGTTGCACCCCAGAGTTGTCCTTTATAACCTTCCTGACTAGGTGAGGTTTTGTTCTTTCCTTTGGCCATTATTATTTTTTCACTGTCCACATAAAGTTCTTTTTGGGTTCTCGACTAAGTATTTTGGACCCAAGCATTTGTTGTCTACTGGCTTAAATTTTAAAGCAATTTCTATAGCTAATAGTTAGTTACTATAGTGCTTGTAAGAATCTGATAGTTACACTGAGATGTACCAGAGACAGAGGTTTGAAAACCGAGCTCGAGCTCAATGTTCTATGCTCTGGCATAGAGTTAACCCTTTCCTTTCCGGAGCAGTTCAAGTGCTGGAGCTAACTGCATATAGTCAGAATACAGCAAGACTCCATGAGAAGAAACAACATTACTATGGTAAGTAATGTTTTCTTGATTTTCATACAGCCTATGCCAGCGTTATGTCCCACATCCAGCTCCATTGACCTTGGAGGAAAGATCCTGGACTGCCCAGCAGCGCCAGCTGCAAAGCTTCCAGACAGCATGCCAGAAGCTGGTAAGCGCTGAAAACTAAACTGTTAAATTTTAATGTAACCACTCTGCCGATCGCGTTGACACCGGAACCTAAGATACCGGATGAAAAGATACACCAACCGGACTACTTAGTTTTCAAAAACTTAGATAAAAATAACGCTTTTATCATGAAAATATCCAGATTGGTGGGAGAGCTCACTACTATGCTGCCATACCACTCTAGCGCTCTTTTCTTGGGTTTCATGAGACTGGGTCAACTTGCCAGGATTTCAACTAATCGTCTTGTTGTTGTGCATGCTAACTGCCTTTTCTTTCCACCAAGGGCCCCAATATCAGCTGCAATGCTGGCCACCCCCGGGCAATGCCTCTGGCTAGCCAGCTTTCCATTCTGGGTACACAGTGTTGTAGAACTATTAATTTAGGACTTAAAAGTGCATGCCAAAAACCAGAACTGAATCAGAGTACCAATCGTTTACATAAATTCACACCTCTTCCTTGTTCACGACCCCCTGAATAAATCTGATTGTCTTTTTCATGTTTAACCTGGCTTATGTGCATATTATTAGTTGGGTTACAGTATTGAAAGTATACAGTTGTCTTGCTAACCTTATTTTACAGGGGGTCTCCAGGGATATTGCTGAAGGTCCAACCCTGGTGGTAAGTGTGAAGAGTATGTGTATATTGTTACTGTTATTTACTGTGTGTTAGCCACTGCTAAAGGCTCAAAGCCACTAGGAGGGTTAGTGGGTGGTTGTAGCTTCCCAGAGGGTTATAACAGGCTAGACAGATACCCCCCAATGCTGTTACTCTGGGTGGAGGCACCTATATACTGAATCCAGGCCCCTCAACCTGTGCTTAGAAATACAGGCAGGGGTAGTAACCTTAGGGATAGCACTGCCTAGGGGTTACAAAGTCACCAAGCATGATTACCTACCTCTCCTTTATCAGCCATCCTCTGTATTTTTTCAGTACTCTCTTTGTCAGCCTGTGGGCCCTGCGCTAGGTGTCTGTAAATTACTCCAACTCGAGTAACTGAGCCATTTTCAGCCTTGAGTGTAACCCAGAGTGCTTCAGATTCTGTCTGAGCAGCTTGGATCATGGTTGTGTTTATTCCTTCCCTAACATACATTGTCACCCCCCCCTCCTTCCCCTTCCTGTCTTTCCTGATGAGGCTACACCTTGGGATTGTTGTTTCCCAGTCATGGTTATCATTGTACCATGTTTCGATGATGGCTACGCAGTCTAGATTTGCCTCTGTAATGATTGTAGTGAGGTCAGCTACCTTTTTTGTAAGACTCTGTGGATTGGTATACATGGCTGTCCAAACCCGACCATCTCTGGTTTTAGTGTCATGTTTTTCACTTGCAGCCCCCTTTGTCACACTCCTTAGTTCCTTGTCTAATAAATGCTCCTTCCATTGTGTTTTTTACATACAATCCTGTGCTTTGGGGAAGAGGCAACAGCTATGTGGAGCTGCTACCTTCTCCCCAGTGCCTAGTTTAAATGTCCCACAAAGACATCAAACTTCTGTCGTAGTGCTCTTACACCTTCCCAAGTTAGGTGTAGTCCATTGTAACCGAAGCAGCATCTGTCCCAGAAGTCCTTCCAATTCCCAATAAAGGGGAGGCCCTTCTCCAGGCACTAGCTCTGAAGCCATGCGTTTAGCTCCTCTGTTTCCTGTTGGCAGATTTTTTGCACACCTCCATCCTTCTCCCATGCTGGGAGCAAGGCAATGATCCAATACTTTCCAGTATGTTCAACACTGACACTGGAGAAGGAGTCCAGGGCAAAATGTGTCTCTTCGCAGATGACACTAAGGTCTGAGGCAGGGTAGACAGTGAGGAGGTGGTTAGAGAAATTCATAAAGACTTGCAAAGGCTAAAGGTGATCAAAGGTTTGGCAGTTGAAATTAATTGCCAAAAAGTGAAGGTGATGCATATAGGGATCAAGAACACCAGGACACAGTACTGGATGGGGGGTCAGGGGTGGTAAAGCTGGGCATGACCTCTGAGGAAAGAAACCTATGGATTCATCATGAGTGACTTCCTAAAACAGTTAAGCCAGTGTAACAAAGTCTACAGTAATGCAAACAAGATGCTGGGGTGTCTGGGAAGAAGTACTGATTGCAGAAGGAAGGAGGTTTTACTTCTTCTCTATAGGTCACTGGTGAGACTCCATCGGACGTATTATGCCCGGTTCTGGAGTCTTCTCCTAAGGAAAGATAAGAACAGGCTGGAGACAGTGCAACATAAGGTGACCAAAATTATTCAGGGCCAGCAGGGCAGGTCTTACAAGGATCATCTTAAGGGAAGGGGGGATGGGAAATTGTTTAACCAGGGAGGCACACTATTTCAAAGCTTGTTTCAGGGAGCACAAGGAAGTTAAGTTATTTGCTCAGAGTCTCACAGTATGCAAGTGGGGGCTGTGAGATTCAAAACCAGGTCTCCAGGTTTGCAGCTCAGAGTCTTAAACTACTGCACTATACTGCCTCCAAGGCACTGCCTTAAGGCACTTAACCAGTACTTGCTGGAGGCCAGATGAGAGAGGAACATATAATAGAGACCTTCCAGTTCCTGAAAGAAATGAATATGTTACATTGCAAGGAACTATGTAGCATAAGTAGCGGATGGAAAACATGATAGCCCAAGAGGAAACTGATGGGGAGGGGATCAAGAGTGAAATGAGAAAGTTTTATTTTACAGAAAGGGTGGTGGAGCCATGGAACAGTCTGCCGGCTGATGTGGTGGGTACCATCCATGGTTTCAAATGTGGCTGAGACAGAGTGAAGAGCTTAATGGCTGCTCAGGGTGGTACCGGTAGGGCAGAGAGCATGGGGCTGGAAAAATGTAGGATAGAATCCTGCTTGGGCCATAGGTTCTGGGTTTATTAGGGTTCTATGGGCAGACTGGATGGACCAGTGGTCCTTTTCTGCTGCCATTTTCTATGTTTCTATTTTCCTCAGTGCTCCTGCTCTCTTCTCATATGCCAAATCCTCCATGATCCTGCCAACTTGTACCTCGATGCTGCAGCCATAGGAGCCGGAAAGGGGGGGAGCGAGAGGGGCGGCAGCCACCCCACTTTTTTGGGCCAGTACAAAACTGCCCCTTTCATTAATTCAAGTGGTTGCAGCCTGCAGTATTAATTCCCTCATTGTGGGACAGCTTGCGGTGCCTTGAATCTGCAGCCACCGCGCCCCGTCACAAACAAAAGAAACAGAACCGTTAAATGCCTTCTTGCAGAGTTGTAAAGTACAGTTGTTATTATAATGACCCTACTTTACAACTCCAGAGCTGTCCCTAACACTTCTGATTTAAAGCAGCCAGCAGATGTTCACACCTCTCATCTCCTCTTTGTTTTGAGATTCAGGAGACTTAAGCACTGCCCCCCGCAGCCATGCTAGCTAGCTGTAAGGCAGATTATCAGCCAAGATAACAACATTTCAGCTTAGATCTGTTATGCCTCCTCTGCGCTGGCAATTGGATTATTTAATATTTTTATTTGAAAGTCCCGCCAATTCCAGGGGAAGTTCTGAGCTCACCCCAGCCCCCGAGAACAAAGCCAGATTAGTGCAAGCCAAGGAGCCTAGGGTAATGGGTATAAAGGAAGGTAGCCACCACAACACGTCTGATCCCATTTCCTCCTGACTCTTGTAATAACCTGGCGTTGCCTTGTTGTTGTGGGGTTTAGAGAGTGAGTGTTGGGGTGGTTGCCAATTTCAGATTTACTTGCCTTGGAGACAGAGACGAGTGAAGACTGTTAAACTGGACCACCCGGACCCAGAGAATTGCTGTTGCTTGCAGTGCACCCACGCTGCTGAGTGCTCTGACTCCACTAAAACCCTTTGTTTATTTGCTTTTATTTTTTTTTAAGTTAATTTTAATCTAGAAGTTGAAGAGCTCTGAACTTCATTAGCAGCAGCTTGATAAAATAACTTCCCAGCGGTGATGGTCCAGTTCCAAAGCGCCGTCCTAAGTCAAGTCCGTTAATTAAAAGTTCTCTCGGTACTAGTATAGTTGGACTGGGCAGTTCTCTGTTCAGTAGCCATCCACCCGCCAGCGCCTGGCTGCTTGTTTGCCAAGTTGCCCCAACAGTTACTTGCCGACTGCCAGTTTGCAACTTGCCTTGTGCACCCCCTCACATTGCCCAGCCAGCCTCATTCAGAATCGGAAAAGTCCAGTGCAGTGTCACTGTCCCACTCCATCTCAGTCCAGTTGATGTGCTTGTGACTCTGTAGGTCAGTCGGTGTGGTCCTCCTCCTGCCTCCTTCTCATGGTATCAGTCTGTCAGGTCACTGATGGACAAAAAAGAATCGGGACTCTGCAAGGAAGAAGAACACAAACAATCCAATAGGCTGCATTTATTCTGGACCTGTCCTGCTGGATGTACTGCTGTTAATTTACAGGTAAAAAACTACTGTATATTAAAACTCTCATTGACTTAGAAGATATTGGTTCCTAATTTAGGGTATGAGGCTGCTGATAACTAATTTAACAATTATTTTAAATTGCTCTACTGAAGACAATGTATTCCAAATGAAGCTGTGTATTTTTTACTAGAGCTGTGAATTTACTGAGAGTAAAAAAGTTTTATAAAAGCCTAGGAAACTATGATCACAGGGAACTGTGTGTACTAGAGTTGTGGATTTCCTGTTGGGGGTTTACTGAGAGTAAAAAAGTTGTAAAAGTCTTGAAAACGATCATCACAGGGAGCTGTGTATTTTTTACTAGAGCTGTGAATTGATTGAGTTCTGAATTTACTGAGTAAAAAAAAAATTATAAAAGACTAGAAAACTATAATTATAGGGTGGTAAGGAAAATTGACCTTTTTGACCATTTTATTGTGACAGTCTTCAGAGTCACCACATGAGATCAATTATTAATTAAGAGCACAATGCACAATTAGGGAGGGATAGGATTGAACCTGGGGATAGAGTATACCTTAGACCTTCCTGGGAATTGTCTAGGCATTGCATAGTGTTGCCTACTGCTGGACTATAAGTCTGAAGTGGCAAAAGTGCTTAAGGGCAGTGTGTATTTAACTGTTGTGATTGCCAGCTTAAAGCATCTAATATTCTATTGATGTTGTGTACTGTATTTGGATATAAGGTTGAAGAATTAATCATTTTTAAATATTTTTTTCTCTAACAATTGTAATGACCTGAATGATCCAACAGTAAAACTTGATGATGATGATACAGGTAAAAATAAGACACAGAGAGGGTGGTGGACGCATGGAACCGCCTTCCTGAGGAGGTTGTTGGGTCTATAACTGTGGGAGAGATCAAGAATACATGGGACAGACATAAGGCAATTCTAGTGGGAGGGGGGTAGGAAGAAATAGGCTGTTGGTTGAGTGGGATCTGCAGCTTATCCATTAGGTAGGGAAATGGGCAGACTGGGTGGGCCAAGTGGTCCTTATCTGCCGTCAAAGTCTATGTGTCTATGTTTCTACTGACTTTTGATCAGAGTTACTAGTATGTAGATGTAGTCCCCTTATACAAAAGTGGGAACAAAGAGGAAGCGGGGAACTACAGACCAGTCAGCCTCACCTCGGTAGTGGGGAAGATCATGGAAGCACTACTGAAGGAGAGATTGGTGGAACATCTGGTTGTCAATGGACTACAGGACCCAAGGCAGCATGGTTTCACCAGGGGAAGGTCATGTCAGACCAACCTCATTGAATTTTTTGACTGGGTGACTAGGGAGGTGGATCAGGGGAGGGCAGTGGACATGGCCTATCTGGACTTCAGCAAGGCCTTTGACACTGTGCCACATAGAAGACTATTGCACAAACTGGGGAATATGGGTGTGGGCAGGACAGTAGTGCGGTGGGTAGGTAACTGGCTGGGCAGCAGGACACAGAGGGTGGTGGTAAATGGCTGTCACCCCACAGAGGGAAGAGTGACCAGTGGGGTACCACAGGATCAGTGCTGGGACGGTACTATTCAATATCTTCATCAGTGACATTAAGGACCTGAAGAATTTCACTGTTAGCTGATGACACAAAGCTCCGTAATGAGTAGACACACCAGAGGGTGTAGACAGAATGAGAAGGGACCTGCAGAAACTTGAAGAATGGTCAGGGGTTTGGCAGTTGAAATTCAATGCAAGGAAGTGCAAGATAATGCATATGGGGCACAAAACCCTGGCACAATATATCAGTTGGGGGTGAGGATATAGCATGCACCAAGCAGGAAGGGATCTTGGAGTTATCATCTCTGATGACCTCAAGGCAGGAAACAGTGTGACAAGGCAGCAGGTAAAGCAATAGGATGCTGGGATGCATAGGCAGGGCATCACCAGCAGGAAAAGGAGGTCATAATTCCACTATACAAGACACTGTGAGGCGCACCTGGGTACACTGTGCAGTTCTGGAGACCTTACTACGTAAGGACATAGACAGGGTAGAGAAGGTTCATAGGAGGGCAACAAAGATGGTGCATGGATTGCATCACAAGTCCTATGAGGACAGGTTGAAGGCACTGAACATGTACTCCTGGAGGAGAGGAGGGAGAGGGGATATGATAGAGACATACAAGTATCTTACAGGGAGGAACAGGGTGCAGGAATGCACTATTTTTAAGCGAAAAAGATGTTCCAGGACTAGAGGGCATGGGATGAAGTTGGAGGGAGGACGATTCAGAGGAAACGTGAGGAAGAATTTCTTCACAGAACGGGTGGTGGACAAGTGGAACACCCTGCCAGAGGAAGTGGTGGGGGCTGAAACAATCACGGGATTTAAGAATGCATGGGATAGACATAAAGGAATTCTGGAGGTCAGGGGTAAGGGGCAACAGACTTCCTGGAAAACATAAACTGAACTTACAAACTTAAATGGGCAGACTGGGTGGGCCATAGGCCCTTATCTGCCGACACTGTCTATGTATCTATGTATCTATGTACTGTATGTTAAAATTAACTTAAGAGTGACTGTGACATGGTCTACCAGAAAGTAGCAGTCTTGTAGGAACCAAGGAACATAAAGAATAATAATAATAATAAGAAGAAATTAGACAAATACATAATTGTGCCCTGTTCTGCAGTTGCTGTCATGATTAAGAGCCACTAACAGTGGTACCAAAACTGGGAACACACAGAGCTGAGGGTGCGCTCTTCTCCTTTACTGAGTTTTTATTCATCTGTTCAATGTATTAGTAAATCATTCTGTTCAGTATATGACATAAGTTACAATGAATGTATTAGAAGCAGCAGGATTGTTTTTTATTTATTACTCATTTAAGTTCACCCTTATTTGTACATTGGAGCCAAGCAAAATTTGAACAAGATCTGTGCATCAGTGGAAGTTGTACTCTTTAAAGGAATAACGCCAATAATCTGGGAACATAAAAGCTTGTGGTGTAATATTTAACATGCCAGTAGTGAATAAAATGATTTAGTAATAAGTCAGTTCAATAGATCATTAAAAACTCAGTAAAACAGCTCTGTGTTTCCAGTGTTGGCGCTGGTGCTCAGACCCAGCCTGTGAAGTGGTATAGTGTGGAACAGTATCAGGCACCTGTTTCTTTGTATGGTACAAGACTGCTTTGACTGTGAACACATGTTGAGGACTTTACTGAAGGACTTGGGAGCGGAGGGAAGGTTTTGACATCTTGATGTATAACAGTGACAGGGAAGGAGTAGGAGACAGCAAGGGGGGGGGCAAATAACAGGAGGAAGAACTGGACAGAATAAGCAAGTTAGTGTTAAAATCAAAACAGAGACAAGGAAGGGTTTATTAATTTATTCGTTTATTTATTAAGTAAGGTTACAATAACATTTTATCATACAGTCAGCCACAGATGTGTAAATAGTTCTTTGCAATTAAACACCTTAGATCCTTCATTGGTTAATGATGTGCTGAATATGAAATACAGAGCATAGTTGACATTGGTATTCATTTATACAAAAAAAGTGATTACAAGGTTATAAAAAGCACACAGGTAGACATGGAGCCAGTGCAATATGCAATAAACATTCCAATAAATTAACAAGTCAAGGATAAGCAAGATCCTGAGGGTAGTAACCATTCACAGGAAAGGGTGGTGCCACCAGAGGGCATGTAACAGGGGCAGTAAGGGGGGGGGCAGTGGGAGAATATCTTAATTTAGAGGTCAAAATCAGGGGCAGGGGAGGACTCTGGGAGAGGGATGAATGTGGAATAGAAGAAAAGAGTGAGAAAGGGGGCAAGACATGAGAGGTAAGTTATTAGTCTGTTTAATTTGCTGTTTAGAAGCAGGTCATTTAGGACTGGTCCTCTTCAATGTCTTTGTAAGCGACATTGCAGAGGGACTGGAAGGAAAAGTATGTCTCTTTGCAGATGACACAAAGATCTGCAACAGAGTTGATGCAGAAGGTGGGGTGGAAAGGATGAGAAGGGACTTGGCAAGGTTAGAGGAATGGTCAAATGTATGGCAGCTTAGATTTAATGCTAAGAAGTGCAAGGTAATGCACCTGGGAAACAAAAACCCAGGGGAAGAGTACACAATGGGGGGTGAGATACTAACAACAACAAAAATGGAAAGGGAGGGGTAGTCATATCAGATGACGTAAAGGTGGGCAAGCAATGTGAGAGGGCAGTAAGGAGGGCTGGGGGTATACTGGGATGCATAGGGAGAGGCATCACCAGTAGAAAACAGGAAGTTGTTATCCCTCTGTACAGACAGCTGGTGAGACCCCATCTGGAGTACTGTGTGCAGTTCTGGAGACCCAATCTCCGCAAGGACATAGACAAGATGGAAGCTGTCCAGAAGAGGGTACTCTAAAATGGTGCAGGGTCTGCACCAGAAGACATATGAAGAGAGACTAAGGAGCTTAATATGTATAGCCTCGAGGAAAGGAGGGAGAGGGGGGACATGATAAGCGTTCAAGTACCTCAAGGGAATCAACAAAGTCCAAGAGGGTATCTTTCAAAAAAAGGGTGTGCAAGAACAAAGGGGGCACAATTTGAAGATAGAGGGGGTGGCTCAGAGGTAATGTAAGGAAGTATTTTTTCACAGAGAGGGTTGTGGATGCATAGAACAGCCTTCTGGGGGAGGTTGTGGAGTCAAAAACAGTGGTGGAATTCAAGCATGCATGGGACAGTCATAAGGCCATTCTAGGGGGTTGGGGTAGGAAGAAGTAGGCTGCTGGTTAACTAGGATCTGCAGCTTATCCATTAGGTAGGGAAATGAACAGACTAGGTGGGCTAAGTGGTCCTTATCTGCTATCAAATTCTATGTTTCTATAGCAGCAACCAAGCCTTAATAAAGCATTAGTAATGATGATGATAAATGAGTCAGGCAGCCTCAGCTCTGCTTATGCTGTTTTTGCTGGTGACTGGTCAATGGAGGGGGACATTTTTGAACCCTATTTCTTGTGGAATTGGAACATAAGCTATTCTTTTAGTTTCACCTGGACAACCATTGTATCATGTTAAGCAATGGATGGTTCAGACTTCATGTGGAGCTATTGAAGCAAATGGGTTGAGAGCTCAGCTCTTAATATACTGTACTAAATATTTCAATATGGTATAACTGCATTCTTAACATTACAATCTTCATTATAAAGTGTATATTTATTGTATTTTTGTATGGCAAAAACTAGTTTAGAAAAAGTGCCCTTTGTACCCTTATAAGTGCCCTTCCGATCCTCCGCCTCACCCAGCTTTTACCATCTTTCGGCACCTATGGCTGCAGCTGTCTCCTCAGATGATATACCCTCCATGCTGCCAGCACCATCTCCAGCAAAAGCAGTCTATCCTTGTTGCAAACAGCTGCTCCTGGTAGAAGAACTCAGCAGCTCTGATTACATACACCACTCCCAACTGCAGAATCCAGGAGATCCCGATGCTGCTCCCCACCGCAGACTGCTTCTTACCAAATACACCACTGCAGTCTGCCAACTACAGCTGCATGCCACAGTGCCACCAGTTAACCAAAGGACGGATGGTAGCAGACATGTCCCCTTACATAGAAGGACCCTATACTATGGAAAACCACTAGGGTCGAAAGAATGCCTAGAAGCTAAAATGTCACTACACTACGGAAACAGAGAAGGACAAAATACAAAAACCTGGAAAGGACACCCACCAGAGGCAAACCTGGAAATGATCAGGACCAAAATTCAAAAGTATGAAATAGCCATCTGTGACCAGGTAGCAAAGCTGGCTTGGTTTAACATCTTTCAGGGAATATACAAGAGATGGAGTCTACACCAAGTGTCCAGTTTAAAGAAACATTCACTTTACTCGTGCCTGTAACATAGTTCAGTTCAACAACATAAGGTGTTCTTGGAGTCTGCAACAGTTCAGTTCAACAAAATAAAGTTACATGGAGCATTTAGTATCACCAGAAAAAAAAATCTCAAGGCAGCTCCTTTCTTTGTCCCTTTTTTCAGTTTAGTCACTTTTGTCATATAAAATCCACAGCTTCCTCTGCCTCTGTCCCTTTATTAGCCCCAGCGTGGAAAGTCCTCTCAACTTATCTGATAAGGGGGACGTTATAATTTTAGGGGATTTTATTATGCCCAGTATAAACTGGAATTCCCTTACTGGAAGCAGCGAGCATGACAAACGCCTTGTATCAACTCTCACTGATGCCGGTCTTGCTCAACTTATCACCCAGCCTACTAGGGGTAATAATATTTTAGATCTTCTTGTTACCAACATTGAAGATAAACTTTTTAACCTACAAATCCTGGATGCACTAGGAAACAGTGACCACTTCTCCATCCTATTTGACACAGCATGTGGACATCACTGCCTAAACAAGCGATCAACCTATAAAGACTACGGGAAAGCAAACTTTAAAGAAATCATTAACTCACTGACCAGGATTCCCTGGGAAAGAACCTTGTCCCATCTTTCTGTGAACGATGCTTGGATGAAATTCAAAACTACCATCCAGAACCTAGAAGAAACCTATGTTCCAACCAAAATAAATATAACAAAAAAGGGGAGGATTCCTATCTGGTTAAACAAATCAATTAAATCCCAAATCAAATTAATGGAAAATCTATACAAAAAGCTTAAAACTTGTGATACAGAGGTTAGAAACATTATTCACTCTAAATACAAAACAGCTTTAACAACCTTGAAACATATGATCAAGCACTCAAAGGGTAGAACTGAATTCAAGCTCGCACATTCTAAGGACTGTCACAAGTCTTTATTTTCTTACCTAAACAGGAAAAAGGGCAATACTAGGAAAATAGGTCCATATAATCCATAATGGTACTAGCCTACAATCTGATAAGGACACAGCCAACCTTTTTAACATTTATTTTTGCTCAGTTGTTTTCTAAAAAAAACACCCATAGCTTTTCAACCCCCTGTGATAAAATCCCTACCCCCGCATACATTATTACACCCTTGGATATACTCTCAGTTCTAAAAACACTAAAAAAGTCAACTAGTCCAGATCCAGATGAAGTCAACCCTAGATTTCTGATTGAAATGGCAGAATCAATAGCCCTTCCCCATCCATCATTTTCAACAAATCCTTAAATGAAAATAAAATCCCATCTGACTGGCTTACAGCATCAGTCACTCCCATATTCAAAAAGAGCAACAGGTCCAATGTTCAAAATTGTTGCCCAATTAGCTCAACTTCCATCATCTGTAAACCCATGGAAAGGATTATTAAATCTTACCTAGAAAAATAAATTATAGATCTTAACATCTCCGATTAGTCCCAGCATGGATTTAGGCCAGGTTATTCCTGTACAACTGACCTAATATCTTTTTACAACCATATACATTAAGGCTTGGACACCAACACCCCCATGGACGTCATCTTACTGGATTATAGCTGGGCATTTGACAAAGTCTTGCATGGGAAACTTATTAATAAACTGGAAACACTGAGTTTCTCAACCTGTCTAACTAAATGGGTCAATGAATGGCTCTCAAACAAATCACAAAGAGTCTGCTATCTAAGTCAGGTTTGATCACCAGTGGGGTACCCCAAGGTTCAGTCCTCGGACCAATACTATTCAATATCTTTATTAGTGACATGCAACTAGGTTCACATAATCAGCTCTCAAAATTTACTGATGACTCTAAACTTGGTGGGAGAGTGAACAGCCCTTACAGCATGGCATCACTTGTCTCAGACCTAAATTCCATCGAACAATGGGCCCAGCATAACGGTATGGAGTTTAATGTTGATAAATGTACAGTCCCACACTTTGGGAAAAAAGAACCCTAAACGTTTTTACCACCTAAACAATACCCCACTCAAACATCTTGCAGCCAGTGAGATTTAGGTATTCTAATTAACAACAGACTTTCTTCCATTGAGCACTGTACTAAAGTGGCTCGAATAGCAAATGAGTTACTAGGACAAATCTGTTGAACATTACTTACCAAAACAGAACAATGTCTAGTTCCATTATACAGGGTCTATATTAGCCCATATGTTGATTACGGGTCCCCTTTCTGGAGTCTACATCTCAAAGGAGACATTGCGTGCCAAGAACAGATCCAGAAGCGCACCATGAAAATGGTTCCAAGACTGGCTTCTTAAAACTATCTAAGCAGATTAAAAGAAACAGGCCTTCACTCATTACTTAATAGAAGGTGTAGAGGGGATATTCTCTTCACTTACAAAATGCTCCAGTCTTCTGAACTTATGCAGCAATGTGGACTTACTTATTCTACAAAACGCATTGTTCCCAGGTTGCACAATAAACAGCTCAAGATCAAGCAAGCAAAAACCAATAGCAGGCAAACTTTTTTGTCTATATGAGCTCCTAGATTATGGAACTCTCTTCCCCAGGAATTAATAGACTGTAAAAATTTCAACTCATTTAAAAAGGGACTTGCCATTTGGTTAACGTCAAATCAAACATAGGATTAATAGCCCACATGATGTGGGGGACAATCTCGATGGGCTTCTGCCTTCTTTTGTCCTACATTACCAAGTAAACCAAGTAACCCTGTTGTTGATATACCTGTGTAGTTTATAGGGATGAACAATGATTCCATCTCTTGTATCCCTCTAATTTTATCCTAATTTAAATATAAATGAGGTTGGTTCACTCTGTTGTGCCCTGGTGTGAGAGCCTGTTTGTTACTGTTGCAAAGGCAGTGACCTCATGCATGGAAGGCAGTATGGGAGTTGGTGATGTGTATCTGCACAAGCCAGCTAAAGTTATACTCTCATTCAGTTCTGTTACATGTCTTACGAAGTCCCTGTATTGTCTAAAAGCATTTTATTCCAGCTCAGATACACTTTAAACTACAGAAACCAGCAAGGCACTTACTATGCCTTGAAAAATGTCATTGCCAGTTTAAGACAAGAACATAAGGACTGGAGAGGACAGCAACAGCACTGACTAATACATTATAACTATTGCAAGCTTTTGCACTAAAACATCATAACATTCCAAGCTGCCTTACATGAGTTAGGTCATGAAAAGTACCTTCATTTAAATTTAAATCCTGATGAAATTAGGAGGATGCAATAGAAGCAGTCATTGTTCATGGCTATAGACTACACAGGTAAGCAGAACAAAAGGCTGAGGAGATATTCCCTTCACTGCTCCCCCCCATGAACATCCAGCACCCAGAACAAGCACTGCAGTGTGTCTTAAAAGGCCATCCTTAAAGCATAAGAGGTTTGATAAAAATCCCACCACAGCCCCCATGAAAACCTGCGTTGCCTGTGTTGCAGTGTTGTGAAGCTGGTTATGGGTGAAAGAAGCATGACAAACATACACTGTGTCACACCATCCTTATGTATTAAATAAAACAAATGATTGATAAGTCCAGCAAACTCAGCAAGATACCCACCATGGGGGCCGTGGCCATTCACAAAGCAGCTGCATAGTGATGAACAATGTGCCAGACTTGTAACTTGTTTTGTGCAGGGCCCCGCAGGCCTTATGGGATGCAGCAGTCTCATCAGGCAGGGGCCAGATCTTTAGCCCTTATACCACCACACTGCACTCTGATGAAGGCGTCAAGTGTGACATTGAAATGTTAGGGCATGGTATCAGCAACTGGAAGTTGTGCAGGCAGCTCAGATAGAGCTTTGTTAGAACTTGTGCAAGCCATCTAGCTGCTTTCTTTTAAACCACAAAATCAACGTGCCGCTTAGCTAAGGACGTCTTTACCTGACAAGATTTGGATTGACAGCTGTTATGTGGGAATTGTGGGCTGTGAACTGCTGGCCCATTCAAATGTTACTTTTCCTGCTGTGCAAATTGTGGTGGTATGGCTATTAAAAGCGATATTTTAAAAGTAATATAAAACATTAAAGAAGCATTTGTTTGCAACTGAATTTGCTTAATATGCTGAGTTACTGAAATGTTGCTGACTCACCTGAAGGACATTAGTGTTTCACAGTGTTTGACTCTGTAATAGCCCTGGGTATATGCATGTTTTAAAGAAAGAGCAGCTGCTAACTTTTGTTGACTAATTAGTGTAACAGATTAGGCAGAAACAAGTCAGCATACATTACAACATAGGTAGAAAATTCTGTAGTATATCATACAATTATCATAGACACAGAGAATCACTGCAAAGGCAGCAATAGATCTGTAGGGACACAGGGAGTTTGTATTGAGTAAAAAGCCCTGGTCATATGGTACAGATATTCACACTAATGTGTTTGAACAAATAATTGCAAATAAAAATGTCTAACCGGATATTGTAAATCAAGGGTAGTAACACGTTGACAATTGGAGTACATAATCGTGGTACCTACTGCGAAATGAGGTTGTCAAAGGACATAGTCGAATCTCCATTGGAATGGAGCTCCATAACATTGGAGCAATGTAGGCAAAAGAGAATTTCCCAAACTTGGTTTTAAGTTTGGGGATATTCAATAGGGCCATTTTTACCAGACCTCAAGGAATATACACTGTTCACTAAATTGAGGAGGATGGCTGGGGATATAATGATGGACCATCATTCTATCTGTCAATCGACAATCTCCCATAAGAAGGCAGAATGCCGACACATAAAACCGACCAGCTCAGCTCTTCCGGACTGCAGACAGATTGTGCAATCCAATCCACCTTCAGCCTGGAGCAGCTTTTTGACAAGAAAGATGTGATGAGTTTGAATGATTTTTCGTGGATAAGGTTGCCGCCATCAGGTCTGGGATCTGCACGGCTCCCTCTAATGGGTATTGCAGAGGTCAGCAGGAGGTGGTGACTGCCCGGTTTGTTTGGTTTGACTTTGACCAGCTGGATAGCATGGACAGAGAAACATAGAAAGATAGACTTTGATGGTGGATAAGGACCACTTGGCCCACCTAGTCTGACCATTTCCCTACCTACTGGATAAGCTGCAGATCCTAGTTAACCAACAACCTATTTCTTCCTACCCCCCACAAGAATTACCTTATATCTGTCCCATGCATTTTTGAATTCTCCCACAGTTTTAGACCCCACAACCTCCTCAGGAAGGCTGTTCCATGTGTCCACCACCCTCTCTGTGAGAAACTACTTCCCCACATTGCCCCTGAGCTGTCTCCCTCTATCTTCAAATTGTGCCCCTTGTTCTGCACATCTCTTTTTCTGAAAGATGCTACCCTCTTGGACTTTATTGATTCCACTGAGGTACTTAAAAGTTTCTATCATGTTCCCCCCCCCCCTTCCTCAAGGGTGTACATATTAAGCTCCTTTAGTCTCTCCTCGTATGGCTTCTCTTGCAGACCCTGCACCATTTTAGTTGCCCTCCTCTGCACTGCCTCCATCCTGTCTATGTACTTGTGGAGATGGGGTCTCCAGAACTGGATACAGTACTCCAGATGGGGTCTCACCACTGACATAGTGAGGATCATCCAGATTCTGCTGCCGACCAGCTGTAGTTTGGACCTGGACCCAATGCGTCTCCTTGTAGGATGCATTGATGAAATCAGCCTGGTCCTGGCCGAGATAGTCTGCAGGTCATTGAAGAGGGGTGGTCTTTCTGGACCCACTAAAAGAGGCGGTTGTATGATAGCTCCTGAAAAAGCCCTCCCTTAACCCAGACTGTCTGATCAACTACAGACCCATCTCTAACTTACCTTTTGTAGGCAAGGTTATTGAGAAGGTGGTTGTGCTGCAGCTGGATGGATACTCTCCAGTCTGGATTTAGGAAAAGGCATAGCACCAAGACAGCCCTTGTTTGGGTGCTAAATGATCTCCTAGTAGCAAAAGATATGAGATCTCATTCCATCTTGGTCCTCCTTGATCTCTCTGCAGCATTCGACACTGTAGACCATGGTGTACTTTTGGAGCATATGCAGTTCATCTGTGGGCTGTCGGGTACAGTCCTCAGATGGTTTTGATCTTTCCTCGAGGGTGGGACACAGAGAGTAATCACTGGAATTTATTCCTCTGACCCTCTCCCCCTGTCCTGCGGGATACTGCAGGGCTACATTTTGTCACCCATGTTGTTTGCAGTGTAGATGCTGCAGTTAAGAGACATTATTAGACCATACGGTCTGAGTTTTCACTGCTATGCAAATGATACTCAGCTGTACATGTCCTTTGCACTTGAACAAGATGATGTCCTCTAGTTGTTTAACAGCAGCCTGTCTGAGATCCAGGACTGGATGAGTGCCAGTTGGTTGCTAAAACCGAGGTGTTGGTTGTGGACCCAAATCATTGGGAGACGGATCTGTCAGCTGGACGACCCTCCAGGATTTGGCTAGGAGGTGCTCAGCTGAGGATCTCAGACCAGGTACATAACTTGGGCATTATTCTTGATGACAGTTTGACCCTGAATTTTCAGCTATCTGCCGTTGCCAGGACCTCATTATACTATCTGAGCAATATCGCTTGGGTGAAACACCTGGTTCCTCCTGATTACCTTCCAACATTGGTTCATGTCTTCATAACCTCCCTCCTTGACTACTGCAATGCCCTTTACCTAGGGCTACTGGGGGTTGATATCTGTCGCTTGCAGCTGCCAGGCTATTGACTGGCACCTCTAGGGCCAGTCACATTGAGCCTGTGCTCCGAGAACTGCACTGGCTGCCAGTTCAGTGGCGGATCACCTTCAAGGTCAGTCTTCTGAACTATAAAGCCCTACGTGAACAGGGACCTCGCTACTTGCGATATCGTCTGTGTCCCTACTGCTCCTCCCGCCTTCTCCAATCCACCGATGAGGGGTTGCTTGAGATTCCCAGGGTGCTATTGAAGTCATCTGGGGCTTGAGCCTTTGCATTTGTACTCCCTACACTGTGGAACTCTCTACCTCATTGGGCGAGAGAGTGCCTGACTGTCCAGAGTTTTAAATCAGCTCTTAATGCCCATCTTTTTAGCCTGGCATTTCCCAAAAATTTTAGCTAACTGATATATTTTAATATGGAGAACATTAAGAATTTTAATATATTGGTATAAATGTTAATGGATTGCTTAATAATTTATGTTTTAATGGATTGTATATGTGTATGACTGAGGTACAAGTGCCTTGATCGCTGGAAAGGCACTTTTTGTAAATAAACTTGCTTTGCTTTGCATATGTAATCGATTATGGAGGATGCAATAGATGACATCCCCTAGTGAGAGGCCATGAGTTTGGGATGGGGGAAAGACAGCCAAGTGTGTCGTAGAGGGAGCAGTGATGTGTATGTCTGTGAGATGCCAGTGCAAAACAACAAATATTATTGTAAGGCAAGGCATTTGACACAGTCCCACACAAAAGATTAATAGTCAAATTAGCCAGCCTGGGAGTGGGTCCCAGGGTGGTAGCCTGGGTAAAACATTGGCTGCACAACAGGACACAGAAGGTAATTGTAAATGGAGTTCACTCTGAAGAAAGAAGGGTTACTAGTGGGGTACCGCAGGGTTCAGTATTGGGTCCAGTTCTTTTAATGTCTTCATCAGTGACATTGCAGAGGAACTGGCAGGAAAGTATGCCTTTTGCAGATGACACAAAGATCTGCAACAGGGTTGATACACAAGGAGGCGTGGAAAGGATGAGAAAGGACTTGGCAAGGTTGGAGGAATGGTCAGAAGTATGACAGCTAGGATTCAATGCAAAGAAGTGCAAAATAATGCACCTGGGAAACAAGAACCCAGGGGAAGAATACACAATTGGTGGAGGTAGTAATAACAACAAAAAAGGAAAGGGACCTGGGGGTAATCATATCAGATGACCTTAAGGTTAGCAAGCAATGTGAGAAGGCAGTAGGGAGGGCTGGGGGTATACTGGGATGTATAGGGAGAGGCATCAGCAGCAGAAAACAGGAAGTTGTTATCCCTCTGTACAGACAGTTGGTGAGACCCCATCTGGAGTACTGTGTCCAGTTCTGGAGACCCCATCTCCGCAAGGACATAGACAGGATAGAGGTAGTCCAGAGGAGGGCAACTAAAATGGTGCAGGGTCTGCAAGAGAAGCCGTATGAGGAGAGACTAAAGGAGCTTAATATGTATACCCTTGAGGGAGGAAGGGAGAGGGGGGACATGATAGAAACTTTTAAGTACCTCGTGGAATCAACAAAGTCCAAGAGGGTAGCATCTTTCAGAAAAAGAGACTTGACCTCGGTGGCGCTGAGGGTTGAGGCGCTGGGCGCCACACCTGGCTAGCGGCCGCGACCCGGTTTGGGAATGAGCCCGGTCTTCGGGTCAGTGGGGCAGAGAAGGATTGAGTCCACTGACTGCCTCCTTCTCTGGGGTGGGAGGAATCCTCGTCCTGTCAAGCCTCCCAGCGGTGGCTGGGGCTATGACAGGACAGGGCAAGCTAGTGGGGACGACTGTGGCAAGACGTTAGAGAGGCGCTGCAGGAGCCGCGCTCTGGTCCCTGACGCCATTGCACGCCACAGACGTAGGGGAGGTAACGGAGGAAGAAAAACTTGCGGGCTGTATGATGGCTGGATGGGCGGCCCCCGCCGGTCTCTGCCTGGATGCTCCCCCTGTACCGAAGTAACCACCTCGGATCCCGTGGCGGTGGTTACGTACCCACCACGGCAAACAGATCGTGGCAGAGATTGAAGGTGAGGGGTTGAGCTTGGGATGGGGAAGGTCTGGGGGCTGGCTGTCTGACCGGACTGGGGAGGAGCCATTGGTAACACCCCCTCAGCCGCATAAGGAGGTAAAAATATAGAACAAAAAGAAAAAGAGACTTGCAAGAACAAGGGGACACAATTTAAATATAGAAGGAGGGCGGTTCAGGGGCAATGTGAGGAAGTATTATTTCACAGAGAGGGTAGTGCATGCATGGAACAGCCTTCCTGAGGAGGTTGTGGGGTCTAAAACTGTGGGAGAATTCAAGAATGCATTAGACAGACATAAGGCAATTCTTGTGGGGGGTAGCAAGAAATAGGCTGTTGGTTAACTAGGATCTGCAGCCTATCCTGTAGGTAGGGAAATGGGCAGACTAGATGGGCCAAGCGGTCCTTATCTGCCGTGAAAGTCTATGTTTCTATGTAAGCAACCTCCCATCAAGACAGAGAGACTGGTTTTAGAGGCCACATTGAAAACAGGAGCTCCATAGAGGAGTTGTAAAAGGAGCATGCTATGGGCAATAGTGACTCAAGCTACGGGGTCAGATTATGACCAGCTTTGTAGGAGACACCCAGCATAGAGTTGACAGATTTGCAGATACCCTTTATGTGCAGTGAATAATCTAGCGAGGGACAAAGTGTGCTGGCAAGGTAGGTGAAATTGAAGACTGGGGAGACTGGAGTGCCATCGTGGTATGCAGTGGGTAATGAGGCGGGGCATCGCCTCAGTCTGGAGGGCATCCCAAATAGTATTGACTGCATTTTCATCAGAGTAAGGATCAGCTTGTTAAGGGATAGCCAATTATGGATGACTGAAAATAAGAGGGAAAGTGCTGGTTAATATCATAGAGCTTGTATAGAGGACCAAATCAGTCAATCAATCAATCAATCTTTATTTAACCAGGCGTGAACACCGTTGAGAACTCCTCATTTGCAAGGTGGACCTGAAAATAATATAAGTACAGTGCAGAAGTGAATTATAGTACGTAGTAGGTGAAAAACAAGAAACAATATATGAAAGGTTGAAGAATACAAAAAGTACAGTGGAATTGCTACTGAAGTCATCTGCGTATAGTATTACAGAGCAGTGGGACACACTTTTGTTAAAGGAACACTGTCAACCCTTATCGCATCATATTATTTCTTTCTGAAAACCCTCATTGTATGATTGCTTACCTTCTCAAACATATTTTTATGTTGTCTTGCTCATACAGCACAAGCAACATTTTGTGGCATCTTGCTGGAGTTGCAGGTTGTGGAGGTGCGGCAGTGTTGTGGCCAGTGCCGCCACTGCTTTTTTGGGCTTGTCTCTGTGGCACCAATGAATGAGCACGCTGTCTATGACAGCAGTTGACAAGTGTGCCGCCAGTCTTGAAAGAAATTGACAGCGGCAATGAGGGAGCGCCCCGTCATTGCAGGGCATGCCTTGTCTGCTGAAACATTTTAATAAACATGGTGATGACTGTCGCCATCCACCTCTCACAATCCTTAGAAAGCTGACTGCAGGGGTGCCCAATCCCCCTTTTGGCATGTTTATAACTGCCCCTCAAGATTGTGTGGCACACTGGGAGCCCACCTCAGTGTGCTTTGTGTGTTCCGAAGCTGACTGCGTCGGCATGATCCTGCCCCCACCCCACCCTCATTGTGTGCCACACTGGGAGCCCACTCTAGTATGGCTTGCATAACCTCCCAAAGTCATGGGGCACACTGGGAGCCCACCTCAGTGAGCTCAACAGTTGTTTTACTTCACCTGTAAATAAATAAAACCTTTCTGCAATGTCCATTCCTGAAAAATAGAAAATGGTCCGTCGTTGAGTCCAGAGCACCCCCCTTCCCCAACGTGTACCCATCCACCCACCCTCTGTGCACTCCATCTCCATTCACCCCATAGTTACTTCTAGTGGTCTGGTGCCACGATCTCCGCAGGAGCGGAATGTGTCTGCAGTCTTCAAAGTTGATCGCGAACTGAAGAAATGCCGGTAAGCTGTATAATGCCTTCAATGGGGGTCAAATTAGGTGAATGTCTCGGCCATTTTTTTTACTTTTGGCTCCAAATTTTCAACATGTGGTTCTTGGATCTCACCTCTTGAAATCAGTCACTGTCATTTATTATTCTGTCTTAAAGGTGATTTTGTGGTCACTGTAAATCACCTTTTGGGACAGGGCTCTAATAAACCATATATTCGTAATTGGGCTCTCCAAAAAATTCAAAAATGACTGTGTTACGAGCGCACATTGTGCGGTTTCCGCACATGCTTGTACCTTTTCACTCCAGATTGTCAATATTGCCATTTCTTCACACCTCCTTATGAATGTTGATTGAAACATTCAAACACCTTAAAGGCATTAAGAAGGTGAAAGAGTCTAACATGTTTCAATACAAGAAAAATAGCAGGACAAGAGGACACAGCATGAGATTAGAGGGAAGCCGATTAAGGGGTAATGTTAGGAAGTTCTTTTTCACAGAAAGGGTGGTGGATGCATGGAACGGCCTACCTCAGGAAGTGGTGGATAGGAATACAGTGCAGGGCATCAAACAGGCATGGGATAGGCACAAGGGAACAATACAGATGAATATGAATAGATAGGCTATTGACAGAGCAAAAGTCTATGGCACATTCATAAGGTAGAAAAAGAAACGGACAGACTGGATGGGCCTTGCAGTCCTTATCCACCATCAACTTCTATGTTTCTATGTAACAGTATAGCTGTTATTTTTCACATCCTGCCTGCAATGTGTTTTCAGACATCTGGCACACAATGGCACAGTCGCTGTGGGAAATCAATGTTCGGGACAGATTAAGAAAATCACAGGGATGCTGTTCATGAGCAGAGGTCCCAAAATGTCTAGATTGAAAATTTGGTGAAAAAAGGCAAAAAATGACTGTGTTACGAGCATGTGTTGCGAAGTTTCCACACATGCCCATAACTTCAAGAATTTTTAATATTTTCACTCCAGATTTTCAACATTGCAATTTCTTTACACCTCCTTATGAACAGTACAGCTGTCATTTTTCACATCCTACCCGAAATGTGTTTTCACACATCTGGCGCAGAATGACGCAGTCGCTGTGGGAAATCAACGCTTGGGACAGATTAACAAAATCACAGTGCCACTGTTCATGAATGGGGTCCCAAATGCTTTCATGGGTGGGGGGTCACAAAGCTCAGGCTGAAAATTTGGAGTGCAAATACCAACAAACTCCAGGGGCATTAGGGTTTCTAACCATAACATCCCACCCTGTAGAGACTGACAGGAGCAGGGGTGTGACTTTGGATTGTCAGCTGGAATGCTCATGCCATTCCACCCCTACCCCCACCCTGCAGCCAGTGACAGGCATCAGGATGTGCCTTGGACTCTTCGGCCCCAAAGTTCAACCCATTCTACTATACTGCACCCATCTCAATGTATTTCCTTATGGAATGGGATGAGCATAATTCCTGATGACCCCAAGGCACAACATGACACTTGTCAGAGTTTGCAGGGTAGGGTGAGGTGAAATGGCATGAGCGTTATGGCCAGTGGCCCAAAGGCACACCTCAGTGCCTATCAGTCTCTGCAGGATGGGGTAGGGTTGGTGTCAGTTCCATACTTCACTGCCATTCCTATTATGCATCTCTCTAACTCCTGCACTACCAGTGCCAACGCCAGCAATACAACATTCTGCATTGACAAATGCTTGTTGTTATTGGTTGTTTGATCTGCTTCCTTTCTTAGTAGAACTGAAATGCATGGGATTGGTGCAATTATACCAACCTTGTTTTGCATCAAATCCTTGACCTACTCTTATTACAGACATCCTGAACATTAGAAACACCCACAAACAGTGCAGCCACTCAAAATGCAGTAGTCTTCTCTCCTCCCACACCATCATGAGTGACTGGATTGTGATAGGGGTGTTCCCAAGTCCAGGAAAGAGGTGGCAGAAGTTAATAATAATAAAAAACCTTTTTCGTAGAGCGCAATTCACAAGTCTCAAAGCGCTTTAACAGTAAGTAAGCAATTAAAATAGATTGACCATAAATAACTAAAATTCAATAATGGCAGATAGAATAATCTATATCAAGTTAAGGAAAAAAGCAAGACTACAGTATATAAATAAGTTTTTAGGGCAGCTTTAAAGCTCTCCACAGTCAGGCACTCCCAAACCTGGTGAGGTAGAGAGTTCCACAGTGTAGGGGCTTCATAACAGAATGCTTGAGCCCCAGATGTCTTCAGCCGAACCCTGGAAATCTCTAGCAATCCCTTGTCGGTGGAGCAGAGCAGTCAGTAGGGACAATAGGGGCACAGAAGCTTGCAGGTAGTATGGTCCCAGTCCATGTAGGGCTTTATAGGTCAGCAAGCTGACCTTGAAGGTGATCTACCATTGAACTGGCAACCAATGCAGCTTGCGCAGCACTGGTATAATATGGCTAGATCAAGAAAGCCCAGTTAGTAACCTGGATGCAGCATTCTGCACTAGTTGCAGATGGTGGAAATCAACCCCCGGAAGCCTTAGGTACAGGGAGTTACAGTAATCCAGATGGGAGGTCACAAAGGCATGGACCAATGATGGAAGATCGTCGGGCAGAACCCGGTGTTTTATCCAGGTGATATTCCTCAGATGGTAAAATTAGGTCTTGACAATGGATGACAACTGAGATTTCGGGGTCAGCCGCTCATCAAAAATAATGCCCAGACCCCTCTACTCGAAGATTGAGGTCCATAACCAAAACCTCGGTCTTGTCAGAATTCAGCTTCAACCACTTGGCACTCGTCCAATCTTGGATCTCGGATAGGCAGTTGTTAAATACTGAGACCGCTGTATCCTGTTTGGGTACAAAGGACATGTACAGCTGAATATCATCTACATAGCAGTGAAAAATCAGCCCATACTGCCTTACAATGTCCCCCAGCAGCAACATGTACACCGAGAACAACGTGGGAGATAGCACAGAGCCCTGCAGGACCCTACATGGGAGGGAGAATGCACCGGAGGAATAAATCCCCAGTGCTACTCTCTGAAACCTGCCAGTGAGGAAGAACTGAAACCATCTGAGGTTCACAGATCAACAGCAGGTGCTCTAGCAATATTCCATGGTCCACAGTGTCAAATGCCGCAGAGAGATCAAGAAGGACCAAGATGGAGAGGATCCTCTGATTTCTCGCTATAAGGAGGTGAGTGAGCACCCAAACAAGAGCAGTTTCAGTACTATGCCTCTTCCTAAATTCTGACTGGAAGGGATCATAGATGTCATGGATAGCAAGATAGTCCTCCAGCTTCAGCGTGACCACCTTCTCAATAACCTTACCCACAAAGGGAAGGTTAGAGACAGGCCTGTAGTTAGCGAGACAATCCGGGTCGAGAGAAGGTTTCATAAGGAGGGGAGTCACCATTGCCTCCTTCAAGGAGTCAGGAAACTCCCCAGTCTCTAATGAACGCTGAACAATCTCAGCTAGGACCAGGCCAATGACCTCAACACATTCCACAAAGAGACAAGGTAGGCTCGGGTCCAAACCACAGCAGGTCGTCCACATACTCTGGATGACCATCATGACATCTGAGACTGCTGCCTGATCAAAAGCCGACCAACCAGACTGAGATGTTGCGACCTCCCACTGATCACCGCTACCCTCATTGGAGCAGGCTGAGCTGATCTCTGACCTGATGTCGACAATTTTATCTGCAAAGAAGTGAGCAAACTTGTCACATTTCTCCTGTGACAAGGCTCTCCGTAACTGCAGACAGGCTGGATTGCACAGTCTGTTCAGAGTTTGGAAGAGCTGAGCCGGTCGATTTCATACAGCAGTAATCTCCCCGGACAGGAACTCTGCCTTCTTAAGAAAGATCACCGATTGATAGTCTGCATAATGTGCCATCAATCTAAGCTTGTCAGCGTCAAGGCCAGATTTCCACCAGCAACACTTCAACCTTCACCCAGCCCTCCTCATCTCCCTCAAGGCTCCATCAAACTATGGGAAGCGATAACTGCTGTGTAACTCTGAAAACTTCAATAAAATCTTTAATGTTAAAAACAAACAAACATGGGAACCGAGGAGGAAGGGAGAGGGGGGTGAACACGGACTGGAGCTATAGCATCCAGAGCCGCCACCACAGCCTTATTGTTATAGACCTGCAGTAGATTCTCTGGGCCCGAGCTTGCACAGGGAAATCCTGATAGGTCCAGCACCACCATCAGGCCATCTGGGCTCAAACCCCTTAATGGGCGGTATTGGACTATCTCCAAAGGGGCAGGCCTTTAAAGGGGTGCCTGGACATTGAACCTGATACTGCAATGGTCAGACATCTGACTGGTTCCACCACCAGGTTGGCGCTCTTCATACCCAGTTGGAAGACCGGGTCCAATGTGTTACCCGAAATATGGGTCACAGAGGTTGCGGAAGTTGATCAAAGAATGTAAACAAACAATGTTTTTCTGTGGTAACACCAGTAAGGTGGGCAGTCTGTTTTTTACTTTTAAAATGAAAAAAAATCAACCATTCATTCAACTTTATTTGTATAGTGCAATTCTCATTGTGATTCAGTGCACTTTACATCAATATTTAAAATCAATTAAAATTGAATACATATAACAAAGAACATATAAAATCCTTATTAGCAGCAATAAATACTAGACATAATCTGGGAACACTTCAACAACAAAAAGCCGCTCTACAGTAGGTGGTGCTGCTGGCTAATATTCAACCAAACACAAGAAAGCCAAATGCACTCACATGTCAATCCCGTAATTAAGGAAAATACAACCAGATGAATATTTCAAAATGTTGCTCCTTTTTATTCTTTTCAGTATCAAACAGCATACAAGGACATGGCAAGTCTTCATGAGGCACAAACACCTCAACGTTTCACGTTTACATGCTTTGTCAAGAGGATGACAAAGCGTGTAAACCTGAAACGTTGAGGTTTTTGTGCCTCATGAGGACTTGGCATGTCCTTGTATGCTGTTTGATACTAAAAAGAATAAAAAGGAGCAGCGTTTTGAAATATTCATTTGGTTGCATTTTCCTTAATTACGGGACTGACGTGTGAGTGCATAATCTGGGAACATTTGTCTAAACAAATGGGGTTTTAGCTCCTGCTTAAATTGATCCACAGTCAAGTTTTCTCTGACGTAACGAGGTTGAGAGTTCCAGAGGATCAGAGCTGCTTATGCAAAAGTGGGGGCACCAAATTCCTGGCCAGATGTTTGTAAACAGACCCTCCGAACCTCCAGCAACCCCTCATCGGTGAAGTGGAGAGGGCAGTAGGGACACAGGAGGTCTAACAGGTAGCCAAGCCCCTGTCCATGTAGGGCCTTGTAGGTCAGCAAACTGACCTTGTAAGATACCTGCTATCTAACTGGCAGCCAGTGCAGATAGCAGAGCACAGATGTGATGTGACAGGACCTAGATAGGCTAGTCAGCAACCTGGCTGTTGCATTCTGCACAAGCTGCAGGTGGTGAAGAACTACCCCTGAGAGCCCTATGTATAGGGCATTGTAGTAATCAAGGTGAGAGGTCACAAAAGCATGGACCAGTGCTGGCATCTCACCAGAGGGGAACAGATGTTTAATCCTGGCTATGTTCCTCATATGGTAAAACTAGGTCTGGACCACAGCTGCCACCTGCCACCCGAGCATCGTCTTCAGTCCAAAACAATGCCAAGATTCTTTACTCGATCTGAGGTGAGCAACTGGGAATCTTCAAGCTGTAGCCTGGAAACCTGAACAGATTTCCCCCTCACCCCCTGGTGACCAGGTTCCAGTACCAGTACTTCAGTCTTGTCTGGATTCAGTTTCAACCAGTTGGCCCTCATCCAGCCTTGGATCTCAGTAAGGCAGCTGTTAAACACCGAAACTGGCTCCTGCTGTTCGGGCACAAAAGACAGGTATAGCTGAGTGTCATCTGCATAGCAGTGAAAACTCAGCCCATACCATCTTATGATGTCCCCTAGCAGTACCATATATACCATGAACGACATGGGGGACAAGACTGAGCCTTGCGGTACCCCCTCATGGCAGTGATCGAGGTGCCAAAGAAAAAATCCCCAGCATCACCCTCTGCGACCTGCCAGTAAGGAAGGATTTAAACCAGTTGAGGACTGTACCTGCCAGTTCACAACAGACCCGTAGGCGCTCAATCAAAACCCCATGGTCCATGGTGTCAAATGCCACTGACAGATCGAGGCAAATCAAGATGGTATAACTCCCACGATCCCTCGTGGTCAGGAGATCATTCATCACCCAAACCAGGGCCGTGCTATGCCTTTTTTTGAAACCAGACTGGAAATGATCATAGATATTATGAGCTGTTAAGTGAGTCTCCAGTTGAGAGGCCACCACCTTCTCAATAACCTTACTCACAAAGGGTAGAATAGAGACAGGTCTGTAGTTTGCCAGGCAGTCCAGGTCCGAGAGTGGTCTTACAACTGCCTTCTTCAGGGGCTCCGAAAATACCCGTCACTAGAGAACCTTGGACTATCATGGCTAGGACCAGGCTGATGGCATCAATACACCACAATAAAAGGCAGGTTGGTCCCAGCTCCAAACTACAGCTGGTTGTTCATAACCCCTGTGCAACCTTCACAACATCCATGACAGCCAACTGGTCGAAGTCGTACCAGACAGGCCGACCTACCATGATCTCAAGCCCATTACTGCAAAGCCCATTAGAAGGTGCTGAATGAATTTCTGAGCTGATAGAGGCAATTTTATCAGTAAAGAACACAGCAAACTCATCACATCTAGATTGTGAAAAGGCTCCCCCAGACTGAAGATAGGCTGGATTACGCAACCTATCAACAGTGCGGAACAGCTGAGCCGGTTTGTTAGTTGCCGCAACAAACCAGAAAAAAACTACATCAGCAATCTCTACAGAATGTGAGCAATCATAATATGTGTTTTGTAATCTTGTGGCAATTTGAGAAACATAGAAACATAGACTTTGATGGCAGATAAGGACCGCTTGGCCCACCTAGTCTGCCCATTTCCTACGTACCGGAGATCCTAGTTAACCAACAGCTTACTTCCTCCTACCCTTCACTATAATTGCCTTATGTCTGTCCTCTGCATTCTTGAATTCCCCTACTGTTTTTGACCCCACGACTTCCTCCAGAAGGTGGTTCCATTCGTCCACCACCCTCTCCATGAAAAAATACTTTCTGATGTTGCCCCTGAGCATCCCCCCTCTATCTTCAAACTGTGCCCCCTTGTTTTTGCACATCTCTTTCTCTCAAAGATGATCTTGTCTTGGACTTTGTTGATTCCCTTGAGGTACTTGAAAGTTCTATCATGCCCCCCCCCTTTACTCAAGGGTATACATATTAAGCTCTTTCAGTCTCTTCTCCTATGGCTACTGTTGCAGACCCTGCACCATTTTTGTTGCCCTACTCTGGACTGCCTCCATCCTGTCTATATCCTTGCGGAGATGGGGTCACCAGAACTGCACACATTACTCCAAATGGGGTCTCACCAGCTGTCTGTACAGAGAGATAACAACTTCCTGTTTTCTGCTGGTGATACCCCTCCCTATACATCCCAGTATCCCCCCAGCCCTCCCAACTGCCTTCTCACATTGCTTGCTAACCTTAAGATCATCTGATATGATTAGCCCCAGGTCCCTTTCCATTTTTGTTGTTGTTACTACCTCCCCCCATTGTGTAATCTTCCCCTAGGTTTTTGTTTCCCAGGTGCACTACTTTACACTTCTTAGCATTGAATCTAAGCTGTCATACATTTGACCATTCCTCCCACCTTGCCAATGTCCCTTCTCATCCTTTCCACCCCACCTTGTGTATCAACTCTGTTGCAGATCTTTGTGTCGTCTGCAAAGAGACATACTTTTCCTTCCAGTCCCTCTGTAATGTCACTTATGAAGACATTGAAGAGGACCGGTCCTAGTACTGAACCCTGCGGTACCCCACTAGTAACGCCCCTTTCTTCAGAGTAGACTCTGTTAACTATTATCCTCTGTGTCCTGTTCTCCAGCCAATTCTTTACCCAGGCTACCATCTTGGGACCCACTCCAATGCTGGCTAGCTTGCATATTAATGTTTTGTGTGGGATTATGTCAAATGCCTTGCTAAAGTCTAGGTAGGCCATGTCCATAGCCCCTCCCTGATCTACTACTTTGGTCAGAAAGAAATCTATTGGATTCATCTGACATGACCTTCCCGCTGTGAATCCATGCTGCCTTGGGTCCTGTACCCCTCTGGTCTCTAGGTACTCAACAATTCTTTCCATCAGAAGAGATTCCATCATTTTCCCTATCACTGAGGTTAACTAACAGGTCTGTAATTTCCTGCTTCCGCCCTGCTCCCACTTTTGTGAAGTGGAATAACATCTGCTCTCCTCCAGTCCTCAGGTACCACCTCATCCTCCCATGATTTGTTAAAGAGGATAGTCAGTGGTGTCGCTAGTTCTACCCTTAGTTCTTTTAGAATCCTGGGATGAATCCCATCAGGCCCCATTGCTTTGTCCACCTCCAGTTTTAAGAGTTCTTTCAGAACTCTTTCTTCTGTGAATGGGCTGGTATCAACCCCATATCCAGAGTGTTTCTCTTGTTTGGTTTAGGTACCTCCCCCTCTTCATTTGTGAATACTGAGCAAAAATATTTGTTTAGCATTCTTCTTTTTACAGTCAACCTCTGACCACCCCTCCCTTTATTAATCCTCACTATCCCTCCCTTGTTCTTCCTTTGTCTCTGATGTACCTATAAAGGTTTTATCTCCCTTCTTAACTGAGTTGGCTATCTTTCCTCGGTTTGGACCTTTGCTGTTCTGACTGCCTTCCTGCTTTCTTTGCTTTTAACTGATACAGTCTAGCTGTCCTGCTCCTTCTGTGATTCCTTGTACTTCCTGAATGCTTTCTTTTTCTCCCTAGCCTTCCCTGCCACCTCCTTTGAGAACCATAGTGGTTTCTTACATTGCTTTGTTTTGTTTATTTGCTTCACACAAAGGCTTGTTGCCTCTGTGATGGAAGTTTTGATTATTCCCCATTGTTCTTCCACCCCTCCTTCCTGCCCATTTGCTAATGCATTCCTTAGGCACTCACCCATTTTGGCAAAGCTGGCCCTCCTAAAGTCCAGTACCTTTGCCTTTGTATAGCTCGACTCTACTGCTGTGTTTATCATGAACCATACTGTTCAATGGTTGCTAGTTCCCAGATGGCTACCCACTTCTAAATCTGTGATCCTCTCTCCGTCTCCATTTGAGAGTACCAGGTTTAAGATTGCTTCCTCTCGAGTAGGTTCCAATATTAGCTGTCTAAGGCATGCCCCCTGTAGGGCATCTAGAATGACCCCACTCTTGGAAGTGGCTGCTGCAAATGCACTCCAGTTAACATCTGGCATATTCAGATCCCCCATCAGTAATATCTCCCCTTTTTCTGCCATTCTAAGGATACCTTCTATCATTTCCTTGTCCATTTCCTCCCGCCTGAGATGGGGGTCTGTATACAACCCCTGTGGAGATTGTGGTGCCATTGCCTGCCTCCAAATTGACCCACAGTGCTTCCTCTCCTCCCCGTTTACAGTTTTGTTCTGTTGCTTTGATTTCTTCCCTTATGTAGAGAGCTACTCCTCCTCCTCTTTTACCCACCCTGTCCCTCCTGTAGATAGTGTATCCTGGTTTGTTTACATCCCAGTCATGGTTCTGTGTGTACCATGTTTCTGTGACTGCTGCGATATCCAGATGTTCCTCTTCCATCAAGGCCACTAGTTCAGGAAGCTTGTTACCCAGACTATGGGCATTGGTACTCATTACTCTCCATTTTTTGATGGCTTTACCTCTTGTAGCACCATCCCTGTCCTCACTTGACTTTGCTTTCTCCATTTACCCCTGTACTGCTCCCTACTGACCTTTCTACCATGGTCTTTACCTCATTTAGTACCCTGTTTTGTAGGGGGAGGCTGGGAATTCCCTGTTGATTATCAGTGCCTCCCCCCTTGACTAGTTTAAAAGCTTGCCAATTAAGTATTTAAACCGATTGCCCAGAAGACTTGTTCCCTTCCAGATGCAGACCATCCTGCCAGTATAGGCTGCTATCACTCCAGGTGGAACCCCAGTCCCCAATGAAGCCAAACCCCTGTGCTCCGCACCATTTTTTCAACCATTCATTGAATTGCGTGGTGCGGAGTACCCTCGCCTCACCCATGCCATAGACAGGCAGCACCTCTGAGAAGGATACTGTATGTGCTACTTGCATTAGGCCCCTTCCCAACTCCACAAACTCCTCCTGCACTGCTCCAATCTCATGTTGAACCAAGTCATTCATCCTTAGGTGGATAATGATGTCCAGGTCTGTCTCCTGTACAACTGTTCTCGTGATCCTGAGGATGCGCTTCCCGTCCCTACAAGTCATGGCGCCAGGTAGGCACCTTACTTCACTTTTCCCTTATCCCCCCTGTTCCTCATGTTCTAGGTTTGCTATCCCTGTTGAATAGTTCCTCACAGTTTAACTTGTTAATTTATTTCAGGAACCTGAAGGTCTCTGTCATTTAACCCTATTCCTTCTGGCCTCCAGTGAGAACATGTTTAGTGCCCAAAGCCAATCCTCGTAGGATCTGTCCTGCTGGCCATGAATCATTTTGGTTACTCTGTGCTGCACCATCTATGGCTTATCCATGTCTTTCCTCAAGAGATGGCTCCAGAATTGGGATTGAGAACAGTACTCCAGGTGTGGCTTTACCAGTGATCTACAGAGTGGCAGTAATACGTCCTTTCTCCTGATATCAAATCCCCTCCCAGTAAACTCAAACATCCTGGTTGCCTTGTTGGAGGGCTTGTCACATTGGCTGGTTTGTTTTAGGGAGTCACTTATGATGACTCCCAGGTCCCTTTCCTCAGTGGTAGTGCCCAGCTTAACCCCTCCCATTCAGTATTCAGTCCTGGGGTTCTTGTTCCCAGTGCTCATCACTTCGCACTTTTTGTGTTGAACTTCTAATGACAAACCTTGGACCATGGGAGCAATCTTAGACCTGGTTCTCTCAAATGGAGATGGAGAGAGGATCACAGATGTAGAAGTGGGTAGCCATCTGGGAACTAGCGACCATCGAACAGTATGGTTCACAATAAACACAGCAATAGAGTCAAGCCATACAAAGACAAAGGTACTGGATTTTAAGAGGGCTGACTTTGCCAAAATGGGTGAGTGCCTAAGGAATGCACTAGCAAATGGGCAGGAAGGAGGGGTGGAAGAACAATGGGGAATAATAAAAACTGCCATCACAGAGGTAACAAGCCTTTGTGTAAAGCAAATAAACAAAATGAAACGAGGTAAGAAACCACTATGGTTCTCAAAGGAAGTGGCAGTGAAGGTTCAAGAGAAAAAGAAAGCATTCAGGAAGTACAAGGAATCACAGAAGGAACAGGACAGAGAACTGTATCAGTTAAAGCAAAAGGAAGCTGGGAAGGCAGTCAGAACAGCAAAGGCCCAAACCGAGGAAAAGACAGCCAACTCAGTTAAGAAGGGGATAAAACCTTTTATAGCTACATCAGGGAGTGAAGGAAGACCAAGGGAGGGATAGTGAGGCTTAATAAAGGGAGGGAGGGTGGGCAGAGGGTGACTGTGAAAAGGCAGAGATACTAAACAAATATTTTTGCTCAGTATTTACAAAGGAAGAGGGGGAGGTACCTAAAACAAACAGTAGAAACACTCTGGATACAGAAGTTGATACCAGCCCATTTACAGAAGAAAGGGTTCTGAAAGAACTCTAAAACTGAAGGTGGACAAAGCAATGGGGCCTGATGGGATTCATCCCAGAATTCTAAAGAACTAAGGGTAGAACTAGTGACACCACTGACTACCCTCTTTAACAAATCATGGGAGGATGGGGTGGTACCTGAGGACTGGAGGAGGGCAGATGTGATTCCCCTTCACAAAAGTGGGAGCAAGGCAGAAGCAGGAAACTACAGACCTGTTAGTTTAACCTCAGTGGTAGGGAAAATGATGGAATCACTTCTGAAGGAAAGAACTGTTGAGTATCTAGAGGCCAGAGGGCACAGGACCCAAGGCAGCATGGATTCACAGCGGGAAGGTCATGCCAGACAAATCTGATAGATTTCTTTGACTGGGTGACCAAAGTAGTTGATCAGGGAGGGGCTGTGGACATGGCCTACCTAGACTTTAGCAAGGCATTTGACACAGTCCACACAAAGATTAATATACAAGTTAGCCAGCCTGGGAGTGGGTCCCAAGATGACAGCCTGGGTAAAAGAATTGGCTGGAGAATAGGACACAGAGAGTAATAGTAAATGGAGTCCACTCTGAAAAGGGGTTAGTAGTGGGGTACATGAGGGTTCAATTATTCGGCCGGTCCTCTTCAATGTCTTTATAAGCGACATTGCAGAGGGACTGGAAGGAAAAGTATGTCTCTTTGCAGATGACACAAAGATCTGCAACAGAGTTGATGCACAAGGTGGGGTGGAAAGGATGAGAAGGGACTTGGCAAGGTTAGAGGAATGGTCACATGTATGGCAGCTTAGATTCAGTGCTAAGAAGTGCAAGGTAATGCACCTGGGAAACAAAAACCCAGGGGAAGAGTACACAATGGGGGTGAGTTACTAACAACAACAAAAATGGAAAGGGACCTGGGGTAGTCACATCAGATGACCTAAAGGTGGCAAGCAATGTGAGAGGGCAGCAAGGAGGGCTGGGGAATACTGGGATGCATAGGGAGGCATCACCAGTAGAAAACAAGAAGTTATTATCCTCTGTACAGACAGCTGGTGAGACCACATCTGGAGTACTGCGTGCAGTTCTGGAGACACATCTCCGCAAAGACATAGACAGGATGGAAGCTGTCCAGAGGAGGGCAACTAAAATGGTGCAGGGTCTGCACCGAAGACATATGAAGAGAGACTTAAGGAGCTTAATATGTATAGCCCTCGAGGAAAGGAGGGAGAGGGGACATGATAGAAACTTCAAGCACCTCTAGGGAATCAACAAAGTCCAAGAGGGTAGCATCTTCAAAAAAAAGAGGTGCAAGAACAAGCAAGCACAATTTGAAGATCGAAGGGGGCGGCTCTGAGGTAATTTAAGGAAGTATTTTTCACAGAGAGGGTTGTGGATGTATGGAACGGCCTTCCAGAGGAGGTTGTGGAGTCAAAAACAGTGGTGGAATTCAATGCATGGGACAATCAAAAGGCAATTCTAGGGGGTTGGGGTAGGAAGAAGTAGGCTGCTGGTTAACTAGGATCTGCAGCTTATCCATCAGGTAGGGAAATGGGCAGACTGGGTGGGCCAAGCGGTCCTTATCTGCCGTCAAATTCTATGTTTCTATGTTTCTCTCCAACCTTTGCAGGTCCCTCTAAAACTCCTTTACCCCCTTCTCCCTGTCTACCCTACCAAAGAGTTAGTGTCCTCTGCCAAGAGACACATCTTCCACTGAATTCCTTCTTCTTTGTCACTTATAAGCATATTAAGAAGAACTGGACAAAGGACTGAAACCTGTGGCACCCAACTTGTGACCTCTCTCTCCCCAAATTTGAATCCATTTACCACTGCCCTCTGCTGTCTCTTCCCTAACCCCTAGCCAAATACCCACCCATTAAACTATGTCCTGTGTTACACCTAGATTATCTAGCTTCATCAGCAACCTTCTGTGTGGCACCGAGTCGAATGCCTCGCTGAAATGGAAGTAGAGTAAATCTACTGATTATCCCTTAACTACTGCCCTAGTTACTCAGTCAAAGAATACTATCAGGTTGGTCGGACAAGACCTCCCAGCCATAAACCTGTTCCGATTGCCATTCTGGAGCCCATTGATTTCCAGGTAGTCCACTTAGTCCTCTTTGGCCACTGTGTCCATCTGTTTGCACACAAGAGAGGCAAGAATGATAGGCTGGTAGTTATCCAATTGCTCCTTGACCCCCTTCCCCTTATGGAGAAGAACTACAGCAACCTATGTACAGTGTGCTATACATAGGGTTGCCTGAGTTCGATTTTTATTTTTTTATAATTTCGATGGAATATATTGATTTTTTTTCAACCTTTTTCCCGAGCTTTATTGATTTCAATTTTTAGAATATGCAGCTGCAACCAAATTAGATGGGCTGTCAGTAAAAAGCCCCTCCTTCCCCGTCAATAGCCCTCACGAGGCTGTCAGTAAGGGCTGTTACGGGGGCCTTTTTCCTGACAGCCCATCTAATTTGGTTGCACCTGCACAGGGTAAGTGAAGAGCAGCCTGAGATTAATTTTGGCTTGGCCTACAGAGGGCATGGGAAAACCAACCATTTGCATAATGACTCTGTACTGCCATTAACACCCGTTTTCCCTTTAGAGGTGCTGTGCTAATACAGTTGTGTTTTCTGTTTGAGTCCTTGCCTGCTACCATTCTGCATATAAGTAATAAACAATGTCAGGGTGTGCATTATAGGATTTTAATGCATGCCCCAGGGGTGTGAACAGACACAAGGCTGAAGGCCGAGTGTCCTTACACCCCCTGTGAAGTGCATTAAAATCCTATGATGCACACCATATTAATGCTGATGTATGACTGTCTCACAGCAGTGCTTCCTCCTCATGGACTGAGCAGTGCTGGAATTACAGAAAAGCATGTCCTGGCTCAGCACCCATAACTCTGAAGTAAGAGCTCTTGTATCACTGCCATTAGCATACAAAGGGAAGGGGTGGTACCTTAAAAGACACAGATCCCATGGGCCCATTTAGTTTCACAAGCTTATTAAGTATACTTGGAACACTGGCACTGAGCATACAGTTACCAGGTCAATATGTCGTTACCCTAATAGCGCAGCTAAAACCAAGCTGCAGAAAGCACTAAACCATGTACAGCGACAGGGGTATTACAGCATTCAGGAATTACTGCTACCCCTGTCGCTGCATGCTCAGATGGGGGAGAGCTGAACTAGCTGCAGTGCAGTGCCTGGTTGAGCTGCACCCTTGTGGAAGTGACTATGGGACTAGCACCTGGAGCGTCGGAGCACTGGGGACCATGGTTCGGTTCCCTGTCTCCTAGTATTGCAGCTGATATCATTTTTTTTTTTACATACATTTCCCCCCCTCCCAAGTTTCTCCCCATCTTCAAGGTCCACACTCCCTTGGAGTTGATTATAAACAGTTCGGGGGGGGGGTAGGGAGCAAAGCCCACCACGTCAAAGGGTGCAGGGGTGGAGTGCCTTACAAAAACAAACAGTTTGTGTTTTCTCCCATTAATTTCAACGGTGAGCGCGCATTTGGTTACAGTCGGTGTTTTTACTGACCTTGTTTGGGAGGGTGGCGTTTGGCTTGCTGCATTCTTTGCCACGCTGTTTTTGTTTGTAGGGTTTTGACCCCATGCCAGCATAAATACGCCTCTCACAGTACACTCAGAATCCATTCGTTCAGGGAGCCCAGTAGCCTCCATGGACCCCTAAACCACAGTCTCCCAGGTAGCAGTGTATGTGTGGCCCCAATGCCTGGCTTTCAAGGAGAACAATGCTGCATCTGTTAGTGGAAGTGCTTCACTTGCCCTCATAATATTCTTGCAGATTGGCCTCATGGACTGCAGTTGGAAGTTGCAATGTAGTGATGATACTCGGATTGAGATTTTTGTAGAAAATCTTGATGTGCTTTTTGCACTTGACTATCTTTCTGTGTGCCAGGCTAAGGTTCATCAGGCATACAGGTCTGTATTTTCTTATGCCTTGTGCTTGGGTCACTCTTGTAAATGAAATCTGCTCCCAGTGAGTCAACCCACTTATGAAAATCAATCAATCAGTCATTCAATCAATCCATACATACATACATAATATTTTATACCACTGCTATACACACTACAAATAAAAAAAAAAAATCTTGGCAGGTCCAGTGGCGCCGAGGGTTCAGGCGCTGTACACCACTCCTTGCACCACGCCAGCAACCCAGGTTGGGAGCAACCTCGGGTTGCTGGAGGTCGGCAGGGGAGGGAGAGGATCAAGCATTCAATGGGCTGCTCTCCTATCCCGGGGAGGGAAGGACTGTCATCCTGCTCCTTGGCTGCCCCCTAGTGGAGGTCAGAGGGCAATGCTGGAGGCCAGGAGATACAGAAGTGCAGAGACGTGACGTGCGCATGCCTCCACACACACATTCACGTCATGAGGGGGAGGGGGGTGTATAGGGAGAAAGCAGAAAAACGTACAAGAAAAAGCAATATAAAAAAAGAAAATCTGTGACAATTGCTAGTCCAGTAGTGCAGAATCTAGTCAAACTTGGATCCTCCCTGTCTGAACCTGCCCCACACTTGTGGGGGACCCAAAAGGATCTATTCTAGGTCCCATACTATTTACACTACACATAAATTTGAATAAAGGGACACTGTCAACCCCCCTTGAGCCTCATGGATTCACAGTGGGAAGGTCATGTCAGATGAATCTCATACATTTCTTTGACTGGGTGACCAAAGTAGTAGACCAGGGAGGGGCTGTGGACATGGCCTGCCTAGACTTTAGCAAGGCATTTGACACAGTCATGCACAAAAGATTAATAAACAAGTTAGCCACTCTGGAAGTGGGTCCCAGGGTGATACCCTGGGTGACAACTTAGCTGACCAACAGGATGCAGAGGCTAATAGTAGCGGTGCACTCTGAAGAAAGGGGCGTTACTAGTGGGGTACCGCAGGGTTCAGTACTGGGACCGGTCCTCTTTAATGTCTTTATAGAAGACATTGCAGAGGGTCTGGAAGGAAAAGCATGCCTCTTTGCAGATGATACAAAAATCTGCAACAGGGTTGATACACAAGGGGGGGGTGGAAAGGATGAGCAGTGATTTGGCAAGGTTGGAAGAATGGTCAAAAGTATGGCAGAATAGATTCGATGCAAAAAAGTGCAAAGTAATGCACCTGGGGAACAAAAACCCAGGGGAAGAGTACACAATGGGGAGGCACTAACAACAACAAAAATGGAAAGGGACCTTGGGGGTAGTCATATCAGATGACCTTAAGGTAGGCAAACAATGTGAGAAGGCAGTAAGGAGGGCTGGGGGATACTGGGATGTTTAGGGAGAGGCATCACTAGTAGAAAACAAGAAGTTGTTATCCTTCTGTACAGACAGTTGGTGAGACCCCATTTGAAGTACTGCATGCAGTTCTGGTGACCCCATCTCCGCAAGGACATAGACAGGATGGAGGTGATCCAGAGTAGGGCACCTAAAATGGTGCAGGGTCTGCAACAGAAGCCAAAGGAGGAGAGACTGAAAGAGCTTAATATGTATACCCTTGAGGAAAGGGGGGGACATGATAGGAACGTTCAAGTACCTCAAGGGAATCAACAAAGTCCAAAAGGGTAGCATCTTTCAGAAAAAGAGGTGTGCAGGAACAAGGGGGCACAATTTGAAGATAGAGGAGGGATGGCTCAGAAGTAATGTGAGGAAGTCTTTTTTCACAAAGAGGGTTGTGGATGCATGGAACTGCCTTCCTGAGGAGGTTGTGGAGTCAAAAACAGTGGGGGAATTCAAACATGCATGGGACAATCATAAGGCAATTCTAGGCTGTTGCTTAACTAGGATCTGCAGCTTATCCATTAGGTAGGGAAATGGGCAGACTGGGTGGGCCAAGTGGTCTTTATCTGCCGTCAAATTGTATGTTTCTACGTTCTATGTTTCTGTGAGTGGAAGCTGGTGGCAGGGAAATTCAGGAAGGACACGAGGAAGTTCATTTTTTAGAGAGTGCTTGTACGGTGGAGCGCACTGCTGAATAAAGTGGTGGGCACAAAGACCTTTAACAGCTTCAGCCATGATTGGGGCAGAGTTAAGGGGTTTAAGGGGAACTATCAGCTCTAAAGAAAAAAAAGCCTTTTCCTTCTCTGAACAGTACCTGCAATATAAGCGGAGAATGCGCTGTATAAGTGGTTAAATATTTACTACGTTTATTGCTTATAGGCATATAAGCGTCCCCTGTGGCTTAGCTCATTGTGTGCGTCATCTGAGGACTGGCAGCAGGGAATTCTGGGATTATTAGTTGCCGGTAATGGCTAGCCTGTGGGGGGGGGGGGCGCCTGGATCAACCAAATAAATATAAATATTTCAGAGAAGTCAGTTTATAAAATAAATTCAACTTTCTTTGCATTTTTGTTAATCAGGATGTTTTCTTTTTTTTCCCCTGGGGAGCGGACAGTTCCCCTTTAATAGTTACCCAGTGGGGTAGGAGCAAGACAGGGAACAATGAGGTGGGTAGTGTGGGAATAACCCTGTACAGACACTAGGTCTCAGGGGTAGGATAGGGTATTATGGACAGACTAGATGAAACAATTGTCTTTTTCTGCTGTCAACCTCTATGTTTTTTTTTATGTATAAGCCCCCAAACAAGGCTATGGACTTGCAGATAATTGCAAACCTCAGAATGAGGCACTTGTAACTTCTGGCCAACTGGCCAAATCCAGTGATTGATCTCTCATACTATATTGCTCAATATCAGTTGCAGAACAAGCCCTACAGTTACTCATGATTCTGCTCTCACAGAAACTTCAGTGTCACAGAAACGTCCTCAGTATGCAGGGCTCCATGGTCACACATTGTGGCGAGTTTATGCCACACAACCACATGTTGAAAAAGTTGGAGGACCTGAGTGCAGCCAAGAGCATTGTCAGGTGGGTTGGAAATTGGCTTATGGACAGAAAACAGAGATTTGTAGTCAACAGGGGTAGGTCAGATGAAGGCGAGGTTAGTAGTGGTGTGCCCCAAGGCTCAATGTTGGCGCCAGTCCTGTTTCATGCATTTATCAGTGACATCGGCATAGGTATTCAGGGCACAATTGCCCTAGTCATGGACAATCCCAAGCTAGGAGGAAGGGTGGACTGCGAGGAGGTGGTTAGGAACCTACAAAAAGATGTACAGGGGCTAGAAAGATGGTCTAATGTCTGGCAGCTGAGGTTCAATGCAAAAAAATGCAAGGTAATGCACCTGGGTAAAAGGAACCCAAAGCCAGGATACTGGTTTAACGGAGTCCAGCTTAGTGCTTCACAGGAAGAAAGGGACCTATCATTTATCATTTGTAATAACCTTAAACAGACCAGCCAATGCAACTCAACTTACAGCAAGGCCAGCAGAATGCTAGGGTGCATAGGGAGGGTATTTGACAGCAGGAGCAGGGAGGTGATACTCCCACTCTACAGATCCCTGGTAAGGCCCCATCTGGAGTACTGTGTCCAGTTTTGGAGTCCACATCTTAAAGAGCCCCTGACAGCATTATGAAAACTTTGAAAAAAGTAAGATTTATATTCAAATCGATCCCATTTTTAAGTTCACCCTGCCTGCGCTCTGCAAACTTATTGCTATGAGTAGTGTGTGCGAAAACTTCGAAAGAAGGAGCCGCCGAACAGCTGATCACTGTCTGGTCAGGGAACAAATATGTGTGGAATGCTGCCAATTCCACACATGCGCAGTAGCACCACTGCTTCTGCGCATTTATAGAAACCACACACTCCCCGGGAAAGCTGACATCGGGTTGCCCAATCCCCGTGTCAGCATGTATCCCCCTCCCCCCCCACATTGTGGCACACTGGGAGTCCACCCAAGTGTGCTGAGATGGTTTTCCCGACACTGTGATGCCCACTTCCGGTCAGATGTCCCCAGCCCCCAAGCTCAATTTCTTTGCTGATGGGGGTGCCCAATCCTTGCTGGCATCAAGCCCCCCCAAACTTATGTGGCACACTGGGTGCCCACCTCAGTGTGCCCCTACTTCCAAAGCTCAATTTCTTTGCCGACTTGGATGCCCAATCCCCATCGGATTCAGGCCCCCCCAAACTCGTGGCACACTGGGAGCCCACCCCAGTATGCCAAAAGTATTTTTTTTTACCTATAAGTAAAGAAAATGGTCCCCCAGAGTCTTTTTTTTTTTACCTGCAAAAAAGAAAACGGTCCGTCGTCATTTCGCCCGACCCCCTCCCCCATCCTGACCTTCCTTCTGCGCACTCACCTACCCGCACCCCCGCCAACACCATACTTACCTCTGGAGGTTGGGAGCAGCAATCTTCTATGGACTGGGACATGTCTGTACTCTTCAAAAGTCGACCGCAAACTAAAGAAAATCACGGTAAGCTCTATAACGGGAGTCAATGGGGGGAGGAGGGTTTCCAACATGAGGTTCTTGGGACCCCATCTCATTAACACTGACACTGTCATGTTGTTTCTTGGTCCCGAAAGGTGATTTTGCGGTCACTGCGCAGAATCCCCTTTCGGGACCGAATAACGAAATGATAGTGCAACAGATCATGAGGAGAGGCCCCAAAAGCCCATGTTACATATTTGGTGAAAAATTCCCAGAAATGACTGTGTTACGAGCGCGCATTGTGCAGTTTCTACGCATGCTCCTAACTTCGCCAATTTTTAATATTTTCACTCCAGATTTTCAACATTCCCATTTTTTACACCTCCTTATGAACAATACAGCCGTCATTTTTCACATCCTGCCCAAAACGTGTTTTCACACCTGTAGTGCAGAATGACGTGGTCGCTGTGGGAAATCAGCTTTCAGGACAGATTAACAAAACCACAGTGCTACTGTTCATGAGGAGAGGTCCAAAAATGGCCATGTTGAAAATTTGGTGATATAATTATTGCATTACAGGTGTGCATTGCACAGTTTCTACACATACTCGTAACTTCACCAATTTTTCATATTTTCACTCCAGATTTTCAACAATGGCACCCATCTCAGTGTATTTCTCTGTGGAATAGGATAAGTGTAAGGTTCAAAGACCCCAAGGCACACTGTGACATCTATCAGTGTCTGCAGAGTAGGGTGAGGTGAAATGGTGCGAGTGTTATAGCTAATGATCCAAAGGCACACCCCCAGTGCCTGTCAGTCTCTGCAGGGTGGGGGTGAGGTTGGCGTCAGTTCAGTACTTCACTGCCATTCCTATTATGCATGTCTCAAACTTCTGCACTATCAATGCCAATGCCAGCAAGCAAACATTTGGCATTGACAAATGCTGGTTATACTTCCCAGTGAAGATTTTGTCAAACAAATGCAGTCACTTACCTAAGAAGGTCCTTGTTGGTTAAGTGACTGCCTTTCTTTGACAAAATCGTCACTGGAAAGTATAAAAACAAGCTTTTACAAATTGCCCCCATTAAACTCTATGGAACGCCTCCTCTTGCTGTTCCTTAAGTAACACGGCGAACTTTCGGCATTGACAAATGCTTGTCTTTATTACGCCATATGTTTTGAGTAATGAATTCCCTGTTTTCTTTATTACTGAACACAGCTGCATAAAAACAAGATCACTGTCCCCTAGACGATATCTACTCTGGCTCTATCTCTACACATGACATCACAATCCCCTGTTCATGACATCATAATTATCTCCACAGCAACATTAACATATTTTGATATCATACACAGAATTATGATGTCATGTGTAGGCAGGCAGCCAGAGCTAAAAGGACAGAGATACTGTATCCATGCAACTACCCTTAGGTACAAGGAAATAGGGTGAGAATTGCAGATTAAAATATAAAATATAAGCTACATTCATGCCTGAATATTGCATTATTTCAAAGTTGCCTCAACTGTGTCAGGAGCTCTTTAAGAAGGATAAGAACAAATTAGAGGTTGTCCCGAGAAGGGTGACCTAGATGACTCAGGGCCTCCACGGACACTCGTACAAGGGGTGTCTAGAAACATTGAATATGTTCTCTCTGGAGGCTAGGTGGGAGAGAGGGGACATGATTGAAACTTACAAGTTTCTGAGATGAATAAATAAGGTGCCCTTCTCTGTCCTGTTCAACAGTTACAGACTGCAACACTAGAGGTCATGAATGTAAGTTGGGGGGGGGGCTTCAAGAGGGAGCTTAGGAAACACTATTTTACAGAAAGGGTCATAGAACCATGGAACAGATTGCCAGCTGAGGTGGTGGAAGCAAAGTCCGTGACATAATTCAAACGGGGGTGGAACACAGCTGAGGCAAGAACAAAAGACGTGAGAGCAATTGGGGGCATAAAGCAGATGGGAGGCTAGGTTCTGAAATCTGAGTAGGTCCCGGGAACTGATGGGCAGACTCAGTGGACCCTTGGTCTCCTTCTGCCATCATTTTTTCTGTTTCTGTGTATCAGTTATCCCTTCCAGTTGATCAGTTGATCTCCGTGGTCTCTCACTTTCATTCTGTCTTGCCATGCATCCAGTCTGGCAGTTCAGCATGAGATTCAGGTTAGGCCACCAGGATCTGCACAACCTTCCATATCAAGGCATCCAGCCCCTCGGGGTGGGAACAGCCTGTTCCTGGTCTATGGCAACCACTGAACTGATCCAGCAGCAGCTGTCAGGCAGCAGTTCAGGTCACTCTCAGTCTCTGTGGTATTGGCGTTCAACGTCACAGGTGTGCTTGGCTAGCATGTGAATGCCTTCTTTCTTAATAGGCAGAGAATCTGCTTTCCCTCACACAGTCCAACTATAGTAAACACGCATTGTGTCACAGCACAGCACAGTACTCAGCAACAGCCAGTAGATCTGCTTTTCTTAGGAGCCTGAACATAACTGATGGATTCAGGATACTCCCTTCTGTTCATAGGAAATAACAGGAAAATTGACCGACTGGGCTGTCAATCAGGGCAGGCATTCCTGGAGATCCATCACTTGACAAGTGATTGATAATCAGAAAGGAGTCTAAATCAGTTACGTTCCTCTGTAGTTGATGAGCCCCTGTGACTCCCTTACTTTGGAAACATTCCCAGTTGGTTGGTACATTAACCTATGACCCCATCACCAGGCAAGGTGGGTCAAAGGGCTGCAACATGTCAGTCAATTCATAGTCCCTATGCCAGTTTCCACAAAAAGTTCTGATTCTTGCTAAGTGAAAAGTCCAAGTGAATACATCCCAAAGTAGTTCATTATGGGTGCGGACTCACGTCCAGTGTGGTTGGCACACAGATTAGGCGATTTCTGGTCCAGTCACTAAAACAGCAGTGGTAGCCCATCAGTGGTAGCTTGTGTCTTTGAGGTACCAGCAGCAAGGCAGTATTGAAGGCACAGAAATCCACAGGCAGGTTAAATATATTTTACACAGTTAAAGCTCTTTGTTGAACTCAAAACTGTACTCTTTTACTACACGAGTGTAACACCCATGTTTAATTTGGGGTTAAAAGTGGAATAGTTGCTATTAATCTGCACTTATCAGTTGATAAAAATGTCACTGAATTCTCCCTCCGTAGTATAAAAGGGGCAGAGCCATTTTCTAGAGAGTTTAGTGTGGATCAGCTTGGGGAAGAGCTGACAGTGTAGGCTAAAGAGGCTTCACAACTGTCCCCTGATGAGCCAGGGACTGATTTTCCAGATTCAGCAGCCGAGCCAAGGCAGCTTGAGGTGAAGTCGAGGAAGCTGTGAAACAGCAGATCCTTGTGGGATGTGCAGTGGGTCATCTAGCTGATGTACCCTGATCCAGAAGTTGCTGCTTTGGGAAGAATCCTCAGAAAGCATCCAGCACTGTGAAGAGATAAACTGAGAGGCTAGCAGGAAAATAAGATACAGAGAGAGGTCATGTCCTATGAGACTGCAGTTTCAGGGTTGCAACACCACCTGCCTCATTTGGGGCCAGCAGGGTGGGATGTTAGTGCCAGAGTACCAGCACAGCTGCAGTCCCCCAGTGGGACTCTAGAAACCCTATGGAAATACTTTCCACCTGCTTCATGCTATGGAAAATGAACGTCACAATTTCACAACTCTGTTATGAACCACAGAGTGCTGCTTTGCATCTCCATAGCCACCTATCTCATTGAGGCCTGATGGATGGAAGGTTGGATGCTTGGGTCCTGGTGCAGCCACAGTCTCGCGGGAGGACCCCAGACATCGGGGGACATTGCTTAGCATTCTTCACCCTTTCCTGACCGCACCACAGTTATTGTATAAGTTATTGTTATTTACTGCCAGCACTGCCTCTCAGCTCACTTTGTCTGAAACCTTTCCACTGTATAGATTGCCAGGGATTACACATAATGCCTTCCCTTATTTTTACGGTGGGTGGTTCCTATTCTTATTTCTTATTTTGCCTTTTGGTCATTCATGTTGCCTGTGCACCATTTTTTGTTTCTTACCTGCACTTTTTGTTATATTCTTTTATTTGTGGATTCTTAAATAACAAGCCACATCTGGTAACTTAAAACCTTTTTATGTTGCTTGCACGCATGTGCAAGAAACATAGTGCCATCATTGGAGATTTCGGAGGTGTGTCACCTCCTCCTCCAATTCAGGCAGTGTGCTGGCAGGCGCAGCCCCTGTAAGCCAATGCATTTTGGAGCTGTCATGACATGCTCCAAAATGCAGTGGCACTCCCAGTTGAAAGGAGCTACACTTCAGTGAGCAGAGATAAGAAGCCCACTGAAGCGTGGCTCCCCCCACACGCAAGGCGTCGTGCCTCGCACCTACTGCATAGCCGGCGGGGTGCCCAATCCCGCCGGCTGAGATACTATAAGTCGTCGTCCCCAGTTGTGGGTGCCGCGCAGAGGCCCACCCAGAGCGTGGCAATGAGAATCACTGGCGGCAGGGGTGCCCAATCCCCGTCGGCTGAGCGCCCCAATGTCCTTGTGCCATGCTGGGAGCCCACCCCAGCATGGCAAGCGATCCGCGTTGTCTTTTTTTAAACCTGAAAAGCAGCGGTCCAGCGGGCGTCTCGACCCCTCCCACAACCCACACCCACCCTCGCACCCAGCCTCCCACACCCCCACCCCACTTACCTCCGGACTCTGGCGCGCGATCTTCCGTTGGACGGGAACACGTCTGCACTCTTCAAAGCCGACCCGCAAACTGAGGAAATGCGGTAAGCTGTATAATGGCCTAGATAGGGGTTTCAACTTTCATTGCATATCTCAGGCATTTTTGGAATTTTTGCACCAAATTTTCAACATGGGGTTTTGGGACCCCTTCTCATGAATGATGTCACTGTCATGGCATTATTCGGGCCGAAGGGTGATTTCGCGCAGTGACTGCGAAATCACCCTTCAGGCCCAAATACCGCCATGACAGTGACATCATTCATGAGAAGGGGTCCCAAAAACCCCATGTTGAAAATTTGGTGCAAAATTCAAAAAAAAATATATTTGTTCTGGCGTGCATTACTTGCAGTTCATGCGCTCATAAGTTATGCAAATTTTCAATATTTGCACTCCAATGACTTCCAAATACCTAAACAGCACATAGAAGCAAGCAACATTCGGCATCGACAAATGCTTGTTATTCCTGCTTCACACTGTACACTTCTGTACAAAAAACCTCTTGGGCTTGATTTTCAGCCATCTGGGAAAAAATTCCATTCCACAGCCACCGTTGTGTCATGAAATATCCCCACCTGTGGAGATTTGTATTTTCACAGGCGCAGCTGTGGGGATGTTACGCCTGGTCCCATCGGATGTAACATTTTGGCACTGCTGCACTGAAAAAAATGTCTGCAAGCTGACATAAATTGTGGAGCCAGTCATAAACCAGTTCCAGCTTTGAAAATACAGTGGCTGTGGGAAAAACTGTGGCTCCGCAAGTGGAGACCCACTTGTTCCAGGTGTTTCTTCGCAGCCGTGTGACTTTCAAGGGCTTCGAAAATGTAGCCTCTTGTCTCCAGCCTGCCCTCTAGGGTTCTTCTTGCAACAACATGCTTCTGTTAACACATACTGTACATAGGGAATGTTAACAAACTCTTAACTTTTATTAACTAATATTACACTTTTTCACTGAATATATATATATATATCTTTTTTCCATTGAGGTTTTTGCCTCTGCCCACATCTGATGTTCTAGGGATATACTTAGGTTCCAGGGATGTACCCTGTTCGGGCCTGCATCTCTGGTCTCCTCTGGCCCTTGGGAGCACACTGGTTACCCCCCTGGTTCTGTTCTCCATGGCAGGGATTGTGGGGGAGGGCTGTCGTGCTCTTGAGGCAGTCCACCATGTAAACCAAGATATTGTCATTCTGATGGCTGTGGGTTTTTACTCCTTTTGCTTTTCTTTTCTTACTGGTCTCTCCCACCTTCCCGACAAGAGTGCCGCCTCTGTCAGCCTTTGTGTCCATACAGCATATTCCTCTGCAGCAGGAGCAAGCTTCCTGGCCCAATTACAGGGCTTGCTGAGGTGCCGTGGATCACTGTCATTCCTCTGTGGCTGAGGCATGCTGCCACACAGAAGCTACCTGAGCTGGGCTTGCCTTCTGACACAAGTACTCGAGTTCACTTCTGAATCAGGGTCATCTGCACACTGCTATCAGGGGAGGGGGCCCCCTCACTAAATGTATTTGATTCTTTGCACCCCTCCCTTCAGGTCACACATGGAAACAAGCCTTGATTCGGTGTGCCTTTCCTGGTTATTAAGTTTCAATAAATAAATTAATTGTGGGTCTCCTCGCAGGGTCCTAGTGAACTATGGGCTTCATTCAATCCTTGCAGGCAGCCAGCAAGGCTCGATGGTGGAAGTACTTCTGAGTGCTTTTAATTATGCAATAACGACTGAGAAGCTGGTCATTTCCAAGGGATTAACAACTGGTTGGGGGATGGGTGGTCCAAGGCATGGCCAAGGGCCACCATCCTCAATCGTTTTAATTCAAGAAGAGACAACCTGAGTTATTCTATTAAAGTCTACTGGCAATAACAACTTTAGTTTTTGCCAGTTTTATTCAAATTTTGCTGTGTAATTACCAAGCCGTCGTACCACACAGCGCCAGTGATCATAGCTGGATCGGTCATTTCCAAGATGTTAATGACCGATCCAGTAGCCAATCCGGAAGCTCGCTAGGCTCATGAATAATTAATTAGACTTACGATTAAGGGCTGAGAACCAGGCAGTGTGTACCTCTCAAGCGGAAGCTGGTCAGGTTTTTGCCAGCTAGGGGAAATGTTTATCAGCATGCTGCTCAGGATATGCATGGAAATGCCGCTAGCAAAATGTGTTAAAATGGACGGCCCGCTGGCACAAGCGGTAGTGCAATTGCACATGACGCCGGCGAACCTGGTTCAGGAGTGAGCCCAAAGTGTCGTAGAGTCAGCCGGGGGAGGAGGATCGAGTGTCCCAGAGACTGCTCTCCTCCTCTGGGATGGGTGGAATGTGGTGTTTGGCTAAAGTTCAGCCCCTAGCGACAACGTTTAGTCAGAGAGCCAGAGATGACATAATGCAAGGGCATTGGTTAGAAGTAGGACGTCAGTGCATCAGGCATGGGAGCATGTCTGACGTCACCAAGCTGTTATTACACGTCCTCTCCTCCAGGGAACTGGAAAGTGGAAAAACCCTGCTGGCTGCGTGGGTGACTCTGCGCGCTGCCACCACACCTACTACTGAATCCTGCCCTCCCGGAAACTGTAATCCCTCTGGTCTTCACCTCTCCCTGCTGGGCATTAGACAGCTGTACGGGAGTGCCATGGAGCTAAAGGTGGCCCCACCTCCGGGGGTACAAGCTGAGGGGAGCAGGGTCACATGTCATGGAGGATCTCAACATGATGGAATCAGGCACTGCAGTCAGAAAAAAAGGAGGTTCTTGCCAGCGGTGTCAGGGGATAAAAAGAGCTGAGAAGAAAGATTTGTTAAACCAATTTTTCAATATCCAAGAAAACATTTAAACATATAATATATAATTAAAATACAGCTTATATTTCATTAATGGTTTTTGATTATCTCCCTCATTCTTTATCTTCCTCTCAAACAGAGAAGTTAGACAGGGAACTGGCATGACAGATCAGGAGGATCTGCGAGAAAGGTAATGTGATGATCATGGGGGATTTCAACATGCCAGGAGTGGATTAGAGTACCCCAACAATCAGGAATATAAGGGAGCAGGTACTGCTGGATGCCTTCCAGGACAGCTTCCCGATGTAAATGGTCAGTGAACCAACCAGGTTAGGGAATACTCTTGACCTCGTGCTGGCAAATGGGGAGTTTGTGAGAGAACTGAAGGTAGAAGAACTGCTGGTGGGGAGTGACCACCACTCAGTATGGCTCACATTGGATATGGGTAAGAAAGGAGTGGAATCCGGCACAAGGATGCTGGACTTCAGGAGGGCCGACTTCGGGAGGATGGGGGGGGGGAGTGGTAAAAGGGTACCTGGCCAGAATTCAACCTAGTATGGGCACTAACCAGAGGTGGTAACTCCTAAAGCTGGGGATAGTGAGGCAACCAGAACCTTCAACATGGCCCACAGCAAGAAGGCTAGGGCAAAGAAACCTAGCTGGGTGAGCAAGGAGATCGTGGAAAAGGTAAGGAGGAAACGAGCTGCCTTTAGGAGGTAAAAAAAAAACAGGGAGGGGGAGGACAGGGAGGAGAGCCTGAAGGAATCGAAGGAGGTGACAAGGTCAGTAAGGGAAGCCAAGGCATCTACAGAGCTCAGGCTGGCGCAGGGCACTGAGAATGGGGAGAAGGACTTCTTCAGGTACATCAGGGAGAAAAGGAGCTGTAAGGACCATATAGTAAGGATTAGGAAGTTGGGGGGTGGGTTGAAGCAGGGGTTGATAAGGCAGAAGTGCTAAACTATTACTTCTGCTCAGTATTTACTAAGCAGAAAGGGGGGTGACATCAAAAGGAGGAAGGAGGGCAGAAACGGAGAGGGGGTGACAGACAGGGAAATCATGGAGGGCAGGGTTCTGGAAGGTTTGAGGGCACTGAGGGTGGACAAGGCACCAGGCCCAGATGGCATCCATCCCAGGGTACTGAAGGAGCTGGCAGAGGTCCTTTTGGGACCTTTGGCAGACCTATTCAATGCCTTACTACACTCAGGGTGTGTACCTCTGGATTGGAGGATGTCTCATGTGGTGCCCCTCCACAAGAGCAGCCCCAAGGATAAACCAGAGAACTACAGACCAGTGAGCCTCACATCCATCGTGGGTAAGCTGATGGAGACTATACTGAAGGACAGGCTGGTGGCCCTCCTGGAGGCCAAAGGGCTACAGGACAGCAGACAGCATGGCTTCGTAAGTGGCAGATCCTGCCAAACCAATCTGGTGGAGTTCTATGGCTGGGTAAGTAGGCAACTGGATGGGGGCCAGGCAGTGGATGTCCTGTACCTGGACTTCAGTAAGGTATTCGACTCAGTGCCGCATGGGAGGCTGGGAAGTAAGTTAGAAGGCACAGGGGTGGGTGCAAAGCTGGTGAGATTGGTAAGGAACTGGCTTCAGGAAAGGCAACAGAGGGTGGTTGTGGGTGGGGAGCTCTCATCCCCAATGGCAGTTATGAGCAGTGTTCCGAAGGGCTCAGTGTTGGTCCTGATGTTGTTTGGGATATTCATTACAGACATATCATTCAGCATCAAGAGCAAGACCAGTCTGTTTGCTGATGACACCACGATGGGAGCGGTGGTGGATGACCTAGGGGAATGGCAGGGGTTGCAGGATGACCTGGCAAAGTTGGACACCTGGTCAGACACCTGGCAACTGGGGTTCAGTGCCGAAAAGTGCAAAGTGTTGCATTTTGAGGTGAAAAATCCAAGGAGGAGTTACCAGTTGGGGGAGTGCAGCTAGCCGAGACAGAGGAGGAGAAGGATCTTGGGGTGCTTATTACAGGGTCAATGAACAACTCAGCACAATGCAGGAAGGCAGCCACAAAGGCCAACAAAATGCTGGGCTGCATTGCAAGGGGTATATCCTCGAGGAGGAGGGAGGTGATTCTGCCACTGTGTAGATCATTAGTTAGACTGCACCTGGAGGACTGTGTGCAGTACTGGTGCCCGCATCTGAAGAGGGACATTAAGTTACTGGAGGGGGTGCAGAACAGGATGACAAAGATGATCAAGGGGCTGGGAGACTTGCCATATGAGAGGAGGCAGAGGGAGTTGAATATGTACTCACTGGAGGAGAGGAGGGACGGGAGGGACATGATTGAAACCTTTAAGTACATGACAGGAATAAACAAGACAGGTACGGAGGGACTGTTCAAAGTAAAGGAGGGGAGGGACACCTGGGGCCATGATAAGAGACTGGAGGGAGGAAGATTCAGGAGGGAGATGAGGAGACACTTTTTTACTGAGAGGGTGGTAGCTGGGTGGAATGTGTTACCAGCGGAAGTGGTATCCAGTAGAACAGTGGACTGCTTCAAAAGGGGCTGGGTCAGGGAAAGGGGGAGGGTCAAGGGAGGGGAAGGGTGGGAGGCAGGGACAGCTGCAGAATAAGGGGTGCTAGCTGCACATTCAAGCAGACTTGATAGACCACTAGGCCTTTATCTGCTGGCAAATTTCATATGTTCATAACTCAGAGGACATTTGCATGCAAACATGATCTTAGTCCCCCAGATTCCATTTCATCTTCTTGCTTTTCCCTCATAACGCTTTGTTTTGTTATTATTTAAAATGTTTTATTAATAAGAAAAAAAACATTTACACAGCCATCAAATACAAGAAAATTATTTATTTGTTTGAAAATGTTTCACCAGGGAGACAAACAAAGATACAAGGGTTGTCTCCTTTACAAATGCAGCAAACAAACTGTTTAATGCCATACTGGTCGTACTAAGACCAAATCCAGAACAAATGGTTTGATACATTTTATTGGACCAACAAGGATGTTACAAAAAGAACAAATAGCTTCAGCTTTCAGACCAACAAGTCCTTCTTTGGAAGCAAACCATTTGTTCTGGATTTACAGATGGAACCTGATTCAGTTTTTCATGGCGATATTCTTGAGTTATTTGTGGCATTTATAAATAAATATAGAACATAAAAAGTAACATGAAAAGATTACTAACATATCTAAAACTCTATATTATTAGAATGTTTCTATTAATGGAATACATGAGTGTTTTGGGACATTACAGTATGCTGTTGTGCAATGATTGTGATGTCACATACAGCATTATGGGGGTTGCAGGAGGATGATATGAAATGTGGGGGACTTGAATTGCATTTTTGTGCATATACTGTATCCTGAGAAATAAAGAAAGAGGGTGATAAACAGAATATTACTTAAATCTAGGCTGTATTGCATCTCAATATTATATTTTGAAACGTTTCCTGGGTTTTAGACCCTCGTAAAAAGTATCCATGTGATATTGACTGTCAGACTAAATGCAAGCACAAAAATGAAGTCAATGTGAATTAAGGGAGTCTACCCCCACCCCCAGCCCCACAAACCTGGAGTTCTGTAGTATTCAAAGTTCTGAAATGGCTCAACTGAGTAGTGCCCCCCCCCCAATGCCTGGGAGGAGCCAGTGAGTCCAGACTGTGCTGAAATAAAGTCCCTATCGCTTGACTGGAGAAGTTGTGAGGAAATTAGTCTTTTGTTGAACATGCAGCTTAGAAGTATATAAGTCCACCCCCCACCCCCCGGCGGTGTCCTGTGCTCCCACAAAAGCCACTGTGACAACCCTGATCAGCCCCCCTCCCAAAGTTGAGGACCCCTCTCCCATTGTACCTGACAGCCAGGGAATGGCTGCATGACCAATAAACTGAGAAAAAGAGTCCATAAGATAAGAAGAATTTGTCATAGCAAACATTTGTTTAAAAAATAAAAATCTTCAAGTAACACAAGAAGAGTTTATGGTGTAAAATCATACATTCGGTTTTCATGGACACTGCTACATATGGATTTGAAGGGAAATGTAATTGAAACTCAGTTGGGACAGAGTGAAGGATTTAGTGGTTGCTGAGCGTGGTAACGGTAGGATGGGGAGCATGGGGGCAGATAGTGCAGGTTAGAACCCTGTATGGACAATATGTCCCCAGTTTATTGGGCTTTACGGACAGACTAAATGGAGCAATGGACTTTTTTCTGCCATCACTGTCTATGTCATCCGCCTCGCTATACTAACTAACCCTGCTCAGTTCTTGTAATGGTGAAGACCGAGGACACTGTCCAAGGAGAAACAAAATTAAAAAAAAAAGCTGGACATCTTGGAAGAAAAACTGTTAGCAGTGTTTTCATACTGTAGGTCACAGGAGATCCTGCAGGCATTATGTCTGGTGCAGCTTACTTGAGGGAGATTTGTTATGATAAGTAGGGAAACCAAGAGGGACCTCAGCTAAGTGCTCTCATAATCATTACAGCCTATCTGGTATTAAAGCTTGCCAATAAGGAATATCCATCTGCTTTAGATAATGGGGTAAAACTGCATTTTTTTTTGTTAAACAGCAAAATCTCCCCAACCATATCAAATAGGCTAAATAGTTTTACAAATTTATGGGGACTTTGGCTTTAGGAGAATTCCTAGCATAATGGGGAGGCTAATTATCACCTGTAATTGGAGGGTGTTTTCTATTGTTAACAAGAATCATTTGATCTAAATGTAGACCCTAGCTGACTATGTAAAAAAAGCTGGGATGTGGTTCCAGAACCCAAGTGGCTCAGTCTTTCCTTCGTTGCCCCCACCCCTAACCCTCCTTTAATGAACCGAGGTGGTGGTGGTATAAGAAACAGGTTTCTTGTCATGTGCCAAGGGTTTTCCAACATGAGATTGTTCGTGAAGTTTAACTATGCTTGCAAATGATAGGGGGAGTCACTGATGCTCCCACCACATTTAGGAACCTTGAAAAGTTTAGTTTCATTTACAAAAGTGCCTAACAAATCATTATGTTTAAAGGGTACTGTCAAGCACCTCATAATAAACACACACTTTCCCCCTGTCACACACATGCAATATATCTGTGTCACACACACACATATGCATGCATGCACACTCGCGTGCGCGCGCGCACACACACACACTGTAAGACACACACACTCACTCTCTCTCTCTCTCTCTCTCTCTCTCTGACACACATCCATGCCAAAATGTGAAACCTTTTTTTTTTTAACCCTTCATTTGGTCTCAGTGAGGTTAGCCCTCCTTCCACCAGGTGCATGCCTTTTACTCATCTAGAGGAAATGCAGCACACTATAGCCCCTCCATGCCCCCACTCTGAGGACCCTGCCCCCTAGAAAACACCTGGAAACAAGCTCTTTATGGTGCAGTGTTTTTTTCCTGGCCAGCACTGTTTTAATAAAGAAATAAACAGCCCACCACCATGTCACATTGTGGCTTGTCCCTAGGCAGGCAGTGCCCAAGATCCAGTCACCAGCCGCAGTGAGGGGTGGAGGCACCGCTGGGGTCCATCCTCAGGAGGTGGAGCCAGCTAACCCTCATTGGCAGTGGGGCCAGCATAGGTTATGTTTCTTTTTTTGTCTCTTGTTTTTATTGGCAGCAGAACAAATACATCAAACTAACTCCAGTTCTTAATGCCAAAAACTCTGCTAAATAGCTCTACCTAACTCTGACCAGTTAAGAAAGCACTACAAGCAACCCTAACAATTCAGTGCAGCTTAACTGATATTCATCTTAACTATGCCCCTCGTGGTATAAACTTTGAATTGTGTCCGACTCTGGCTCTGTGGTCATGTACCTTTACTATGCTTATTTTACACCGGTTCTGTTTACCCACCTTACTATAAAATTGTACGAACCCGATCTAGCCTATTTACTATGTACTTGTTTGACAATTTTGTACTTGGCTGATTACATTCCACTGGGATTTGCTTTTTGTATTTGTTCTAGAAACAGAGAAACATTTCATTTATTTATTAGACTCTAAGGATTACAAATACCTTTGAGCAATTCCTGCTCGTTTACAAAGGTTCCACGTCGAAGGATGGAGGGGAACATACATACAGAGGTAAATCATGGTTACAGGATGAACACCACAAAGGCAAGGCTATAAATTTACAGTACATAATGGAGAGACATAATGAGCCATTTAATGCGAAGACGCGTTTCATAGCAGACAGTACATTATATAGAACAGATAGTGAATATAGGGTAGCAGGGTTAAAGAGAGGGTGGGCAGGCTGAGGGGCCATTGTCAGAGTGTGATGGACAGGTAGCAAAAGTGCAGGGTAGGTAGGGGTTGGGGGGGGCTCAAAATCTGAAAGTGCCTCCGAGAGGGGAGGTAGGGGGTAGGGCAGGGTGTTGGTGGGGAAGGGTAAGGGTGGGAGGAGGAAGTGGGTGACAGGGGAGAATGCTGAGGGGGATAACAGGACACCTTAGGTTGAGGTGAGGGAGCAGGCTACCTCTTGGGGAAGCAGTCACATTGCATAGTTGATGTTAGGTATAGACGGAGTTGTCTTTTAAAGGGTCCAAGTGTTGCAGGTGTAAGTACTTCATTGTTAAGGGCATTGTACCACTGAAGAGCTCTATGGGTGAATGACCTTTGACCCATTGTGGTCCTGCATCTAAGGACCTGGAAGGTTTGATGTTGAGCACTATGTGTAAGCTGGGTACTGCTGTATGTCATGAGGAGCCTTTGAACACCTGGCAGCATGAGCCCTAAGAGAACCTTCTTGGAAATCAGGCATGTCTGATACTGGGTTCTACTATGAAGTGGAAGCCAACCGGCCTGTGTGTACAGGTCACAGGTGTGAGTTCAGTGGGCAGCGCCAGTTAGGAGCCTGCAGGCTTTGTTGAGTGATACCGATATCCTGCGGAGTGCAGTAGGAGAAGCAGAGCTGTAGATAACTAGATCATAGTCAACGATGGAGGTGACAGAGCTGTAGATAGCCAGTCTAAGGGCATCCGCAGTCATGCAGTGTTTGTGCCTGTGTAGCAGACTGATTCGTATGTTGGCGGCCTTTGCTACGCTGTTGATGTGCCATGCATAGGAGAGGGAGCTGTCCAACATGATGCCAAGATATTTAAACTCGGGCACATGTTCAAGTGAAGTCCCAGACTGGTTCTTAATGGTGAGGGTCTGAGATCTGTACTTGCTCCATGCATTGCAGAAAAGTCATGACCTTGGTTTTGGTATAATTTAAGACGAGCTTGTGAGCTTTGAACATAGATTTTGTCAGTGGAAAAGGACATATAGACCAATCCAGTCTGCCCCTTGTCCCTGCCTATTCTGTCACCACTGACCCTAGTTGATCATAGGTGTCATGCCCTTCCCGTGTTCCTTTACCTAATATGCCGCCAATCCCATGCATGCCTGAAGCTCCCCGCCGTCTTTGTTTCCACAATCTCCTCCGGCAGACTGTTCCAGTTATGTTACCCAGTAATCTTTGTTGCTAATGTTGAAACTTTGTAAAAAAGCACTTGTGCTCAAAGGTATTTTCTGAATTTTTCAGTAAATAATGGTGTCAATTAAAGGATTTTTTTACCTTTGTTTAACCATGAGAGACACACTAAGCTGAAAGCTTGTTTACAGGTGCAACCTGGGAGCACAAGAAAGTTAACTGACTTGCTCAGTGTCACATAGTATGCAAGTGGGGGCTATGGGATTCAAACCCAAGTCTTCAGATTTGCAGCTCAGAGCCTTAAACCACTGCGCTTTACTGCCTCTGGCAAAAAGTAGATGGTAGAATCTGCTCCTTGAGGGGGTCCTCTTCTAACTGACTTGCTAAGCTTTGTACTGAACCAACAGTAGCATCATGTTAATGTTTTTCATTGTTATGAGTCACACCCTGCCTGTAGTCTCCCAGGTCGTGTCTGAAAATAGGCAAATGTCTGCCTAGTGCACCTATCCAGTCAACAAAAACTAAATAAATGAAAAATAAAATAAGTCTACCTATGCTGGTCTATCCTCACAGTGTATTTGGGGGCCACAGAGTTGATAACTAGCATTCAGTGGGTAGCTGTGCTATTCAACTAATACTGAAAAGAATGATAAAAGCCATATTCCTGGGTATAGAATTTGACTCCAAAGGAAGTAATAAGGCTAAAGAATTTCTTCGATTCAATCATGGAGAGTAAATTTAACTTATCCACCTCTGGGAGATAGGACAGGACAGACAAGTCAAAGCAAGGCAAGGAAAAGGAATTGGTTATTATGTACTGTAGCACCATTCATTCACAAAAACTGTACTTTTTACATTCGCATGCGCAAGGAACTTCTTGCAACAGTATGACTTTTGGAGGTGTGAGACCCTCCTCGCCAATGCAGTGCTCGGTGTAGCAAGTAGCGATGACCTTCCGACCAATCATGCCGAGCTGCGTATGACAGCAGTTCGGGCCTGTGTTGGTCTTCACTTAAGAAAAGGTCTGCTGTAATCAGCGGTGGTAGCATGTATGCAATTAGCATGTGGATGTCAGCTGAACTGCTGTCATGCACTGCTTGGCATGAAATCCCTTCCGCTTCCTCCATCTGCTAATGTCCTACCCCTCCCTCATTACAGTTCTCCCCAGCCCCCACATTGTGTGCCGAGGGGGATGCCCAATCCCCCTTGGCTCATGCACGCCCCCCAGCACACTGTGTGGCCGACGAGGGTGCTCAATCTCACCAGCTGCAGCCCCCACCAACAAACAACCAGTTGGCATGCTGGGGCCCACCCCAGTGTGCTCATGCTCCCCCACACACACTGTGTGGCCAGCAGATATGCCGAATCCCGCCAGCTCCAGTCCCCCCAACAAACACGTGGAGTGGCATGCAGGAGCCTACCCAGCATACCAAAAGTGTCCTTTTGTTTTAAATTCCTGTGAAACAGAAAGCCAGTCCATCGGTGAGTCCCTCCCCCACCAACACACCCCCCTCTGCACCCACCTCCCCACACATCTCTCACCCCATACTTACCTACGGAGCCCAGTGCGATGATCTTCGGTGGACCGAGAACACATCTGCACTCTTCAAAGCCAACCCCGAACTAAGGAAATGCCAGTAAGCACCTTCCCATCCCTATGTGTGCCTTATACATTTATGTGTAAGACCTTCCTCACCCTTATGCATGCTGCTTACTTATTGTCCACACTGCCATTTAACCAAGACATAACTACGTTCTCGTAGCTTCTGACTTCCAAGCTGTGACCACTACTGCATGAATCCCACACCTGCTCCCCTTACCTGTCCTATTCTTGGCTCTCTCTCTCCGTACTGTATATATTACTTCCCTCACTCTTGCCAAGCCTTGATTACCTCTTTTATCCTTTATTCCCTGTTGCTGCTCAATATACAAAAATGATTTATTGCAAACACCAGTTACCCTGCCTTGTACTGCTGGCATGCTACCCTGAAGTGCTTACACACTATGTACCATATGTCTTCTCACTGTCTATTGAGCTCCGATGTTATATCTTTTTATGTAATATCCTGCTTGTTCTAAGTGTACACCTTGAATACATGTTATACTATTGTTCTATCAAGTATTTTCATTTTATGTAATGTTCTTCATCAGTGTACATGTCTCAGGACCTCCTTGTGAATGAGCTTGCTCAGTGGAGTTTTCCTGCAATAAACTTGAACTTCAACTAAACTTGAACTTGAAGCTGTATAATGGCATAAATAGGGTTTTTCCAACTTAGGTGGATATCAGCCATTTTTTTGACCTTTGGCACCAAATTTTCAACATGGGGTTTTTGACACCCCTTCTCATGAATTCAGCCACTGTCATGGTGTTATTCAGTTCCGAAAGGTGATTTTGCGGTCACTGCGTGGAATCACCTTTCGGGACTGATTAACAAAACGACAGTGTCGGTAGTCATGAAGTCTGGGCTATAAAAAGCCTATGTTGCAAATTTGGTCAATACCTAAAAAATGACTTATGCTGCATAGCTTCCACGCGACACCTCAGAAAGTTCACGAGTTTGTATATTTTTCACTCCAGATTTTCAGCATTTGCATTTTCCCACACCTTCTTCTGAACAGTACAGCTGTCGTTTTTCACATCCTGGCCAAAATATGTTTTCACACTTCCGGTGCAGAATAGCGTGATCATTGTGGGAAATCAGTGTTTGGTACACAGGAAGAAAATCTTAGTGACAGTGTTCATGACCAGAGGTGACAAAATGCTCATGTTGAAAATTTGGTGAAATAATTCCACTGAATGACTGTGTTACAAGCGCGCATTGTGCAGTTTCCACACAGGCTTGCACCCTTGAGCACGACCAGGGTGTTACAGTTCCTGAGACAGACACTTAAGAATTATGAGGGTGAAATGTTGATCAGATGCAACTCTGTTGGGATATGGATGCTGAAGGGACATGGATACAACTGGGGGGGCCTGCATAAATGCCAAACACCAATGCAAATACCTGCAAGTGAATGTTCAGCACTGACAAATGCTTGTTTCACTGAACTATACTACTGCCCCAGTGGAGCAGAATTTCATGTGTTTGAAGACATGGTGTTCTAGTACTTGGAGACTGGACAGGAAACCACAAGTGTAAGTTTGTCTAGGCACCTTAGTACAGTGGCAGAATTACAGGCTACCAAGCAATAATGGATAAGGGGCCTGGGTTCAAGACCCAAAACGGAACATTTTGTGGGTCCTGGACTTCAGGAAAGCAGACTTTAAAGAAATGGGACACTGCATCAGAAATAGCTTCAAAGGGGGGAGTGCCAGGAGTTGAGTACAGGAGCAGTGGGAAGAATAAAGGAGGGTATAATCAGAGCAATAATGCTCTATGTAAAGGAGGTAAGGAAAAGGAGACCAATATTGTTCCCAAGAAGGCAGCAAAGGTGTGGTGAAAGAAGAAAGGGTGGCATTCAAGATGTACAAAGAAAGCCAAAGGAGGGAGGACAGGGTGGTGTAACAGGCCAGGCAGAAGGAAGCAGGCAAGGTGGTTAGGGGAGAAAAAGTGCAGAAAGAGGAAATGATAGCAAGAGGGATGGCTAAAGGAGAAAATACTTTTTCAGGCACATACGTGAGATGAGAAAAACAAGCAGAGGGATAGTGAAGATTAGAAGGGCAGAAGGGGGAGACTGTGCAGAAGAGGACCAAGAAAAAGTGGACATCTTAAACAGATACTTCTGCTCAGTCTTCACAATAAAAGGAGGACAGGATGAGCAAGAATGAAGGGCTGGGAGGTGGACACAAGCCATTTTCAGAAGAAAGAGTACTGAAAGGACTTGTAACCCTGAAAGTGGATAACACAACTGGAACAGACAGGATACATCTCAGGGTACTGAAAGAACTTAGGGAGGTGCTAGCTGCCCCTCTGACAGCCTTGTTCAACGGCTGACTGGAAACAGATGTGGTTTCAGAGGACTGGTCAAGGGCCCACATGATCCCCGAACTAGGGCTGTGAAGGGAGTGAATAGCATTTCTAGTATCATGGATATGTTGTTCATCCACACTCTCTGGCATGTCCCTTTCCCCTTTAAATCTGGCTGGAAAGTTTTCAAGCTGGCTCCTCCCACCCACCCGGGTGGTAAATACCTTGGCTCCACCCCATGACACCAGATCTTCCTTTCCGCTGGAAGATTCAGGTTCCCTCGTGCTACTTCTGCAGTTCGTAGGTCCTCGATTCTCAACGATGGTTTTCACCGCAATCGCTTTATTTAAAACTCAGAGTTTATGATTCCGATCCGAGCGCATCGGACGTGGAGGACAAGTCATCCCCCGGATTTTGTCAGTGTCCCTGCAGACAGAAAATGTCATGCACTGATCCCCACCTTTCATGTGTCTATTGCTTGGGTGTCGTGCATGACACCACTTCTTGCACCATTTGTTTGGCCTTCCATCCCAACGTCCTGGACAACCGCAAGGAGTGCCTAAAACTAGGGAGACCGGAGCTTCGCAACCCACCGGTGAAATCGAAGGAGGCCAGGTGGGCGGTTTCCGCGGCCGCGGGATCCGCCGATCAGCTCGAACAGATGGCGGCTTTTGAAGAGGAAGCTACTCAAGCTTCGGCCAGCCGAAGTTTTTTCGTGCCACTTAACCTGGGTTCCCTTCACTGGGTCCTTCGAGAGCCCCTGATGCCTCTCCCAGCCAGAACAGCCCCGGGACCCTCCCCGGCGGGACTCCTCTCAAGTCCTCTGGGCAGCGCAGAGCGCAGCCATTAGGCTGCATGGTCATGCCCAGCCTATTTTCCACCTCATTAGACCATCTTTGGGAGAGTGGATGTGCAATGACATTAGGCACAGCATGCCACGTCCGCCGCACCCGCCCCCCTGCCTGCACTGAAGCTAGCAGTACCTCCGGGTGTTTCCAGAGGTCACTGCAGCGCGGTGAGTGTCCCTAACCCACCCCAGGACTAGGAGAGCAGTCTACAGATGCTAGATCCTAGTCATCCCCTGCCAACCCCCAATGACCCGGGCTCGTTCCCAAACCCGGGTCACCGGCATGGCACAAGGTGTGGTGTCCAGTGCCTCAACCCTCCGCGCCACCAGGCCTGCTTGTGTAGCCAATTTTTTACCCAGTTTACCACCTTCTGATCCACCCCCATATCGTCTAGTTTCTTTACCAGTCTTCTGTGTGGAACTGACTCTTAATGGCCCTAGTGGGATCTGGTCTAAGGCAGCTTGTGGATGCACTAACGAGGGGAGCAGCGGTCCGGGACCTGGTTCTTGCCAACAGCGAAAGGATAATGGAGGTTGAAGTTGGGTACCATCTAGGGAATGGCGACCAATGTATGGTTGGATTCAAAATAAACATAGCCAAGGTCACAATACACTCCAAAATTAGGGCCCTAGATTTTAGGAAAGCTGACTTCCAGAAAATGAGGGAAAACTTGAGGGGGTTCTAAAAATCACAGAAGGAAACAGAGTGGAAGAGATGTGGAAAAGCCTCAGAGAAGGTTTTCAAACAGTCACATACCAATGCGCCAGAAGGGTAAGTAAAGCAAAAAAGGAAAGGAACCCTCTCTGGTTCTCAAGGGAAGTGTCATTCATATTGAAAGAAAAAAAGGCTGCCTACAATCACTCCTTACTCGACTGGGGCCTTGTCTCTTGCCCGGACCGTATTATGACAGCCGGGATCATGGCAGATTCATTGAGTGACCACTCACCAATCTTCAGCACCTGGTCCAATAAGCCTCCCAAATTGGCTGCCAGAGTGATAGAAGCCAGGAACTTCAGTAGACTCATAACAGCTGACTTCTGCTCAGACCTTTATGCAGTAGACTGGGATCCCATCGTCACTCTCCCCACCCTGGATGAAGCGCTGGACTATTTTACCAGCTCATTTCTGTCCAAGGCCAACGTTCATGCTCCAAGAAAGAAACTAAGAGTACAGGGGAAGTGCCACAAATGGCTTTGCCCTGGCCTCAAATGGAGTATGCTGCTCTTGGACAGGGCCTGGGGATTATACAAATTCTCAGGCTGCAGCGCTGACTGGGGAAAAGTACAAGGAACTGAGAAACCACTGTAAGAAAACCTCCAAACACGCTAAGTCCACATACCTGCACAACCTCCAGACTAGTCCCCTACGGGATCCCAAAAAATTTTGGAGCCAAATAAATCTGCTACTCAAGGGTGCCCCAATGCCCAGGATGGAGCTTTGCTGGTTGGGAACACCCTGACCAATGACCCCTCCACAGTAGCTGAGGCATTCAATGCCTCCTTTTTCAAACCCAGATGGACTCCCACCCCCCATCCCGTCTGGTGCTTCCCTCTACAGCAGTAACAACTGGGGGCATGCTCGGCCCCAGTTTCATCTGAAACTTGTCAAACCTTCAGAAGTACTCCCACTCCTACTCAAAATTAACCCTGATTCCTCCCCGGGACATGACCTGCTCGAACGTAGGCTGCTGAGGGCCGCTGCTCCTGCCATCTTCCTCCCTGTCACTTGGCTCATCAACAGGTCCCTCCTTGAGGGACCAGTCCCAAGCAAATGGAAAGTAGCGACTACAGTCCCAGTCCATAAAAAAGGGCCCCAGGAAAAAGTGGAGAACTATAGGCCTATCTCCATTCTCTGCCCCCTTGGGAAGGTGCAGAAGAGATTGGTCTACAACCAATTGCAAGACTACCTTGAGAGGCACTTTCTTCTAGCCGACATACAACATGATTTTAGGAAAGGCCATGGCACAGACACGGCCCTTATCCGGCTCAGGTCTGATGTCCTCGACGCTATGGACCGGGGCTGTCAGACAGGAGCTCTATTTATCGACCTGTCCAAGGCTTTTGACTTGGTCAGCCACAATCTTCTTCTCTCCAAACTCCACCTTCTTGGATTAGATGGGCTCTCTCTTTCCTGGTTTAAGTGCTACCTAGTCAATCGAAGCCAAAAAGTTCTATGGAGAGGAATCCAATCCAGTATCCAACCGGTGATCTCTGGGGTACCTCAAGGCTCAATCCTGGGCCCCCTGCTCATCACCCTCTTTGTCAGTGACATTGAGAGGGTTTGTGGGCCGAGCAAACTCATCCTCTGCGCAGACGACACTGTTGTCTACTGCAGTGACCCGCTACCTAGTGTTATCACTGCCAAGTCGCAAGCTAGCCTCTCAGCACTTGAAACCTGGTTCTCCACCAGCTCCCCAGTACTGAATGAGGAGAAGACCAAGGCTGTCCTGTTTGGAACCAGGTGTCTCAGTGCCATCAGGTGTGACCTACTCCAGCTCCAAACAGCCCAGGGGAAGACAGTTGAGGTCCTTGACAGGATCAAATACCTTGGGATCCTCCTTGACTAGGAGCTGTGCTATAAACCTCACATTGACTCCCTAACTAGGACCATCCACCAGAGGACTGGACTCCCCTACCGCCTGGGACACTCTCTTTCTGATGAGGCTCGGCGAGCTATCACCAACTGCACCCTGCTCCCCATCCTCCTCTATGGGGCCCCCCTCCTACAGTTCCTTACAGAAGGGGGACTACGTAAACTCATGGTGTTCTACTATAGAGTGGCACATTTTGCCACCAATGACCCCTCCCCAGGAGGCACCACTGTGAGGTTCTAGCAGACCTCCACTGGCCCACCATACGGCACAAGTTGACCTATTCCTCTATTTGCCTGACCTACAAATTCACCACCATTGGCCCTCCTCCTCACCTGCACAGCCTGCTCAACCCAAGAGCACATTGCCGTGACATGAGATCCTTATCTGGCCATCCCCCTTGACATCCCACAGGTACGTACCAACCCGGGCAAGCGTTCCTTCAAATACACTGCCCCGCACTTATGGAACATACTCCCAGAAAATCTGGTTGACAGGCCTTCTTTCCAAGGATTCAAGTTGGGCCTCAAAGTGTACCTCCTGGAACTCAGCCTCTGAGGCTGTAATCATTAGCCCCCCACTCCTTCCCCTTCCCCCCTTCCTACGTAGGTCTCAGCTCTGTCTATTGTATTCCGTTCCCATTCCAACGAATATGTCATCTGTGACTATTGTTACTCCAATGTATTATGCCAAATGTAAATACCGTATTGTCAACTGTAATTATTGTCACTCCAATGTATGTAACAATTTTAACCACTGTATTATTGTCCATGGTATGTAACCATTGCTTTATGTAACTAATCCAGGGTTGCCCCTGAAAAAGGGACCTCTGGTCTCAGTGGGCTTACCCGGTTACCAAAATTTTAATAAAATAAAAAATAAATACAAGAAATACAAAGTATTGAATAAAGATGAAGATAAGGAAGTATATAAAGAGAAATGGAGGGAGATGAGTAAGGTGATAAAGAAGGCTAAGCACAGACTGAGGTGGAGATTGCAGAGGGGGTGCAGGGAGGTGACAAGGCCTTCTTTAGGTACATAAGGGAAAAAAGGAAAACTACAGGGGGTCTAGTTAGACTAGCAACAGAGGATGGGAGCTTGGTAGAGGAGGTTGGAGAAAAGGCAGAAATCCTAAATGGGTACTTCTGCTCAGTTTTTACAAAGGAGGAGAAAGAAAATGGACTGGAGCTAGTTAGAAACTGCACCAATGGACTGTCGGTAGATACAAGCCCCTTCACGGCAGAATAAATCTTAGCAACACTAAACAAATTAGAAGTGGAGAAGGCCATTGGACTGGATGATATACACCCCAGAATCCTGAAAGAACTGGGAAGGGAACTGGCGGCACCCCTGGAGGTCCTATTTACGAAATCATTTATAAGCAGGGAAGTTCCTGAAGACTGGAAAAGGGCTTCAGTGGTCCCACTTCATAAATCTGGGAGCAGGGAGGAGGCAGGAAACTACCATCCAGTGAGTCTTACTTCAGTCATAAGAAAACTGGTGGAATCCCTGCTCAAGCAGAGAATATTAACATTCCTGGAATCCAGCAGACAGCAGGACTGCAAACAATATGGGTTCACCACAGGGAGGTTTTGCCAAACAAACCTTGTCAACTTATTCAACTGGGTAACTAAGGCAGTTGATAATGGGGGAGCTGTTGATATGGTGTGCCTAGACTTTAGCAAGGCTTTCGAGTCAGCTGACATTCAACACTAAGAAGTGCAAAATCATGCACCTAGGAAGAAACAACCCCAAAGGGGAGTACTACTTGGGAGGGAGACTAGCTGCAACCAACCAAGAATGAGACTTGGGGATCATGATATCAGATGACTTGAAAGTAGGGAGACAGTGCAAGAAGGAGGCACTAAAGGCTAGTGGCATGCTGGGATACACTGCAAGGGGAATCACAAGCAGGAGGGAGGGAGGTGATATTGCTACTGTACAAGGCACTTGTCCACCTCCACATGGAATACTGCATCCAGTTCTGGAGACCACACATCAGAAAGGATATTGATAGGATAGAGACAGTTCAGTGAAGGTCAACAAAAATGATTTTTATTTATTTATTTGCTTTTGGTAACCGGGTAAGCACACTAGACAGCTGGTGACTATTTTCAGGTGCGACCCAGGAGAGTTACAAGGTATACATGATAGAAATACATAGTTACAAGGTATACATGAGAGAAATACATAGTTACAAGGTATACATGAGAGAAATACACAGTCACAGTACAAACCTGGAGTGGCATGCTCCAACACAGGAGTGAAACAACAATGGTTATTAAAGCAGTAGTACATAGTATAGAGATAAGCATATATACGACACTAGTGGGTCATATATCATAGGGTACATACAGGCTAGGGGCAGCAAAGGTATAGGACCCCCAGGTTGATAATAGACAATACATAGCATAACCTCAGGTAAGGTGCCTCACCAAGGTGGCGGGCAGAAGAGCCTAGTTAGGGGTACCATTGTGGGAGGAGGGCTGTCAGACTGGGCATTAAGTAGCACAGGCAGGGCGCAGCAGGTTTCAGGAAGTTCCAGAGGAAGTTTTGAAGGTGGGATGGGAGGGGATGCACAAACTTGTAGGGAAGGGTGTGCCACAGCTTGGGGAGCATGGGTGGTGAGCGCCCGATCACCTGAGAGATGCAGGTCTTGGGGACCAGGCAGGTCTGGGACACGCAAGACCTGAGGTGGTAGACGGAGTCATGTTTAAGGGGAGGGCAAGAGAGGCAGGAGTGGCTGTCATGAATTATGTTGTCAATGAAGTTTCCCATGATATAGGTCCGATGTTTTTCAGGGGAGCCATTCCAGTCACAGTAGAGTGTACAACGGTGTGAGGCAGAGGCCGAGGGGCAAAGCGGCAGATATTGTTGTAGTGGTGTATCACTTAGCGAGGCTTGAGGATGGGATGGCGGCAAAGGCAACAAGACCATATGAGAGGGTGGAAGTAATATCCTTAGCTATAGCCAACTGGGCGGGGAGTAAGGCAGTCTTTGCCTATAAGTTAGGCCGAGTTTGCCATTAGTAGCATTACAAGTGTTTCTGACATGTCCGGAGAGGGTCAAGGAGAGGAGTCGAGGGTGACCCCAGGTATAGCTGAGTTGACTGTCGGCAAGAGGGAGTTGCTGGACCCATAGTTTCGAGGCGTGGTGCAGGCGGAGATTTTGGCGCTGTGCCAAATAGCATGGCCTGGGTTTTCTTCAAGTTGACTGTGAGTTTATGACCATCCAGCCATGCTCTGATGTACGAGAAGTCCGAGTTGAGCTGGTTATTGATGCTGGCGGCATCAGGGCACCGAGCTAGGATGATCAGGTCATCAGCATACAGGGTTAGGTGCCCTTTTGTGGCAACCGAGGGTAACTCATTGATGAACATGGAGAACAGGATAGGTCCAAGGACAGATCCTTGTGGTACCCCACTGTTCACGGGTAAGAGGGGTGAGAGGGTCCGATTGAAACAGGTTAGTTGCTTCCTGCCCCCGAGGTAGTTCGAGAACCAGTCAAGGGCACGGAGGGAGAAGCCAAGGGTCTTGCAGGTTGGTGATACAGGGGTTACACCAGATGACATATGAAAATAGGTTGAGGGGATTAAACATGTACTTCCTGGAGCAAAGGAGAGAGAGGAGAGACATGATCGAGACCTTCAAGTACATCGAGGGCATAAATAAGGAACAGATGCAGGAACTATTTCATGTCAAAGAAGGTAGTAGAACAAGGAGGAATGATCTGAGACTGAAAGGAGGAATGTTCAGGACCAATACTAGGAAATTCTTTTTCACGGAGACAGTGGTGGATGCCTGGAACAGCCTACCTCCAGAGGCGGTGGGGGCAAAAACAGTCGAAGGTTTCAAGAGAGCTTGGGACAGACACAAAGGTATCATTTGCTGGGGGGGGGGCAAATGGGGGCTAGATAGTATATACCTTGGGCAGACTAGATGGGCCTTGCAATCCCCTTCTGCCTTTATCGTCTATGTTTGTATGACTGTCAGAGTGATCAGTTCCTAGGTCTCACAAGAAAATTTGACTGTGCAATCAGACAGACAAGAGACAGAAAAGGATAAGATAGAACAGATCCTTGCTTTTAACCCTTTCTGTCTTATTCAGCCCTGTCACAGTGGGGTCATATTGAAGAATTGGGGTAAAAATATTAAAAAACAACGTTATGAATGTACATTGAAAATTCTCAACACACGCTTGCAATTTTGGCAGTTTTCAATATTTTGACTCTAAATTTTCAACATAGCCCTTTTTTATACCAATTCATGAATTTGACAGCTGTCGTTTTTTTCCCCCCAAGTCCTGGCCAAAATGTGTTTTCGCTCTTTTGGTGTGAAATGGCATTTCAGCTAGTATTTTATAAATGACACCTGTCATAGAAACATAGAATTTGATGGCAGATAAGGACCACTTGGCCCACCCAGTCTGCCCATTTCCCTACCTAATGGATAAGCTGCAGATCCTAGTTAACCAACAGCCTACTTTTTCCTACCCCCACCCCCTAGAATTGCCTTATGACTGTCCCATGCATGCTTGAATTCCACCACTGTTTTTGACTCCACAACCTCCTCCGAGAGGCCGTTCATGCATCCACAACCCTCTCTGTGAAAAAATACTTCCTTACATTACCTCTGAGCCGCCTCTATATCTTCAAATTGTGCCCCTTGTTCTTGCACACCTCCTTTTCTGAAAGATGCTACCCTCTTGGACTTTGTTGATTCCCTTGAGGTACTTGAAAGTTTCTATCATGTCCCCCTCCTTTCCTCTAGGCTATACATATTAAGCTCCTTAAGTCTCTCTTTATATGTCTTCCAGTGCAGACCCTGCACCATTTAGTGCCCTCCTCTGGACAGCTTCCATCCTGTCTATGTCTTTGCAGAGATTGGGTCTCAGAACTGCACACAGTACTCAGATGGGGTCTCACCAGCTGTCTGTACAGAGGATAACAACTTCCTGTTTTCTACTGGTGATGCCTCTCCCTATGCATCCCAGTATCCCCCCAGCCCTCCTTACTGCCCTCTCACATTGCTTGCCCACCTTTAGATCATCTGATATGACTACCCCCAGGTCCCTTTCCATTTTTGTCGTTAGTATCTCACCCCCCATTGTGTACTCTTCCTCTGGGTTTTTGTTCCCCAGGTGCATTACATTGCACTTCTTAGCATTGAATCCAAGCTGACATGCATTTGACCAATCCTCTAACCTTGCCAAGTCCCTTCTCATCCTTTCCACCCCACCTTGTGCATCAACTCTGTTGCAGATCTTTGTGTCATCTGCAAAGAGACATACTTTTCCTTCCAGTCCCTCTGCAATGCAATTATAAAGACATTGAAGAGGACCGATCTAATACTGAACCTCAGGTACCCACTAGGTAACCCTCCTTTCTTCTGAGTGGACTCCAGTTACTATTACCCTCTGTGTCCTATTCTCCAGCCAATTTTTTCCAGGCTATCATCTTGGGATACTCCCAGAGCTGGCTAACATATATTAATCTTTTGTGTGGGACTGTGTCAAATGCCTTGCTAAAGTCTAGGTAGGCCATGTCCACAGCCCCTTCCTGATCTACTACTTTGGTCACCCAGTCAAAGAAATCTATTAGATTCGTCTGGCATGACCCTCCCGCTGTGAATCCATGCTACGTTGGGTCCTGTGCCCCTCTGGCCTCTAGGTACTCGACAGTTCTTTCCTTCAGAAGTGATTCCATCATTTTCCCTGTCACTGAGGTTAAACTAACAGGTCTGTAGTTTCCCGCTTCTGCCTTTTTCTGCCTCCTTCACTTTTGTGAAGGGGAATCACATCTTCCCTCCTCCAGTCCTCAGGTATCACCCCATCCTCCCATGATTTGTTAAAGAGGGTAGTCAGTGGTGTCACTAGTTCTACCCTTAGTTCTTTTAGAATTCTGGAATGAATCCCATCAGGCCCCATTGCTTTGTCCACCTTCAGTTTTAAGAGTGCTTTCAGAACCCTTTCTTCTGTAAATGGGCTGGTATCAACTTCTGTATCCAGAGTATTTCTATTGTTTGGTTTAGGTACCACCCTCTCTTCATTTGTAAATACTGAGCAAAAGTATTTGTTTAGTATCTCTGCCTTTTCACCGTCACCCTCTGCCCATCCCTCCCTTTATTAAGCCTCACTATCCCTCCCTTGGTCTTCCTCGCTCCTGATGTACCTATAAAGGTTTTATCCCCTTCTTAACTGGGTTGGCTATCTTTTCCTCTGTTTGAGTCTTTGCTGTTCTGACTGCCTTCCCAGCTTCCTTTAACTGATACAATTCTCTGCCCTGCTCCTTCTGTGATTCCTTGTACTTCCTAGATGCTTTCTTTTTCTTGAACCTTCACTGCCACCTCCTTTGAGAACCATAGTGGTTTCTTACATTGTTTTGTTTTGTTTATTTGCTTCGCACAAAGGCTTGTTACCTCTGTGATGGCAGTTTTTATTATTCCCCATTGTTCTTCCACCCCTCCTTCCTGCCCATTTGCTAGTGCATTCCTTAGGCACTCACCCATTTTGGCAAAGTCAGCCCTCCTAAAGTCCAGTACTTTTGCCTTTGTATGGTTGACTCTACAGCTGTGTTTGCTGTGAACCATACTGTTCGATGGTCGCTAGTTCCCAGATGGCTACCCACTTCTATATCTGTGATCCTCTCTCCATCTCCATTTGAGAGAACCAGGTCTAAGATTGCTCCCTCTCGAGTGGGTTCCAATACTAGTTGTCTAAGGCATGCCCCCTGTAGGGCATCTAGAATAACCCCACTCTTAGAAGTGGCTGCTGCAACTGCACTCCAGTTAACGTCTGGCATATTCAGATCACCCATCAGCAATATCTCCCCTTTTTCTGCCATTCCAAGTATAGTTTCTATCATTTCCTTGTCCATTTCCTCCCCCTGAGAGGGGGGTCTGTATACAACCCCTGTGCGGATTGTGGTGCCATTGCCTGTCTCTAAGTTGACCCACAGTGCTTCTTCTCCTCCCTGTTTACCCTTTTGTTCTGTTGCTTTGATTCCTTCCCTCATGTAGAGAGCTACTCCTCCTCCTCTTTTACCCTCCCTGTCCCTCCTGTAGATAGCATATTCTGGTATGTTTATGTCCCAGGCATGTTCGGATTGAGGGGTTATAAAAAGACTGTGTTGAATATTTGGGGTCAAAATGTGAAAAACAACTAAGTTATGGAGAAGTATTGAATTGTTCCATTCTCTGCCAAAAAGGGGAAACACTGGAACAAGTTAGCTAATTCAAATACTTAGTGATACACCTGGGTGACACCCTGTCCTTCACTTCACACATAGACTATATCATCAAAACTGTGACTGTAAAGCTTGGAATCCTTTACAGATACAGGCATGCAATGTCCCCCGTGACTGGTAACTAGCAGCTCAGTACTGTCCACTATTGGTTATGGGCTGGTAATCTACGGCGCTGGCACTGACACTGCCCTAAAGAGGATAAAAGTGCTCTTAAACAAGGCCTGCAGGCTGGTCCCTAGGGCAGACTACCTGACACACACATGCAGACTCTACACTGATAATGGGTGGCTCCCACTTCATCATGGGGCTAGATACCAGACTTGCCTGCTAGGTATAAGGTGCTTTAGGACTCACCCCCGAATACTTGGCAAGCATCTTCCAACATGCCTGATCCTCAAAAACAATGAGAAGCACAGCCAAGGGTGCACTCCAAGTCCCATTTAAGTGCACCACTTTTGCCCAGAGATCCCTATCCTACCGAGGACCTCAGTGGCTAAATGACCTCCTTGCCTCCCTCCTTGACACCAGAAAGCTGAGCTCCTTTAAAAGACAGCTCCGTATTCTCCTATAACAAGAAAATAACTGTGATTGCTCCACCTAGCCATGGTCATCTGCTGCTCAACCACACAGATGACCCCCTTCTCAAGCTGGCACCTAGATCCCCACCTCCCCCGCCTACCACCTGGCTCATCACTGTCCCGTCAGCCACCCTTCCTCCTGACAAAGCCATCTCCAGCTGCAACCACCCCCATTACCAAGTCAGCCACCAGTGCCCTTGATAAATCTCTCCTTCTGCTACTCCTAAGTCAACCCACCAAGTAATGGAATGTACTCTACCTGCTCCACATCTATACGGAATGTATTGCTCCTACTACTATATGAGTTTCACAGCTCCTACTACTATATGAGTTTCATAGCTCCTACTACTATGCGAGTTTCACAACTCCTACTACTATGTGAGTTTCACAGCTGTTACTACTATGTGAGTTTCACAGCTGTTACTACTATGTGAGTTTCACAGCTCCTACTACTATATGAGTTTCACTGCTCCTACTACTATAGGAGTTTCACAGCTCCTACTACTATATGAGTTTCACAGCTCCTACTACTATGTGAGTTTCACAGCTCCTACTACTATATGAGTTTCACTACTCCTACTACTACGCTGCTGCTTTATTTAACTAGCACCTATTTAACACACAGGTACCTAAACAAGCATTATACTGTACCACATACTATATTGCAATATCTTGCTGCTATCTACCTTGCACTTATGTATTTCAAGTGTTCTTAATTTAGCTATGTACTGCATCTAACAATCTTTGTACCGTGCCTGTTGTCATGCTGCTGTGTGCTTCTTGCACTTTGTAACTGACAATTATCTGGATCTCTGTTTATTACTCTTTTGCGTGTGAACTTGCCTGAACCACATGTATTGTCCCGTGTTAAACTGACTTGGAACTTTGTAAAAGAGTCCCCCACCCCCCACCCCCGGCTCAAAGGTGTAAATCCTAATCTTAAATAAATAAATAAATAGTCCGTGGGTGGGGGGTGCCCACAGCAGCAGAACACTCCCAAGAGCAGCCTTCATTTCCCAGGCCATAGCTGGTACCGGAGTGCCCTCTGACTCCTGCGGTACTAGGCTAAAAGGGAAAACTTGTTAGCAGCAATAGCAGTTCATGAATTAATAAACCACTCTGAGAACTGCAGAGAAAACACAGGGATCCCTTTTAATGAACTGATAAGCATCCAACAAATTACTCCATGGAGCATTCAGCAATTAACAGTGGGGGGAAATACTGCATTTTGTTCAGGACCGCGGTGGTCACGTAGAACATCAAAGTCTCTGGACCACAGAGGTCACATTGAGTCCCTTTGCAGAGAGTGCATTATAGGGTATTAAACATACAACCTCAAAACAATGCAGGCAACTTGGTTCCTCCTGGAACAGGAAAATACCAACACATACTTCTGTATCCCGAAACAGTTCTGCCCCCTTACCCTCCCTTGCAATGACCACTCAAATTTGGGTCCATTGCTTCTATGTTCAAATGGGGCTCTTTTTACATGGTAGGGCAGTCTGGCTTGCCTCATAGTTTAGGGCTGGCTACTGCCCCCACCTGACTCGCACACTCTCAGCCTAGGCTAGGGCTCCAGCTCTGCTGATTGACTGTCCCTTGTCTTCTTCGGTGCTTCGGCCACCTCCTCCCTCATCCTCTGATCTGCACATTTTTCCATGGGCCAGCTCATTGAACACACTAGGACCCATCTTCTTCCCTGCTGATACTCCTTTCTCCCTCCGGTCTTTCAGCATGACTCTGCCATCTTCAACAACACAGGATCAGGGTTCGATCCTCCAAGTCCTCTAACAAGGGGCTGCTTGCAAAATGTCTGCTGCCACGTTACCCCCAGTTTCTTCAGACCCCACTACCTTGAGGAACTATACTAATGCTCAAGTGGGCAATCGGCCCTGTTTGAAGCCTGCCACCACTTTCCTGGTCCCTCAGTCCTCGAATCTCCCACCATTCCCACGCAGTTCTGTAAGTTTCCCCAGACAGCCCCTCCCAAAGTTCAGTGATGGACAGCCCGAAGGGTAGAAAAAACTATTAACCCTTTAATCTGTGTGACAGGGACGCGAGGTTCCAAACAATTAAGGTACAACATGCACGTCTAGAGCAATGATAAGGCTACCTCTAAACACACAGGGGTGTTACATCTCTCCCTTGCCCAAACGCTCACTATCCCAGTGAGCTAAAAGCACCCATGCAGCCACCCCCCACAAAAGATTCAAGCAGTCAAGGAATGCACACTTCCCCAACCACTACACCGTGGTGGAGTTTAAGGCTGACACCACTGAGGTGGCAATAGAAAATACAAGGGATTCCCAACTATAATGGCATGGCTCTAACTGCCGGGGACCAGTTTTCCTTGGCCATCCACCACTAGACCTAACAGACGGATTGTTTTCAGTTCAACGGTGGTGTCCAAGGTTCTTACTCTAAAACAAAACTTAACTCTAACTTATCTACAGTAAGTGCTGCCCGCTGCTTATACTGTGTCATGTATTTTGAGCTTTACGAATGCCCTATGTTACTGTAATTGCACTGCCATAACTACCTGAAGTGTTGTTATCATGCTGCTACGTGGCAAATTGTTACTTGTTTTGCTGTATTCCCCCCACCCCCACCCCCGGTTGCACCCTGGAATCGAGCCTCGACTCAGTGTGCCTTTCCTGGTTAACAAAAGTTTAAATAAAATATACTGGACTCCCTGCTTTAACTGGCAAATCCCCCATTCGCACATTAATGTATTCTAACACAGTGTGCTACTCAACTAGAGACAAGATATAGCAGATGCAAAATTCAACAGTAACTACGAACTGTAATATCATAGCATGCACATGAAACATTATTTACTCTCTGCTATCCACCATGATAAGAGAGCATTCTGGCTACTACTAACCTTTCAAACACAGTGATTTTTTTTTAAAACATGGAATACATTTCCCTCTATAGTCTCAAAACCTAATGCAAAATGTAACTGCGTCACTGAAAGGGGCTGATCTCACCTGTTTTACAGTCCAATGGAGCACTAGTCATCACTGCTCCAGGAGACTTTATCACAACATCCTTCCCAGTGACTGAAATATTATTCGGGATCAAGTTTCGTGCATAGGTGATGGTAGGAATCCACAGCATTGACACAAAAGTTGGTGCAGCTGAGGCCCAGTGGCGCCGAGGGCTGAGGCGCTGGATGCCACATTTCATGCCGCGCCAGTGACCCGGGTTCAGGAATGAGTCTATGTATCGGGGGTCAGCGGGGGGAGGACAAGAAGCAGGATCGCAGTGCCATGAAGCGTTTCTCCTCTCCTGGGGAGGGATATAGAGGTTACCCATCCCTTGGTTCCCACCTGGTGGAGGACGGATGGCAGTTCGGACTACGGAGACCTCAGTGATTGCCAGGAGAGGGGCAGAAGAGGCTGAGCTGGCACTATGTATCCCTGTCCCCAAAGTAGGCGAGAGGTGGTGAGGGGGCTCAAACAGCTAAATAAAGAAAGAAAAGCCTGGACTGCAGTTATAAGTAATCTGAGAGGGAGCTCTGTTGAAAGATGTAACTATTTGCTTTTGCTGAAAATCATTTAGAGTGTTAATGATAATGTAGTTTGTCTAACCTGCCTTATGTGCAGCAAGGACTGTCTTGTGTATCCCCACCATTTGGCCCGGGACTGTGAATTGGACCAATCAGTTCTGCTGGGACCTAAAATGGAGCCGGACTACAGGAGCTGTTTGAAGTCAAAATCTGCAGGAATCGTAGTTTTGGACTTTTAGTGCCTTTTTGCAACTGAAGGGGGAGCTCTTGCTTTGACTGACTGCCGAAACAGCCAACCGAACCTTTTGGATCTGAGGGAAATCCCCAAGATGCCTGCTGTTTAAGGCAGATGTAAGTTGGGAGCTGAAGAAGCAAGATGCTTGAGACAGTCTCTGTGGAAAGGCCTAAGTTTTGGCCTGCATGTCTGCCTGCTGCCCTGAGAGGGGAAAGAGAATTGTTTTCGGACTGAATCTGAGTTGTGTGACTAAAGTAAGCTACTGAAGTGGGGCCAGACTCAACCTGAAGAAGACCAAAGATTTTGCTGAATGCATCGGCCTGTCAGGAGTTCCAGCTACCCTTAAGCTCCCAGTGTGTGCAAAGACTTTGCGATTGTGACTGGGAAGTGCTTTGCCTGGTACAGTTGAATTTTCTTCCCTGTAAATGTGCTATGAGCTGCTAGTAGGTCATGAGTTAGTTCCCCACTGTGTGAACTGTGTTCTGCTTGCTGGAAGCTGTATCCAGCCCAAAACAGACTGCATCCAAATTTGTCTCCATGCGGTCTGGGCCTTGCCAGACTGGCCCAGCCAGACTACCCACTGCACAGAGAAGCCATCGATGAGAGACCTGCCTGGGGATCAGCCCCCTGCTCCACGCTTGAACAGGAATGACGCCTCAGTGGCTCATGTGGGCCCTGCTTCTCTAGGCATTCCAGATCAACCACCTGCAAACTCGATTTTCGTCCGGCCTGTGTCCAGTCTTGGGTATTGTGAGTAAATACCAGGGTAGCTCCCTGCAACATAGAGGATAATGTATGGTCCTCTATCGTTAACCAGTCAGTTAACGGTCGAGAGGTTGCCAGGGTGACCATGCCAAGCCTCGGCGGCTCGAGGGTTTACGTCGCCATAGCAACCTCGGACGGTTAAAATTGACTGGTTAACGATAGAGGGACCACACATTATTTTTATAGTGTATGGTCCACTATCAAAAAAAAAGGGCTTCGTTTTTAAAAAGTCACCTTGTGACCCTTCAGTCCTTCCCCGCCGGTTTCCTTCAGTCGGTTTCCGTGTCGAAAAAAAGCGCTACGCAAGAGACTAAGCTGTTGTTAACCTATCGGCGTGACGAGGATCGATAGGTTAACAACATATCTACGTCACATCGATAGGTTAACAACCTTAGGAAATGATGATTTCCTAAGGTTAACAGCGTTCTAACATACATTATAACAGCTTAATCTGAGTGTGTCATCTGATTGTCTTGTTGTTTCTTTTCCTTTATGAACTGAGCCCTCCAGCTCCGGATTACAAATAGTGTGTACTGTGCATGTTGTGTTTTCCATCACAGGGCCCCAACCAGCTGCGATGCCGGCCAACCCCGGGCAACAATCTTGGCTAACACATCTCTTCTCCACCTGGGTACCCAGAGGTGTGACTGTGTGGGGGGACTCAAAGTGCATGCAGAACTGCTTGACTGATATAACCTTAAAGCTAATTAACCTGATTTCACCCCTCCCTTGTTCAAGTCCCCTGAATAAATCAGATCTAACTTTTTCTGCATGTAATCTGACTGTGGTTCCAGTTTGTGCTCAAAGTACTGTACTGTTGCTATTTGCTGTGCATAACCTTGTTTACAGGGGGTCCCCAGGGTCGAGCCAGAGGAACTAGCCCTAGTGGTAAGTGCAAACAGTGTGGGTACTTGTGTGGTGTACCAGGGGTATTGTGAAAGTGATTATTGTACAGTGCTCAGGCCACTAGAGGGGAAGAAGGGGTTTACAGTGTTCCGGAGGGCTGTGCCCAAGTTAGCTTGACCACTACCAACCCTGACCTCCGGGTGGAGACACCCATTTCAGAACTCAGGCCCCTTATCCTGCTACTAGCCAGGCAGGCTGGGGTAGTAGCCCTTGGGATAGCACCACCTAGGGGTTACATGTGTCCCACACCTGCTCAGGAAGGTATGGGTAGTTGTACTGCGGGAATTCTTGCTTTACGTGGGGCCTCACATGCCGCTCCACTTGGGACCATTCTAGAAGGCTTCAGATGGTGGTCGGTGGAGCTTGTCCCTGTGGGAGCCACACTTCATTCTCATATTCTCACTTCTGATGCAGGATCTCTTCTGCCTGTCCCCATCAATCGGAAAGCCTGGGATGGGTAGGCACCCTCATCTTTGGGCTGTTTTCCAAACTCCAGCACCTTTATAGAATAAAGAAAAGCACCGCTCCAGTCCACATCCCAATCCTCTTCCTCTTCAGCCTTTACACAGGCTTTGCTCACTTCAGGCTATGGTTTCTTTGGCCTGCAAATGCCTGGTCACCGTGGAGTTTTGTATGGAGGGGGCACTTTAGAGGGCACAACTTGCCCACCTTTGCTTTTGGGCACAGTCAGAGGGGTAGAAACAGTCTCTGGCAAGTCAGCACTGGTGGCTTCACTTTGGGGCCTGACAGGGCTAAACTCTGCTAGCGTTAACAGACACTCTGGAGAAGTAGTTGACGAGTCTGCTTGACCTCTTCCATAACCACAGCCCCATAATTCACTCTCAGTGGGGATATCCCCGGGCAACTTGGTCAGGGTTGCAGCCATATCTAAACCTAAACAAAAACTAAATAATAATAAAATAAATAATAAATATCCTCCCATCCTCCAAGGCTGGTATCTTCTGTTGTTGGTGAAGCACTGGATCGACTTGATCCCAGATTACTCAGGCTGGAGCCACTACAAACAGAACACACAAACAGCAGTGTTACTCCTAGGCCCCTATTGAGACACAGGGCACACTCCGCTGACACAGTCACCTTGCCCACTTGTGCCCACATTCAAGAGAACATTTCAGGTAGCCTACCAGGTCAGTTCACTGTATAGAGAATGGCACATGCTAAAACTGCGCATCAGAGACAGCGCAGGCAGGAATATCGATAGGGTGCAAAACCGCTAAAGGATCTATGCATGGTTGTGCACCCTGTCTCTTTTCCCTTGCAGAGGATAAGTCCTCTGGTTGGAGGAGGGTACACTGAGTAGCTGCTGTGGCTCGATGGGATGAGCCATGGGCAGCAATGGAGGCAGCGCGTCTGGGGACCGGGTATCGAATCCCGGTCCGAGACACACATAAGTTTTCTTTCATTCGCACTTTGTGTGAATTAAGTGTCCAAACCCTCCGGAGTTGATTATTTAGTTGGGGGTTCAGGGCCAGCCCCTGTATCCGGGGTGATGACCGCCCCCACAAAACACAGACATATATGATTGAGTATGTATCATGCTGTATTAACAGTATGGTATATTGTTTTGGCATAATGTTCTAGACATATGATCCTGGTGCCTTCAGGGGTACAGTGACCCCGATGGCACAGGTGCTGTAACCAAGCCATCGTTCAGCAGATTAGTTCTAATGGGCCACCGACGCCAAACAAGCTCAACTCAGCAGGCAAATCTCCAGGCAGATCTAACTTGCACTTCAATCCTGAGCTGCAAACAGAGACGCAGGAAATGCAGCTCCTCCCCACCAGAACTAGGCAGTACAATCCACAGCTCTTACCTTGGTCCATTAGCATGGCACTCTAGGCACTGGATCCCAAACAAAGCAGACACTGTAGCGCCTCTCAGACCACCCAAAGGCGCATACTGTCCCAGTCGAACATGACATATTAATTTAACAATAACTTGAACCAATCTTCAGGCACATCCACAGTCTTCACCCAGCACCGAATTTAGAGGCCAAAAGGGTCGGGACACCCCCAAAACGACATCCTGGATGAGTCCCCATGTTGTAGCCCTCCCCCTCCCCATTGTATAGGGGTATGGTGGTAGAGTCCATGGGGAGGGGACAGTGCCCGTACCAGTAGAACACTTCCCAGAGTAGCCTTTATGTCACAGCTGGTACCAGGGTGCCCTCTGACTCCTGCAGTGCTGGGCTGAAATGGAAAACTTGTTAGAAGCAATACCAGTTCATAAATTAATGAACCAGTCTGAGAATTGCAGAGGAAAACACAGGGATCCCTTTTAATGAACTGATAAGCATCCAACAAATTACTCCATGGAGCATTCAACAAATAACAATGGGGGGAAACATTACATTTTGTTCAGGGCTGCAGTGGTCACATAAAACATCAAAGTCTCTGGACTACGGAGGTCACATTGAGTCCCTTTGCAGACAGTCCAGTACAGGGCGTTAAACAGACAACCTCAAAATGATGCAGACAGCTTGGTTTCTCCTGAAACAGGAAAATGCCAACACATGCTTCTGCATCCCAAAACAGTTCTGCCCCCTTACACTCCCTTGCAATGACTGTTCAGATTCGGGGCCATTGTTTCTATGTTCAAATGGGGCTCTTTGTACATGGTAGGGTGGTCCAACTTGCCTCACAATTTAGGGCTGGCTGCTGCCCCCACCTGACTCGTCTACTCTCAGCCTTGGCTAGGGCTGCACACCTTGGGACCCCAGCTCTGCTGCCTGACTGTCCCTTGTCCTCTTCGGTGCTGACCGGGCAGTTCATGGCTACCTCCATTCTCATCTTTGATCTGCATGTTTTCCAGTGGGCCGGCTCACTGGACACACCAGGACCCATCTTCTTCCCTGCTGACACTCCGTTCTCCCTCCAGCCTTGCAGCATGGCTTGGCCATCTTCAGCAGCACAGGATCAGGATTTGATTCTCCGAATTCCCTAACAAGGGGCTGCTTTCAAAATGGCTGCCACCATGTTACCCCTAACTTCTTCAGACCACACTACCCCGAGGATCTAAAACGAAGCCCAAGGGGGCAGTCGGTCCTGGTCAAAGCCTGCCTGCACTTTCCCGGGCCCTCAGACCTCGAACCTCCTGCCATTCCCACACAGCTCCTTAAGTTTCCCTAGACAGCCCCTCCCAAAGTCCAGTGGTGGACAGCCCAAAGAGCGGCAAAAACTATTAACCCTTTTATCTGGGTGACAGGGACGTGAGCTTCCAAACAATTAAGGTACAATGTGCACGTCTTGTGCAATTAAGAGGCCACCTCTAAACACACACGGTGTTACACTTCATTTTTGCAGATTTTGGCCCCTAATGTTCAACATATCCCTTGTGTTACCCCACTTCCTGAACATGACAGGTGACATTTTTTAAATCTCCTTCTAAACATGTTCTCGCAGTCGCATTGCAAAATATTTTAAAAAAATTCCACCTGTCTTGGTCATAACATCAGGTCATAAAAAGACTGTTGGAAATTTGGGGTCAAAATGTGGAAACCCACTGAAAAATAAATATTGCCTGTCTGCTAGCTTATCCTTGGTAACTACAGTCTAAAAATGTGTAAAAGCAGGACATCACTGAAAATGAGATATTGCATCTAATCTGGTCTATCCTGGGCAAATATTTAGTAAAAATGTGTCAAAACAGGATCCCAGTACAGCACAGCCCCCTTCTACGCTGCTCTGTCCTGGAAAATATACACTGTAACATCTGGGCCCCTACTGAAAGTGTAACTTGCCTTTCATTTGGGCTATCCAGGGTAAATATATTATAAAAACGGCTAAAAGGAGGGCCCCATCTAAAATGAGATGTTCAGTCTTGGCTGTGCCATCGTGGGTAAATTAAAAATTGGGAAAAGCAGGATCCCACTGAAACTAGATAGCATCTGAGCTGAGCTACCCTCGGTAAATACAGTATCAAAATGAGTTAAAGCAGGACCCCACTGAAAATAAGATATTGCTTCTCAGCTGGGCTATCCTGGGTAAATATATTACAAAACTGTGTAAAAACAGGGCCCTACAACAGAACCTCACTGAAAAGGAGATGTTACATCTAAGATGACCTGTCCTAGGATAATGCATTATATAAGCAGGAGCACACTGAAAATGAGATCTCACATATCACCGCTACTGCCCTGGATAAATGCTGCATTAAATTGTTTAAAATCGGGACCCCATTGCAAATAATATATCTCATCTGCTCTGTCTTGTGTAAATATATTGTAAAAATAGGACCCAGTACAACTGCAATGCAAGTGGGGAACATTTGGCATTGATAAATGCTTGTTTTGTTTACCTGAGACTCCAAGTACTAACCCAGGGCTTCCTTAAATCCTTGAAGCTAGGTGTCCTCCCCCCTGTGGAGGAAGAGATATTCAATCCACAGCCAACACAGTGTCTTCTGACCTTGGTTTGTGAACTGCTGCAGACAAGTATGCCCTCACCACTCACTAATGTCACTGGCAAGTGGGGCAACACTTGTTACTTAACCTCACTCCTGACACCTGCAAATCAGTGACCCAAAACCTGCAAAACTGCACCCGCAGTAATAAACATAGACAGAGTTGATGTAATTTTTATGTTTGCTTGTGCGCATGTGCTAGACACATTATGTGGCAGCTTAGGAGAGAAGCGGGTTGTGGAGGTGCGGCACCGTGGCAGCCAATGCCAGCACTGCATTGTTGGGCTTGGCAGTGCTCAACCAATGCAGGCCCAGTGTCCTGATGACACTGGTTCTGCAGAGTGCCACCAATTTGTAAGGATTTCGCCACTGCAATCAGGGGCCACCTTGTCATTGCAGCGTCAGCCATTCCACTGCAATGAGGGAGTGACCTGTCATTGCAGGGCAGTACCTTACCTGCTGTAACATTACCAGGCACATGGTGGCTCTGTGCCACCACCTCAGAGCCCCTTGAAAGCTGAGGGGGGTGCTCAATCCCCCTGTCGGCATGCCCCTGACTGACTTCATTTGCCGATGGGGGAGCTCACTCCCTGTCGGCATAATGTCCCCACCCCCAATTTCAGTTGTTTGCCAAGGGGGTGCCCAATCCCCCTCGGCATCATGCGCCCACCCCACACACGTTTCTGTGCCTACGGGGGGCCCAATCCCTGTTGGCTTCAGTCCCCCCCTTCCCCATTCCAGTTGCCGAGGGGGTGCCCAATCCCTCTCGGCATCATGCGCCCCCCACTCATTTCTGTGCCGACGGGGGGGCCCAGTCCCCATCGGCTTCGGTCCCCCTCCCCACAAATGGCAGTGGCACACTGGGAGCCCACCCAGTGTACAAAAACATACCTGCAAAAGTAAAAAATGACCGCATTATCTGTATATTTTTAAACCTATAAAAGCGAGAAAACAGTCCCTCAAGTGTCCGGTGCCCCTCCCCAACCGCAGGCCCACCCTCTGTGTACCCCACCTCCCACATCACCCTCACCCCATACTACCTCTGGAACCTGGCGCAATGATCTTTGGTGGACAGGGAACACGTCTGCACTCATCAAAGCGGACCGAGAACTGAAGAAATGCCGGTAAGCTGTATAATGGCATAAATAGGTATTTTTTCAACTTTGGTGCATTTCTCGGGCATTTTGGGGAATTGTGGTACCAAGTTTTCAACATGGGGTTATTGGGACCCCTCCTTATGAATTCAGTCACTGTCATGGTGTTATTCTGTCCCAAAAGATGATTTTGCGGTCACTGTGTGGAATCACCTTTCGGGACCGATTAACGAAATGACAGTGCCACTGTTCTTCGGCGGGCTCTCAAAAGCCGATGTTGCAAATTCAGTGAAAAAATCCCATTTTTTTTCGGGCATGCGTTATGCAGTTTCCACGCACACTCGTAACTTCATGAATTTGTCATATTTTCACTCCAGATTTTCAACATTGGCATTTTTCCACACCTCCTTATGAACAGTAGAGCTGTCATTTTACATATCCTGGCCGATATGTGTTTTTGCACTTCCACCACAGAATAGTGCGGTCGCTGTGGGAAATCAGTTTTTGGGACAGATTAAGAAAATGACAGTGACACTGTTCATGAGCAGGGGTCCTAAAATTCCTATGTTGAAAATTTGGTGCCGAAAGTCTATAAAATGACTGTGTTATAAGTGTGCGTTGCGCAGTTTCCACGCACTCTTCTAACTTAACAAATCTGCAATATTTTCATGCCAGATTTTCAACACTAGCATTTTTTCACACCTCCTTATGAATAGTAAAGCTGTCATTTTTCACATTCTGGCCGAAATGGTTTTCACACTTCCAGCGCAGAATAGAGCGGTCGCTGTGGGAAATCAGTGTTAGGGACAGATTAAGATCAAGCGAGTGGGGCGGGGGGGAATAAGCGAGCTTAACTGAGCTCTGTCGAGACTACTGTGGATTTCTTTGAGGGCAGAAAAAAGCACCAATGCAGGCAGGAGCCCAGTACAAAAGGGCAACCTGCAGCGCAAGGAGAAACAGAATGGGGGAGTGAGTGAGCTCAACGGAGCTGTCTTGGGACTACTGCGGATTTCTTTGTGTGCAGAAAAAGGCGCCAATGCAGGCAGGAGCCCAGTACAAAAGGTCAGCCTGCAGCACTGGGTGAAATAGAATGAGCGAGTGAGAGAGGGGGAGCGAGCGAGCTCAACAGAGCACTGCTGGAACTTTAGAGTTGCCCACCCTCCCGCCCATTGTCCTCTGTGGTCCTATATTGCAGCAGGGTCTCTGGAGTAGAGACAAAGCAATGATTGGATACTTTTAGGATTGCTGTAATAATACAGATTTAGTTGTTCTGTTTATTTCTCTAACTGAGCTAAATACTGATCTATCTTGTTATGATTGCTGTAATAATACGTATTTATTTGTTCTGTTTATTTCTCTAACTGAGCTGAGTAATACTTGGAGTGCAATAGGATTTCTAACTGGGCTAAGTGAAACTATATGAGAACTGAGAACAAAAGGTATGGTAGCCGAGGGGTAAAAAATGGACAAGGAGGCTTTAGGATTGCTACAGTAATACAGTAGATAATGGATGAGATTTGAGACTGAATTAACCCGGTTGGCAAGAGGGCATTAGGGGGACTAGTGTGGAGGGAACAGGAATTTGAGTAAATAGGGGCCTAACAGTTATAGTAGGGTACAGAAACCGTGAGTAAGAGCCCGTAACATAAGATGGGGGCCAAAATGGTGCAGGTGCCACATGTCAACAGAGTGGGCATTTTTGGAAGGGTGTTGAGGTGTACAGGGTGTGGGTCCGCCATGATCGTGGACTGGATTTGGAGGATGGGGGTGTGTATGGTCTATAGACAACTGGCTAGTTTGAGGGACGAACTGTAGAGGTTAGGGAGGAGTCTATGTGACACAGCAGATGAGTATGGCAGGCATCCTGGCTGGGGGGGGGAAAAGGGATGGCAAGGGGGGACGGAGGAAGAACAACTAGGGACTGAAACTGACCCCAGTATCAGAGGCACTAGCAGAAAAGAGAGGAGAAGGGAGGGGGTGCCTGAGGCGAGGGGAGGCCTCCTGATGGGGGAGGAAGAGATCATGAGGAGTACCAGGGGAGAGAGCAGATGGCTGTGGATAGGGAGGGAGCAGGGTGGGACCAGAGGTGGCAATGGAGGGGAACAAGTAGGAGGGGGAACTGATAAGGGAAAGAGATGTAGGAGGGTATCAACTAGGAATAGATTCAAGCCTCTACTATGGGAGAGAGGGGGAGCAGGAACATACTGAAGGGGGAGGAAAGCGGGGGATGGCAACAGATAGCGGAAGAGATAGTGAGGATGAAAGGGTAGAAGGGGAGCTAGTAAGGAAGGAGGTAGTGTTGACTGGAGGAGAGAAGGCTACAGGAAGGGGGAAGGATGGGAGGGGCATCACTATCGGGGTAGAAGAGAATGGGGGCTGTAAATTGACAACAACGGGGATAGGAGAGGGGTTGGAAATCAGCAGGGGAGGAGGAAAGGTCGACATGAGAAGCCCAGTAGGAAGTAGTCAGGCTGGGAAGGGGTTCAAGGGGGATGGGAGGAATAAGGCAGAGAAAAGGGGTGAGGCGGAAGTAGGGGGTACAGATACAGAAGTCACAGAGGGTGCATCTAGCGGGGTAAGGGGCAGGGAAGAAGCGAATACTGGGGTGGTGGAAGGGGAATTAGAAGGGAAATGGGGTAAGGGACGGGGGGGGTACTCGTCCTGGGGAATTCTATACTGAAAGGGGTGAGATGAGGCGGAAGGGGGGAAGGCACAGCCATATTTGGGTTGAAGCTATCCCCAGGTTGACTGCAGGAGGGGCAGGGCAGGCACTGCTCAAGTGTGCAGCAAGGGGGAGGAAGAAACCTCATTTAGTGTTGCAAGTGGGTACAAATGACTTGGCGGGGGAGACTGTGGAAGTAGTGAGGGGGAGGTTTGAGTAGTTGGGCAGGCAGTGTGAGGGGGTTGGGAAGCTGGTGGCATTCTCAGAGGTGCTCCTGGTACCATGTGCAAGCATGGTGAGGAAGGGTAGGATTGAGGAGTTCAGTGAGTGGCTGAGGGATTGGTGCCACACCAAAAATTATGGGTTAGTGACAAACTGGGGTAGGCTCTGGGGGAATAGTGACTTGTGTGCGGGGGACAGGCTACACTTGAGCAGGAAGGGGAAGGGGTATTAAAGGCAGGATTAGAGGGGTATATCTCTACTAAGGTGGATTCAAATTAGGGGGGGCCAAAAGACTGAGGTTGGTAGAAAGGTCCGGACAGGGGAGCCTAATGTGCTAACCCCCCTAGATATAGGTAAAGGCAGAGGCATAGTAACCCTGGGAGGGGGTGGGCAGAGTGGTCTGAGTGTAATACAGAAGGCACCACCACCTGGTAAAAATAAGGAGGGAAAAGGGTGCGGACTACCAGGAAGAGGGACACAGGCCAAGGAGGAGAAGAGTGAGGAGAAGGAGGGGTATGGGTGGAAGGTGTTCTCTCTCAACGCAAGAAGCCTGGAGAACAAAACTGCAGAGCTTAAGGTGCTCCTTTCAGAGGGGAAGGTGGACATTGCTGCAGTGACAGTGACTTGGGACACAGAGTACCATGATTAGGACTTGGCAGTCCTGGGATACAGGAGGGACTGGAGTGTTGGGGGGGGGGGTTGCACTGTATGTGAGGGAAGGGATTAAATGCATATGGGATGAGGGAGAAGATTAGAGGACAGAGGCACTTTGGGTGCAGCTCCTGGACTCCAAGGGCAGAAATCTGAGGCTGGGAATGGTGTACAGACCACCAGCTCAATCCAGGGAACTGGATGGAGAGTTGGCAGAGCAGATGAGGGTGTGTAGAAGGGGAAGTGTGGTGATAGTGGGGGATTTTCACCTGCCACGAGATGACTGGAGCACCCCGGCCACTAGCAGTACCAGGGAGCAGATGCTTCTTGATACATTCCAGGACAGCCTTCTGACACAATTGGTAAGTGGGCCTACAAGGCTTGGTAGCACTCTGGACCTAGTACTGGCAAATGGGGAGGCGGTGAAGGAGGTAAGGGTGGAGGACCCACTAGCAGGTAGCGACCACCAAACAGTGTGGCTCGCTCGCACTGGGCAGGGAGACAGGAGGCACGGGCACTAAGGTGGTGGACTTTATTAGGGTGGACTTTGGGGGGATGGGAGCAATACTGCAAGGGAGACTCCAGGATATAGGGCTGGGGATGGATGCAGAACAATAGTGGGGAGTCATAAAGACTGGGCTAACAGAGGCCACAGTAGCCTGCACCAGGGCCAGGAGTAAGAAGAGCAGAGCCAAGAAACCATGCTGGCTGAACAAGGAAGTGCTGCAAGGGCTGAGAGCAAAGATGGCTGCATACCTGAAGTACAGGAAAACAGGGAAGGGAGAGGATAAGGACGCCTTCGGGAGATGGTCAAGGGAGGTGGCCAGGAGGGTGAAAAGGCTAAGGCCTCCAGGAATTAAGGTCCTTATGAGGCCATAGGGAGGGAAAAAGGACTTTTTAGGTATGTCAGGGAAAAGAGGAAGTGCAAGGAACATATTGTGAGGATAAAGCAGGGAGGGATTGGGTGGAAAGGGGAGGAGCAAGCGGAAATTCTAAATGAGTACTCTCTGTTTTCACTAAGGAGAGGATTGTCCACTACCAGAATGGACTGGGGTGGGGGAAAGGGGAGGAGGTGAGGGCAAAGTGATCACATGGAGTAGGGTGCTAGAGGGGCTGAGGGCAGTAAGGTGGGACAAGGCACCAAGTCCCGATGGCATCCACCCCAGGGTACTGAGGGAGATGGCAGAGCTGTTGGCTGAGCCGCTGGCAGATCTGTTTAACACCTCCCTGTAAATGGGGTGTGTGCACCAGGACTGGAGGGCGGCCCATGTGGTGCCCATGCACAAGTGGGCTTAGGGAGGAGCCAGGAAATTATCGGCCGGTAAGTCTCACGTCCATAGTGGGTAAGGTTATGGAGGAGATACTGAAGCAGAGGCTGGTGGCATTCCTAGAGAGTAGTGGCCTCCAAGATGGGCAACAACATGGGTTCGTCTCAGGGAGGTCTTGTCAAACCAACCTAATTTAGAGTATTATGGCTGGGTGACGAGGGAGTTGGACAGGGGCCATGCGGTACATGTCCTTTACTTGGACTTCAGTAAGGCCTTTGATACAGTGCCTCATGGGAGACTGGAGGGGGACACTGACAGCAGTGGGGGTGGGGAAAAAAGCTGACTAAATGGATAGAGAGCTGGTTACAGGGGAGGGTGCAGAGGATGGTAGTGGTGGGGGAGCTCTCGGCACCCAGAGCAGTGACAAGCTGGGTGCCACAGGGGTCAGAGCTGGGCCCAGTGCTATTTGGACTCGTTATCTTCGATATAGCACATATAGTGCGGAGCAGGGTTAGTCTGTTCGCAGATTATACCAAATTGAGGGTGGTGGTGGACAAAGAGGACAGATGGGAAAAACTGCAGGGGGACCTAACCAAACTAGAGACATGGTCGGTGGAGTGGCAGCTAGGATTCAATGCAAAGAAGTGTAAGGTGATGCACTTCGGGGCTAAGAACCAGAAGAGGGACTATTGGTTGGGGATCACAGAGGAGGAGAAGGACCTAGGAGTGTTGGTAACTGGGAGCATGAACAACTCAGCCTAGTGCAGGAGAGCAGCAGCGAAGGCAAACAGGATGCTGGGGTGCATCGCAAGGGGGTTCTCATCCAGACACAGGGATTTGATCTACCTCTCTACAGATCATTGGTCAGATCGCACCTAGAGTACTGTGTGCAATACTGGAGGCTATACCTAAGGAGAGATATAAAGTTACTGGAGGGGGGGTGCAAAGGAGGGCAACAAAAATGTTAAAGGGGATAGAAGGAAAGGAATATGAAGTTAGGCTGAAGGAGCTGAACATGTACACACTGGAGAAGAGGAGGGATTTGGGGATATGATTGAAGCATTTAAATACCTGAGGGGGGTAAATAAACCTAGCACCAAGGGGGTGTTTAAACTGAGGCGTGGAAAAGAGACGAGGGGGCATGGACTAAGGTTGGAAGGGGGACGTTTCAAGAGGGAAATGAGGAGGCACTACTTCACTGAGAGTGTGGTGTCTAGTTGGAATGCGCTGCCATAGGGGGTGGTAACATGTAGGACAGTCAATAGCTTTAAGAAGGAATGGGATAAAGCAAGAGGAAGAGTCAGGGGGCAGGGGCTGGGACAAGTGGGGGAGGAACTGAGGGGGAGGAGACTGGGGCAGCTGCAATCTAGGGTGCTAGCTGCACACTTCTGGCAGACTTAGATAGACTAATTGGTGTGTTCTGCTGGCAGATTCGTATGTTCATATGCATGGTTGTATGTAAAACCACAGTGACTCCGTTCATGAGCAGAGGTCCTAAAATGCCAATGTTGAAAATTTGGTGACAAATGTCCTTAAAATGACCGTGTTACAAGCGTGCATTGTGCAGTTTCCACGCATCCTCATAACTTCGCAAATGTGTATTTTCACTCCAGATTTTCAACACTGGCATTTTTTCAGACCTCCTTATGAACAGCACAGCTGACATTTTTCACATCCTGCCCGAAATATGTGGTTACACATCTGGCACAGAATACGCGGTTGCTGTGGGAAATCAATGTTCCGGACAGATTAAGAAAATCATAGTGACAGTGTTCATGAACAGAGGTCACAAAATGCCTATGTTGAAAATTTGGTGAAATAATTTCACTAAATGACTGTTTTGCATGCATGCATTGCTCAGTTTTCAAGTACTCTCAGAAGTTTGAGCATTTTTAATATTTTCACTACAGATTTTCAACATTGTCATCTTTTCATACATCCCTATGAATGGTACAGCTGTCATTCTTCACATCCTGCCCGATCTGTGTTTTCGGACATCTGGCACACAGTGAAACAGTCGCTGTGGAAACTCAAAGTTTGGGATGCATTGACAAAATCACACTGCCACTGTTCATGAGAAGAGGTCCCAAATGCGTTCATGAGGCGGGGGTCACAAAATGACCATGTTGAAAATTTTGTAGTGCAAATACCAACAAATGCCCAGGGCATTAGGGTTTCTAACCATAACGTCCCACCCTGTACAGATTGACAGGCATTGGGGTGTGCCTTTGGATTGCCGACTGTAATGCTCATGCCATTCCAACCCCACTCCCCCACCCTGCAGCCAGTGACAGGCATCGAGGTGTGCCTTGGACTCTTCGGCCTCAAAGTTCACCCCATTCTCCTATATTGCACCCATTTCAGCATATGTCCTTATGGAGTGGGGTGACTGTAAAGCCAAACGCCCCAAGGCACACCTCAACACTTGTCAGTGTCTGCAGGATAGGGTGAGGTGAAATGGCATGAACATTATAGGCGACAACCCAAACGCATACCCCAATGCCTGTCTGTCTCTGCAAGGTGGAGGTGGGGTTGGCGTGAAGTTCAATACTTCACTGCCATTCCTACTCTGCATCTGTCTAACCCCTGCATTTCTAATGCTAATACCAGCAAGCAAACATTCGGCATTGACAAATGCTTGTTTACACTGTGCTTATATAACTTCAGTCAGAAATCTTTTCTTTACCGAGAAAAATCCCCTCTCTGCCCCAAGTTCAACATATCCCTTGTGTTACCCCACCTCCTGAACATGACAGGGGTACCGCAGGGTTCAGTACTGGGTCCAGTCCTTTTTAATGTCTTTATAAGCGTCATCGCAGAGGGACTGGAAGGAACAGCATGCCTTTTTGCAGATGACACAAAGATCTGCAACAGGGTTGATACACAAGGGGTGGAAAGGATGAGAAGGGACTTGGCAAGGTTGGAGGAATGGTCAGAAGTATGGCAGTTTGGATTCAGTGCAAAGAAGTGCAAATGAATGCACCTTGGGAAACAAAACACAGGGAAGAGTATACCGGGGTAGTAACAACAACAATAAATTTGGTCAGATCCACCAGGGCTGCATAATAAAGTGAGTGAAGTATGCGGAATTGTTAAGGAGGTATGAAGAAACAACACAATGATTTGTAAGTAGTAAGATTTGTTTTAATTTCTGTTCTAAGGAAGGCATGCACATTATTAAGAAAAATATATGGAGGTGTACACTTAGGCATATGTCAGAAATATCAGACAACTTTCCATAGTTTAGGGGTTAGAGTAGTAGTAGTAGCATGGAATGCTAGGGGCTTGGGTTCAAGTCCCAGGGGGAGTCACACATTTTCTTTTCACAAATACATTATAACATCCCAGTTAAATAATTAATATAAATAACATTTCAGTATACAAAGACAAAAACTTCAGGAGCCATGAAAAATCATATTGGGATGGCTTTTGGGGAATCTCACTCCACATAGACCTGTGCAAAAGGATGGGTATTAAGACCCTTTTTAAAGGCCCCTACCAAGGGGGTGTCCTGGTTTCTAGTGCCAGGGAGTTGAATGTGATTAGTACAAGCACTGAACAGAAAAACCCGTCTGACAGGCAGGCAAACAGCTGAACAAATGGCATAGGCAAATGGTAGGGGGTCAAGCAGATGACATAAGAGTAGAACAAGTCCAAGTGAGGAAGTATTTTACTTCAGAAATTAATGTAGAAATGTCCCCAAAATTAGGGTGGGGGGTTATATGAGTCATAAATGGAGAAAATAAAATTGGATGATACCAAATTTGGAAGTGGAAGTTATGCTGATTGGTTTCTGGACTATTTGCATATAGTACTATATATTTCAGAAATGCATGGTGCTAATAAAACAGATCTCTTGAAATGGTTTTAGTATTAGATATTAACGTCACAAAATTGATCTGTCTTAGAAAGCTGACTATCAAAATGTGGGATCTGAAAGGTATTTTGACTTCCCCAAACTGGAATGAGTTCCAAAGCTGAACCGATAGAACTTGTTTTACATCCATGTCCAGATTTAAATTATCTCTTTTCCTTCCTTCCTTTAAGTCACACCTAAGTTAAATGAAGCCTCCCTTGTTTTATGAGAATGTCACTTTTTCCCTGCAGTTGGGCTCCCATGTGAATAGTGTCTCCCTCACTAGATACAATCATAATTTTATTAGTTTCATATTTATGAGTAACATATTTGTGGAATCAACAGTCCAATAAATACTATGGGGGGGGACTAAAAATATGTTATTTTTGAGGGACTGAGCTGTTACAGTCTTGTAAGAATCAGAAATAGAATATAAAGTATATCCTGTCTCTCTCTCATCCTGTCTCTCTCTCTCTCTCTCTCTCTCTCTCTCTCTCTTGCTAGTTATCACCTGCCAGCAACTGAAACACACTGAAATGTCCTATCTCTGTCTTGTCCTAGCTAGCTATCTATGTGCCAGCAAGTGAACCACAGCAGGCTTCAATCTTCTTTAGATTTCACAGCTGTTAATCGTCCCCAAGTGTAAGACTGTCACCTCCTCTGTTTCAAAAGCCTCCTAATATGAAGAAAAAAAAATCCCCAGCTTTCGAATCAATCAACCTGATTACGCCCTTCCCTTGTTCAATTCCCCTGAATAAATCAGATCTAACTCTTTTTGCATTTAATCTGGCTGTGGTTCCAGTTTGTACCAAAAGCACTGTACTGTTGTTATTTGCTGTGCCTAACCCTGTTTTACAGGGGGTCTCCAGGGTTGAACTGGTGGAACCAGCCCTGGTGATAAGTGCAAACAGTGTGGGAAATTGTATGCTGAATAAGGGCTACTGTGAAAGTGTTTATTGCATATTGTCTAGGCCACCAGAGGGGACAGAGAGGGGTTACAGTGTCCCGGAGGGCTGTACCCAGGTTAGCCTTGTTACTAACAACCCTGTCCTCCAGGTGGAGGACAGTACCCAGGCCGCTTAACCTGCAACTAGCAAAGCAGGCAGGAGTAATAGCCCTTGGGATAGCGCCACCTAGGGGTTTCATCTTGGAGGCACTAATGCTGGGATTAGTGCACCCTAGTGGTCAGACATTAGAATCATTGTTGCCGGAATATGGCCACACCAGTAGACATCGTTGTGCACCAGTTGGTGGGGTGGTGTATGGGGCAGGAGGTTACTAGACATTCCCTTGAGTATTAGTAAGGACACCATGGAAGGGGTTCTCTCCAAAGTCAAAGGTTTGAAAAACGCTGTGGTGGTGGGTCGGCAGGCTGATTTAATGACCCAAACCCCTCATGGCCTTGGTAGAGTGTAGTGACCCCATGGACAGCACTAAAGTGCCAATGACTATTACCCCCAAAGGGATCAGTCCTGGGGCCAGTCCTCTTCAATATCTTCATTAGTGACATTGCAGATGGACTAGAGGGTAAGGCTTGTCTGTTTGCAGATGACACCAAGATCTTCAACAGAGTAGATGATCCAGATGGGGTGGGCAGAATGAGAAGAGATCTGGATAAACTAGCAAAATGGTATGAAGAGTGGCAGCTGGGATTTAATGCAGAGAAGCCCCTTAACAGGGCGAGCCCCAGGATCCATGGTCACCGGCCCTCCGGCGACCTTGCAGCCGACGGCAGCCGTCTGCTAAGCGGATCCAGTGCAGAGAAGCCCCTTAACAGGGCGAGCCCCAGGATCCATGGTCACCGGCCCTCCGGCGACCTTGCAGCCGACGGCAGCCACCCTCTAAGCGGATCCGGCGCAGAGAAGCCACTTAACAGGGCGAGCCCCAGGATCCACGGTCACCGGCCCTCCGGCGACCTTGCAGCCGACGGCAGACGCCCTCTAAGCGGATCCGGCGCAGAGAAGCCACTTAACAGGGCGAGCCCCAGGATCCACGGTCAACGGCCCTCCGGCGACCTTGCAGCTGACGGCAGCCGCCCTCTAAGAGGATCCGGTGCAGAGAAGCCACTTAACAGGGCGAGCCCCAGGATCCCACAGTCAATGGCCCTCCGGCGACTTGCAGCCAGCGGCAGCCCGCCCCTCTAAGCGGATCCGGCGCAGAGAAGCCACTTAAAGGGCGAGCCCCAGGATCCACGGTCACCGGCCCTCCGGCGACCTTGCAGCCGACGGCAGCCGCCCTCTAAGCAGATCCGGCGCAGAGAAGCCACTTAACAGGGCGAGCCCCAGGATCCACAGTCACCGGCCCTCCGGCGACCTTGCAGCAGGCAGCAGCGCCCTCTGCGCGGATCCGGCGCGGAAGAAAACCCACTTAACAGGGCGAGCCCCAGGATCCCGGTCACGGCCCCTCCGCGACCTTGCAGCCGGCAGCAGCCGCCGCTAAGCAGATCTGGCGCAGAGAAGCCCCTTAACAGGGCGAGCCCCAGGATCCACGGTCACCGGCCCTCCGGCGACCTTTCAGCCGATGGCAGCCGCCCGCTAAGTGGATCCGGTGCAGAGAAGCCCCTTAACAGGGCGAGCCCCAGGATCCACGGTCACCGGCCCTCCGGCGACCTTGCAGCCGACGGCAGCCGCCTGCTAAGCGGATCCAGCGCAGAGAAGCCCCTTAACAGGGCGAGCCCCAGGATCCATGGTCACCGGCCCTCCGGCGACCTTGCAGCCGACGGCAGCCGCCCGCTAAGCGGATCCAGCGCAGAGAAGGTGCGGCATCCAAAGCCAACCAATCAGAAATCAGGCGCTTTTCCTGTTAAGACGCCGATCGGTCCAGTCCTCACCCCAGTGCAGGCTGTTCCCCGAGGCTCTTTCTAGTGTGTTTTTTTGTTAGAAATGCAAATGTTTAGAGATATTTCTTAAGCCTGACTGTTGTAATTACTGTTTTACTGAATTGAAATCTGCCAAGTGATTACAAGCCCTTCCACGCATTGTCAGCCAGAACCCCTCTACCCCCCGCCGCCCTTGGCGCCTTTTTGTAAGCTTCCCATTGTTTAGCTTCTCCTCTGATCTCTGGCTCCTTGCCCTGCACTTGCTTGGGTCCCCCTATAAATTTTTGCCTCTCTCTCTCTCCTTCATTTGCAGCCCCTTAACAGGGCGAGCCCCAGGATCCACGGTCACCAGCCCTCCGGTGACCTTGCAGCCAATGGCAGCCGCCCATTACCCGGATCCAGTGCAGAGAAGGTACGGCATCCAAAGCCAACCAGTCGGAAATCAGGCGCTTTTCCTGTTAAGACGCCGATTGGTCCAGTCCTCACCCCAGTGCAGGCTGTTCCCCGAGGCTCTTTCTAGTGTGTTTTTTCTACCCACCCCCTCGACCCCCTCCCAGGCCTCCTTTAAATACACTGTGGCCACGCCCCCTCTATCCACCTAGCCATCCTATAGGTTACCCCAGTTGGCAGAAAATTAACCTCTCTCTTACATATTCACGCAGAGCACAGTGAGTCATGGCAGTCTCCTCCATAGTCTACCTACTATTATTAGCCTGCGCTCCCGGTTTATACCACACTAATACTTTAAAACAGGGAGACAGTACCATGAAAAACGATACCTATTATGCTCCCGATCACTATACCCATCACTATTCCTCATGCCTCCCTCCCTTCATTCACTTATCACCCTCTTCTTTCTCTTTCTCCCTCCTCCCATCCCCACTGTCCCTCAAAGCACTCCCTCTCTTAGTCCCAAACTGTTACACAAGCCTTTGCATAAATAACACACAGTTTTTACACTCCAAAACAAATACTAGGCAGTCTGAAAGGAAAAAAGATATTAGGTCACATTTTATCTCCTTAAGGAAATTGCTACTTCTCCTTCTTCTCTGCTCAGGCAATGTTGAGTTAAATCCAGGTCCCCCTACATTGATACCCTCACCATTAGAATTTGCAGATGCTTCTGGTTTAAAAATAATGTTGGTGAATATACTGAGTCTAATCAAAAAATTATCGCACTTACAAGCCTGGGCTGCACATACTGAACCTGATATCATCATTGTCACCGAATCCTGGCTTAACAAAAATACAGCCGATCAGCAAATTAACATAGTGGATTTTGTCCCATTCAGGGCGGACAGGGGCTCAAGAGGGGGTGGAGTAGTTGTCTATGCCAAATCAAAATACACGATTAGTAACATTATCACCATATCCAAGCCTAAGGAATTTGAAATTGTTTCATTAAAGCTTCATCTCCCCTCCTCTGACAATATTACCATCATAGGTGGATATAGACCACCTACTGCTGGCACTGATATCCTTAGTGCCCTCAAAACCTTAATCACTAAAGATAACACAGAAACACTAATCCTTGGTGATTTTAATATGGATTGGCTATCACCAAAATCCTCCGACCTAAAGTCACTTTGCAACGACCCTCGGATTAGCCCAATTTATTAGTGAACCAACCAGGATTAAAGCCCAAAATGCAGCCAACAGTTCACTGTTAGACGTTATCTTAACTACCCATCCACATAAAATCCTACAAACAGCAGTGTTTCATAATGATATGAGTGATCATAACATTGTTGTCTGCACTAGGTCACAAGCCAAAGTTATCCTTCCCCCTAAATTCATAACCAAACGGTCGTTCCGTAAGTTCAATATTGACAATTATTTGACCGATCTAAGCAACATCAGATGGCAAGACCTTTTTCTTGCTAAATCAGTAGATGAGGCTGTTAATGTCCTTAACTGCAACATGACCGCCCTAGTTAATAGACATGCTCCCACTATTAAGGTTCTGACGCACAAAAACTCTCACCCCTGGTTCACATCGGAACTTAAGGCTGCACTGTCAAACTGAGACAAACTATGGGCCCAGGCAAGACGTTCTAAGAGTCCCATAGATTGGCAGGCTTTCAGAGCAGCCAGGAATGCATGTGTCAAATGCATTCATGAAACTAAATCTAGTTACTATGTCTCTACCCTAGAGCAGGCTAAAGGGGAATTCCTATAAAATCTGGAAGACCCTCAAGTCTAGTGAGGGTCGCTCAACTGCACCGTCTGTTCCAGCAAAGATCCTCATTAATGGATCATCCATTGAAAGTTCACATCAAATACTAAAAGAACTTAATTCCCACTTCATAGCCGCCAGCCTAGCATTTGAAACTTCCCCACATGCCTCCCAAATTAGGAATATCGATAGCACGTATTCAGCACCGAACACACCAGCCTGTTCATTCCAGTTGCTCCCTCTTAGCTATAAAGAAGTAGAGGAGTCACTTATTAACCTAAAGGAGGCAGTATAGCGCAGTGGTCTAAGGCTCTGAGCTGCAAATCTGGTGACATCCAGCAGACCAGACCTGGGTTTGAATCCCACAGCTTCCACTTGCATACTGTGTGACCCTGAGCAAGTCACTTAACCTCCTTGTGCTCCCAGGTCGCTCCTGTAAAAAAAAGCTTCCAGCTTAGTGTGCTATACCTGGTTAAACAACTAAATAAAAAAAAAAATAAAAACCTGGATACCAAAAAAAGTGCAGGAGAGGATAATATAGATCCATTATTTCTAAAACTTGGATACCCCTATCTTACCGCCCCAATACTTCATATATTCAATCTCTCTATTTCAACTGCCACAGTTCCCTCGTGTTGGAAATCCTCCCATATTCTCCCCCTATTTAAGTCGGGTGACCCTTGTGATCTCAATAATTATAGACCTATTTCAATACTACCTATCCTCTCAAAAGCATTTGAAAAACTGATCTACGCCCAATTGAAAAACCATATAGCAACGCAACATATTCTTAACCCTCTTCAATCTGGCTTTCGCCCAAACCATAGTACCATTACGGCTCTAGCCAAAGTTACTAACGATTGGGTATCTGCAATGGACTCTAAGAAAACTACCGGTGTGTTTTTTTTTGGGATCTAAGTAAAGCATTTGATACAGTAGATCATAATTTACTAGTTCTGAGCCTTACTAATCTTGGCTTTACTCCATCTGCTACCCAATGGTTCAAAAGCTACCTATCGGGCAGGACTCAGAAAGTCAAATCAGGAAATTTGTTCTCATCTTCTCTGCCTACTGTCAGAGGAGTCCCACAGGGATCTATTCTAGGTCCCGTCCTCTTCTCCCTATATATAAACAACCTCGACCATCAGATTACCAAGACTCAGTTGCACTTCTTTGCAGATGACACTGTCCTGTATACTTCTGGGCCATCGTTAGAAGCAACTAGGGACATCCTTCAAGCTGACTTTATGCAATTAGAAAAAAACTTAATCAATGCAAAGTTACTCCTTAACGCCAAAAAAATGAAAGCTATGGTCCTACGCCCATGCTCCTCGCACGCTAGTACCCCTGCTTTGCCCAATTATTTCATAAATACTACCCTAGGTGAGCATCTGGAAATAGTTTCAAAGTTCAAATATCTCAGTTTCTGGTTAGATAACAGGCTTTCTTTTAATGATCATATCGATGACTTGGCTAAAAGGTTCAAAACCAGGTTAGGTTTCGTCTTCCGTAATAGATCTTTCTTTCCTGCTGAAATTAGAACAAGAATGGTACAGGCCACTTTCCTCCCCCTCCTTGATTATGGTGATGTAATCTATAATTCCTCAGCTTCTACTAATCTCCATAAACTAGATGTTCTCTATCACCGCTCCATACGATTCATAACAAACTCTCTCCCTCTAACTCATCATTGCGGTCTATATGCCTTAGTTGGCTGGCCCTCGCTCTCTGTTAGACGGACAGTCCATGCAGGTACATGGACTTTAAAACTTCTTCAGAACAAACTACTGTAATACCTATCCTCTTTAATACATATAGTGTGCAGTGTCTACTCACTTAGGAAGTCCGAGTTTCTCCTACTTGATGTACCTAGGAACCGCACTTCCTTTGGGAAACGTGCTATTTCATGCTGACTGCCAACTATTTGGAATCGACTACAAACATTTTTGAAATTAGCCAGTATTGTCCCTGTTAACTGTTTCAAAAGGATAGTTATGGCTAAACTAAAAGACACCTGCAACTGTCTTTAATGAATTACTTTCACTAGGACACAACCTAGTGACTCCGCGATATCCCAGGTTCCATTCCTACACTTCTTAAACTCTGTTTTGCACCACTATTAGTGTCTTAGGTGGAATCTTTGTTGAATTGTTATGTAATTACTGTTATTTTCTAATGTATGCAATGTATTGCTTTCACAAACAGTACAAACTTCTCTTCATGAACCGAGAGCATCCTGGGAGCTCTTTATCATTTTGCTCACTGTGTATTATGATGTAAGCTCTTATTATTATGAATTCTGTTTTTTTATGATGTAAGTACTTTATTTGTTTGTAAGTCAGTCGGAGGACTTCAATGTGAATGTATGTATGTCTCAGAACCTCCTTGTGAATGAGCTTGCTCAACGGAGTTTTCCTGCAATAAACTTGAACTTGAACTTGAAAGTGCAAGATCATGCACATAGGGAAGAGAAACCCTGAAGCCACCTATAGGCTGGGAGGGGAGTTGCTGGCAGTCACAAAGGAAGAAAGAGACTTGGGCATCATCATCACCGATGACCTGAAAACATCCAAGCAGACCCCTAAAGCAGTAGGTAAGGCTAGGGGATGTTAGGGTGTATTAGTAGGGGTATCACAAGTCGTAAGAGGGAGGTAATAATCCCTCTTTACAAGACACTGGTTAGGCCCCATCTGGAGTACTGTGTGCAGTACTGGAGGCCACATCTTCACAAGGACATTAACCAAATTGAGGCAGTCCAGAGAAGGGTAACCAAAATGGTGCAGGGACTGCATCAGAAGACATATGAGGACAGATTAACGGAGCTCAATATGTATACTCTTGAGCAAAGGAGGGAGAGAGGTGATATATCGAAACATTCAAACACCTTAAGGGTATTAAAAGGTGAAGGAGTCTAACATGTTTAAATATAAGAAAAATAGCAGGGCAAGAGGACACAGCATGAGGCTAGAGGGAGGCCGATTAAGGGGGAATGTAAGGAAATTCTTTTTCACAGAAAGGGTGGTGGATGCATGGAACGGCTTACCTCAAGAAGTGGTGGCTATGAATACAGTGCAGGGCTTCAAACAGGCATGGGATAGGCATAAGGGAGCAATACAAATGAGTATGAATAGATAGGCCCCTGACAGAGCAAAGGCCGATGGCACATTTATAAGGTAGAAAAAGAAATGGGCAGACTGGATGAGCCTTGCAGTCCTTATCTGCCGTCAATTTCTATGTTTCTATGTTTCTTTAGGGTCCCCAACTGCCATGAGGATTATAACTAAAGATAGTAAGGGTGCCTTAGAGGATGAGCCTCCACCATTATCTGAGACTTTTGAAGAGAAATTTGCTAAGCTGTTGCTGGAGGAAGGGAAAACCGTAGAGGACTTTAAGCAATTATTCCTACCACCTGGGGGTGTACCTTCCCCCATGCCCCCAACCCTTCCAGTACTGGCTCCAGTGCCTGCATCTACATTAGTGCCTGCAGTTAGTCATGACACGTATCACAAATTGAGTTTGTTCTCAGGTACCCTCCCCACCCCACAGGGGGAGGATGACTGGGAGACCTGGATTGACTATGTTGCCCTCTTGGTATCCAAGAGGCAGTGTGCAGAGGATGAGAAGCGAAAAAGGATCATGGAAAGTTTGAGAGGTCCAGCCCTGGAAGCCATTAGCTTTCTGAGGTCCAAGAATCCTGAGGCATGTGCTCAAAAGTACCTGTCTGCCCTGGAAGGCAATTATGGAAGCACTGAGTCAGGGGAGACTTTGATGTTGCAATTCAAAGGTACCCAACAGTGGAGAGGTGAAAGTCTGTCTGCGTATGCTACTCGACTAGAGAGGGCCCTGCAGAGAGCTTATTGAAAGGGTGGAGTAGCCTCCAGTGACTTGAACCATGTGAGGCTGGGGCCCATACTACAGCACGCCAAGCACTCTAGATTGCAGATTACCCAATTAAAGCTAAATGATAGGAGAGATAACTCATCTGACTACTGCGACCTGATAAAAGAACTCAGGGAGGTTGAAGGTGAAGAAAGAGACTGTGATTATGGGGTGGGCGCAGCCTAAGTGATCACGGCACAGGAAGACCTCTCTGAAATGGAGACCACTAAGGATATTCTGCCTTGGGCTGAGCAGTGGAGAGACGAGCTGCCGAAGAAAGTCAGAAAAGTACCAGCGGGTGCCTTTACGGAGGCTTTCACATCAGACAAAGGCCGTGGTCCCTCTCGGGACGTGACTGCCATGGGGGTGGAAGTGCACTCACGGGCATCTTCTACCGAAAGTTACCCCCCAGGCTGAGATCAAAGAATTGATTGCCACCCCAAAGGAACTGTTAAGACAAGCTGCGTCACCTTCACCGCTGCAAACAGATATCAGTCCCTCAAGCAATGTCCTCTCCAAGGATGACCGTGGAGTCTATCATTTGTTACAACTGTGGAAAGGATGGCCGTATGAACAGAGAGTGCTGGTCTCAGAAAGACTTAGATAAAGTTGTGTACAGACTTCAAGGGGAGCTCTGGAAAGCGAGACTTTGGCCGAGGGGCACTGGCAACAACCGCAGTGAAGGATCAAGAAATGCTAATTCAAACTTCTTTGTTGCTAAATCATCTGTCCAGGCCCCTGCTACTGTCTCTCCAGACTAATCCAAAATAGTAGGCTCTGCAATGGAAAGTTCTGTGATTGTCAATGGTATCCATGCTTGGGCTGTGCTCGATAGTGGGTCGTAAGTGACCATTGTATTCCAGGACTGGTATGACAAACATTTATCTGATGTGCCATTACAATCTCTGGATGGCCTACATGTGTGGGGCCTGAGCGACAAGTTTTATTCCTACCTAGGATATGCCCAGCTCTGGCTGTCTTTTCCTGCTACTGTAACTTGTGTAGATGAACAAGTAGAGACACTAGCCCTGGTGTGCCCTCCTACTGGACTGTGTGATGGGGTTCCCCTGTTAATTAGAATAAACGCCCACAAGTTTGGGAGACTGGTACAACTCTGCCATGAGAAACAAGGGCAATGGACTGGACAGGCCCTAAGAATTCCAGCATTAATCAAAAGGGCTTATGACTTGCAACAGAAACCCAATGAAGTGGACTGAGATGAGCCAGTAGGGATAGTGTGGAAAAAGGATCCTGACTCTTTGGTGTTGGCCCCCAATGTGCAGTGTACAATCCACGGAGAAGTCCACCTAAGGAGAGGTGTAAAGAACAAAATATTGATGATACATGCCCCTGGTGAAGGTAAGCTGCCAGAGGGGTTGATGGTTAAGCCCAGTATACTACCTGCACATGCCCATGCCTATGCCCGCCGAGTGATGGTGCAAGTGAGAAACATGAGAAATAAATAAAAATAAAAATAAATGTCGGACAGGGATGTTCGTGTGAACCGGGGATGTACGTCGGCTACAGTACACTGCACAGACACTGCATTATTACCCAATAACAAGTACTCTGACGAAAAGGAGAAAGTGACTCCGGACTTATTTGACTTTGATGAGTCCCCTTTGCCAAATGTAAGACCCAAATTAGCAGGAAAACTTGTTCAGAGAAACCAAGTGTTCTCATTAAAAGAGTGCAATGTGGGGTGTGTCCATGGTGTTGAGCATAACATATGCCTGCACGATGACCGACCATTTCAAAAGTGGTCCCGACGCCTTGCCCCAGCTGACATAGACAATGTTAGGAGGCACCTACAGGAAATGCTCGCTGCTGGCATTATTCAAGAATCAAGAAGCCCATATGCATCCCCCATTGTAGTGGTGCATAAAAAGAATAGATCCCTGAGGATGTGTGTGGACTATTGGACCCGCAACAAGAACGCTTTAACTGCACCCTTCTGGATATGCTGGGCACCCTCCATCCAAAAGACAAGCGTAAGTGGAGCCAGCAAATCAGCACCTTGGTACACGCGTATAATTGCACCAAAAGTGATGCTACTGGGTTCTCCCCCTACTGTCTCATGTTCGGGAGGGAGGCCCGACTGGCAGTTGATGTCTACTTTGTGGTCTTTCCAGATGGGGTCCAAGCTGAAAACTATTTGCAGTATGTACAGAAATTGAAAGATCAGTTGAATCATGCCTATCAACTAGCTCAAACTATGGCTGCTAAGCAAAATCTCACCAACAAAGAAAGACATGATTGACGAGTAAAAGCCCAGGAGTTGTTGCCCGGAGATAGGGTACTACTACGCAATTTGGGACTACATGGAAAACACAAAATTGCTCATGGATGGCACCATCTTCCTCATGTAGCAGTTGGTAAATTGGATAATCTGCCGGTGTACAAGGTGCGCCCAGAAAATAATTCCAAAGCTGTTAAGACCATGCACCGCAATCACTTGCTGCCCATCGGCCAAGTTGTTATTGAAGAGAACCAGCACTTGACACTTCTCCTAGGTCACTGACTCATGGTGCTGCAAAGAGAAAACAGAGACAACCTGTCCCGTGTTGTTCCAGAATTCAGGCCTTCCCCTCAGCCAGCCCAGAGTGATAGTAATGTCTGTTCGTCTGTCTCTGATGAGAGTGACTGTGATAATGCCTATTATCCCTCATATGAACTGAGTCAGTTGTTTTGAGGCAATCCTCTGCACAATCGTGGGGATGAAGCTGGGCCTTCAGAACTGCCTAACCCCCCAGCTTCTTCCCTAGACTCAGTGCCCCCTGAGAGTGAGGTGCAAAGTATCATGTCTGAGGCTGTGGACTCTCTGTGTCTTGTAGAACTGTTTGACTTGCCTGAGAAGGGGCTGATGGTCTGAGTCTCCCTGGTGACATACCAGAACTTGAAGAACAATATGAAAGTGTTGGCAGTATCCCTTCAGTGCCGCAAAGCCTAATTGTGCCAGAGTCTCTTCAGAATGAGCAACCTGGGTCCTCTTCAGAAGATAATAATGAGCAAAGTATTGTAGAAACAGAGTCTGCAGAGCCAGGAGCTGGTAGTGTTCCCAATCTGGACATCTCAACCAGTACAGAGGCATCCCTCACTACAGGAGAAGAAATCAGTGCCAGTGTTGACCGCCCAGAGCTTGTGTCTGTACCCCCCAGAAAATCTGGGTGACCTGTTAAGCCAGTGCTACATTTTAGTTATGATTCCCCTTGGAGGTCTGTGGGCTTGCCTCTCAATGTAGTCCATAAAGGTGTTTATGTATCCAAAAGCTCACTGCCCAAACTGAGCTTGTCTGCCACCTCCCGATTAATTGTTCTTCCTTCGGACCAAGGTGTCCCTGTCCCATCTAGCCCCAAGTTAGCTGATAGGGAAGGGCCCCCTTCTGCATTGTTTACTGTACAAGAAGTTATAAAGTGAAGTCATAGGTAACTGGTCACAGTACTGTATGTTAATGATAATAGAATCAGTTATAGAGTGTGTCACAAACGCACTCAGCAGGTCAGGCCCTCTGCTCCCACAGTGCCAACCTCCAAGTGCAATATTGTGAACAGGTAACAGAACTGGGTAACCCTCCTGTCTGCTTGTGGGTCTGAGTCACCTTTGGTCTCAAGTTCTGGGGGGATTCAAACTGTGAACCTTATGTAGCATACCCAAACGTAGAGGATCAGATAATCTGCTCTTCAGGGGGATGCCAGATATCTTTCGCCTAAGGGCACCTAACCAGGTATCCAAAATGAACCCTTAAAACTCTATAAAAACCTTAGGTATATCCTTACCTTTTCCCAGTTTGGTAACACCATTCAAGCTTCTGAACAGTTTTGTCAAAATCTTAACCCTCAATACATCACATGCAAAACAAACTTCGAAGACACACCCAGGCAGTCTTTTTAAATATAGATTTACTTAAAAATGGATAAAAATATGTAAAATGTAAACACAGAACAATATATCACAAAGCATACAATCACTTAAAGAAAGCAAAGAAAACTACATAAACTCCTACCAACATACAGTTAGACTTTTTCTATTTAATGTATACCTCTACAAGTGCCTTAGTTAGTTTCTCTTGGGAGACCCAAAAAGATGTGTCCCTTCAAACACAGTATACAGTTTAAAAGTCTGGCTTTCCACACCCCTTCTATGATGTCATCTAGCTCCTCTTTGTTAAATATAAAAAAAATATACAAACAGGATGTCCTATCAGGAGGTATATTAAATAAGGTGACATCATCAAAAACTAATTTCCCAATATGATTCTCTTTAATCAAGCCTTTCCTTCGGTCTTGTGTGGTTTCCTGTTTCCAAGGACATCAAAGGACTTTTATGACTTTTCACATCAGGGTATAACATTCCCCCCCCCCCTAAAACGTCATAAAAGTTTACGATCCCTATATCCTGTTAGCTGGGTCAGCTAATTACAGGAGACCCTTAATAAAGTCTCTCTAGTCTTTTTAATTACCTCCTGGTTTCAGGTTAACATATCCTGTATTCTCCTAAAACCTAACCCATGGCACAGCTGCCTTATGGACACAAATCACACACTACATTTTTATTTTACAAATATCAAAGAACAATCATAACCAGCTGGCTAAACTTCACAATCCTCCCCACCTAGACTGAATTTGGTGGCTCTATCCCCTTCGTGGGATGAGTTCTCAAATCAGTTCACTTCTTGTAAAGAAGCAAAATGCCATTGCTGTTCTGATTGGTCGCTCCAGCCCTATGTAATATTGTCATGTCGTACCCTTGTAAGGCAAGGCTCCATCTTAAGTCTACCATTAGTTTTTCCCATTTGCGTCAGCCAAACTGGAGGGTTGTGGTCAGTTTGTACCACAAAATGCTGCCCATATAAGTATGGCTCTAACTTCTTTAGGGCCCACACTGTGGCAAGACACTCTTTATCCACAGTAGAGTATGCCTGCTCCCTGGGAAGTAACTTTTTACTCAGGTACATTACGGGGTGATCTTTCTCTAGGTTGGATGTCTGACTCAGTACTGCCCCAATACCCATGTCTGAGGCATCAGTCAGAACTATAAAGGGTCTGCTACAGTCAGGACTTGTCAATACAGGAGCACTGCACAGTGCCTCCTTCAGTCTGGTAAAGGGTTTTTCACAGGCTGGTTCCCAGGTAATTTTCTTTGGCATCCTTTTCTTTACCAGGTCAGATAGGGGAGCAGCCAGGGCACTGTAATTGGGTACAAATTTCCTGTAGTACCCTGCTGTCCCAAGAAAACTCCTGACCTGCTTCTGCATTTCTGGTCTGGGCTATGCCTTGATCACCTCTATTTTTATTTGGTTAGGACGGAGCTGTCCCTGGCCTACAACATGCCCCAAGGTATGCCACTTCAGCCATGGTCACCTAGCACTTCTCAGCTTTGACAGTGAGCCCGGCCCTCTGTATCCTGCCTAGCACTTCCCTAAGGTGGGACAGGTGTTCCTCCCAGCTGGCACTAAAGATGGCATTGTCATCCAGGTACACCATGGTGTACTCCTCAGCACCATTTAACACCTGGCTCACTGACCTTTGGAAAGTGGCCGGGGTGTTCTTCATTCTGAAAGGCATTACTTTCAATTCAAATAAGCCTATTGGAGTGATGAAGGCCGACCTCTCCCTAGCTCTGTTCGTTAACTCTGCCTGCCAATACCCCTTGGTCAGGTCAGTAGTTGTAAGATAGGTCACCCCTCCCAACTTGTTCAGCAGTTCGTCCGTCCGGGGCATAGGGTGGGCATCTGACTTCATGACTGCATTCAGTCCATGATAGTCCACACAGAAATGAGTAGAGCCATCTGGCTTGGGCACAAGGACTACGGGTGAGGCCCAGAGGCTGTGGGATTTCTGGATTACCCCTAAATCCATAATTTCCTCCAACTCCCTCCTAATGTCCTTTTGGACAGCCTCTGACACCCGATATGCCATTCGCCATATGGGCATCTGTGTTCCTGTCTCCACATCGTGCATCACTAAGGGGGTTAGTCCAGGCTTGGTGCTAAACAGTGGGGCAAAGTCTGCTAAAACCTCCCTTACTTCCTGGATCTTGTCCAGGGCCAGCTGGGGTGACAGTTTAACTGCCTCCACAGAGGACTCCTGCTTGTTTTCTTCCAGCAAGTCCAGAAGGGGGTCTCCTTTGTCCGTCCCCTCCCCAGGCATACATACTGAAAACACCATGTCAGCCCTATTAGCATATGACTTCATCATGTTAACATGGTGCATTCTTTCTGTTTGTCTTCTGTCAGGTAACTCTATGATATAGTTCACGTCATTTACCTTCCTAACTACTTTGTACGGTCCTGCCCACTCAGCCTGCAGCTGTTTTTCTGGACTGGAATAAGGACCATGACTTCCTGACTCACTGTGTACGAGCAAGCTCGGACTCTACGGTCGTACCACACTTTTTGTTTCTGTTGGGCAGCTGCCAGGTTGCTCTGGGCGTTCCCCATAAGCTCCTTCAGCCTTTCCCTAAACCTAAGGATGTAATCCACTATGGGAGTTTCCTGGGTGGTGTGCTTGCCTTCCCAGTCCTCCCTGGGGCCCATGTACCCGGTGTCCATGTAAGAGCTCTAAGGGGGGAAATCCTGTCGACTCTTGGGGCATCTCCCTGTATGCAAACAATAGGTGGGGAAGGTATTTCTCCCAGTCCCTCCCATGCTGTTCAGCAAATGCTTGGAGCATTGACTTCAGGGTACCATTAAATCTTTCTACAAGCCCATTGGCTTGCGGGTGATAAGGTGTCGTGATTCTCTGCACCACCCCACACTTCTTCCACAAACATTTCATCAGGTCCGACATGAAGGAACCCTATCTATCAGTGATAACCTCCTGTGGAAACCCAACACGGGAGAAAATCCCAAGTAAGGCATCTGCCACTTTGTCTGTCCTCAGTGAGGATAGGGCGACTGCCTCGGGGTACTGGGTGGCATAATCCACCACAGTCAGGATGAACCTCTTCCCGGAGGAGCTGGGGTTATTTAAAGGCCTCACAATATCCATTCCCACCCTCTGGAATGGCTCCTCCACTATGGGCAATGGAATTAGGGTGGCTTGTGTTTTCTTACCTGCCTTGCCTATTTCTTGGCACCGGTGACAAGACCTGCAATACACCTTCACCTGCTGGGTGAATTTGGGCCAATAGAAATTCTGGGCCAACTGCTGCGTAGTGCGCCCGATTCCCAGATGACCTGACAAGGGAATAGCATGTGCAGTCTTGAGCAACTGCTCATGATACCCCTGGGGAACTACAAGCTGCCTGCCTAGCACCCCTCCCTCTGTCTGCACAGCCTAAGTATACATCAGTCCATTTTCCCAATAAACCTTATGTTTACCATCACCTCCCTGTGCTCTGTCAGAGTCTGCCCAAGCCCTCAGCTTCTCTAGACTAGGGTCACTTTTCTGAGCAGCTGCAAACTCCTTATACATTCCCAAGGTATGGGACAGGCCCCCTTCAGTCTCTAAACTAGGGTCCCTAGCACTATCATCATGGCACTCAGGATCACTGTCATCCCTAACCCTCTGACAATGGGTCACCCCTTCCTCTTCTGAGTAACCCTTCATAGCTGTGTGGTTTACTGCAACTGGAGAAATTTCTATACCCTTTTCATTAGTCTCCATATCAGGAGACACAGACTGGGGAACCAGCCTCCCAGAGGTGTCCACAATGGCGTCTGTGGGTTCCAGGGAACTACAGTTTTCTCTTGCTGCCTGGCTACGGGTAACTGCACACACCATCCCCTGTTTGAGATTGTTGCCAAGGATGACATCAACTGCTAAGGTTTGGCTACAGCTACCTATTGCACAGTTCCCCCTGTTTCACCCCAGTCTAGCAGAACACTAGCAAGTGGCAATGTTTTCTCCTCACCAGTAAATTCTTGTACCGTGACATATTTATTGGGTATAAGCTGACTAGGCTCTACCAGATCCCCTTTTACCAATGTCAGGGATGCTCCTGTGTCCCTTAACCCTTGTGTCTGTACACCATTCACCGTGACTGGGTACATGTGTTCCCTCATGTTCACAGGCATGCTTCCAGGGACACACAAGCAACCCACTTCTTTCCTAGTCCCATTCTGCGTATTGCTTGCCCTTTTGGGACACTGTCTGGCAATATGCCCAGTTTCTTTACAAACCCAACATTCATTTCTTTTCTCAGAGAAATCTTTTTTCTGAAACCTGGGGCTAACTGGTTCCAGTGGAGGCAGTGAGGGTTTTAGCTGCCCTGAAGGCACGCTTTTCCCGTTCTGCGCTGCCACGCCTGCCCCATTCGCTGTCAGAACAGGTCTGCTCTTGGCATAGCGGTCCGAGAGTTCAGCATCCTCTTGTACTGTTTTGGGATCTTTGTCCTCCAGCCAGGTTTTCAGCTCTGCTGGGCATGCCCCAAAAAACTGCCCTAACAAAATAGCATTTTCAATTTTATCTACAGAGTTTGCTTCAATTCCTTCCCACTAACGTTTTAAAAACTGACGTTGTTTCGTGGCTAGCTCCTCATGGCTCATATCAGGGCTTCTCCTGAGCTTACGGAATTTAGCTCTGTATGCTTCAGCAGTTAAATCAAACTTTTTTAACAGTGCAGCTTTAAGTTTGCTGTAATCATTACTGTCCTCATTGTCTATTTGACCTAATGCTTCCCGAGCTTTCCCGGTAAGTAGCGGGGATAGCTGAAAACTCCAGGACATTCTGGGAATTTTAGCCTGAATACAAACTTTTTTGAAGGAATTTAAAAAGGCATCCATATCCTCCCCCTCTTTAAATTCAGCTATCAATTTAGAATTCAGTTTGTAACCCAGTCCTGTAGTTCCAGTTAAACCCAAGCCACTTACCTGCTCTGATGCTGGTGGCTGGAGTCGTAGCTTCTCCAGTTCATGTCACCTCTGGCACTCACGCTCCTCACAGTCCACCTCTCACTGTTCACATTCCCTCTTCTCCTCTGCGGCTCACTAGTGCACACGCTCTTCACGGTCAGCCTCCAGCTGTTCCCGGCCAGCCTCTCGCTGTTCTCGCTCCCTCTTCTCCTGGAGCTCCAGCTCCATTCTGCGCAACTCAATCTGCAGCCTAATTGTTTCTGGCTCCAGAATGCTGGTGACCTTTCCCTGCTCTTGTGGCCCTTCGCTAGCACTGGCCCTGCTGTCATCCTCACCAGATCTGGACACTGCACTGGCTGCTGGCCCCTTCACGCTCAAGGTTTGGTCCCTTACAGTCACAGTCAGTGACTCGATGCTCTGGGCACCTGCTGCCATCAGGGCATCCACGAGGTTCTGCTTGGTGGCTCTCACCTTGTACAGGACTCCTCTGTCCTGGCACAACTGCCTCAAGTAGTCTGCAGTGTGCCCGCTGTAGTTGGAAGCCATCGTCTTCCCTAACTACGGCTACTATAACTTGCACTTTAGAAAAAAAAATAAAACTGGTAGGAACTTGACTGTAAGCAAAATGAAATAGTTCTGTTTCCTTTTTAAAGATAAATCATTGCCTTATTTTGCAAGTGAGCTGTACAGTATTAAGCTGACACACTGAACAGTTAAAACTTGTTTTACCACCCAATCTACCCATTTTTCCCTATCACCAGTATCACCGCAAACCCTACTTGATTTGTGGCCCATTCTTCCTCACTCCTTCTTTTCCACTAAGATTCACTTATGCCCGTCGCATGCATTCCGACCCTCCCCACACTGTTTTTGTTCGCACCACCTCTGCTGGTAGGCCGTTCCAGGAATCCATCACTCTTTCTATGAAGAAGTATTTTTTCACATCGCTCCTGAATCTACCCCCTCCAGCTTCATAGCATGTCCCCTTGTTCTTGAGTGCCTCTTCTTCTGAAAAATACTTTGTATATGTTTTGTGTGTCCATTGCTAGTTAACCAGAACATAACGTCTGTAATGAAAAGCTGTAAAATTAACTTAGTACTTTATCTGCTGTTTGCTGTGTTGTACAAGTTTTAGTAAAATGTATTTGCAAAAAAAAAAAAACACAAATGGGAGCTCAAAAGCAACAGAGAATACTTATGAAAACCTGGTCCAATTCCTTTTAAAAGGCCCCTTCAGTTATTATTTTAACTGTAACAAAAGGTGGTGGAGCAGACTCAAAATGTGGAAAAAGGGGTATCATACAAGTCAGAAGAGAGAAAGCAGTCTAAAATAAAACAGAAAAGGATAGGACAAAAATGTTCATTTTTGTCATGCACTGCTGCCTCAACACCTGCGTTGTGTTCTCCTGTACTGAGTAGACCCTCTGCTGAGTCCACAGTACCATGACCGACAGTAACTGTGAGGCAGCTGTTGGATGTTTCAGTCCATCACAGTAAGGGGTTATGGCTTGACTGGGATTTGGGGGGCATATAAGGAAAAGATTAAAAAATGTAATTCTCAAAAAAAACTTTAGAACCAGGAAATGTTATAGGGTTAAAAGGGCCGCTGAAAGCTGTGGGAAAACATTAGAAAAGGCAAGATTTAGAAACAATATCACTTATATTAGTAGTTATTGTCCATTTATTCTTCATTTCTAGGGAGAAGTTGCTCAAAAGATCTTACGACGCTCAGAGCAGTCGGGGCACCAAATGCAAGATTCATCACCCCCTTCCCAAGGTCTGCCCCCAGAGTTGGAATCTTTATACAGGGAGGGTGTGGGGGGCACAGCCCCCCCCCCAAAAAAAAGTGATCAGTGACATTGCTGATTGTTGCCCTAATTGCTCGGTGCCTAAAAGTATGCTATTTGTCCCTTGAACCACATCTTCTCCTATTGCTTGCTCACTTTTGACATCACACTCCTTTGCTTGTGACATCACAATATGTTGCTATGTAAATAAGTATAGCATTACAAAGGGAGATGATTGTGATGTCACCTGTAGACGAGAAGCAGCAGTAGAGGAAGTCCCAGGAACAAAGATTCTTTTTTTTAGGTTAGTTTTCATAATAAAAAAATGTAGAAGAGATAAATACAGAAACAATGTAAATATACATATATACAGCTGAATTACGCATATACAGTATATATCAATGTTCTCCATAAGGTGGCATTAACTCTTTAGTTACTACCAGTTTATGGATGGAGTGTTTCTAAAAAATACTATTTAAAAAACTATTCTAGTGGCAGGGTCATCACATTGCAGTGCATATTATTCATGTTGTTCCAGTAATCCATAGCAACAATCGTCATACATTCCTCACAATTCCTGAGGATGTTACCTGCTTGAAGTGCTGAGGTGTTTGGCTTAACGAACGTCTCTCCTTGGGATATCACAATACAATGTAATGCAATACAGTAAAATACAATACAATATAATGCCATGCAGTGCAGTGCAATGTAATACAATACAATCCAATACAACACAATACAATGCAGTACAATGCATTGCAATACAATGTAATACAATACAACACTGTACAATGCAATGCAATACAGTGCAATACATTGCAATATAATACAGTGCAATGCAATACAATACATAGCAATACAATAACAATACAGTGCAGTGTAATACAATACATAGTAATACAATACAATACAAAACAACAGAATGTGATACAATACAATACAGTGTAATACAATAGAGTACAATACATAATGCAATGCAATGTAATACAATGCAGTACAATGAAATGTAATGCAATACAATGCAATTCAGTACAATACAATACAATGCAATGCAAGTAACACAATACAATGCAAAACAGTATAATACAATGCAATACAATAGAGTAAAATGCAATGCAGTACACTACAATAAAATACAATGCAATGCATTACAGTACTGTACAATGCAATGCAATGCATTACAGCACTGTACAATGCAATGCAATGCATTACAGCACAACAACGTAATCCAGTGCGATGTTATACAACACAATGCAAAAACCTTTTCAAGTAAAATGCCAGTAAAAACCAGTAGCAGGAAACTGAAACCCCAAGTAGTTAAGAGTAGGAAGAATAGAAAGATTAGAACTCAACAGCAAGGGAGAAGAAGTGGGTTTTTAGCTGTGATTTAAAGAGTGTGAGTGATTCAAGTAGATGGACAGAAGAAAGTTATTCCAGACTGAAGGTGCAGCAAAGGACAATGATCTACAGTACCATCAGCAGTGGAGTTAGGTGTGAGAACTCTGATAAGAGTCAGAGGAGCAAACAAGGTGAGTAGAGGGAATACTGCCAATACAGCACGATGCAGTGCTGCGGGGCCAACGCGTGTTCAGTTGGTGCCATTCTCAAAATCTGTATTTTTTATGCCCCTTCTTATTCTCACCTGCCCTCATCACACCCCAAGCTGCACCAGCCCCATCACCAGCCTTTTCCCTGTCTTAACCCCTGTTACTCCAGTTGCTGTAGCTTATCCCCCACTGTGGTTTGGGGGGAGGGTTCCCCAAGTCCCCCCAAGATACCAGATCCTCGTGGAGACACTGGGGTGCATGGTTGGTGGTGCATGGCCTGTGTGCCAGCCAGGGAAGGTCATCCTGCTGCATTTGAGGCTTGTTTTCCTGTGTTTCTACCTTCCACCCACAGGATGTTCGTTACAGGGTGTGCGCATGCAAGCATGCCACATGGCATTGGCCAATTCAGCACTGCTCGCAGTTCCACCTGTAGGAGGAGCTCTTGGAGCAGCTGCTGAATCCCTTCCTCCCTCCCAGGAGAAGGAGACTGTTCTCCCCCTGGCAGGCCCCTGATGACTTGGGCTCGTTACTGAACCCTGGTCAAGGGTGTTGCAAGCAGTAGCCCTTCCACTGCAACACAGCACCAGATAACAATGTGTATTATATAACATTATGAACATAATTCACTTAAAAAACTAAAACAAACTCTGTACCGCTTTGCAGCACCTTGAAGCGAATTGCAATCTGTGCACTGCTATGAGAACTTTTGTGATGAAGAGATGAAGTTTGAATTGATAATAACAAAAACCCTTTGTAGAACTGGTACACCTTTGTTATCCTTGACTCTGTTTTGCTAAATGAGGAAGATTAAGAAAAAAAAAAAACAGGAACCGTGAAAGTGATCTCAGACCGCGTTGGCATCTCCAAGTGGAAAGAAAGATTCCTATATGTTCTTTTATGAGTGGTGACATCAGAATCAACTTAAAGAGCTGGTGACTGTCAGACATGTACTGTATGTTAAATACATAATTCCTAGCTGTTTTCTTCTCCACAAGTACTGTAAGATCTGGTTTAGAAGAAAAGTATCAACTGCTAAATCACAGCAAAAGGGGGGTTGGGGGGATTGTTTAACCAGGAAAGGCACACTAAGTTGGAGCTTGTTTCCAGGTGTGACCTGAGAGCACAAGGAAGTGAAGTGATTTGCTCAGGGTCACACTAGGTGGTGGCTGATGGGTTTCAAACCCAGGTCTCCAGGCTTGCAACTCAGTGCCCTTAACCACTATGCTATACTGCCTCCTCACAGTTTATTAAAAATCAGATATTCTGGTCAAGTCAATAATTTGTAAGTGGATGAAATCTTTATTTCGCTCCAAAAAAGTGCAGAGAGATACAATTTCCCATTCAAAAACACACTGCCTGCTTGCCAGTAAGGATTGTTTGACATCACGATACATTAATAATTCAACTGGATTCCTTGTATAGTAGTTGGCCAAACAAAATGAAGATAACGAAATGGTGAGGAAAGCAACAATTGCAAGCATAAAAGTTGTTACTTAGACATCTAAAGACAGAAATCTATAGAACCATAGAACTATAGGATTTGTCTGCAGAAAAGGACCGCTTGGCCCACCCAGATTGTTCCTGCCTAGTCTGTCTCTGCAGACCCTAATTGGTCTCTGGGAACCCTCCCTCTTCCCTGCCTGTTTGCTAATATTCCCCTGTGTCTGTCTCATGCATGACTGAAGCCCCCTACTGTTTTCAACTCCACCACTTATGTTGGCAGTCTGTTCCTGGCATTCACCACTCTTTCAGTGAAGCAGTGCTTCCTTACATCCCTCTTAAACTTCCTATACTTTCCTTAATTATTAATGGCAAAATCACATTATAAAAGGGTCGCAGCACAATTTTTGCACCCTTGTGGAACTTGCAACATTATTGTTAAACTACAGAAATCATGGTCTAACTTCATGTCCCAAGTGCAATGGGTTACATATAGAATGATGACTGGGTAGGTGGTAGTAACGAGAATTTTACACATAACGAGAATTCTACACACACCCAAGGTGTGAGACGCCACATAAACCCTGAGAGAGAAGTGAGGGGTTTATTAAGGCATCCCACACAGAGATTGTGTGTAAAATTTGAGTTTTACACCCCCTACCCAGCCTTTATTATATATCATTGCTGGGGAGTTTTTTTTTTTTTTGCCACAGCACTTACATAAAATAAAACCACATTCCTGTTCAGCCACAGTCTCGTCTGGCTCTGCCCTTGAATGGGGCTGCTTCAGCTCCACCATGGTCGGTCAGCACCCAGCCAACCACTGACCAAGACCAGGACGCCCGTCTGCAGCTCCTTGGAAGCTGTCTGCCCTTGAACGGGGCTGTTTCATCTCCCCCATGGTCGGTTGGCACCCAGCCAGCCACCTATTGGGACCAGGATGCCCGCCTGCAGCTCCTTGAAAGCTGCCTGCCCTTGAACGGGGCTGCTTCAACTCCCCCATGGTCGGCACCCAGCCAGCCACCAACCGAGACCAGGACGCCCGCCTGCAGCTCCTCGGAAGGTACGGCGACAGCGCAGCCAATCGGAACACGGGCGCTTCCAGCAAACCTGCTCTGATTGGCCAGGACTTTTCTCCTGCTTTTGCCACCTGGCGCTTTTTACAAACAGATTTAGCTGCAACTAAGCAAAATTCAAGTGTCTAATAGAAGGTTTTTTTTTGGTGGCTAGTTTTCCATTAGCAGGTTATACAGACCTGCCACTAGTGGGATTCTTGTTCTTTCATTTAAAGCAAAAAAAAAAAGTCTACCCTCAAAGTCACAGTTGCTTTACTTGCTATATACCTTCCTTCCCGCCCTCGAGATCCTCTCGAACTGGGTAAGATTTCCCTGAACCACCGGGACTTCTAAGAGCTGGGCCATTGGCCCCACGGTATCTGTACCACACCCTGATTGGATGCTCTCTTGCCTCCTGCTCAGGGATTGGCTCTTGAGCCAGCTAAAACTTTACTCTGCTTGGGGCTGCTGCGCCCATTCATTTCTACGGCAAATGGCTGAAATTTTACGCCCCCCCCTCCGACTTTAACTTTATAGACCTTCCTCCATGCCCCCTGGTAGTTCTGCCCCTTCCCCCACTGCTTTGGGACTCCCTTCTCCCATTTTTTTAGTCGCCACCTCCCACTCCCTGGCTGCCTGGCCTTCCTGGCTGTATCCTCACTTCCCACTGATCCAGCTACTGCTCTTCCGCCACCTTCTCCTAGCCCCGCCAGCCTGTCTTAACCCCCTCCCTCTGCCTACCCCAAATCCTACCTTAATCATGCACCTCCACCGTTCTCTACCCCCTATTCTATTTCTCTTTGCCTGTCTTCCTCCCCTACTGCACGCCCCAAAAGCCTGCTTTCCCCTCCCCCCCCACAGCTTCCACATTCCTACATCCTTCCTCCACATAGGCATGTTGCACACTGGTCACTGCCCCTTGCCCAGGGTCCATCCTACTGCCATAAAACTGTCCTATACCCACACTGGTCCTAGCCCTCCACTCTGGTCCCCTCTGTCTACGCTTACCCTCACCCACTATCGTCGATGCTTGGCAATTTCCCGAGATGCTAGCAGGCGAAAGCATTCCCTTAAAGAAATATGGCGCAGCTCCTTGAGGCTAGTCCTCCTCCTCCTCCTAATGCTGTCAGGCAACGTGCACCCATACGCTGGCCCATTCTGCTCTAAAGCCGCTAATCTGAGCAAGCCTTCGGGTGCCCTCTCATTCATATCAATCAACATCTGCAGCCTCCTTCCTAAAATGGATGCCCTACAGGCCTTCACCAGCCAACACTGCCCTGACATCCTGGCAGTTGTCAAAAACCTGGTTCACACCATCAGTACCAGACCATGCAATCAGCCTTCCTGGCTACAACGTCTTTAGGCTGGATCGCCTCTCCAAAAGAGGCGGGGGCTGCGCTTTCTACCTAAAAGACTCCATACAGGGGCACCACATCATTACCTTACTCCAACTCACAACTGCTCAGATACTGCCGGTGAGAATCCTCCTTGGAGCCCAAAAACAAAACCCTCACTGTTGCCACCATCTACATCCCTCCCAAAGAACAGGGAACTGGTCTAACAGCTGTTCTTGACTTTGTAAAGTCACTCCCACCGGACACCGAATCCATCCTCCTAGGCGACTTCAACATCAACTGGCCTGCAGCCGATGCTGGTGCACACAGGGATACCGTAGCTGCGGCGAACCTCACACAAATGGTTGACTCACCAACCAGGAAAAATTACAGGACTGGCACCAGGACATTCTTGGACTGATCCTTACCAGTCACCCATCACTAATGTCCTCCCTGACACTCTCTCAGTGGCCACTCCCCTGTTAGCTGCACCTGGTCAAATAAATTCATCAAACCACCGCCAAATACTATCACCAGCAGGGTTCTACCCCATGGTCACCTTCCTTGACTCAAATTCCACCTCCTCTATTAAGACTGGTCCCCTATCTTCAATGCAACCAACGTAAACACTGCCCTTGACCACTTCATAAACATCTTCACTGTGGCCTGTGACATGTATGCTCCTATTAAGAAATGCAAAGTCAAATCACTCAGTAACCCTTGGCTCACAGGTGACCTCCTCAGGATGCTAAAAACAAGAGATCACCTATGGGAGCTGGCCAGAAACTCTGGGAGGCAAAACGACATCCAAAACAACAAACGTGCCCGCAATGACTGCACCAAAACCATCCTGCAAACGAAGTCTGCCTACTATGATCATGTCCTCTCAAACTCCTTGGGCAATGGTTGGGAATTCTAGAAGAACATAAAGGAACTCACTGGGAATCCACCCAACCCCCCATCAATACTCAACATCAACAGAACCACAACCTCAACCCAAAAACCATTGGGATACCTTTAAAAAGCTCTTTACTAACCTCAGCTGTCCTACCCCAGGACAACTTCAAAGATGGTGAAGCCCTCTGTCCGCAATGAACAGTACCCCAACAGCCCCTTCTACTTCAAAGCAGTCAAGGCTCACCAAGTACACAAATATGTTACCAAAGCTCTTGGTAAATCAAGATTCAGTAATGACTCCCTCGATCTCAAAATCCTGTCTCTCGCACTTGATGAAGTGCTTAGTCCTCTGACCAGAATTTACAACCTCTCCCTCAGCCTTAGCCAGTTCTCGGACAGATGGAAATCTGCCACTGTCACCCCAATCCATAAAAGTGGTGACAAAACTGCCCACGATAACTACAGACCTATCTCCCTACTACCCCCACTCTCCAAGGTACTAGAACGCATCGTCTCGGACCAACTCACAGAATACCTGGATACGTACATCATCCTGTGCAAGCAACAACACGGGTTCCGTAAAGGTCGCATCACCTCCACAGCCCTACTTGAATTTACTGGCACAATCCACAATGCACTTGACTCCGGCGAACTACTAGGCTCAATCTACACTGACTTAACTAAAGCCTTCGACACCGTCAATCACCACCTGCTGTTTGTCCAGCTTCAGAACACTGGGCTGTCAACCGACTCTATTGGCTGGTTTAAGAGCTACCTTGAAGAATGGTCCCAAACGGTAAGAATCGCTGATACACTTTCAGACCCAAGACCAGTCCGCGCGGGAGTCCCCCAGGGCTCCATTCTGGGACCCCTCCTCTTCAGCCTATTCTTTAAACTCACTACCGGACAGCTGCCCAGAACAAATAATTCTCTACGCCGATGACGATGATATGATCCTCACCTCGGACCCTGATCCAATCCAATTACAAAATAAACTTCAGCGGGACTTCTCCTCCATCGAATCCTGGTTTCTAAATCATAAACTGCTTCTCAATCAGAAAAAAAACAAGTCTATGGTCTTCTGCAGCCCCTACAACAAAAACAAACAACTCCACCTCTCCATTGGAACCGAACAAAGAGCCATCCTAGAGTAAACACAATCGTTCAAGTACCTCGGCATCACCCTTGATCCCCACCTCTCATACACTGTCCATATGAGCAATGTCGTAAAGTCTGCCAATGCGAGGTTAGGCATATTATTCTGGCACAGGAAACACCTAACCCCAGAAGCACTATCAGTGGCCTTCCAAAGCTCCATCGTCGGCATCATAGACTATGGTCTTATCATATATGGGTCTGCAACTACCACTGCTCTCAAACATATCACGGCCTCCCTGAATAAGGCCTGTCATCTCATCACTAGCTCACATCACCATACCCACACAAGTGACCTTTATTCCCAATCTGGATGACTTCAACTGGACAAATGCATAAAATATCAAACCTGCATCACGGCCAAGAAAATTATAATGGGGCTTGCCCCACCTGGTGTCTGTGCCCTCCTTAAACCTAGACATAGGATCGTCACTACAAGGAGATCCCGTTCCCATCTACTACATATCCCATGATGTCGCATAACCCAAGGTCAAAGATCATTTGCCAATCGGGCATCCAACTGGCTCAACTCTCTTGTTAGCGACATAGTGACTGCTCCAACACTCGGCCTCTTCAAGTCCAAGCTGCGCCTCTCACTGCTTGTATCCTGCCACTGCCCATCTTAACATTTCCACCGTTCCAGCTGCACATGCCCCAGCACCCAGCACTTACAATCAGTCTTTGCACCCCTAGCACCTACATAGAAACATAGAAACATAGAATTTGATGGCAGATAAGGACCGCTTGGCCCACCCAGTCTGCCCATTTCCCTGCCTACTGGATAAGCTGCAGATCCTAGTTAACCAGCAGCCAACTTCTTCCTAACCCCACCCCCTAGAATTGCCTTATGACTGTCCCATGCATGCTTGAATTCCACCACTGTTTTTGACTCACACTCCTCCGAAGGCCGCTCCATGCATCCACAACCCTCTCTGTGAAAAATACTCCTAAATTACCTCTGAGTCACCCCCTCTATCTTCAAATTGTGCCCTTGTTCTTGCACACCTCTTTTTGAAAGATGCTACCCTCTTGGACTTTGTTGATTCTCTTGAGATACTTGAAAGTTTCTATCATGTCCCCCCTCTCCCTCCTTTCCTCGAGGCTATACATATTAAGCTCCTTAAGTCTCTCTTCATATGTCTTCCAGTGCAGACCCTGCACCATTTTAGTTGCCCTCCTCTGGACAGCTTCCATCCTGTCTATGTCTTTGCAAAGACTGGGTCTCCAGAACTGCACGCAATACTCCAGATGGGGTCCAACCAGCTGTCTGTACAGAGGGATAATAACTTCCTGTTTTCTACTGGTGATGCCTCTCCCTATGCATCCCAGTATCTCCCCAGCCCTCCTTGCTGCCCTCTCACATTGCTTGCCCACCTTTAGGTCATCTGATATGACTACCCCCAGGTCCCTTTCCATTTTGTTGTTGTTAGTATCTCACCCCCATTGTGTCTTTACCTGTCATATTCCCTACAGGCCCCTGGCTGCACTGTCCTCCCGCCCTCCCGCACCTCCTCCCCCATATCTCCACTCCTGCCCCTGCCCCAACCACCTCTCGTACTCCTCCCTACCACCTGCACCTCCCGATCTCCTACCCTCACCCCTTCCCTTGTCTTGCTCATAGCTCAAGTCTTTGTACTGGTTATTACATGTCTGTAAGTCAATGATTATATGTTTGTAACTAAAAATGATGACTGTTGCACACACTGACGTGGAACCTTTGTAAAAGAGCCTCGGCTCAAAGGTATTGTAATCCTAGATTGAAATAAATACAAAAAATAAATAAGTGTGGTCGATGGCTGGTGAGATATATTTGTTTTAATTTCTTAGGTTTAAATAGTTGTAGGGATCAAAATGTTTAAAGGTGACAGTCCATTCTGTTCTTTTAAACAATTTTACTTACTCCCAAGAGCGAGTGGCAGTGCAGTGTTCCGTGCGACATCAAGGAGACAGCCGGCTGGCGCATGCACAGAGCGAGGGAAACCCAATGTGTCTTTGCCGTTATAACCAGCTAGATATAACAGCAAAATAAAATTGGTTTTCCCTAAGGGGGAAAAAAGCTCACCAATAATTATACTATAATAATGACCATCAAAATAATGATACATGCATCATTGTTGTGCTGTAAAGTGAGGGAAGGCTGTAAATGTGTCAAAACAATTGCAAACGGAATGCAAGCATTTTGGCACATTTGCCATGATGCAGGCTGCATCCAACATAGGGACTTGCACCTGCACCAAGAATTTGGAAAATCCATCCCCACGTCTTCATAATCAAATTGTCAGAAGGATCATGTTGAGGATAATCTGTTAGCAAAACTGAAAGAAGGATATTAAGATTTGTTCGGGTACAGAGCATCTAGTTTGGGGAGGAGTTTTTAATGGCATCTGTGTGTTTGGAATCATCAAGGTGTTGGTCAAACTAGATGCCAAAGTATTTTTTTTTTCATTTGTTTTACCCTCCCTTTTACAGGTGGGACCTTCTTCTACCTACCACCAGATGCCCGGTTCCTGTCCAGCTGAGACTTCACCACCTATTCTCCTGGGACCATCAGCCCACCAGTGACACACTGCAGTGCTGCCCCCCTAGCTTACCCTCCAGGGTCGGGTATGGCAGAGTCCAGTGTTGGATGTGGTGGACCAGTGCAGTTTTCATCCTCTAGTATCCTGCACCATTTTCCTTTGTTCTCCCTGCCCCCCATCTGGAGCACACATCTAGAATAGCTGCCGGTGAGGTCTGATGCAGCCAACTCATGGATGTGCTCCAATGGTTCCCCTATACCAGTTGTGCATCCCCCCGTACCACCACCTGTGGTCACTAAGATGGTGGTAAAGCAGCACGAAGTGACACCCTTCCTCCCTGGAGGAGGCCAGCATTCTGTGGGATGCTAGCAGGCCAGCATGATGCCAAGGTATTTGGAGTAGGGCACGGCCTCCAACACAGAGCCAGCAGTGGTTCTAAAGATCAGGGCATAGCATTCAGAGAGAGCCGGTTCATGTAGACCACTTCTACATTTTGTCCAAATCCTGCTGATGAGCTGCTTCCAACTCCTGGGCTGAAGGTCCACTGAAGAAGAGCACGTTTTCTCCTCCCGTACTACCTCAGCAAACACTCTGTCACCCTCCTCCTCTCACTTGATCCTGCCAAAGGCTGTAGCCATGACTGACTGGACACCAAACTACATTATCACTCAGCACTTGCAACTGCCTGAATGGATCCTGGGAAGGCATGGACCCAAGGAATCGGGATCCAATGGGCAACTGTCTGATGGCTGCCCCAGCCCTCCCCGGCAGCTCGGTGGGCTGGGCCAGCAGGGTGGCATGGGTCCATGTGCTGATGCTGCCAGCAGATGTCCACTGAGGTGGGCGCAAAACAGTTATGGCTGGTCCTGTCATGTAACTTGCACCCCCTCGGCCTGGCACTCCATGGCACTTCTGCACCTTCATGAGTGGTGCAAAGTGAAGGCACACCACCTGTCACCTGTGGGACCACCCGTGGCGCATAGCTGCATGGACGGCCAGGGGATCTGGTGCACAAGGCACTAGCATGCCTGCTGTGAATGTCATGGGGGTCTGATAGATCCCGCTGCACAGCATTAAGTCATGGGCATGCCTAAGTGCCACACACACACAGTGCGTAGGCAATCTTGAATTTGGCCCAACATTTCTTAATGATCTGCCTTAAGCCTGTATCTCCACAGACATTCATGTGCATGCAGATGACACTGTCCTTTTCATCTCTGGCTCATCTGCTTCTGACTTGGCTTTGGTTCCTCTCCATTCATCTCTTCCTCAATACCAAGAAAACTGTTTCAATGACCTTTAACATCTGGCAGCGACTGGACAGAACTCAATCCCTATTGTCTTTCAAAACCCTGGGTGGTGATGGAATTGATGAGGTCACTTCCTCCAAGTATCTTGGGGTTTAGTTGGAGCATCACCTTGACTTCTCCTGCTGTGTGGACACCGTACATCAAAAACTCCATCTAAAACTTGGTGCTCTCTATTGGTGCAATGTGAGTATCCCACTCCATGCCTATAGAGACATAGTCATTAAGATGATTCTCCCGATCTTTGATTACGGGAATGTTGTGTATAATGCGGCACCTAAATTAATTCTAGCTAGGCTGGATCTCCATTTTTACTACTTATGCCACTTCACTCTCAACAGACCCCCACACTCTCTACTGGTCCCTTTATACATCGCTCTCACTCCCCCTCCACTAAAGCTAGGTGCCACTCCCAGTGCACCTCTTAACCTCAAACTTCTGGTTTGGATCACTCCCCCCTTATCTTAGCCCACTTCTTATCTGCACCACTTCTCCCACTTACTCCCTATACAACCTGGACATTTGTTTGCTCTTCCTCCCATGCACTAAATCAGCGGCAGGTCAAGCTGCATTTGCCTTCAGATTCTCCAGGCTCTGGTCCAACCTTCCTATAGCCATCTATTCTGCTTCCACTTCTTCATCTCTTAAATCCTCCTCCATAACCTCATAGCACACTACTGTAAGGACAGCTGACTCCATCTGATCGTTTTCCTCCACCTTGGCTCTCTTAGTTCAGTTGCGAGGGTTGGCTAATCTATTCAGTTAATTATTTGTTATTCTCTCAGTATACAGTACTTGTGACCTACAGTCTACAGTTGCTAGTTTTATAGGCAAGGCTAGGGGGATGTTGGGGTGTATTAGTAGGGATATCACAAGTCGGAAGAGAGAGGTAATAATCCCTCTTTACAAGACACTGGTTAGACCCCATCTGGAGTACTGCATGCAGTACTGAAGGCCACTCCTTCACAAGGACATTAACAAAATGGAGGCAGTCCAGAGAAGGGCCAAATGGTGCAGGGACTGCATCAGAAAACATATGAGGACAGATTAACGGAGCTCAATGTGTATACCCTGGAGAAAAGGACGGAAAGAGGTGACATGATCGAAACATTCAAACACCTTAAGGGCATTAACAAGGTGAAAGAGTCTAACATGTTTCAATATAAGAAAAATAGCAGGACAAGAGGACACAGCATGAGATTAGAGGGAGGCTGATTAAAGGGTAATGTGAGGAAGTTCTATTTCACAGAAAGGGTGGTGGATGCATGGAACGGCCTACCTCAGGAAGTGGTGGATATGAATACAGTGCAAAGCTTCGAACAGGCATGGGATAGGCATAAGGGAGCAGTAGAGATGAGTATGAATAGACAGACCATTGACAGAGCAAAGGCCAATGGCACAATCATAAGGTAGAAAAAGAAATGGGCAGACTGGATGGGCCTTGCGGTCCTAATCTGCCGTCAGCTTCTATGGTTCTTTTAAAATTCACTGTGCACCTTAAAGCATTGCTATTTTCTCCGCACAGTAATGTGATATACTATGCATCTTATGTATTGATTGATTGATATTTATGTATGCATGTATTTATTTTTTTCAAAAGTTTTACCACTGGTATCCAAGGAAGAGATACAAGTCATCTCCTATCTAGATGACTGGCTAATAAGGGCAAGGTCTCAGAAAGCAGTGGAACAGGCCACTCCCATAGCACAGGACATACTAATGAAACATGGTTGGATCGACAGCAGAATGAAAAGCAACCTCTACCCCTCTCAGCCACACTAGAACACTTAGGTGCCATGTTCAACAGAGTCCAAGGGACAGTGCGACCCTCTAAACAGGAAAGAACAAGGCAAGATGATCCTAACATGGAAACAACCCACAGCCTGGGACCTGATGCAACATTCAGCCTCACGGCATCCAGCATAGCTTGTACAATTGGGTGAGGTGACACGAGACCTCTTCAGAGATTTCTACTTGACAACTGGGACGACACAGTCTGCCTTTGCAGTCAAATCCAACTGCAACTTATTCAGTTTCTCTCTGTATATAATCTGTGACCTTTTATACAGTGATCTATATGGATTTTTTCAAAACTTTATGTAATCGTTCTGTCTTAAGGGCTTTGAGCGTGACTCGACTGCATTTCCTCTGGAACTGCTTATTGGAATGTTTTTTGTGACTATGTATTCAACATGGAATCCTTGTAAATGAGCTCTTGTGCTCAAAGGTAATCTCCACATTTTCAATAAATAAATAAAATGTTCTGTTCCAGATAAAAGAACATGAAACAGCAGGAATAGATGTGCTGCCCATGCCATGGTATTGGCATTTCAATATATATTTCCACCGATATCACTCATTGCTCAGATAGTACACACAATTCAAGACACCAGGAGCTCAATACTTCTCATAACTCTGGATTGGCCAAGGAGAACCTGGCATACCTCAATACAAATGCTGGACGATGAACCAATGAGACTGCCAGTCATTTGAGACCTGCTGTCTCAGGGCCGGTCCTTCTTCCAGCCCTGAGCAGTCTCAGCTGATTGCTTAGAGTTGCTCAGAGGAACAGATTGCTAGCAGCCAGTCTCTCTGTCAAGGTGGTGAACACCATGCAGCAGTCATGCAGAGAGTCCAGAAATCCTACCTACAACAGATATTGGTTCATATTCAACAAGGGATGTGATAAAAATCACATCAGTTCCCTGGACTGCTCCATCCCCCAGATACCAGATTTTCTGCAAGATGGGTTTGATGAGGGCCTTACCATGGCCTCTCAAAGGGTGAAATGGACAGCAGTAGAGATGCAGTATACATGGAGAAATTGGCAGTTCACTGTCAGGAGCACTTCCACAAATTACGCTACAGAGAACATTCAGCCCAGCAAGAAGGCTACAGTACCACCCTGGCAGCTCAATATTGTTCTGGAAGCCCTAACAAGGCCTCCTTTTGAACAGGTGAACTCTGTGTCTCTCCATTTTGTGATTCTTAAAACCATCTTTCTGGTTGCTATTTGCTCAGTCTGCAGAACAAATGAGTTCCAGACCTTATGCTTCAAGGAACCATATTTTACTTTATATGAAACTAGGGTAAATCTCAAAAGTGTCTCATCATTTTAAAAATACAGATATGTAGAAAATGATGGCAGAAAAGATCAAAGGTCCATCTAGTGTGACAGGAGTTCCCTATCTGCCCCGGAACCTAAGGTCCATACGGAGTTTTTCCCTCCTGGTCTACCTCCCTGCTCCCCTCCCTACTGCTACTGACCTGAGCAAGCACCAGACCCTTCACTCTGTCCAAGCCATGCTTGAAACTGTTTATAGCCTTGGTGATTGCCATCTCCACTGGCAGACTGTTCCATGACTCCACCACCCTTTCTATAAAATAGAACTTTCTCATATCCCTCTTAACCCCCCCCCCCCGTTTCCATTCATGACCTCAGGTTCTTGACCCTGTACTTTTGCTAAATAGTAGAGATACCGTGAATTTAAATTCTGCCTGCAAAGTTAACGCGAAGTGAGCACTTCGCATTGCCCACTCCGCCTTGTCATTACCACTTCATGTTAAGGTGGAATGACAATGCGAAGTAAGGCGAAGCCATTGTTTTTAATGGACTTTGTGTTCCTCATTATGATCCTAAGTGATACACTTGGTGTTTCAGATTTGGTAGCCCCCCACACATCACATGGCTTACAGTACTGTAAGTCACATGCTCTTTAGCTAGGCAGGAAGAAAGTGAGTCATACAAGCAGACACTTCTACTTTCTCCTGTGCAGACGGAGAGAGAGTAGTGTGTTTTGTGACTGCTGATACTTAGATCAGAGCAAGGAGGAGATTTAAACTTTGATTTAGACCTGACAGCTTTTTTAAAAGCTACAATTTTTTGTCTTTTCTGTAGTCTTTTTTACTTAATTTGTTCTTTCTGTAAATCTTATTTTTCTTGCCTTTATAAGTAGTTAGTTGTTTGTCTGTGACTGTGTGACTGTGTGTGTGTGTTGTGTGACAGTGTGAGTAGTGATTGCTCGGACTGAGGGAGCTCAGTAGGGGAGATGGACCAGGGTGAGGGAATGTCTGGGGTGGGGGCAGCTCTGGGAGAGCGTGGTAGTGGTAAGCGTCGTACCGTGCGCATGGGTGGAGGGCATGGGCACCCATTCCTGTTGGACCACTCAAAACTTGCGAGTGCCCCCCCCCCAGAAGCAGGACCAGCACCGCCTCCTGTCCTGACTCTAAGGCAGTTGAACCACCACCACCATCACCAAGTCCAGCACCAGGCCCTCTGCAGCAGAATGTGCCTATTCCCTCGTGCCCAGGTGTGGATCCCATCCCTGTTCAGCACCGTGACCAGCCAGCTGCCAGTTCATCTGTCCATCCCCTGCCTGTGCCTGGTCATCCTTGCACCTCTATTGTTTGGCAGTTTTTTGGCTGTGTCGGGGAGGACAGCAGTGTGGTCAAGTGCAGCCTATGTGAGGTGGAGGCACGCTGTGGCCCCCGTGGGACTCACCTGGGGACTGGGGGCCAGCACACCCATATGCTCAATCACCAGCAGTTGGAGTGGCAGGCTGCCACAGAACAGACCATGCCTGCACCTGCTGGCCATTCTGTGGCAGAGGGTGCAGCTGTGCATTGCAGCATCCCTAAGAAGGGGAGGGCCACAGCAGCACCAGCTGCTCCACCAGCACCCCCACCCCCACCACCACCTGCAGGTCAGCCTGTAGAACGTGTGGACTCCAGAGAACTGCATGTAAAACAGGCTGACTTGGCAGTTCTCTGGAGTGCTGTCCAGGAGAACGAGAGGGTGAGTGCTGTGGAGCAGCGGCTGGATCACATAGAGGGACATCAGTTGCAAACTATATCCATGCTGGAACTGCTGCTGGATCACCATGGGATCCCACATTAGTTTTTTTTTTCCTCACACCATATGCCCCCCCACACCTTCCTTGCTGTGTTATAAAATGTATTCCTCCACCATCCCTGACCCTTGTATGTAATTATGCCCTTTTTTTGTTGCCTTCCGTATGCGTGACACTTTGTATTCTGAACAGTGCAAGTATACTGTGCTAAACTGCATGTGTGCAATCAGTCTTCTTTCCAGTCTGTGTATGTACTGCAGACACTGTCTGACTCCCTGACTTAAAAACAAACATTAATGGGTACAATGGCGGGGTGGTAAAGCATGGAGAGATACTACAAAACAGGCTTACAATACATCCAATTAACTATTAAAAAAAATTAAAGTTGTGATTCGTGACATGATCGTGAATCGTGATTTGTGACCGTGATAATGAAGAACATAATTCAGTGTTGATAGTGTGAGATAACCAGTATGAAACTGTATTGGGAACGCGAATGCCTACGGCTGTACTTCCCCGATGAGCTGTAGCTTAAAACTCCCAGAGTTAAAAACACGTATCAATGAGTACAATGGTGGGGTGGTGAAGCCTGGAGAGATACTACAAAACAGGCTTACAATACATCCAAGTAACTAGAAAAACAAGCATTTGTCAATGCCGAATGTTGCTTGCTTCTATGAGCTGTTTAGGTATTTGGAAGTCATTGGAGTGCAAATATTGAAATTTATAACTTACGAAATATAAGGAGGAACCGCGCAACGACGTCAGAAAACAGTCATTGTTAGAAATTTTCGACGAAATGTTCAACATAGCCATTTTAAGACCTCTGCTCATGAACAGTGTCAATGTGATTTTGTTAATGTGTCCCATACATTGAGTTTGCACACCGACTACGCCATTGTGCGCTACATGGGCGGAAACACGTTTTGGGCAGGATGTGAAAAATGACAGCTGTACTGCTCATAAGGAGGTGTGGTAAAATGGCAATGTTGAAAATCTGGAGTGGAAATATTGAAAATTCGCAAACCTACGAGCGTGCGTGGGAACTGTGCAACGCACACTCATAAAACAGTTATTTTTAGGAATTTTTCATCAAATTCAACATTGCCATTTTAAGATCTCTGCTCATGAACAGTGACACTGTGATTTTCTTAATGTGTCCCATACACTGAGTTCAAGATTAACGACTCATTCCATTGTGCTCATATGGGGGAAACATGTTTGGGCAGGTTGTGAAAAATGAAAGCTATAGTGCTCATGAGGAGGTGTGGTAAAATGGCAATGTTGAAAATCTGGAGGAAAATATTGAAAATTTGTGAACTTACTGAGCCTGCGAGGAACCGCGCAACGACGTCAGAAACAGTCATTTTAGAATTTTTTCACTAAATTAACATAGCCATTTTAAGACCACTGCTCATGAACAGTGTCACTTTATTTTCTTAATTTGTCCCTGTACATTGATTTCAAGATAATCGACTGCGCCATTCTGGCGCTACAAGGGGGGAAACACATTTTGGGTGAGATGTGAAAAATGACAGCTGTACTACTCATACGAAGGTGTAGTAAAATGGCAATGTTGAAAATCTGGAGTGAAAATACTAAAATTTCGCGAACTTATGAGCCTGCGTAGGAACTGCACAACGCACGCTCGTAAAACAGTCATTTTTTTGAATTTTTGGACCAAATTTTCAACATGGGGTTTTTGGGACCCCTTCTCGTGAATGATGTCACTGTCATGGCGGTATTCGGGCCCAAAGGGTGATTTCGCAGTCACTGCGCGAAATCACCCTTCGGGCCTGAATAACGCCATGACAGTGACATCATTTATGAGAAGGGGTCCTAAAAACCCCATGTTGAAAATTTGGTGCACAAATTCCTAAAAATGCCTGAGATATTCAATAAAGTTGAACCCCCCCCCATCTAGCCCATTATACAGGTTACCGGCATTTCCTCAGTTCGCGGTCAGCTTTGAAGAGTGCAGACGTGTTCCTGATCCACCGAAGATCGTCGCGCCAGAGTCCGGAGGTAAGTATGGGGTGAGGGGGGTGGGGAGGCTGGGTGTGCAGTGGGTGGGTGCGGGTTGTGGGAGGGGGGTCAGGAGACGCGCACGGGACCGTTTTTGTTTATAGGTTTCAAAAAAAAAGTTGTAGGTTTGCCACACTGGGGTGGGCCCCGCATGGCACAAGGACGGGGCGTCAGCCGACGGGATTGGGCACCCGCCGCCAGTGACTGATTGCCATGCTGAGTGGCTCCAGCGTGGCACCAACTACGGGGAGGGGGACAACGCAGCTCAGCCGGCGGGATTGGGCACCCTGCCGGCTACACAGTACGCAGGCGGGGGCTACGCTCTTATCGGTGCTCACTGAAGCGTAGTCTCTTTCAATCAGAGTTACTGCATTTTGGAGCGTGTCATAGACAGCTCCAAAATGCATTGACTTACAGGGGCCGAGCCTGCCAGCTCACTGACTGAATTGGAGGAGGAGGTGACACACCTCCGAAATCTCCGATGATGGCACTATGTTTCTTGCACATGCGTCCAAGCAACATAAAAATGAATGTTGTGATTCATAATGTGAATGATCGTGAATCGTGATTTGTGACTGCATTTGTGACCGTGATAATGAAGAAAGTGATTTATATTACGAGTGACTCGTGATGATGGTCCTGACTTGAAAACGCATATTAATGAGAACAATGTTCATGCAGAATTCAGCACCACACCTGTCCAGTACTCTGACGGGAAGCCAAAGAAACAACTGTGACTTAAATTACAGATGGAGATTGGGCCCTAAAGAGATGCAAGTGCACAGACAGATTAAGATTGCGCTGTGCACTGAAGAGATGCAGACACAAAGGCACAACACCTAACCAGTGCTCACCATCAAAAATTCAAATCTGGAAAAGAATACCATTGCCAGTTGGGGCTGGCCACAGGGGGCAGTGTACTGCACTGCTGCAGTAACAATCACTAGTACTAGTACCAGTAAAGATACCACAAAGAAGTACAACAATCACACTGCTGCAGGTGTTTGATTTGATGACACACATCTCACACATACTCACACACACACTAAGTAATGCATAGCAAATTGAAAACTTCAGTAATATTACCACATATTTTAAACAAACTGAAATTATGCACTGCTGCACCACAATAATCAGCAAAGAAATGACGAGAAATATTGAAAATATTACTGTGTGTACATTAACACAGTTATACAAGAAAAATATCACCAAAACAGAAAGCACTGTCTTTTTCTCCAAGTTAATCTACCTACACCACAGATACACCCCTCCCCCAAAGCACACTTCTACTGTCTCTCAGTACACAAACTGAATGTTGTACATTAACATTCAAAATCCATACACAAACAATAAATGCTCAATGATATGAGCACAGGAGGGTTTCCTATAATCGATGAACTAAAGTTTCAGCAAAATAAGAATGACTCAAAAAGGCTTTTTTAACAGCTTTTTAAAGGTTTGAATCGCAGAGAGCTCTCAGAGCAGATTGTCTCCTACAGCTTCCTACACACACTACCCCAAACTGAGGCTGTGCAGAACAATCTAGAGCCCATGTGACCTGAAATCCCATCAATCACTGCAAAATTCGCCTTTGGAGCTGAAAAACAAGGGGAAGTACATTGTTTTCAATGTACTTTGCCTTAAGAATTGGTGGAGTAGTGGTTTGGGAAGGTCGGAGTAACGCAAAGTCATTGTTTTCAATGGACTCTCGCGTTACCCATTATAAACGTGAAGTACTCTGCTTGCTGCTATGGACCACTCTGTGAATTCAACACTCATGAATCACTTCGTGGAGTGAATAGGGGCCACTTCGCCCATCACTACTAAATAGTTTTCACAGTTCACCTTGTTTATGCCCTTCAGGAACTTGAAGGTCTCTATAATATTCCCCCTCTCTCGCCTGGTCTCCAGTAAGTACATGTTCACTGCCTTGAGATGATCTTCATGGGATCTGCCCTGCATCATCCTGGTCACCCTGTGCTACACTGTCTCCAGCCTGTCCCTGTCCTTCCTTAGATAAGGACTCCATAACCGAGCACAGTATACCAGGTGCAGCCTCATCAATGACCTATACAGAAGTAGTAGTACCTCCTTTTTCCTGTTATCAGTACCCTGTATGATACACCCCAGCATCCTACTGGCCTGACAATAGGTGTTGTTACACTGGCTTAATTGTTTGAGGGAGTCACTAAGGATGACAGTAAAAAGGGTGGGGGAGGGGGAGTGGCCCCGTACATCAGAGATGGTATAAAGGCTGCAGAAGTTCAGGAAAGACAGGGGGGAGGCTGAAGTAATGTGGGTCACCCTGGAACCAGGGAATGGAACAGCAATATGCATGGGGTGATCTACAGACCTCCGGCACAGAGGGAGGAAGTAGACAGGGAACTAGTGGAAAACATACATGACATGGCAGCTGAAGGCGAAATCCTGCTACTATGGGATTTCAATATGCCAGATGTGGATTGGGCCACCCAGGTGGCAGCTTGAGCCAGAAGCACAGCCATCCTGGAATCCCTGTAGGGGGTTGGACTCAGGTAGCTGGTGCATGAGCCAACCAGGGACAAGTCAATTCTGGACCTGGTATGGACCAATGGGAACAGAGTTGAAGAAATACAGATGGAAGGGCAGCTGAGGTCCAGTGACACCACATGGTGTGGATCAGCATGGAGATATGGACTCAGTTAAGCTACTCAAGGGCAAGAGTATTAGATTTCAGGAGGGTGGATTTCACTGAAATGGGTAGATGTATACAAGCAGTCATGGGGAAGGGAGAGGTAATAGAGGGGGTGAAAGAACAATGGGGGAAACTGAAAGAAGCCATAGTGGATATAACAAATCAATGTGTTAGGATAGTGGCCAAAGGCAAAAGAAGAATGAAACCACTATGTTTCTCCTAAGAGGTGGGGGATAAAGTCAGGGCTAAAAGGCTGAGTTTCAAGAAATATAAGGGGAGCCAAAGGGAGGAGGACAGGGAGGTGTACCTTGAATGTCTAAGGGAAGCAGGAAAGGCTGTTAGGAGGGTGAAGGCACAGACAGAAGAGGGCTTAGCATGGTCTGTAAACAAAGGGGATAAGGCATGTTATAGGTACATCAGTGAAAGAAGAAAAACTTGGGAGGGGGATTGTGAGGCTCAAAGGGGAGAAGGGAGAGTGTAAGGAGGAAGATCTGGATAAGGCAGAAATACTGACAAAAAAAATACTTCTGCTCAGTATTCACTAAGGAGAGGGAGGGTCAAGGACCACAGTTGGGTTGCAGAGGCAATGGGAGGGTGGAGAAGTAGACACCAGTCCATTCAGAGTGGAGAGAGTTCTGGAAGAACTCACAAAGCTGAAGGTGGATAAGGCCATGGAGCCAGAACGGCATCCACCTGAGGACATTAAAGGAGCTGCAAAGGGAACTAGCAGTGCCTCTGGCGGCCCTGTTCACCGAGTTACTCAACACAGATGTCATTGCAGAGGACTCTAGGAGGGCACATGTAGTCCCACTTCACAAAAGCGGCATTAGGGAGGAGGTGGGGAACTAAAGGCCAGTCAGCCTCACCTCAGTGGTGGGAAAAATCATGGAGACACTGCTGAAAGAAAGGATAGTGGCCCATCTGGAATCCAGTGGTGCTCGGGATCTGAGACAACACAGATTTACAGCAGGAAGGTCATGTCAAATAAATCTAATAGATTTTTTTGATTGGGTTACTAGGGAAATAAATCAGGGAGGGGCGGTAGACGTCGCCTACCTAGATTTCAGCAAAGCCTTCGACATCGTCCTATATAGAAAGCTGATTAACAAGATGGGTAGTCTGGGCATGAGAGACAAGTTGGTGAACTGGGTTAGGTGAGCTGGTTAACAGACAGACAGACAGACAGAGGGTGGTGGTAAATGGGGTACAATCTGGGGAGCGGAGGGTGACCAGTTGGGTACCACAGGGATCAGTACTAGGACCAGTCCTGTTCAATGTCTTCTCTGCAACAGGGTGGATACTCCAGAAGGGGTGCAGAAAATACATAGATACATAGACAGTGTCGGCAGATAAGGGCCTATGGCCCACCCAGTCTGCCCATTTGAGCTTGTAAGTTCAGTTTGTTTTCCTAGAAGTCTATTTCCACTTACCCCTGACCTCTAGAATTCCTTTATGTCTATCCCATGCATTCTTAAATCCTGTGATTGTTTCAGCCCCCACCACTTCCTCTGGCAGGGTGTTCCACTTGTCCACCACCCGTTCTGTGAAGAAATTCTTTCTCATGTTTCCTCTGAATCGCCCTCCTCCAACTTCATCCCATGCCCTCTAGTCCTGGAACATCTTTTCACTTAAAAATAGTGTTTTCCTGCACCCTGTTCCTCCCTGTAAGATACTTGTATGTCTCTATCATATCCCCTCTCTCCTCCTCTCCTCCAGGGAGTACATGTTCAGTTCCTTCAACCTGTCTTCATAGGACTTGTGATGCAATCCATGCACCATCTTTGTTGCCCTCCTCTGAACCTTCTCTACCCTGTCTATGTCCTTACGTAGGTATGGTCTCCAGAACTGTACACTGTGCTCCATGTGGGGCCTCACTAGTGTCTTGTATAGCGGAATTATGACCTCCCTTTTCCTGCTGGTGATGCCCCTGCCTATACATCCCAGCATCCTATTTGCTTTACCTGATGCCTTGCCACACTGTTTCCTACCTTGAGGTTATCAGAGATGACAACCCTAAGATCCCTTTCCTGCTTGGTGCATGCCATATCCTCACCCCCAACTGATATATTGTGCCAGGGTTTTTGTCCCATATGCATTATCTTGCACTTCTTTGCATTGAATTTCAACTGCCAAACCCTTGACCATTCTTCAAGTTTCTGCAGGTCCCTTCTCATTCTGTCTACATCCTCTGGTGTGTCTACTCTGTTACAGAGCTTTGTGTCATCAGCAAACAGTGAAATTCTGCCTTCTAGATCCTGCGCAATGTCACTGATGAAGATGTTGAATAGGACTGGTCCCAGCACTGATCCCTGTGGTACCCCACTGGTCACTCTTCCCTCTGTGGAGTGACAGCCATTTACCACCACCCTCTGTGTCCTGCCACCCAGCCAGTTACCTACCCACCACACTACTGTCCTGCCCACACCCACATTCCCCAGTTTGTGTAATAGTCTTCTATGTGGCACAGTGTCAAAGGCCTTGCTGAAGTCCAGATAGGCCATGTCCACTGCCCTCCCCTGATCCACCTCCCTAGTCACCCAGTCAAAAAATTCAATGAGGTTGGTCTGACATGACCTCCCCTGGTGAAACCATGCTGCCTTGGGTCCTGTAGTCCATTGACAACCAGATGTTCCACCAATCTCTCCTTCAGTAGTGCTTCCATGATCTTTCCCACTACCGAGGTGAGGCTGACTGGTCTGTAGTTCCCTGCTTCCTCTTTTGTTCCCACTTTTGTATAAAGGGACTACATCTGCTGTCCTCAGTCTTTGGGTACCTCCCTGTTTTCAGTGATTGGCTAAACAGGATAGCCAGAGGTTCAGCCACCACCTCTCTTAGTTCTTTAAGGACCCTGGGGTGCACCCCATCTGGCCCCATTGCTTTATCAACTCTTATTACTTCCAGTTCCTTCAGGACCCTTTCGTGGTAAAGGGACTGTGTCCATTTCTGCACCATTCTCACCCTTGTACTCCCTTCAGACCCATTACACCCTCTTCCTCAGTAAAGACTGAGCAGAAATACCTGTTCAATATGTCAGCTTTACTGTTGTCATCCTCCACGCGGCTCCCATCCTCCCCTTCAGTCTCACTATCCCTCCCTTTGTCTTTCTTTTTTCACTTATGTACCTGTAAAAGGTTTTGTCCCCTTTACCCACTGATTTTGCAATGTCAATGTTCTTCTGTCTGAGCTTTGGCTTCCCTTACTGACTTCCCTGCCTCCCTTTGTTTCTCCTGGTACTTCTCCCTATCCCCTTCTGCCTGCGTCTTTTTGTATTGCCTGAATTCAATCTTTTTGGCTTTCACTTTCTTTGCTACCTCTTTGGAAAACCATAATGGTCTCCTCTTCCTTTTCCTCTTGCTAACCTGCTTAATGCATAGCTAACCTGCTTAATGCATATGAAGAATGGACCTGGAAAAGCTCGAAAGTTAGTTGGAGATGTGGCAACTGAGGTTCAATGGAAAGAAGTGCAAAATAATGCACCTGGGTAGAGGGAACCCTGGGGAGTGCTACAGGCTGGGGGGAGGAGCTGACTGTCACCAAAGAGGAAAGGGGCCTACGTGTTATCATCTCTGATGACCTTAAGGCATCAAAGCAGTGCACAAAGGCGGCAGGGAGGGCCAGTGGCATGCTGGGGTGCACAGGCAGGGGTATCACTAGCAGGAGGTGGGAGGTGGTGATGCCATTGTACAAAACATTGGTAAGGCCTCACCTGGAGTACTGCGTGCAGTTCTGAGGTCACACCTGTGCAAGGACATAGATAAGGTGGAGACTATCCAGAGAAGGGCAACAAAGATGGTGCAGGGTTTGCACCGCAAAACATATGAGGAGAGACTAAGGGATCTCAATATGTACTCACTGGAGGAGAGGAGACAGCGGGGGTACAAGATTAAAACTTTCAAGTATCTTAAGGGCATAAACAAGGTGCAGGTGGGGGACCTTTTCCAATGTAGAAAAAGTACTGGAACAAGGAGGCATAATATGAAATTAGAAGGGGGTAGATTCAGAGGTAAAATAAAGACATTTTTCTACACAGAAAGGGTAGTCGACGCTTGGAGTAGTCTGCCCCAGGAGGTAGTGGGGACAAGCACAGTGGAAGGGTATAAGCATGCCTGGGACAGGCACAAGGGAAGCTTGAGAAGGGAAGGAGTGATGAAAAGCCATTAATCACATAGGGTCAGTGGCCACATACAATGTATAGGGCTTACGGGCAGACTGGATGGGCCTAGCAGTCCTTATCTTCTAACAATTTCTATGACTCCCGGGTACCTTTCCTCTGCCATAGTGGTCAGTTTAACTCCTCCCATTCAGTACTCTGTCCTGCTTTTTTTCCTAGGTGCATAACCTTGCAGTTTGTGGCATTGAATTTCAACTACCAAACCTTAGATCACTTCTCAAGCCTTTGTAGATCCCTTCGTTGCTATCCACCCAATCGCAGAACTTTGCATCATGCACAAACAGACACAGCTTGTCCAGGATGCCCTCTCCAATGTCACTGATGAACATATTGAAGAAGACAGGACCCAGGACAGATCACTGTGGCACCCCACTCACGACCTCCGTCTTTTCCTATTTGACCCCGTTTACCACTGCCCCCAGCTGTCTATCCTTCAGCCAGTTTCCTGCCCATCTAACTCTGTCCATGGGCATGCCCATCTACTCTAGTTTCTTCGGTGTGGCACCAAGTCAAAGGCCTTGCTGAAATCAAGGTAGAGTAAATCCACAGCGTAGCCTTTACTACCTTTGTTACCCAGTCAAAGAAAACTATCAGGTTGATCTGACAAGTCCTTGCTGCCACAAACCCATGTTGTTCACCGTCCATGAGACCTTTGCTCTCTAGGTAGTCCACAAGGTCCTCCTTGACCAGTTACTCAATCCTTTACACACCACAGCGGTAAGTCTGACAGGTCTGTAATTCCTGAGTTGCTCTTTGTTCCCTCCCTTGTGTAACAGGACTATGCCCACTATCCTCCAGTCTTTCAGAATTACCCGTCTGAACTGAGCTATTGAATAGCCCCACCAGGGGTTCAGCCAGTTCCACAGCCAATTGTTTGAGCACTATTAGATGTATCCCATCCTGCCCTGGGGCTTTATCTACCCTTATGGCTTCAAGCTCCTTCTGGACCCTTTTCCTGGTAAATACTGGCTGCCTCAGTTCAGGAATGCTCCAGACAGCCACCTTGATTCCACTTTCTGGCAGGGACCCTCTGTCTTTTCTTGTGAAGACAGAGCAGCGGTGCTTGTTAAGGATGAGTGATTTTTGTTCATCTTCCTTTAGTACCCTCACCCCCTCTTCTAGCCTAACAATACCCCCTACCTGTTTTCCTAAATAGATCTGAAGAATTGTTTTGCCCCACCCTTGATCCCCTCAGCAGTATGCAGCTCCATGTCTGCCTTGCCTGCTTGCCCATCCTCTTTGTATCCCTAGTTTTCATTTTGTACTCTCCCTGTTCCTCCTCCCCCTGCTTTTCCTGGTACCTGGTGAAAGCCTTTTTCTGGTATCACATCCGCATGACAATTTAATTTGCGAAGACCATCACAGCGACACATTTCAACAGGTTCCTGTTATGGTCTCGCTTTCCACTGCCGCTCTCTTTCCGGGTGTTGAGACCCCACCCCGAAGCAACACCAACTGGGATTTGGATATTTTGGGAATGGGGGGGTGAAGGGATGAAGCCCCCTGCAAAAACCACTTTGTTCTGACAGGAACAATGCCGACAGTCGATATTGTTCCTGTCACTGTCGGGGATGCTGACAACATTGCTGTCGATATCTTGGTGTGGAACCCCTTTTTCTTTGCCCGCACTGCTTCTCTGACCCTTTCCAACAATCACATTGATCTCTTGTACCTGTTTCATTTCATAACAGTTCTCAAGCATGGCTTTGTTGCCTTGAGAAGGGTCCCCTTGATTGCCCCCAATGCTTACTTTACACCACTGATGCTGTCCACCCTGGGCAATTGGTCTCGACCAACTCCCTCATCTGGTTGAAGTCTGCTCTTTTGAAATCTAGGACTTCAGTTTTTGATAGGGGCATTCTAGTCTATTTGTAAATATATTTATTTTCTGCTCTAGTATAGGTATGCACTGTATTATAATACCAATTCCACTCTACACTTGATAATATGTTCTCTCATTTATGTACCTTGAATGTATATCACTGTATTGTATACTTTGTTTTAGTCTGCTCTATTCATGATTGTATTTATGATATCGATAGTGTAAATCCAACTACTGTCCCCCAGGTCGCGCTGGAAATGAGCCTCGGCTCAGTGTGCCTTTCCCGGTTACCAGTTTTTAAATAAATAAATAGTCCAGAGGGCCAGCCTAAACCAAATAGAGTTATGGTCACTTGACCCCAGTGACTCCCCTACCCTCACTTCACGCACCATCTCTGAGTTGATGAGCACCAAATCAAAAATGGCCACCTGTCTAATGGGTTCAATAACCAGCTGCACCAGCAGACAGTACTGCAATGTATCCAACTGGGCCTGACTTCTGGTGCGCCTTGCTGCTTGAATGTCCCAGCCAATATCTGGAAGGTTCGGATCCCCCACCACTGCTTCCTCCTTCTTCACTCTCCTTGCAAGGTCTTCTCTGAGCTCCTTATCTCTCTCTTCGCTTTGTCCTGGTGGTCTATAGATTGCCCCACATGTATTTTCTTGCCCGAGGGTGCCATGAGGTGAATACATAGTGACTCTGTTTCCCCTTTGCTTCCCCTGATTTGTCCATTCTCCACAGCCTCTATGGCCTCCATGACATATAGGGCTACACTGCCCATTGCCTTTCCCTCTATCCTGTCTAAACACTGTGTAACCTGGGGCTGACAAGTCCCAGTCATTATTCGGTATAGCTCAAGTTTCTGTGATGGCCACCAGGTCCTCCTCAGTGTCTGCTACCAATATCTGGAGCATACTGATTTTGTTACCCAGACTCCTGGCATTAAGGCAGATGCCCTTCCAACTAGCTCTGCATCCTCTTTTGCTGTCTGTGATCCTACACCCGCATTCCTACCCAAGGTGTCATCCTGAGGTTTACCCAAGATGTCATCCCCATTTCATCTGTCTCAAAAGATTCCCATCCAACCTTTGACCCAGGACAAGAGGATCCCTACCATGAAGCCATGATCATCCTGGATGTTATCAGGACAGTTAGGGTACCTTAGCAGGACCTCCCCATTCAGGAAGTCTGAGAGGTTGTTTCTTCTTATCCAGGAACCCAAGAAGGATATAACTGCCTGGAGAGCAATGATCGACAGATGGTTGAGGGTAACCATTTCAGAAACCTATGCTGCTGCCTTACTAGCTCCCCCAGCAGCTCAGTAAACCCATTCCACCAGGGCAGTGGCGATGTCCTGTGCAGAGAAACTCCGCTCCACTTCAGACATTTGCTCTGCAGCTACTTGGTTTTCACTTCACATGTGTCAGTGGCTCAGCAGGTTGCACACTCACCTTTGAGGCTGAAAGATCAGAAGGCGGTGGGTTCTACCCCCACACCAGGCACTTGGTGTAAAATCCTGACACTGTAGTACAGCATGAGGGGGATGCTGCACTCCTGAGGTGCTGTCTTTCGGATGAGACGTTAAACCGAGGTCCCATCTTCTTGTTCTGTTGGTAGTTCAGGTAGATATTAAAGATCAGGTAGATGTTAAAGATCAATGGCACTTTTTGAAAAGAGGTGGGGAATTTCCTCAGTTTCCTGGCCAAATTTTCCCCATCCACTGAAAATACCATCAACAGCTTAATCTGGTTCAAAGTCAGTTGGCATCCATCTGTTTCCCCCCTCTGTTTCTATTTACAAGGCTGAAAATAGGCAGAATTGTCTAGTGCTCCTTTACCAGTCAACAGAAAAATAAATACATAAATAAATGTTCTCCTGGCACTACTGTCTAGACACCTTTGATGCAGACAAGGCCACTTTTGGATGCAGGGTTTTGCGGTCTGTCCTGAGGCGGCTTTCTCCTCGCCCCACCCTACTCTTTTCTGGTACTGCTTCTTAATCCCCTATAGTGATTTTATTTGAACATATTTATTCATTTGAAAGCTTGTAACTGGGAGAGGCACACTGAGCCGTAGCTCATTTCCAGGTGTGCCCTGAGGGAAAGAGAAGGAGATTATATGTATAGATGCAAACTGACTTGATTAAGCTGTCCGTAGAATGTTAGTGAATGACAAGGGAGTGTTGTAAAAGGTGTGATAAGATCATTCAAATTTACTCACCTGCTAAAGGTAATTATAGGAGCACCTTTTACAGCAATTTACATCCCACCTAGTGAGGAGGAACCTGACTTTGGCATATATATTCTGCAATAACAGTGTTATAACAAGAACTGTTTGGACATCTGTTCTCTTTATTGCTGTAGTTTAGGAGACGGATCTAATCTGGTGATGCTGTGGTATGTAGCCCATCCTAGTAGATGACAGTACCTGTAGCGAGGTTACCGATTGTAAGACAATTCTAGCACCAGGACTGATTGTTGTTCTCAGGACATAACATAGCCCATTAAATCCAATTGATCTGTCTCCTCTGTGGATCTTCTTTGTTTCTAACTCTGTTTTGGGGTGAGTCTGTTATGTTACTGGACAAGATGCTTTAGAAGTATCACACTGAAGAAGATCCAGCAGGAAGGGGCAGAAACAGGATCAGAATCAGAGTTTCAATTTATGCATCAGCCTTTTAGAGGAAGCCTGTATAAACGCTGCAGTGATAACCATGTAGTGCTGTGAAAGGCGCCCCTATAATCGCTGTTACCAATAAACTCCCAGTATGCTCTTCCTGGTAAAATTTTTGAAATAAATAAAATAAAGTGAAACTGTTTAACCAGGAAAGCCACACTAAGCCAAAGATTGTTTCCCAGGTGGGACCTGGGAACACAAGGAAGTTAAATGATTTGTTCAGAGTCACACAGTATCCAAGTGGGGGCTGTGGGATTCAAACCCAGGTCTCCAGATTTTCAGTTTAGAGCCCTAAACTTCAACGCTATACTACCGCTAGAACTGTCAAAGCAGAAGACATTTTACTAACACATTAAAGCAGAATTACTGCATTTGTTAGATATGAAAATGTACTCTTTCATCACAGTACTTTTGTTTGGATAAAAACAATGATTCTCCAATCCTGTCAAAAATGAGTTACCAAGAAAAGGCGTAGTTACATCAATTATGGATTCCACATGGCTTTTCACAGTTTTTAATGAAGTTTTTTTTTTTATAATTATTCTATAGTAACTAGGTAAGACCCACTAGGCACAAGTGCCTGTTTCAGGGGTGACCCAGGAGCACCGGGTAGGTTAAGTGACATACTCAAGGTCACACAGCATGCATGTGAAGGTTGTGGGATTCAGAACCAGGTCTGCTGGATGTACTAAGCTCATTCACAGCTCGTTACTCGAACCTCTAGGCTACACTGCCAGCTTTTAGAAGAGTAACCCTTACATAAGCTTGTTTGCTCAGCATTCTGGGTGTTCTTCTTATAGCAGGGCTTGAGGGTTTCTAAACATGGCAGTTCTGATTTGTAGACATTCATTGGAATAAAAAGGTACATTTATCTCTTCCTTATTTTTGTTACCTGTTTATTATGCATTAACATTTTTATCTGCTGTTTTGTTAAACGTTTTTTAGTCCTAAGCTTGCACCACAGATACTTCTATGTCTGGGAGTAGCCCACCTATAATAGCATGCCCAACTGTCCTAAGACAATTTATAAGAAATACAAAGTGAAGATCAAAGTGTCAGGCACCTCACACATTATGGCCTAATTGCTTCATAGCAACATCCTCTGTTACTGCTGCACCCAGCGTAGCTGCTGCCTTAGGCAGAGAAGGTATGTGAAACAGTAGGTAGTATTATTCAACCATGTCAAATTAATGTTATTATCATGGGAACTTTAGCATAATAAAGACAGAACTAAGGGCATTAGGAGAAGAAGTCCTTCACTAGGACACCGGTGCTAGTTGGTTTTAGTCGCAGGCAAAACATATTTAATTTTGTTTTTTTTATACTGCAGGAATATAATGCCTTCTTAACACAAGTGAGTCCCGGCAGCTTCCAAAGGCATTTTGTTTGAAAATTGTTTTGCTGCTACTACAAATAAAACTCATAAAGTACTGTCAACAGCCAAAATAATCTCATCGTAGTGCCCACATTTTCTTTTTTAGAATCATTTGTTGTGACATTTCATGCCAGCTGTACAGTGATAAAGTGCGCTGGTAATCTGCAAAGCAGTTGGGATTTGGGAATTGACAAAATGGGATTTGTTTTTTATGACATGACATTTGTGATTAGCGATCTCCACAAAAGATCACGTAACAGTGTCATTAGTACACACAACGTGTGCAGTGAAGGAAGTTATGTGCCAGTCAAGAATCAGTCCCCTTGTGTTGAGGGGCTGCAGCCAAGCATCAATCAGTGCTGAAGGCACTGAAGGGTCAATTCTCAAAAGTTTTAACTTGATGAGGGAACAAAAAAAAAGGGGGAAGGGGTCCCAGATTTTGCAGCAGACCCCCCTTTTCGCCACTAATTGGTCAATCTATTTTTTTCCTAGAAGAGGCGATCAATTAAAAGTTGAAGCCATTCTGAAATAGAAGGAGGGCAGGCGGAATGCTGTCCCTGTGGGTGGCACTGTTTCTGTGGCCAAGCTCATGAGTTGTGCTCCTCTAACCTGAGAAGGAGAAGGAGAAGCAGAGCCTTAGTCTATAACTGACACCAAGGTTATTTCTCCCGTAATAAAATTTACTCCATTTTTTTAAGTCAACTTTTTTTTTTACACTGACATTTAACACTGGCTGTTATTTCCTTCAAGGCTGTGTTCTATGGAGAGCTCACTGTTGAGGGGAAAGTCACACACTGAATCACAGAATGCGACTAATAAAATTAGAAGGTTGAAGGGAACAACTGCCTTTAATAATGTCAGAGTACATGTACCTAATTACTGTACAACTAAAAAACTGGGAAAATTAAAATATATAAATTACAAAAAAAAATAATAATAAAACAACGCTTCAGGGGTACTCCTTTAACATTATGGCTGTGTTAGCCCTGCAAAATATGTTAACTTCAATGAAAAAGGGTCCAAGGTCTGCAATGAAATACTTGACTCCAAAAGAACCAAGAAGGGTAAATTCTCAGGACAATGCTAAGTAAAACAGAAAGGAGCAGTACTTAAGATGCAAAGCATTAAATGCCATCAATATTCCATCTTTTATTTCATGTTTGGTTTAAGACATATGCAACCCCCCTGCAAATGGGGGTTCCCAAAAGTCTTCCAGGAGCTTGCCTGAGTGCTCCAGGTCTAGGCGGCGTTCGGCGAAGTGCCGTTTAAATGTGGGTGCCATGAGTGCTTTAGAGCCTCCACGTACTGTCTCTTTAAGAGCTGCCTCTTGCAGTCATAATTAATTGTACTGGGGGGACTGTGTGTTTCAATGCTCGAATCACACCCGGGCTGCTGTCTGATCGCTCCGTTTCTGCCATCGCTACTTGTGCAGAGGGAGCCCTTTGGAAACATGTAACTAATATTGGTGATCTGTTTGAGCAACAATGAAAATGTAGTTTGTCTAACCTGTTTTCTTGCAGCATGGGCTGTATCTGTCCTGTGAAGCCCCACCATTTTGGTTCTGAACTACCGAACAGGACCAATTGGGTTGGGGGAGCCCTAAAATGGAGACTGCTTGGGCCAATCAGGAAAGGGACTCTAAGCTGGAGCCTTTTACAAGGGGGCTATATGAAGGGAGCCCCTGGGAAGTGTAGTTCTGGTCCAATGGCACCTTTTTTGCACCTACAGAGGGAGCCCTGCTATGACTGACAGTTTCATCAGCCAACCGGACTCTAGTGGATCTAAAGGAAATGTACTGAACTGTTGCTGGCAAGCCAGATCCGAGGTGACTGTGAAGAGAAAAGGAGCCCTGTTGTTTGAGGGGTGAGTAGTTTGCACAGGAAGCACATGTGTAGGCCCCCAAGTCGGTCTGCGACCATTGGTAATCATAGTTCGGACTGAATCCGAGTTTTGGAGGAGTAAGAAGAAGCAGAAGTGTGGGAGCCAAGCTTAATCTAAAGAAGACCGAAAGTTTGCTAAATGAGATCGGCCTTTCAGGGACTGCAGATGCTGTGTGTGCTCCCGGATATTTCGCAGTAATTGCGATCTGGATCGTGGAGCAATCTGCTTGGTACAGTACTTTACTTTACATATGAATGTGCTTAAATTGGTGGGAGATTGTGATCTTAATTTCCCTCACCCTGCAGTGTGTGCTGAATGCTGGAAACCCAGAAACAACACCAATCATCCTGTAATCTGTATTGGGTATCATTAGTACAATTCAGGGCAACCCCCTGCAACAACTTATGAATCAAAAGTGTGCCATCTGATTTATTTGTGCTTTCCTTTTCTTGAACTGAGCTTCTGCTCCAGATTACAATTTTGTTGTGTATGACTTTCTTTTTTTTAGGGCCCCAACCTTCTGCACCAGCCGGCCAACCCCGGGCAACGGACCTGGCTAGTCCCCCATCTTGGGTACTCAGAGAGTGTGACATTTGGACCCTAAATTGCATGCACAGTGCTGTGATTTGTGTGTTTACTGCCAATCAACCTGATTCCCCTTCCTTGTTACTTCCCCTGAATAAATCAGATTTATGTTTGTTGAACTATATACTACTTGTGGTGTCAGCACATATAGCATAGAGTATTGCATAGTTGTTGTGGCATTGCCTAACCTTATTTTACAGGGGTCCCTCAGGGACGTGCTGCAGAATCAGTCCTGAGGGTAAGTAGGTACTGTATGTGTAATGAGTGTGCATATGTGGGGTATTGGGAAGGTAACTCCTGTGTACCGTGTGGGCCACTAGTGGGAACAAAGGGGGGTCCCAGTGTCCCAGAGGGCTGTGTCCAAGCTAGGTTAACCACTACCAACCCTGACCTCTGGGTGGAGGCACCCATTTTAGAACTCAGGCTCCTTAACCTGTCAGTAGCTAAGCAGGCAGGGGTAGTAGCCCTTGGGATAGCGCCACGTAGGGGTTGCACATAAATTCAAGGTGCCAGATGTAAAACAAAAATTTAAATGAAATGAATACATACATAGTTGGGGAGTCCACTTGACCGAGACAGGTAGTCTCAAAGTTTCACTTCAGTGGTGGCTTCAGCTGGAGACTCACAGGACAATGCTGGCTGTGTTTCACAGTAGACATGGAAGTTCAGGCAACATTGAATGCAATTTTAAACAGTTTGTGCTGCATGTAAAGAAATAATCTCTACCATTGTCTTCACACGTTGTAGCAATAGTTCAGTTGGGAAACTATGTCTGTCTTGTAGCAGTCCAAAAAAAAAAAACTTTTCCCATCCTGCCTACTTTTATTCCTCCTGTATCCCATCCTGATGGTCAGGGTCACCACAACTGCATCCTTCCTCTGACTGGGATGGCAGGCTGGTAAACAGCTACCATCACAGTCAATGCCAGTGTAACCCGGCATTCAGCTGGCAAGAAGTGGGCAAATGCTGGGCAGCTGGTACACTCCCTGCCCTGGAGTAGAAAGCCATTATAGAGATGCAATGAATGTTAACTTCATTGGTGTCGTTGGTACAAAGTTTAAAACGTTGCGCTTAGCAGGGTGAAGTTTCACGATTTCTCCTCACCTTTACATGGTAAAATTCTCTTTTTGTTTAAAAGCCTTTTTTCTCTTTATAAGCCACTCCCATTTACTGTGACAGATATTTCCCAGTCCCACCACCCAGACTGTTAGAAATGAGGCACCCGCAGTCGGCCAGCTAGTACAGTGGTAGAGCTACTGCTTGCCATTCAGATGACCCAGATTCACATCCTGAGTCTGCAATGTCTGGTGCTGACCGATGTGGTGGGGTTCTGGTGTTTATCTGGATGCCTCCTGCCTCTGAAAGGGAGGGTGCTTTCTTCTGCTGCATGACTGCCCCTTGGTGGCTGAGGGGGAAGGCGTGTCATGAAGGAAGGAATAAGTGGTCCCTCTGGAGATACTTTAGGTTAGCATGCACCCACTCGCCTGGTAAGTGACATGGAGGCATCACATGCCCAGAATGGGGCTGGTAGGGGGAGTTCCAATGGTAGAGTTTGGCTCATCCACACTTCCAACAGCCCTTACAGGCACTCTGTTGGGTCATTTCCCAGGACCAAGCCCTTGGGAAGGATAAGGGAGGGCTTGGGAGGAAAATACCCCAGCAGCACCAAGCAGATGAAGCCACCCCACCCCCACACTACAGTATGGTCCTTCTGACTCCTCCCGGGCCATGCCTTGCTGCCTCCTCCTTCAGGCATAGACCGTTGAGTGAAGTGTCCTCCTTCCAGCTTTGAGAATTGAGGGGCTCTAACCTGCAGGAGATAAGCTGTGGGTTGTACAGTCAGGATGTAGAACAGAGGCTGGTGATGGGTTGGAATATCGGAGAACTTCTATGGCAGGCAGAATGTCTTGAGCAGGTGTTAGGAGGACCTGGCAGCTGGCAAGAAGAAATGAGGGCAAAATAGAAAGTAAAACAAACAAACAAAAAAAAATGTGGCACCCCATCCCATTACCATCAAGCACTCACCTCCCACAGGGGTTGTCCGCAGTCCCAGAAAAGTCTACTATAATTAAGATAGGAGGCTGTATCATGCAGTAGATATCGCTCCCTAACACATGCCAAAACACACAGCACCCATCTACACCACACCTGCCTGTCCCTTCAAGTTAACAATAAGAGCAACCCTTCCACCCTACTCCACTCTCTAGCACCCAACATCCCTCTGTGGTGATTTGAGGCAGACAGATGAACTCAGACACAGAGGAACTTGCTTGTAGCCATATTTATTCTTGGACTGAACACACTGCCCCCAGTACCCCACTTAGCATGACAGGAACTACACAGTAGGACTACAGTACTGACAGGCATGAGCTACAATAGTAATGGCTACCTGAGTACTTACTGTGGTAAGTACATATACCATACTACACACTAGACAAAACATAGTCTAAAAATACCCAACATTGACATTTTCCAACTTCTGGGCCGAAGTAGACTGTTCAGTACCCAGGAACAAGTTTGAGAGATTATCTACACCACAGGTAGAACTTGTTACCAACTAAGCAATGCAACAGGTAACAAGTCCAGTTACACAGAGACATGGGTTCAGTTCACAACTTAAAGGTCAAGTCTTTGCGGTGCTCTTTGTTGCTGCATGGGGTATGTCTGGGCTAGAGTAACTGCTGCCAGAGACACATGAAGTTCTGCATTATTTGGCGCAGTTCCTATTGGAATTTTATGAACAGGAGCAAAATTCTCAGTGTCACTATCGTCTTCTGGAGTAACATCTTCTGTTGAATGCGATGGAACCCTTGAAAGTAATGGGCGATCGACATGTTCATAAACAAGTCAGTGTCCCACATGAACTCTGTAAACCAAAGGTCCACTTTTTTCCATCACCTCCCCAGGAATCCAAAGATGCTTGGGATGTCTGAAGTCATGAATCATCGCCCTCTCTCCGGGACGGAAGATCAGAACTGGCTTGGTTGACTTTTCATGACTTCTCTGTTGTTGCATTTGATGTTTTGCTACAGTATTGGAAAAGTCTGGCTTAAGCAATGCCAAACAAGTATGGGGTTGATGCTTGAGGAACAGTTCAGCAGGTGTTTGCTCTGCTATGATGTGAGGAGTGTTTCTATAAGTAAACAAGAAAAGAGCCAACCTCTGGGTTGCAGGTATTGACTGAGAACTTTGATTCATCCAGGCTTTCTTGAACAACTGTGCAGCCCGCTCTGCTGCACCATTTGATGCTGTATGGTACGGTGGAGACAAAATATGTTAGGCCCCATTTTACTTTTAGAACAGTTTGAAATCTTGTGAAGAAAACTGGGGATCATTGCCCGACACTAGCTCCTGTGGTAGTCCATAAGATGAAAAGAGATGTCTAAGATGACTCACAGTCCTTTTATGTTGGCTTGCACGCATGCGCAAGCAACATCTTGCGACAGTGCGGGTCTTGGGGGCGCAGCTGCTGTTGGGCGAATGCAGGGCATGCATCAGTAGGTGCATCCCTCATTCCCCAGTCAGCCTGCATGCCACCGCTACACCATGCATACATGATGGGGCGAGCACATCAAAGCAAAGGTCCACTGCAATCGTCATGCGTAGAGGTCCTTTGCTTGACGTGCTCGCCGCCATTATGGCCATGGCCATGGTTGGCGAGTGGGTGGCCACATCACCTTTGTCGACATCGGGGGTGCCCAATCCCCCTGTCGGCACCCCCCCATGTTTGTGTGCCAACGGGGGAGCTCATTCCCCGTCGGCATCACCCCCCACAACTGTGGAATGCCGAGGGGTGCCCAATACTCCTCGGCTCGCGCCCCCACTTTCTTTGCATGCATGACAGAGGCCCTACACGTCGGCATCACCCTTAACTGTTGAATGCAGAGGGTGCCCAATCCCCTCGGCTCACGCTCCCCACTTTGTTTGCCAGCGGGGTGCCCCTCCCCAGTGGCATTACCCCCCATAGTGTAAGCCGACAGGGTACCCAATCTCTCGCCGGCTACTGACACCCCAAAACCACTTAGGTGGCACGCTGGGAGCCCACCCGGCGTGCTAGATGCCCCACAATGGGAAAACTGTCCGACGTTTTCTTTTTTCTTTCACCTAGAAAACGAAACCGCCCCTCGTAGTCTAGATCCCCTCCCCACCCGCACCCACCCACTGCACACCCTGCCTCCTCACTCCCCGCCTACCCCATACTACCTCCGACTCTGGCGTGACGATCTTCAGTGGACCGGGAACACGCCTGCACTCTTCAAAGCCAACCACGAACTGAGGAAATGCCGTAAGCTGTATAATGCAATGAATAGGGGTTTTTCAACTTTGCTGCATATCTCAGGCATTTCTTGGAATTTTGACACCAAATTTTCAACATGGGGTTTTCGGGGCCCCTCCTCATGAATTCTGTCACTGTCATGGCGTTAATCGGCCTCAGAAGGTGATTTTGCAGTCACTGCGCAAAATCATCTTTCAGGACCCATTAACGAAATGACAGTGCCAGTGTTCATGAGGTGGCTTCTCAAAAAGCCTATGTTCCAAATTTGGTGGAGAAAACCCAACAAATGCCTGTTTTATGAGCATGCGTTGCGCAGTTGCTACACAGGCTCGTAACTTCGCGCATTCACAATATTTTAACACCGTATTTTCAGCATTGGCATTTTTGTGCACCTCCTTGTGAACAGTACAGCTGTCATTTTCCACATCCTGCCCGAAATGTGTTTCCGCACTTCCGGCGCACAATTGCGCAGTCGCTGTGGGAAATCAGTGTTTGGGCCAGATTATGAAAATGACAGTGTCACAGTTCATGAGTAGAGCTCCTAGAATGCCTATGTTGAAAATCTGGAGCTGATACTCCATTAAATGACTGTATTACGAGCGTGCATTGGCAGATTGCATGCATGCTTGTACCATCGTGCATTTCTGATATTTTCACTCTGGATTTTCACCATTGCCATTTTTACACACCTCTTGATGAACAGTACAGCTGTCACTTCACATATCCTGCCTAAAATGTGTTTCTGCACTTCCGGTGCAGAATAGCGTGGTCGCTGAGCGAAATCACTTCTTGGGACACTTTCAGGAAATGACAGTGACACTGTACATGAGCAGAGGTGCTAAATTATGTTGAAAATTTGTGCCGAACGCCATTAAACTGGCAAAAGCTGCAAGCGTGCTTGCCTATTTCCCACGCACCCTTGCAACTCCGCAAATTCCGTATATTTGTATGCCACATTTTCAGCACCGGCATTTAATTACACCTCCTTATGAACTGTGCAGCTGTCATTTTTCACATCCTAACAAACACCCACAGGGACACCCTAATGCCTCTCATTCTCTGCAGGGTGGGGGTGGGTTGGCATCAGTTCAGTACTTGACTGCCACTCCTATGCTGCATCTTTCTAACTCCTGCACTGCCAATGGCAGCAAGACAACATTTGGCATTGACAAATGCTTGTTGTAGTTATTACTTGCATGAGAAACACTTTGATCCATTTGGAGTGGACATCAATCACTACCAAGAAATATTGATTGTCCACTTTGGCATAGTTAACATGGATGTGCTCCCAAGGTGTGGTAGATCTGGACCAAGGATGCAGAGGTGCAGTTGCAGGTTGACTGAGGACAGCCACATAATATGCACATTAGCTGACAAGATGCTGGCTATCTTGATCAAGCCCTGGCCACCAGAGGTATCTCTGGGCCAATGCCTTCACCAAAGAGATGCCAGGATGACTCTCATGTACTGTAAGTCAGAAAGTAACCTCCTTTGGAACTTTGGAGGTATCACGACTCGGGAGCCCCACAGAATACAGCCTTGATTTTTGGACAGCTGCTCCTTTTATTTTATTTATTTAATTTATAACTTTGATAACCAGGTAAGTACACTGATCTCAGGGACCATTTCCAGGCACGACCTAGGCCAAGACAATGGCACAGGACCAAACAAAATGCATTGTGCATATAACAAGGAAGGTCGGTTTACACAATGATGTCCAAAGTGATAAAAGAAAATACAACAGTCCGTTACAATAATTAGGTTACAATAATTAGGTAGATGCTCCTTCTCATCAAAGAAAAGTAGAAGAGTTGCGTCTCTTGTGAAGTTGGGCCAACCGTTGAGGGCGAAATCCAAGACCCTTGAGAGGACTAGATCCCATCGTTTTTCCTCTGCTACATCCCATGAAGTAATGGGTAGCTCCTTGGTGTGTGAAAGTTGGAACACCGGCTCATTATTTTCATTTTCTGCCGCATTCTTACATGGCAGCCTTAACAGTGCATCTGCATTTGTGTGATCCTGAGAATGTCTATATTCAATGTCTTTGTCATAGGCCAACAAAATCAAGGCCCATCACTGCATGCTTACTGCTAAGAGCATTAATATTGCTGACTTTGGCCCCAGAATGGCCAGTAGAGGTTTGTGATCTGTTAGCAAACTGAATTTCCATCCATACAAGTATTTATGAAACTTCTTGACCCTGAAGATTATGTTCAAGGCTTCCTTCTCGATCTGAGCATAATTTATTTCACTTGGAGACAGGGTTCTTAAAGCAAAAGCGATTGGGTGTTCCTCCCCTGAAGGTAACACATGAGAGGCAAGGCAAGGTAATTTTTATTTATAGGGTGCCCATTCACGGAGGCTCTGGGCACCTAACAAACATCTTTAAAAAAGAACAAACAATTAAATACAACAAAAAAAATCCAAAAATAGAAAAAACACAATTTATAACTCAGCATCATAAAAGAAAGCATCAGGTTTCCCAAAAACACGGACTGTACATCAGAAATAAACTCAGCAATCTGTGAGAGCCAGACTGAAGAGGTGGGCCTTCAACCTCTTCTTAAACACCTCAATCGAGGGAGCCTCCCGGACTGCAGATGGAAGCAAATTCCACAGGGTCGACCCAGAGACACTAAACACATGATCTCTCGATGTCCTGAGCCGGACCCTGGGAATGTCCAGGAGACCTCATGAAGAGGAGCGGATGGAGTGAGCAAAGGTCGCCATTGTATAGAGCTCTGTCAGGTAACCAGGATTCAGTCTATATATGGCCTTATAGGTGAGTAAACCCACCTTGAAAAGGACCCTCCACCCAACTGGTTGCCAGTGCAGAGCATGCAAGCCCGGGGTTACATGACTTGAACCTGGAGAGGCCCATCAGCAACCAGGCCGCTGCGTTCTGCACCAGCTGCAGTCTGTGGAGGGTCCCTCCTGTGACCCTGAAGTACAGAGAGTTACAGTAGTCTAGCCTAGAGGTAACAAATGCATGCACCAGTGTCGGCAGATCTTCGGGCGGAAAAAAGGGCTCAATGATGGTGATGTTCCGCAAGTGATAAAAAAACACTTTTGACTACAGGTGACACCTGATCTTCAAAGGTCAATCTGCTGTCCAGGATCACACCCAGATTACACACCCTTGGGGAAGCCATCAATGGAGTAGAACCCAGAACAAGGCCAGTAACAGCCCCGAGTGGCAACCCATCACGCCTGTGACCCAGCTTGATCACTAGTACCTCTGTCTTGGCCTGGTAAAGTTCCAGCCAGCTGGAAGCCATCCAATCATTGATTCTGGCCAAACAGTTATCAAGCACATCAACAGCTGTTGTTCTGGGGGCAAAAGACAAATACAGCTGGGTGCTGGGGAGAAGGAGAAATTCTTCATCACCACCCGTTGCACTCTGTCCAAGAGATAGGACTCAAACCATTTGATGACAGTACCAGTGAGTCCACAAAACTCACAGAGCCGATCAAGAAGCATGATGTGGTCCACAGTGTCAAAAGCTCAAGAGAGATCGAGGAGCACAAGAACTGACCTGTCTCCCCTATCTCTGGCCCTGAGCAGATCATTATGCACCCTCACTAGAGCAGTTTCTGTGCTGTCTGGCCCAAAAACCCAACTGAAAAGGCTCATAGATGTCAAAGGACAACAGGCGATGCTCGAGCTGCTGTGCCACTAATTTCTTGACAACCTTGCTCAAAGGGCAGGTTGGAGATGGGACAGTAATTAGGCAGGACATCTGGGTCAAGGAAAGGTTTCTAAAGGAGGGGTCTCCTGGCGCTTCTTTCAGCTTCTGGGAATACCGCCTCATCATCAACATGGCAATCCTGGCGAACACCGGGCCTACAGCCTCGACACATCCCATTAAGAAATGTGTTGGGGCTGGATCCAGTTCGCAGTAAGTGTGCTTCAGCTCTAAGATCACCTTAGTCACTTCAGACACCTCCACTGGTCTAAACTCCTCCCAGAGAGAGAGTGCCTCTGAACCTCTCAGCTCAGCCACTGTGAGGCAACAGCCTCCCTGGTGGAATCTCCGACTGGATAGCTGACACTCAGTCGGAGAAAAAAAGAGCAAATTCTTCACATAAAGTAGATGAAAAAGCTTTTCTTGGCTGTAGACAGGCTGGATGAAGAAGCCTGTCCACAGTTCGAAAAACCTGAGATTGGCTGTGTTTCCTCGCAGCAATTTCCCTGGACAGGAACTCTGCCTTCTTATAGGAAATTGCCCCCAGGCACTCAACATAGTGAGCCTGCAGGGCCAGCCTGTCAGCTTCCAAATGGGTCTTCCACCAGCAACGCTCCAACTTCCAACCCTTGATCTTCATCACCTTGAGATCCCCGTCAAACCAAGGAGATCTCAAGTGAGAGGATCTGGGTCATATACGAACTGGTGCGATGGCATCCAGGACTTCGGAAACCAACTTATTATAGGTGGCCACCACCTCTCCGGTGCCAATCACACATGCTGTGTCAACCCTAGATAGGTCAGCTAATGCCAAAAGTCTGTCTTGGTGCAAGCCCGTTAAGTGGCATTAGCTGACCATCCCCGCAGGGGAGAGACTCTCAGAGGGGGCCCCAAACGTGAACTCCACAGTACAATGATCAGACCAAGAGACCTGATCAATCTTGAGGATATCAGTCTCAAGACCCAGCTAGAACACCAGATCAAGTGTGTGGCCGTGCTGGTGGGTAGCAGAAGCAACCATTTGTGACACGCCAGGTGATGACATCAACTGGAGGACACAACCAAAACATAAGGATTCATCGTCGATCTAGGCGTTGAAGTCCCCCAAGATTAAGCACCTGGGGGACTCCAACACCTGGTCGATGACGAAGTCTGCTACCTCCTGCAGGAATTCTCCCTCCACCCCAGGAGGGCGGTAAATAAGGAGAATCCTGTAACCTGCACCTGCCCCCCCCATGCACAGCAACACACTCAAAGGATTGGGTATTACCAACTGGGTGCACCATGAAGCCCAGGCTGGATCAAAAAACAATGGCCACTCCCCCACCCCTGCGATCCTTCCTCAGGTGGTGCACTATGGAGTAACCAGGGGGGAAGGCAGACTCTAGAACCTAGCCAGGTCTCTATAATGCAAGCCAGGTCAACAGAGGAAATCAAGTCCGCAAAAATAGTGGTCTTGTTCCTAATCAGCCTGGCATTGCATTGCATAGCACCGCCCGAAGAGGATTAGAGGATGCGACCGGTCCTTTAACTACCAGCCCACTCAGTCAGGTGGGAACCCTGGGTATGGAAACCAAACATGTCTGGCCTCTCCCTAGGCTCCATTTAAACCCAGGGCATCTCCTGCACTGGGCAACCTCGATGCTGCCCACCACCCCCTCCTCAGCAGCCCTTGGCCATTGATAAACCACTCGCCTCCTTGAAATCCCGACCTCCCCGCAGCATCTAGCTACAATGGCAGGAACTGGGAGGTCAGTAAAGGGGCAGACGTTGCAAAGCTGAGCAACAGCATAGGTGATTTGAGCTGGGCTACGGCTCCAACACATCTCTGCCTGGCCAGTCCAGCCCAACAAGGAAACCCTGTTTGGCACTAGATTTCGAATGAGTGCAAAGACAAACCAAGCTAATACACACCCCACTCACACTCCCCACAATCACACTAAACACAAATTTCCACAACTCCCCACCCATAAAAAAAAAAAAACACAAACCCCCTACCCTCTGATAAAAAAGACAATTCTTTACACAGGAGAAAGACAGGAGTGCTTAAAGTGACAATGTTGCCTGAAGACAAAGTCCAATAATCACAGCAAAATAATGAATTTTTAAAGTCAAAGGATTTTCAGAGTCTAGCAAAACCCGGATGGACTAAAGTGCCTCCTCTTACAAGGCACAGTATCCACATAACCCGAGAGACAGTTCTTTACACCCCCGCGACTGTTGACACAAGATGACTTATAGAAAAGTTTGTTCACAGATAGTCAAAATTAGGGAGAAATTCCCTCATCAATAGGTCCGGAAAGTCTCTCACACCCACCGAACCCAGTCACTGGCCAACAAAACTAAAGATAAATTCCTCAGGGAGAGAGAGACCAGCCAGCAGAATAACGAACTCGGCCACAGATCTGTGTGGTGTCCCAAGCCAAGTCTAAACAGTTTACTGGAGATTAAATGACGAAAACAACTTACCGGGTTGCACAGGAGGAAGAAAGGTCACCCCCCCTCTCACAATCGGCCAAACTTCTAGCCCAGTGAAGGCACAGGAATCCACAGTCCTCAGACCACAATGTCAGACTGGCTGCAAAACAGCCTCAATGCGGCCACATCCAATCCCCACAGTCAATCCACAGAAAAGGGTCTTTTCCGGTGATGTTCAAGTCAAACACTCTACCAACCAACTGCCACCGGTCGGAGATGAAGGACCCACTCTATTCAAAGCCCTACAATGAGATCAGACAAGCTTTATAGGTTGGCAAATGGAATTGGGTCAAGGCAAATAGGTTCCTAGTTAATTCCAGAAAAATACAAAATGAGCCACTGCACAGGTCTCTCTCAGCACAGGAAAAGGTGAACACCGAAGCACACTTCCTTTCTAAAAAAATAATAAATCTGACTCCTAACTCTTACTCACTTTAAAACCCTCACTCATGACTAAAAACCCTAAGCCTATCGCCCTACCTTATAAAACGTTAAAATTTACACCTACTCTGAGCAAAATCAAAGCTCCGGAGATGGCACGAACACAAATCATTTATCCTGTGTACAAATTAGCCAAAAAGCACGGGAAGAAGGAGAAAATGCCAGGAAAGCAGCACCTTTGCAAGCAACCACTAAGCTTGTGGCCATCTTGCTCTCCTCCTCTGTCCACCAGAGAAATTACTGCACACAATCCACATGGGGACGCGTCACATGCCAATCTCAGTGGTTTTGCTGGGTCACAGTGCGCTAGTCACTTGCTGTTCAGAAGTTGCTGCTTACATGATTGGAATGTGTTTTCACACTGTGGTGACCAATCCCATTTCACATCTGTTTCCAGTAAATTGTGCAGTGGTTGCAACAATGTGGACAAGTTTGCCAGGAAACGTCCACAGTAGTTCAACAGACCCAAGAATCGTCTTAGCGCTGTCACATTTGTTGGCGTTGGTGCATTGACAATTGTTTCCACTTCGGTCTCGGTTGTGTGCTGGCCCTGGGCATTGATTTAATAGTTCAGGTACTCAGCAGAATCTTGCAGAAACTGACATTTGGTTAGCTTCACTCTCACTCCATACTGCAGCAGTCTGGACATGACCTTGTCCAGGATTGTCAGATACTCTTCCACTGTGGATGTTGTCACCAAGATGTCATCCATAAAGCAGACCACAAGGTCCAACCCATGCAGTATTTGGTCAGTTGTGTGCTAGAAAATTACTGGCGCCATAGAAACTCCATAGGCCAAGCACTGATATCTGTAATGTCCCTTGTGGGTGTTTGTGTTGAAATACATCTTTGACTGACTTCAATTCCAGTTGCTGATGTGCAAAGGATAAATCCAACTTGCTAAAGAACTTTTTACCTACCAGGGTGGCAAACAAGTCCTCAGTATTGGGTAGTGGATATGTTTCTGGTTCCATACAACAGTTCACTGTATGCTTGTAGTCCCCACAAAGCCTCACTGCTTTGTCTCACTTTGGTACCTTGATGATAGGGGCAGCCCAGTCACTCCTTTCAACTCGTGACATGATACCATGCTTCTCCAGATGATCCAGTTCTTTCTCTATCACTTCTTTCAAGGCATAGGGTCGGTCGAGGCTTGCAGAAGATGGGAGTGGCTCCTGGTCATACTTAGATCTTTGCCATGAAGTCTCATATTGTGCCATAGCCATCCTTGAAACTAGGACCATGTTTGTCCAGCACTTTCCTCACTGCATCTTGAGGTACTTTTGTCACAGTTCATAAGGTGAAGATCTTTTCCCAGTTCAGCTTGATCTTCTCGAGCCAGTTTCTTCCCAGTAATCCAGGTGACTTTCCTTGCACTACCACTAGAGGTAGGGTTCATGCTCCGCCCTCATAAGTGACGGATACCTGAACCTCCCCCAGAACAAGGATTCAGTCTCCCGTGTAAGATGTGAGCTGAATAAGCAATGGGTGTAACACACTTCCTGAGATTCTCCTTGTAGATGTGCTGTGGCACAAGAGATGCTGATGCCACGGTGGCAAGCTGCACGCTAATAAGTTTGTCTGATGACTCAATCTGGAGGTAAATTCCTTGTCCAGTCCCTTGAGTTGTGTAGACGTAAACAACTCCAGCGACTCTTCTTCCAGTTCACTCTCTGGCATGGTGTCAGTGACATACTGTGCATGAGCTGCGCGTGATGCACTTTTGCACACTCTGCAGATGACCCAGTTTCTCACACTTGTGGCATTTTTCGTGATTAAATTTGCATGTGCTTTGCTGGTGGTTTTTAATTAAATTCAGTTTTTATTTTACCAGGAATAACCTCATTGAGTGGACTCACTTACAAGGTGGTCCTGGAAGGACGCAATGAGATGAGGCAATACAAATACAACAATATAAACACGATGCTAAGGACATTGCACTTATACAAGTGAAAATGGCAATACAATTACAAATACATTCACTGATTGTTTCTAACAATGTAGGACTAAATACACAATAAGGGAGCAGGTACAGTGGAATAAAATGGCAAAACAATTACAAATACAGTCTGTTCCACTTGCATGCCTTTTAGTTGTATGCATTTTCTATTTGTATTCACAACAGTGTCAGGTCCCGATTCATTTCCTGTCTCTCCCATAATAAAGTTTTTGTTTATATGCCCATGTGTTTTTGGTTGTGTGCCTTTTTTTACTGCTCAGATAGCTTCTGAGTGCTAAGTAAGCAATAAGGCACGAAGGGGTGTGTGTGTAAACCATATTTTACAACATGGCCAGGGGCAAAATATGGCATGAGGCTGAAGGCCGAGTGACTTCAGCTGCTGGCCATGCTATAAAATATGGTTTATACACACCCCTGAGTGCCTTATTGCGCTAATAAAATTAGCTCCTTTTTTTTTTACTTTTCACTATTGGGAAAAGCATATTTATATGTAATAAAAATAGATTTACTTGTGTGCATTTGTGATAAAATAGTCCTTCTGCCCACTGCAAGTGTTGTTATTGATGATGTCATTGTATTATTGCCTACTTTCTTCTTCCTGTTTTTTTTTTTCTCTGTTGTTCTCTGCATTCAAGATATAGAATGTTTATCATGGAATGTTTACCACTGAATATATGGATTCAAAATGCTGCTCAGTTCCATTGGCAGAATGTTTCTCTCCCTACACACTCTATACACAAAGGCCTTTGTTACTCAGTTATCTCACTGTCAGGCAAGAAGAAACAATTACTCACCTTAGTAATTATGTTTCTTCTAATGGAGTCTTGCTATATTCTGACTATTGCAGTTAGCCCCAGCACTTGAACTGCCCCGGAGAGTAGAGGGTTAATTTCTATGCAGAGCATAGAACGTTGAGCTCGAGCTCGGTTCAAACCTCTGTCTGCTGCACTTTGAAGCGCAACCATCAGATTCTTTCATGCTAATACTGACTAACTACTATGTGGAAATTGTAAAATTTTTATTAGCAAACGGCAACCAAATATTTTGAATCCCCAAAAGACTCAAGTCAAGAAATCCAAAATCAAAAACCAGGTAGTGAACAACTTAAGACTGTTAAATAAATAATATAACCCACTTCCCCTCTCTAAAAGGAGGGAGTACCCAAATGCACCCCTGGGGTGCAACACTGCACCTGCCAGCCCACTTCCCAAAAACAGGTTCTGAGAGGGGAGGCAGGGAGGGAGGTCAGAATACAGCAAGACTCCATTAGAAGAAACATAATTACTAAGGTGAGTAATTTTTTCTTCAAACAACATGAAGTCTTGCTGTATTCTGACTATTGCAGACTACCAAGCAGTACCTCCATGGAGGAGGGAATCAAACCTACCTTGGGAATAGGCTCTGCAGTACTGCTGTACCAAACCAAGCATCACTCCTATCCTGGATGTCCAGGGAGTAATGCTTGGTAAATGTATGGACTGTTTTCCAGGTGGCTGCTTTATATATCTCTAACAAAGGAATATCCCTGGCCGCAGCCAGGGAAGCAGCTGTACCTCTAGTCGAATGAGCCCTCAGGCCTGAGGGAGGTATTTTGCCTAGCTTCTCATAGCAGAATCGAATACAAGAGACAATCCACCTGGCAATAGTTCTCTTAGTGGCAGGTTTGCCCTTCCCCACTTCTCCATAAGTGAGAAACAACTGGAGGGAGTCAAACCTGTGAGCCTTAGTATGCTCAATGTAGTAACTAAGGGCTCTTTTAACATCCAAACTGTGTAAACTTCTTTCTCCTGAAGAAGAATGATCAGTGAAGAACACATGGAGAGACATAGATTGGTTCAGATGAAAATCTGAAACCACTTTAGGTAAAAACCTCCTATTAATGCTAAGGACCACCTTATCTCTATGAAATGAGATAAAATCAGGCTCCACTGACAGAGCTTGCAATTCACTGATACGCCTGGCAGAAGTAATAGCTAGCAGGAACACAGTTTTCCAAGTCAAGCACTTAAGCTTTGCTGAAGACAAAGGCTCAAAAGGGGTTGCATAAGCTGAGCAATGCAAACATTAAGATACCAAGCAGGGGTAGGATCCCTAAAGGGGGGATTGGTATGAAGCAATCCCTTGAAAGATTTACAGAATACAGGGTGAGATGACAGTGAGGAAGGCTTTCCCACTGACAGAAAAGCAGAGACAGCTGACAAATGTACATTGAGAGTAGCTGGTCTGAGGCCTAGGCCATTAAGATGAGCCGTATAATCCAGAAATGTAGACAATTCAGCAGTGTCTGAGGATATATGCTTCTTGGAACACCAAATGCTGAATCTTTTCCATTTGGAGTTATACGTTTTTCTGGTGGCAGGCTTTTGAGAGGCTTTGAGAATATCCAGAACCCCTTGGGACAGATGCAAATCTGCATACTCTAACTCTTCATGAGCCATGCCTTGAGATTGAGAGACTGAAGATTGGGGTACCAAATCCTCCCCTGAGAGGAGGTTGACAGGTTGTAATTCCTGGGAAGAGACAGGGGAAGATGGACTGCTAGGGACAGCAACAGGGGGTACCAAGGCTGCCTGGCCCAGTCTGGAGCAATCAGAATCACTTTGCAAGGTTGTGACCTTTCCTTGACCAGAACCTTGAATAGTAGAGGAAAGGGAGGGAAGGCATATAGAAATTTCCCTTCCCAGTTCAAAATCAGAGCATCCAGAGGGACTGAGCCAAAGAATGGGAGTCTGCAACAAAACAGAGTAAGTAAGTAAAACGTTTATTCATTATAAATAATGAAATGGTTACTCAGCTGAGTCGAAACTCATTTTCAGTGAGATCCATAAGAGTACATACAGTTCCATACATATTGTAATAAATACATACATACATATTCAACATAAACAATTCCAAAACAGTATAAAATAGCTACAAAATCATCAGACAACAATCACTAGAATGCAAACAATACATCAACAAGACAGCACATGAAACACTATTACACTATTTCATTTGACTTATCCGTTTTATATCCCCGATCAAATTTTTATCCTGTTTAACCCATACCATTTCTTAATCTGATCTAATTTCCTTTTTCCGTCTTAAGTTCTAAATTCTACTAGCAAGGAGTTCGATAAAGATGGACCTTGATAAAAAAAAAATAGAGGAAGTTGGTGATTGTCTGGGGCTGCAAAGAGATCTATCTCTGGAGTGCCCCACCTTGAAAAAATCACTTTCGACATCAGAGGGTCCAGGGACCATTCGTGATGGCCCTGGGAGATCCTGCTCAATGCATCTGCTAGCACATTGTCCTTCCCTGGAAGGTGGACTGCTATCAGAGAGGTCTGCAGAGAATAAGCTAGGGACCACAATTTCATGGCTTCTGTGCACAAGGCCATGGATCGAGTGCCTCCCTGCTTGTTGATATACCACATGGTGGTGGTGTTGTCTGTCCTGACCTGAACCACCTTGTTCTGCACTGACTGAGAGAAAACTTGCAGGGCTAGAAAGACCTCCCTGAGTTCCAAGAGATTGATATGAAGAAGGGATTCCTGAGAGGACTACAGTCCCTGTGATGTGAGAGCCCCCATTTGGGCTCCCCACTCCAATAGAGAAGCATCCGTGGTTTGCCCCACTGAGTGAGACTGAGTGATGAATGGGACTCCTTGCCTGAGGTTTCCCAGATCCTGCCACCATTGGAGAGCCTGGATCAGAGTCTGAGTCACTGGAACTAGTTTGGTTAGACAGTCTTTCTTCTGAGACCAAAAGGCCCTCAGGTGAAACTGAATGTCCCTCATCTGAAATCTGGCCCCTTGGACCACTGCAGTAGAAGCTGACATGTGGCTCAGAAGCTGAAGGAAGTGCCTTGCCTTGCTGGCCGAGAGACCAGAAGGTGGAATGAAGAAGCCAGCTCTACAATAGCCCTTGCCCTTTCCGGGGAAGAAAAGCTCTTGCTTTGACTGTATCCAACTCTGCCCCTATGAAGGTGAGTAGTTGTACAGGCTCAAGAACTGACTTGGGAAGATTAAGAAGGAATCCTAGGGAAGTGAGCACTTGTTGAGTCACTTGAGTCACTTGAAGGTCTGACTTGTCTTGGTCTGGGGACTACCCCACAATGAGCCAGTCATCCAGGTATGGAAATATAGAAATATTTTTCCTTCTTAAAAAGGCCACTACTACTGATAGGCATTTTGTGAATACCCTTGGAGCTCCCAAGGCAGATGCCATGTACTGTTTCTTTGCCATGGCATCCAGCTTCCTAGAGTCTTTATCTGGGGGTGTGAAGCCGAGGGTATATTAGCCTTATCACAGGCTGCAGCCTGCACAACCCCGACATGGCTGCATTGTTGATACAAGTGCTCTGTACCTGAACCTGTTAAGGTGTACCTCTTGTCCATCTTTTTGTCGACAGGAGGTACAGAATTTGGAGTTTTTAAAATCTTTTGTGTCTGTTTCCCAAAAGACTTATGAAGGGGAATAGACAGTCTCGTGGACTCTGGGATGTCCATCATCTCCACATAATCAGGTTCCTCTTGTTCCTGTACAGCTTCTTCCACAGGGAGCTGGAGGGTTTCTGCCACTTTCCTGTAAAACATGTAGAGGGAAGGGGACTCAAAAAGCCTAGGAGGGGAAACACCAGAAGGCCTGTCTGGGGAGATGTCCGGTTCAAACGGCTCAACCACACCTTCCACACCATTGTCATCATCATCATCATCATAATCTTCATCCCACTCCAAATCCGATTCATAGAAATCTTCAGGGGCATAATCTTGAACTGGAGGAACAGACTGAACCAAGTGCCTGCCAGAAGGCGCCGGATCAGACAGAACCGGGCAAAGCGATTCTACAATCCGTATCACTTTGGCAATCTCTTCGGTGGTCAGAAAATGGGTCTCTAGATCCGAACAGGCCGATTTTTCTTTTCTTTTTCTTTTTGTAGGAACCAATCCCTCAGGATCGGCTCTCCTCTTGCCCAAAGAAGTATCGCCCTGGTCAGAGGGCACTCCCTCAGGTTTGATCGGAACTGCACCGGGCTGGCCATCTGGGTCAGCAGACTTCTCGGCCTCCTTATCCCTAAGCCTACCTAATCTTTTTTTCCAGGGTAGACTTTGGGAAATTTTTACAGATTTGGCAGTCTGAATCGAGGTGGTCAAACCTCAGACAATAAACACAGGTGGTGTGGGGATCAGCCTTAGCAAAGACCTCCCCACACACACTGCAGTGTTGAAACCCAGTGGACCCAGTTTTTCTTTTGGGTTTCTCAGACGTAGCCATCCTAACCACAAACTTACCTTTTTTATGGCAAATAACCAGGCAAATTATTACTGGTGTTGATACAGGATGCCCTTACATATAGTGTAATTCTGGACAATCTTACTTATAGGCTTCAATGTTCAAAAATGTTATAAATAAGTAAGATATAATCCAAAGTCCATCAAAACTCATATATTTATTATACTCTTTTTCTTCACACCCATATACATGAGACAACAGTTTCGTGGCTTAACATCACTTCCTCAGGCCAATCGTATATGAATAGTGTTGACACTTAATTTTCATTTATTTCAACTCCACTGATCTGGAAGTCCTGATATATTACTCTCAAAACGAGCACCATGCCGCCCTGTTCCCATTACCATCTGGTCACACTCTAAAATGGGCCAGTTCACTTCTCAAAATTTTCATCCACTTAATAGTAATCTTGCTAGGAAAACTTGACAATTGTCCTCATTGTCCACGCAGCGCCCCTCATCTCAGGCAGAAGGCAATCTTTTGCCTGAATGAGGGAAACACGTAGAACAACATAAGTTGAAAAGATACGAAGACACTAAGTTTCTATCCCAGAATATAGTTTAATGAAAGCAATGAGCAACTGAGCTCCTGTAGAATAGACAACAGCAGCCGCTTTCAATTCATGAGGACAATTGCAAGTTTTCCTGGCAAGATTGCTATTGAGATAGTGAAACTATTGTTAAATGTGACAAATAACAATGAAAAAGCGTATGATGCTGAGACTTCGAACCGTCTGGAGATGAAATAATGAAATTGAAAGTCAACACTGTTCATAATTGGCCTGAAAAAGTGACGCGCCACAAAACCTGCCTCATGTATATGGAGTGTGAAGAAAAAGAGCTAATAAATATATGAGTTTTGATGGACTTTGGATTATATCTTACTTATTTATAACATTTTTAAATAACCAGGCAAGACACCCTTACCGGTTTCTAACCGTGTCATGGGTATTGGAAAAAAACACAAGAAAATGTGTATTGTTTAAAACCGATAAGGACCGGTAACCACACTCTAAGTTTAGAAACAAAGACAGAATATATAATTCACTAAACGTCCGGTTCAGCCGAACCGGTCGAGAAATACATTTTTACAATTTCCACAAGTTTACTATGTCTAGTTCACTACCTAGTACTTACTGTACCACAGACAGAGATCTGAACCGAAACTTGCAAGAGATAATCGGTAAAACCGAGGACTTTAACCGACTTTCGAACCGTGAGTAAAGGAGAAATCTCCGGAGCAACCGTTCAGTTAGGCGGAGTAAAGAATCTGATGGTTGCACTTCAAAGTACAGCAGACAGAGGTTTGAACGAGCTCGAGCTCAACGTTAGAAATTAGAAATTAACCCTCTACTCTCTGGGGCAGTTCAAGTGCTGGGGCTAATTGCAATAGTCAGAGTACAACAAGACTTCATGTTGTTTGAAGAAGAGAGTTCCCTGATAAGCAGGTGTAATCCCCAGGTGGCGCTATCTCAAGGGCTACTACCCCTGCCTGCATAACTGCTAACAGGTTAAGGGGCTAGGTCCAATGGCGGGTGCCTCCACCCAGAGGTCAGGGTTAAGACAGTCTGGTATGACTTGGTCACAGCCCTCAGGGTCACTGCAACCCCCTCTTCTTCCCACTAGTGGCCCACACAATATATCAGAAGTACCTTCACAGTATACACTTACCCCCAGGACTGGTTCGATCAGCTTGACTCTGGGGACCCCCTGTAAAACAAGATGATACAATGCAAAAGCCACAGTGCAACACTTTAACATAAGTGAATACCTCAGACAGTGTAACTTTGCTGAAACAAACAGATCTGATTTATTTAGGGGAATATAACAAGGACAAGGGAAAATCAGGTTAATTAGTTTAGACACCTTAATAATCACAGTACTGTGCGCATATTCAGAGTCCCAAATTGTCACTTTCACTGGGTACCCAGGATGAGGGGCTAGCCAGGATTGGTGCAGCTGGATGGGGCCCTGTGATGGAAAAACACTTGCACAATACCCAGTTGAAATCCGGAGCCGGATGGCTCAGTTCGTGAAGAAATGAAACAGCAACAAATAGATGACTCACTTGCAATTTGATAAACAGATGGCAGGGAGCTACCCTGCTTTGTACTCACAGACTCAATACTGGGAACTGGATGGAAAGCAGATTGTCCTGGATTACCAAGAGGAGCAGAACATGTGGAAAAGGTCCTTGTGACTGGACCCCACTGCAGTTTAGAGCAAATCGATGTAGTCTGGATTAAGCTGGGGTTTACTTCCAGCTTCATGCACTCAATTCACTGTACAGGGAATTTGAAACCCGATTCCCCACACGCACTACACACATTTATGTGTAAAAGGAAAGTACTATGCCAGGCAGGCTGCTTCTCGATCCCGACCGCAATTACTGCACGATACCTGGAAGAACACACAGCAGCTTCAGTTCCTGACAGACCGAGCGCGATTCAGCAATTTCTCCAGTCTTCTACAGGGTAAGCCTAGTTTCTACTCTTCAGATCTCCTTGATTCTCTTCACAGCTTGGATTCAGTCTGAACAGGCGCTTGTACAAGCTGCAGACTGAAACTTAGGGCCTTACACGTGATTCCCGCTCTAAAACTACACACCGAAGAAGCACACAGTTCCCTGTCTCTTCATTGCCCAAACTGATCCGATCTTTCCAGTAGACAGAGCTGGGCATTTCCTTTGAGTTCCTTCCAGTTCAGTTGGCTGGTTTGGCTGTCACTCACAGTAAACTTCCCCTGTTGGTGGAAAAAAGGTACCGAAGTCCAAACTGGAAGCATTGTCCATACAGTACATACAGTAGGTGGCTGGCTCCACAATGAGAGTCCAAGTTCTGATTTGCCAGCTGCAGGCTCCATTTCAAAGGTCCCCCCACACTGATTGGTCCAGTTCAGCAGTTCAAAACCAGAATGGGGGACTAGGCAAACACAGTTCTGTCTGCAAAGAAAAGCAGGTTAGACAAACTGTATTTTCGTTATTACTCTAAATGATTTCTGGCAAACAGTTACATCTTTGAAAAGTGCTCACGTTGCCCACTTAGTCACGGCAGAAACAGAGCGATTTGGCAGCAGCTCGAGTGGGACTCAAGCAGGGAAACACACAGACCCCCATCCAAATGAATTATGTCTGCAGGCAGATAGCTCTTAAAGAGACAGTACCAGAGGCTCTAAAAGCACTCACAGATAAACGGCTTAGACGCCGAACACCATCCAGGCTTGGAGCATTCAAGCAAGCTCCTGGAAGACTTTTGGGAACTCCCATTTGCAGGGGGGTTACACAGGTAAAAATAGAAGGGGGAATTTTCACTGTCAACAAAGAAACAGTTGTAGTGAAAACTGTAACAAAATACTTATTGTTTCTAATTTGTTTATGTATGTAAGGAGAGTGTGATAATCAGGGAAACAACATTTAATTAATTTGTTTTATTTTTTATTTAAGGCAGTTTTATTTTTAGGGCCCAGTTGAAGTGTTTTTACAGTGTAAAGGTAGCAGCCATGTTTGTGGTGGAAGATCAGTTCTGGCAGTAGGGGGCTAACTGAAATGCCTGTTGATCTGTGTTGCAGGTTCTTCATTGCTGAGCAGTTCTTTTTTTAACCATGTGCAAACCATATTTTACATATAAATAAGAGCCGATCAGATTACATGACTTTACCCTGCCATTTTATAATCTGTGGTTAAATCAGTAGCACACTAGCACATTCAGTTCAAGTTAGGTGATCAAAGACCACGATTATCTACCGCTGGTGCTCATTGACGAGCTATTTAAACAGTAGACTTAGCAGCTTAGTTAATACACATCCTGACATGGACAAGACAAAGCGGACAGTGTTGTCACTGGATCAGAAAGTCCAGGTGACAGAAAAATCAGCCTTTTCATCTCGCGAAGAGTTGTCAGCACAGTTTGGTGTTGATGTCTCCTGTACTGCAACAGCGAGAGGCCATTCTGACTGACTGGAATGCTAACAGTCCTAAAGACAAAAAACCTAAATGCAACAGTAAAGATGCCCGTATCGAGAAAGCCTTGCTGCGCTTGTTTTCTGCTGCAAGAGATTGTGGTGTACCAGTGACCGGCAATATTCTAATGGTGAAGGCGAGTAATCTGGCAGTCACTATGTGTTAAAAAAATCAGACATTTTGTTGAAACAAAAGAAACCAGAGACTTCAATTGGTTTTACAGTTTTGAGCGTAACTTAGAATCGCTTGCTGCCGTGCAAGCACGCCAAACAGTAATTATGGCTTTTAAAAGAGAATAAATTAATTCTTACTACTGTTTACAGTTCTTACTGATTTTAATGGTTTTATGTAGTACTTTAACAAATTTTCATTCATTCCCAATGGTGTTCTATTTCTTTATGCAGCACAGGTCATTTAAATGCACTGATGTTTTTTTTTGGTTGCCTCAGGGTTCATGTTGCGGTACTGAGCTGCTGTGGACTGGCTAAAATGCAATTTCGGATGTATGCATTGTCAGTTGTATGCACATAAAGCTCATTCCCTGACTGTGTGCATACATCTGAAATTGATTGCACTTTCGTTGACTGTTTCTAACAATGTAGGACTATAAAAAAAAAAAATTAAAGAGCAGGTACAGTGGGGTAGGGCATTAAAGTTCGGAAGTGCAGTTTTTGGAAACTGCAGGGACACGAAGGAGAATGGAAGAACTCATCAAATTCATCAGGCTGTAAGGGGACAATAAGTGCAGTAAAGACAATGGACTAAAAGAAGATAATAAGTGTTGTATGGGGGGGGCGGTGGTAGCACAGTAAAGGTTCCTCAGGGAGGCTTTGGTTCAGATTAAGAATAACATTGTAGTAGGTTACCCCCACAATAGTAACAAAGTTGTTTGGACCTTGTTGAGCTGGCCAGTGGTGCCAGCTTCAGATGACCTTGTGGTTGCTGATGAAGTGGTGGTGGTCCACTTCATGGTCTGGAATGCCCCTTGGCTCCTGACGCATAGGTGGCTCTGAGAACCCCACTCCTTGGTGGTTCAGAATGCCCAGCTAACTCCATGGTATTCTTCTATAGAAACATTGATATTGACAGCAGATAAAGACTGCTTGGCCCACCTAGTCTTCTCATTTTCCCTACCTACTGTAACACCGGAGACCCTACTTGATCTCCGGCTTTACCTCCCCCTCTGCTGCCTCTAAGGTTCCCTTATGCCTATCCCATGAATTGTTGAAGCCCTTTATCATTTCTGGCTCCACCACTTCCACTGGGAGGCTGCTCCAGGCATTCACCACTCCTTCTGTGAAGACGTACTTCCTCACACCTGTCCTAAGCCTCCCCCCCTCCAGCTTCATAGCATGTCCCCTTGTTCTTGAGCACCTTTTCCTCTGAGAAATGCTTCCCTCTTGAACCTTATTTATACTTTATTAATTTATTTTATTTATTTGTTGACATTTTTCACCAGGAAAGGCACACTGAGCAACAAGCTGCTCGTCTCCCGGTGCGTCCTGGGGGGCAGGGATACAGGGAGTTCACACCATGCATACAAAACAATAATCAATTAAACAATTAGTTCATAAGTAAGTACACCACATACAAAATGATCATTAAGTGAGCAAATAGGACATAGGTAAACAGCACAATGCATACACCATAAGTACAAGTAGACATAAGATTATAGCAGAGTGTAGGGCAATGGCACCTTGACATTTAAGGTGCTGAATACCGAATAAGTGCATTCAGAACAATAGTTTGGAAATCATTTCATGGACGGATAGTGCTACCAAAAATAGGGTGGTGATACTTGGGATGAGAGGCTAATCATACGTACAGTTCACTGAGAGGAAGTTGTGTGGAGAAGAAGTGAGGGAGTAGGGGGAGGAAGAGTAGCAAATCTTGGGGGGGAAGGGCGTCCCATAGTTTAGGGAGGTGGTGCAAGAAAGCCATCTGACCAACTGAGGTTGCACAACGAGGAACTGTCATTAAGTGGGAGTCCATGATGGCAATGGGAGTGGGCGGGAGGGGGAGGGAGGAGAGTGAGGAGGTAAGGTAGGAGGGGAGAGTTCCAAACCACTATTTAGATATAAATTTGGTGCAGTGGAGGTGACAGTAGTTTTCAAGAGAGGGAAAAGCCAGGGAGCGATAGAGGGTACAGTGGTGAGTGGGGGGGGGGGGGAGTCAAGTGCAAAGCGGCAGAAGGAGTTAAAAAGGGTGTCCAATCTGGTTAGGGAAGACTTAGAAGTGGTACTGTAAACTACATCACAGTAGTCAAAGATAGGTAGGAGCATCTTCTGGACAAGTTCGTGTCTAGACGGTAGTGGTAAGCAGCTGCAGTTCCTGTACACTGCACCGAGCTTGGGGTGCAGCTTCTTCAGGATGGTGTCCACATGTCCAGAGAAGTTGAGATGTTGGTCAAGCCAAACCCCCAGGTACCTAAAGGAGGAGGTGTCCTCCAAAGCTGTCCCATCAAGGTTATGGAAGGAGGGCAGTGAGGGGAGCCTAGAGAGTCTTTGCCTAGTGCTGAAGGTCATTGAGACAGTCTTTTTGGCATTTAGGGAGCATTGTGGGAGCAGAACCATTGCTGAACTTTGTTGAAGTCAAGCTGAAGCCTAGTCTGCACATCAATAGCGGACTGGCCTGAGGCGAAGAGGACCATGTCGTCGGTGTACAGTACATGTGGATGGAGGTGGATGAGCAGACTGAGGGAAGGTCATTGAGGAAAATGGAGAAAAGGATAGGGCCCAGGACACAGCCCTGGGATACGCCAGTGTTGGTGGGGAAAGGAGGGGATTTGAAGTCAGCAATCCTGACACACTGAGTTCTGCCTACTAGGTAGGCTCGAAACCAGTTAGTGGCAGAATCAGATAGGTCAGCCGAAGAGAGGGAGTGCAGAAGAAGGGTATGGGAGATGGTGTCAAAGCCTTTACTTGGACTAACAGAGATAGCTGGGTGATTTGGTCACTGTCCATCCTGAGAGGATGGCGTTGGTGACCCTGATCAGGGAGTGGTGGTGGAATGGTTCTTCTGGAAACCAGATTGGAATGGATGAAGAAGTTAGAGTCAGAGAGATAGGAGGAGAGTTGGGAGAGAGCTAGGTGCTCTTGAAGCTACAAGAGTGGGAAGGAGAGATATGGGTCAGTAGTTAGCAGAAACAGAAAGATTGCTTCCTTTAGGCAGAGGAAGAACAGTGGCATGCTTCCAAACAGTTAGGATGGCTGCCATAGTGAAGGAAACGGTTGAGAAGGTGCGGACAAGGGATAGCACTAGCTGGAGCAGATAAGTAAAGCAGTTTAGGGTCTCAACCCATCAGAGAACTGCTTTTGGAGGGGTTTAGAGCATATAGTGCATCCAAGGTTTTGGAGGGAGAAATATTGGAGAAGGAGAAGAGGTGGGGAGGAGGAAGGGTAGGGAGGGAGGAGGATCAGCAGGAGGGAGGGAACATAGGGTAGGGATGCAAGGAGAGTAGAGGCACAGGAAGTAAATAGGAATTAAATTCCATAGCAACACTGAGGGGGTAGCAAGGAGAGTTTGTTTACTTGAGGGTAGGGGTGGGGAGGGGAGAACAGGGAGTGAATAACCTACCAGAATTTTGAGGGTTTGTCGATGTTGGATTGAAAGGTGGAGCAGAAATAGTCTGCTTTTGCTAAATGAGTGGCTCTAGTGCACATGTTTTGAAGGGAGCTGTATGTGTTATAATCTTTGGGGAGCTTGGAGGCTTTATGGGTTTTCCAAGCATGATCTCAGGCTGCTATGACAGGCTAAGAGTTCAGGGGTGATCCAAGGAGTGGTTACCCCTGACCCTGGTACAATGCAGAGGGCATGAAGGTTCCAGGTTTCCAGGAATTTGTTTTGAAAATAGCTATAAGCTCATCTACATGAGTTAGCCATGGTATTGGCGTCCAGTTTGTGTGAGCTAGGTCTATGGAGGAGGAGGGCCCAGGTTTAAGATTTGTATGACTGAAGAAGGAGGGTTTTTGGGGTGCCTTGGCCCTATGAGATTTTGCGCACCATATAGGTCATAAGGTGATCGCTCAGGGTGTCGGGAGAACCTCAATTTGATAATCCAGTGGGCATGAGATGTGAGTGCCCAGTCTATTAAAGGATGATTTCCGGATTTAAGGTTCCAGAAGAAGCGAAGATAGATTTTGTGCATTGATATAATTTCGAGTCTTGTTAAGGGAGGGGGAAAGTCAGTTTTGGTTAAAGTCACCCATTATACAAGTTTCACCTGAGGGGGGTGTGGGAGATTGTGGTGTTGATAAGATCAGAAATGGCAGTGGCAGGGAGGCCAGGGTGACAATAAGCACCCACAATGTAGAAAGGTGCAGAAAAAGGCAGGGATAACTTTAGGATTAGGGCCTCATAGGCTTTGGGTTCAGCAGTGGCAAGTATTTTGGTAAATTGAGCGGCAGTGGAGATGTAGATTGCCACCCCTCCACCCCTAGTGGGTCAGTCTTGACAGGCTATAGAGTAACTGGGGATGGAGAGCTGAGGGTCATCAATTTTGCTGCTCCACCACGTTTCAGAAATGATAATAACGTCTGTAGCAAGAGAGACAGCTATAGGCTGGAATAGATCAAGTTGTGGGAGAAGGCTGTGGATATTTAGATATAAGATTTTTAGGCCATGAGGGAGGGCTAAAGGGTTGTTTAGGGGTGGACCAGGTGTTTCTGGTGCAGGTGTGACATTAGGCATGGCCTGGGGTTGGGGTTAATGTCACCAGAGGAAAGGAGCAGGAGAGCAATGATCATAAAGTGGAGTTTCACACTCCTAAACCACAGCTGAGATCTAGTTAAGGATGAAGGAAAGTGGGAGGGGGGAGGTTGAAATTTTACTAGGTATATCAAGGAGAAGTAGGAGGGGGTGGATAGTAGGAAGGTACTTGGGTGGATAGAGTAGTGCATACAGGCAGTAAGGGCAGGAGAGGGAGTCACTGCATAGATTTTCAAAGCGTGATGGAGTAAGGTGGGGATAGAGGGTCCGGGCTGGAGTGATGATGGAACTGGAGGGGGTAGGTGAGAGGGAAGCATAGAGCTAGCAGGATGGTAATGAGTGGAGAAGAAGTCAGCACCATTGTTGTCAGGGTGACAGCAACGAGACCGTAGTGGTGGGACATGTCACTGATAACCCAATAGGAGTGCACTGAAATAAGAGGTAATAGTGGAAGAGAATAAAAGCTGCAACCCCAGTAGGCTGTAATTGGACATTTCTCACTGCTGGGAAGGGCCCAGAGTGCAGCAAGAGGATTTAAAGAGTGCCGGGGTGGGGGTAGGGGAGAAAATATGAGTAAAGGAATACCAGGTCTGAAAGAAAATTGAGCAGGGAGTCCCAGGCAGGTCGAGGAATGAGCAAAGTCCTTAGCTTGAGAGGAAACCAATCACCAAGGTCCCAGCCGAAGCGAATGGCCAGTCAGAAGCCACCAGTAGAGTGACGGCCAATCAAGGAAAAAAGTGCCAATCTCAAAGAAGCGGGCGCTTCAGCAGTTCTTATCTGATGGGCTTCTTTTTGGAGCAACCGTGGAGAGCGCAGGCGGCGGCGGTCCTGGAAGCTGCACTGCGAGGGAAGCGACCGGTCGGGGCAAGGAAATCCGGAAGAGAAAAGAAAGGTGGTAGTTATTTAACAGTGCAGGATCATGGGTTGGAGCAGTGCTGGGCTAGTTAAGGGACAAAAGGAATTACAATGAAAAGGGCAGATAGGAGGGGCAGGGGCAGCACAGGAGTAGAAGAAGACAAAAGCCCCACAGGGGACTGGAGACATGAGAAAGGTTGAAAGGAAGGCGATCAGGAGCAGGGACAAAAGAGGGATTAAAGAAAGAGCTGGGACAGGGCGGGTCAGCAGTGTGCACCCCGGGGGGGGGTGTAAAGCATGAGGTAGGACAGTTAACAGGCAGAAGCACAAGAAAACAACAATACAGTTTAAGTAATTGAACAGTGATTAAAACCCTTCCAGTGCAAAAAATCTTTCTAGTACAACAATTCTAAAATGGCTCAGTTGAATTACAGATTGGTAGTATAGTAATGAAATTGCGAGTAAAAACAGTGAACACAGTCAAATTAGCAGAGAGATTAGGCAGTCTGGCAATTAAAGTAGCTTGAAGGAGAAACAGAGAAAAAGTGAGAAAATTCGAGTAAAGGAAGTGAGTGGTCAATCAGGAGCCACCGGTAGAGTGATGGCCAATTGAGGGAAAAAGCACCGAACTCAAAGAAGCGGGCACTTCAGCATTCCGTACCCGATGGGCTTCTTTTTTGGAGCACCCATGGAGAGCACGGACAGCGGCGGATCTGGAAGTTGCACCACGAGGGGTGCGCCCAGTCAGGAGCAAGGAAATCTGGAAGAGAAAAGAAGGGCGGTAGTTATTTAACAGTGCAGGATCATGTACGGGAGCAGTGCTGGGCTAGTTAAGGAACAAAAGAAATTACATAGATACATACATAGATACATAGACAGTGTCGGCAGATAAGGGCCTATGGCCCACCCAGTCTGCCCATTTGAGCTTGTAAGTTCAGTTTATGTTTTCCTAGAAGTCTGTGCCCCTTACCCCTGACCTCCAGAATTTCTTTATGTCTATCCCATGCATTCTTAAATCCCGTGATTGTTTCAGCCCCCACCACTTCCTCTGGCAGGGTGTTCCACTTGTCCACCACCGTTCTGTGAAGAAATTCTTCCTCATGTTTCCTTTGAATCGCCCTCCCTCCAACTTCATCCCATGCCCTCTAGTCCTGGAACATCTTTTTGCTTAAAAATAGTGTATTCCTGCACCCCGTTCCTCCCTGTGAGATACTTGTATGTCTCTATCATATCCCTCTCTCCTCCTCTCCTCCAGGGTACATGTTCAGTTCCTTCAACCTGTCTTCATAGGACTTGTGATGCAATCCATGCACCATCTTTGTTTCCTCCTCTGAACCTTCTCTACCCTGTCTATGTCCTTACGTAGGTATGGTCTCCAGAACTGTACACTGTACTCCAGGTGGGGCCTTACTAGTGTCTTGTATAGCCGAATTATGACCTCCCTTTTCCTGCTGATGATGCCCTGCCTATACATCCCAGCATCCTATTTGCTTTACCTGCTGCCTTGTCACACTGTTTCCTCACTTTGAGGTCATCAGAGATGATAACCCCAAGATCCCTTTCCTGCTTGGTGCATGCTATATCCTCACCCCCAACTGATATATTGTGCCAGGGTTTTTGTGCCCCATATGCATTATCTTGCACTTCTTGCATTGAATTTCAACTCAAACCCCTGATCATTCTTCAAGTTTCTGCAGGTCCCTTCTTATTCTGTCTACACCCTCTGGTGTGTCTACTCTGTTACAGAGCTTTGTGTCATCAGCGAACAGTGAAATTCTGCCTTCTAGGTCCTGTGCAATGTCACTGATGAAGATGTTGAATAGGACCGGTCCCAGCACTGATCACTGTGGTACCCCACTTGTGACTCTTCCCTCTGTGGAGTGACAGCCATTTACCACCACCCTCTGTGTCCTGCCACCCAGCCAGTTACCTACCCACCACACTACTGTCCTGCCCACACCCATATTCCCCAGTTTGTGTAATAGTCTTCTATGTGGCACAGTGTAAAGGCCTTGCTGAAGTCCAGATAGGCCATGTCCACTGCCCTCCCTGATCCACCTCCCTAGTCACCCAGTCAAAAAATTCCATGAGGTTGATGCTGACATGACCTCCCCTGGTGAAACCATGCCTTGGGTCCTGTAGTCCATTGACAACCAGATGTTCCACCAATCTCTCCTTCAGTAGTGCTTCCATGATCTTCCCCCACTACCGAGGTGAGGCTGACTGGTCTGTAGTTCCCTGCTTCCTTTTTGTTTCCGCTTTGTATAAGGGGACTACATCTGCTGTCCTCCAGTCTTTGGGTACCTCCCTGTTTCCAGTGATCGGCTAAACAGGATAGTCAGAGTTCAGCCACCACCTCTCTTAGTTCTTTAAGGACCCTGGTGCACCCCATCTGGCCCCACTGCTTTATCAACTCTTATTACTTCCAGTTCCTTCAGGACCCTTTCTCGTGTAAAGGGACTTGTGTCCATTTCTGCACCATTCTCACCCCTTGTACTCCCTTCAGACCCATTACCTCCTCCTCTTCCTCAGTAAAGACTGAGCAGAAATACCTGTTCAATATGTCAGCTTTACTGTTGTCATCCTCCACGTGCCCCCATCCTCCCCTTCAGTCTCACTATCCCTCCTTTGTCTTTCTTTTTTCACTTATGTACCTGTAAAGGTTTTGTCCCCTTTCCCACTGATTTTGCAATGTGTTCTTCTGTCTGAGCTTTGGCTTCCCTTACTGACCTCCTGCCTCCCTTGCTTCTCCTGGTACTTCTCCCTATCCCCTTCTGCCTGTGTCTTTTGTATTGCCTGAATGCAATCTTTTGGCTTTCACTTTCTTTGCTACCTCTTTGGAAAACCATAATGGTCTCCTCTTCCTTTTCCTTTGCTAACCTGCTTAATGCATAATTCCGTTGTTCTTGTAATCCCCATTTTAAATACTGCCCACTGTTCCTCAACCCCTGATTCCTGTCCCATTCCCCTTAATGCCTCTTTCAAATATTTCCCCATTTTCCCAAAGTCTGCCCCCCTAAAATCTAGGATACGTGTTTTTGTGTGGTTTGGTTCTGCTCTTTCTGTGATTTCAAACCACAATGACTGGTGGACACTGTTCCCCAGCTGCTCCCCCACTGTTACCCCCATCACAATTACAATGAAAAGGGCAGATAGGAGGGGCAGTGGCAGCACAGGAGTAGAAGACAGAGGCATCACAGGGGACTGGAAACATGAGAAAGGTTGAAAGGAAGGTGATCAGGAGCAGGGACAAAAGAGGGATTAAAGAAAGAGCAGGGGCAGGGCGAGTCAGCACTGTGCACCCGGGGTGTAAAGCGTGAGGTAGGACAGTTAGCAGGCAGAAGCAGAAGAAAACAACAATACAGTTTAAGTAATTGAACAGTGATTAAAACCCTTCCAGTGCAAAAAACCTTTCTAGTACAACAATTCTAAAACGACACAGTTGAAGTACAGATTGGTAGTATCATAATGAAACTGCGAGTAAAAACAGTGAACATAGTTAAGTGAGCAGAGAGATTAAACAGTCTGGCAATGAAAGTAGCTTGAAGGAGAAACAGCGGAAAAGTGAGACAATTCGAGAAAAGGAATACCAGGTCAGAAAGAAAACCGAGCAGGGAGTCCAAGGCAGGTTGAGAAACGAGCAGAATCCTTAGCTTGAGACGGAACTAGTCACCAAGGTCCCAGCCGAAGTGAGTGGCCAGTGAGAAGCCACCAGTAGAGTGAAGGTCAATCGAGGAAAAAAAAGCACTGAACTCAAAGAAGCAGGCACTTCAGCAGTCTGTGCCTGATGGGCTTCTTTTTGGAGTGGCTGTGGAGAGCACGGATGACAGTGGTCCTGGAGCTGCACCATGAGGGGAGAGCCCAGTCAGGGGCAAGGAAATCTGGAAAAGAAAAGAAGGGCTGTAGTTATTTAACAATGCAGGATCATGGGAGGGAGCAGAGCTGGGCTAGTTAAGGGACAAAAGGAATTACAATGAATAGGGCAGATAGGAGGGGTGGGGGCAGCACAGGAGTAGAAGACAGAGGCGCCACAGAGGGCTGGACACAGGAGAAAGGTTGGAAGGAAGGTGTTCATGGAGCAGGGACAAAAGAGGGATTAAGGAAAGAGCAGGGGCAGGGCGGTCAGCACTGTGCACCACGGGTGTGTGTTTGTGTGTGTAAAGCATGAGGTAAGACAATTAATAGGCAGAAGTAGAAGAAAACAACAATACAGTTTAAGCAATTGAACAGTGATTAAAACCCTTTTAGTGCAAAAAACTCTTCTAGTACAACAATTCTAAAATGGCACAGTTGAATTACAGATTAGTAGTATAGTAATGAAATTGTGAGTAAAAACAGAGTGCACAGTCAAATGAGCAGAGAGATTAGGCAGTCTGGCAGTAAAGTAGCTGGAAAAAGAAACAGGAAAAGTGAGAAAAATTGAGTTAAGGAATACCAGGTCTGAAAGAAAACTGAGCAGGGAGTCCCAGGCAGCTCGCAGAACGTGCAGAGTCCTTAGCTTGAGAGGGAACCCATCACCAAGGTCCCAGCTGAAGCGAGTGGCCAATCAGGAGTCACCAATAACGTGAAGGCCAATCGAAGAAAAAAGCACCAAACTCAAAGAAGCAGGCACTTCAGTAGTCCATACCTGATGGGCTTCTTTTTGGAGTAGCCATGCAGACTGCGGGCAGTGGCGGTCCTGGAAGCCACACCACAAACGGAGCACCCAGTCAGGGGCAAGGAAATCTGATGGGCTTCTTTTTGGAGAGGCTGTGGAGAGTGCGAGTGGCGGCAGTCCTGGAAGTCACACCATGAGGGGAGTGCCCAGTCAAGGGAAAGAAAATCTGATGTGCTTCTTTTTGGAGGGTTTATGGAGATCGTGAGTGGCGACAGTCCAGGAAGCCGCACCATGAGGGAAGCACCCGGTTAGGATTAAGGAAATCTGATGGGCTTCTTTTTTTAGCACCCGTGGAGAACATGGGTGATGGCGGTCCTGGAAGCCACACTGCGAAGGGAGTGCCTGGTCAGGAGAAAGGAAATCTGATAGGCTTCTTTGTGGAGCGGCAGTGGAGAGCACGGGTGGTGGTGATCCTGGAAGCCCCACTGTGAGGGGAGCACCCCGTCAGGGGCAAGGAAATATGTGAGGTATTTGAAAGTCTGATGGGCTTCTTTTTGGCATGTCCATGGAAAGAGTGATTGATGGCAGTCCTGGAAGCCACATCGCGAAGTGAATGCCTGGTCAGGAGCATGGAAATCTGATGGGCTTCTTTTTGGAGTGGCCTTGGAGAGTGCGGGCAGTGGTGATCCTGGAAGTTGCACCATGAGGGGAGTGCCCGGTCAGGGGAAGAAAATCTGATGGACTTCTTTTTGGAGTGGCCGTGGAGAGTACGGGTGGCGGCAGTCCTGGAAGCAACACCGTGCGGGGAGCGCCCAGTCAGGGACAAGAAAATCTGTGAGATATTTGTGTAACCCCTAGATGGCGCTATCCCAGGGGCTACTACCCCTGCCTGATTTGCCACTAACAGGTTGAGGGGCCTGGATCCAATGGCGGGTGCCTCCACCCAGAGGTCAGGGTTTGCAATAGTTAAACTTACTTGGTCACAGCCCTCTGGGACACTGCAACCCCCTTTCTTCCCACTAGTGGCCCACACAATATATCAGAATTACCTTCACAGTATACACTTCACCCCAGGGCTAGTTCAGGCACTGGGACCTCCTGTAAAATAAGATACAGTGCAACAATCACAGTACAATACTTTAACATAGACAAATACCTCAGGCAGTATAACTTTGCTGAAACAAGCAGCTCTGATTTATTTAGGGGGAATATAACAAGGACAGAGGGAAATCAGGTTAATTGGCTTATCACTTTACTCATCTACCTATGGCTCTGTGCACAGGCCTATCCCTACCAGTTACTGTCCCTGGGTACCCAAGCCCTAGTGGCTAGTCCAAACCGTGGCAGCTGGTAGGGCCCTTTCCCACAGAGAAAAGAAAAATTAGTTTAAACAGTCAGCAGTACAGTGATTCCATTTGGATTCAATGTGGCAATTCAACAGGGAGGCGACCTGAATTAGTACTCACGACCTCCAAACAAGATAGGGTCCTTCAATGTCAGCAGGGCTACTCTTGAGCTCCACGAGACTCCTCACACATTTATATGGCAACTGCAACAGGCAAAAGTCCTTTAATGGCAGCAGGATTCACTTGAGCTAACCAAGCCTCCTCACACATTTATATGGTGAACAGTAACAGGCAAAAGTCATTTAATGGCAGCAGGATTCACTTGAGGTACACAAGCCTCTTCACACATTTATATGATAAAACAAAAAGTACTATACCAGGCAGGCTGCTTCTCTATCCCGATTGCAATTACTGCACAATACCCGGGAGAACACACAGCAGATTCAGTTCCTGACAGACCGAGTGCAATTCAACAATTTCTCCAGTCTTCTACAGGGTGAGCCTGGTTTCTACTCTTCAGATATCCTTTGATTCTCTTCACAGGAATGATTCAGTCCTAACAAGCAGTTACACAAGCTGCAGACCGGAACTCTGGGCCTTACACACGTTTCCCGACTAAAACTGCACACTGAAAAAGCACAGGGCTCCTTCCTTCTTCACCGCCAGAGCTCAACTGAAACTCCAACAGACAAAACCGAGCACTTCCTTTGAGTTCCTCCCAGTTCTTGACTGGATTGGCTGTCACTCACAATAGACTGCTCCTGTTGGTCCAAAAAGGCGCCGAAGTCTAAACTACATCTCCCAGAGTCACTGCCCATACAATCCTCTTGTGGCAAGCTCAGATTATGAGTCCAAGTTCTGATTCGTCCAAGGCACCATTTTAGAGCTAGCTTACCCCACACTGATTGGTCCAGTTCAGCAGTTCAAAACCAGAATGGGGAACTAGGCAGACACAGTTCTGACTGCAAAGAAAGCAGGTTAGACAAACTGTAATTTCATTATTACTCTAAATGGTTTCTGGCAAACAGTTACATCTTTCAGATAGGTTCCTTTGCACCCTAGTGACTGCAAAAATGGAGTGAATTGGCAGCAGCTCGAGTGGTACTCAATCAAAGAAACACACAGTCCCCCATACAAACTAATTATGTCTGCAAGCAGACAGCTCTTAAAGAGACAGTACCAGAGGTTCTAAAAACACTCACTGATAAATGGCTTAAACGCCAAACACCATTCAGGCTTGGAGCATTCAAGCAAGCTCCTGGAAGTCTTTTGGGAACCCCCATTTGCAGGGGGGTTACATTTGAAAGTCTCTATCATATCCCTTCCCTCCCTACTTTCTTCCAGGGTGTACATATCAAGGTCCTTCAGTCTCCCCTCATGGGGCTTGTGATGCAGACCCTGTACCATTTTGGTTGCCCCCCTCTGGACTGCCTCTATCCTGTTAATGCTAGCATCTGACTAGCTCCTCACTGCCTTGTCACACTGGCCATCTTTATGTCATCAGATATGATTACTCCCAGGTCTCTTTTCTGTTTGGTGATGGCTAATACCCCCACCCCGGGTTTCTTTGCCCCAAGTGCATTATTTTGCACTTCTTTGCTTTGAAACTCAGCTGCCACACCCTTGGCCACTCCTCTAGTTTTCTTAGATCTCTATTAATTGTTCCACCCTCCCTGGAGTGTCTACCCTATTGCAGATTTTAGTGTCACCTGCAAAGAGGCATACCTTCCTTTCCTGCCCCTCTGCAATGTTGCTAATAAAGACATTAAATAGGATCTGTCCCAGTACTGATCCCTGTGGCACTCCACTGGTCACCCTCCCTTTCTCGGCGTGAACTCCATTTATCACCACCCTCTGTCTCCTGTCCCACAATCAATTTCTAACCCATTTTACCACTTTTGGACCCACTCACAGGCTTCCCAGCTTGTTTAGGAGTCTCCTTTGTGGAACGATGTTGAAGGCCTTACTGAAATCTAGGTAGCCCACATCCACGCTGAATTGCTTCCCTGGTCACCCAATCAAAGAAATCTGTCAGATTTGTTTGATGTGATCTCCCCCCAGTAAATCCATGCTACCCCCCAGTAAATCCATGCTACCTCTGATCTTGTAGGCCACCGGATTCAAGATATACAGTCTATCTGAACACCTTAATTAAATGGAAATTAGCCATTCTGTAACTAGTGATGGGCAAAGTGGCCCCAATTTGCTCCATGAAGTGATTCGCAGAGTGAAGGCGATTTTGCGGAGTGCTCCGCAATGCGAAGCGGAGTACTTTGCATTATAATGGGTAATGCAGAGTCCATTGAAAACAATGACTTCACATTACTCCGCCTTGTTTTTAAGCTCCAAAGGCGAATTTTGCAGTGATTCATGGGTTTTCAGGTCACATGGGCTCTAGATTGTTCTGCACAGCCTCAGTTTTGGGTAGTGTGTGTGTAGGAAGCTATAGGAGACAATCTGCTCTGAGAGCTCTCTGCAATTCATACCTTCAAAAAGCTTTTAAAAAAGCCTTTTTGAGTCATTTTTTTTGCTGAAACTTAAGTTCATCGATTGTAGGAAACCCTCCTGTGCTCATATCATCGAGCGTTTATTGTTTGTGTATGGATTTTGAATGTCAGTGTACAACATTCAGTCTGCATACTGAGAGACAGTGGAAGTGTGCTTTGGGGGAGGGGTGTATCTGTGGTGTAGGTTGATTAACTTGGAGAAAAAGACAGTGCTTTCTGTTTTGGTGATATTTGTCTTGTATAAATGTGTTAATGTGCACACAGTAATATTTTCAATATTTCTCGCCATTTTTTAGCTGATTGTTGTGGTACAGCAGTGCATAATTTCAGTTTGTTTAAAATATGTGGTTATATTACTGACGTTTTCAATTTGCTATGCATTACTTAGTGTGTGTGTGAGTATGTGTGTGATGTGTGTCATCAAATCAGACACCTTTTGCTGTGCCACATAATAATTTCAGCAATGTGAAGCTGCTATCCACTGCAGCTGTGTGATTTTTGTACTTCTTTGTGGTATATTTACTGGTACTAGTACTAGTGACTGTTACTGCAGCAGCACAGTACACTGACCCCTCCCCCCGGAGGCCCGCCCCAACCGGCAAAGGTATTGTTTTCCAGATTTGAATTTCTGATGGTGAGCACTGGTTGGGTGTTATGCCTTTGTGTCTGCATCTCTTCAGTGCACAGTGCAATCTTAATCTGTCTGTGCATTTGCATCTTCTTAAGGCCCAATCTCCATCTGTAACTTAAGTCACAGTTGTTTCTTTGGCTTCCCTTCAGAGTACTGGACAGGTGTGGTGCTTAATTCTGCATGAACATTGTACTCATTAATATGCGTTTTTAAGTCAGGACCATCATCACGAGTCACTCGTGATACAAATCACGTTCTTCATCATCATGGTCACAAATCACGATTCACAATCATTCACGTTACGAATCACAACATTAATTTTTTTTCTAGTTACTTGGATGTATTGTAAGCCTGTTTTGTAGTATCTCTCCAGGCTTCACCACCCCACCATTGTACTCATTGATATGTGTTTTTAAGTCTGGGAGTTTTAAGCTACAGCTCATCGGGGCCTGGGGAAGTACAGCCGTAAGCATTCACGTTTCTTCATCATCACGGTCACAAATGCAGTCACAAATCACGATTTACAATCACGTCACGAATCACAACATTAATTTTTTACTAGTTACTTGGATGTATTGTAAGCCTGTTTTGTAGTATCTCTCCAAGCTTCACCACCCCACCATTGTACTCATTAATGTTTGTTTTTAAGTCAGGGGGTTAGACAGTGTCTGCAGTACATACACAAACTGGAAAGAAGACTGGCTGCACACATGCAGTTTAGCACAGTATACGTGCACTGCTCAGAATACAAAGTGTCACGCATACGGAAGACAACAAAAAAAGGGCATGATTACATACAAGGGTCGGGGATAGTGGTGGAATACATTTTATAACACAGCAAGGAAGGTGTGGGGGGGGGCACATGGTGTGAGAAAAAAAAATAATGTGGGATCCCATGGTGATCCAGCAGCAGTTCCAGCATGGACATAATTTGCAACTGATGTCCCTCTATGTGCTCCAACCACTGCTCCACAGCACTCACCCTCTCGTTGTTCTCCTCGACAGCACTGCAGAGAACTGCCAAGTCAGCCTGTGTTACATGAAGTTCTCTGGGGTCCACATGTTCTACACGCTGACCTGCTGGTGGTGGTGGTGGGGGTGGGGGTGCTGGTGGAGCAGCAGGTGCTGCTGTGGCCCTTCTCTTCTTAGGGATGCCGCAATGCACAGCTGCACCCTCTGCCACAGAATGGCCAGCAGGTGCAGGCATGGTCTGTTCTGTGGCAGCCTGCCACTCCAACTACTGGTGATTGAGCATATGGGTGTGCTGGCCCCCAGTCCCCAGGTGAGTCCCCCAAGGGCCACAGCGCACCTCCACCACACATAGGTGGCACTTGACCACACTGCTGTCCCCCCGACACAGTCAAAAAACTGCCAAACAACGGAGGTGCGGGGAGAACCAGGCACAGGCAGGGGAAGGCCAGAAGAACTGGCAGCCGGCTGGTCACGGTGCTGAACAGGGATGGGATCCACACCTGAGCCCGGGGCAGCAGGAACATCCTGCTCCAGAGGAACTTGTGCTGGACTTGGTGGTGATGGTGGTGGTTCAACTGCCTCAGAGTCAGGACAGGAGGCAGTGCTGGTCCTGCTTCGGGGGAGGGGGGCACTCACAAGTTTTGAGTGGTCCAACAGGAATGGGCACCCCTGCCCTCCACACATGCGCATGGTACGACGCTTACCACTATCACGCTCTCCCAGAGCTGCCCCTGCCCCAGACATTCCCTCACCTTGGTCCATCTCTCCTACTGAGCTCACTCACAGTCACACAGACACAGACAAACAACTAACTACTTGTAAAGGTAAGAAAAATAACATTTACAGAAAGAACAAATTAAGTAAAAAAGAATACAGAAAATACAAAAAAATGTAGCTTTTAAAAAAGCTGTTGGGTCTAAATCAAAGTTTAAATATCCTCCTTGCTCTGATCTAAAAGTATCAGCAGTCACAAAACACACTCTTGCTCCGTCTGCACAGGAGAAAGTAAAAGTGTCTGCTTGTATGACTCACTTTCTTCCTGCCTAGCTAAAGAGCATGTGACTTACAGTACTGTAAGCCATGTGATGTGTGGGGGGGCTGCCAAATCTGAAACACCAAGTGGATCTCTTAGAATCCTAATGAGGAACGCGAAGTCCATTAAAAACAATGACTTCGCCTTACTTCGCAGTGCCATTCCGCCTTAACGTGAAGTGGTAATGACAAGGCGGAGTGAGCACTTTGCATTGCCCACTCCACATAGCGGAGTGGCAACGTGAAGTTCCCACTTTGCGTTCACTTCACTGGTGGAATTTAAATTCACTGCATCTCTATCTGTAACCCCCTAGGTGGTGCTGCTCCTAGAGTTACACCCCTGCCTACTACCTAGGATGTAGATTGAGGGGGTCTGGGTTCCCAAACTTTACTTACAAACCAGTTCTATCCATTAGGTTTCATAATACGCAGTGCCTCCTCTAAGGATACACTTTTAAGTGGGCAGGCTGTTACCTGGTGCAACCCCCGAGATGTCATACCACCCACTGTTAACTTTTGCCACCCCAAAACATGCCTCATTAGCATTTCCCCACATTCCAAACATTTTCATAATTAAAGACTCCCTTCTAATAATATGCTCATGACAACCATTTGTAAAAAACAGTAACAATAATATTTATTTTGGGGGACACAGGAGGTAGGAATGGGGAAACAGGAGGAGTAGAGGTTATGCGTTGATTATATTTACAAATGTACAGTTGATCTGGTTTGTGCCGGTTGGTGCTGGTGAAACCCTCTAGTTGTGTGAATACCAAATTAAGCAGAAAAGAAATCACATATTAGACCAACGGAAATGACACCCAGCGCCCTGGCTATCTAAACTGCATTAATTCAGATGGAACACATTTAACTTCCCCACCACTGGTACCAGTTCCCAGACATGTATGAAACCCTGCAATCTCACACTGTACCCTGGGTACCCAGTTACCAAAGTCCTGGATGGTTGCAGGCCTGGTGGATGTTGCAGCTGGTGGCGTTGGTAGGTTTTAAATTTAAGAGAGGAAAAGAGGTTTCACTTGGAAGACAATTTAACAAGCAACAACTTTCAGATTCCAGCAGAAGTGCAAGGGTTGAAGTAACTAAAGTTCACGAGCATGCCAGAGCAAGGAGTTCGTAAGGAAACTCCAATGAAGGGCTCCACACAGTAAATCTTAGCAGAAATTAAAGCATTTATTGGGGACCATTCCCCTCGCATAGAACAAAAAAATGTACCAACACAACACAACACTAGTCCGTGTTACCAATAGCTCCGGCGCTTCGCCACCTCAGGCTTTGTCAGGGGGCGGGTTGTTGGTGCAGGACCTCCCCTTACATAGCAGTTCTTGTATGACACCACTACTTATGTCATCATTTCACATTAATGTTTCTCATAACCATTCAATACATACGCTGTTAACATATTGTGTCATCTGGCTGCTTACTGTCGCTAGGGGATACCACAACATTCAAAAATAGAAAAAAATAAAAAAAATAATACATTTTAAGATCTCAGCTTCATAAAATAGCACAATAACAAAAATATTTTACATTGCTATATATATATATATATATATATGTATATATGTGTGTGCAATCAATTTCATAATAACCTTTATAAGCACTTATTATAATAAACCATTATATCTAGTCTATATATAATGGTTTCATAATAAGTGTTTAAGATTTACTGTGTAGAGCCCTTCATTGGAGTTTCCTAACGAACTCGATGCTCTGGAGTGCTGGTGAACTTTAATTACTTGAATCTTGGTGTAAGCCATTCACCGGCACCTAGTCCAGGTCTGCAGAGCGCAGTACTTGTAGTACTGGAGAAGTGCAAAGGTTGCCCTGCTTTTGGCAGTACAGCAGGGTAGCCCTGCATGTAGCAGACTGAACAGTTCAGGAGGAGGTAACCCAGCCAGTTACATTGGTGGGAACATAGATCAGCAATCCTAAATAAATAGATGCTGCCCCTAATTCCTCCCTGGCCAGACTGGACACCCTCTTCAATTCTTTCTGCCACTTTGCCCTGGATGCACCCCCCTCGCACCCACCACTGCAATATTTATTGTGCCCTGTCCTTCCCCTCTCTTACAAATAGGCGACTCTCCCACTGTGTTAAATTCACCTCCAAGCACTGGTTGGGTGAGCTTCCTTCCTACCTCACCTTCTCCTTTATAACACCCCCCACCCTCCCATTCCCTTAGATCAACTGACTCTCGCACCCTGGTAGTCCCCTGCAGATCCACCCAAATCAGCCAATCCGGTTACTCTCACCGCCTCCCAGAAATTTGGAATTCCTTCCCCCCCTCGAATCTGGCACTCATCCTCTGCCTACTCCATTAGCTCTGCCCTCAACAATTACTTTGCTCTTAGCTGCTCCTGCCATGTCCCTCCCTAACTCCCTCCTCTAAGCCCTAGACAAACCCTTCCCCTCTACCGTCACCTTCATTTTACCCTGTGCACACCCACCCCCCCAAATTTCTAGCTTTCCTCCCCTTCCCCCAAATTGCTCCCCCTTACTGGCCTCCCTTGATCACTCACAGAATGTAAGGGACCCTGAATGCTCTCTATGGGTCCCTATCCTACCCCCCAAGGGGCTTGTATCTCTCATCTACTCCCTTCCCCCACCATCCTAAAGGGGTGTCTCTCTGGGACACTTCCTTATCCCCTTCTCTTTGGTCCCACCAGTTCTCTTGCAGGGTTCCTTGCATCCTGAAGGGGTCTCCAGGGACACGACTCTTTCCCTTCCCCCACTTCACCCCGACTCTCTTTTCCCCCTTTTCTTTCGCATAAGCACTTGTTTACTTATTATAACCCAGCACTTATTATTGTCCACCCTTTCAACCTATCATGCACAACACTGTTGTAACACTGTTTGTAACACCTGCCTTACAACTGTATGTTAATATTGAACTCATAACTTGAATGTTTAATGTCTCATTCCTATTGTACCCCTTCCTCCCAGGTCACACCGGGAGACAAGCAACTTGTTGTTCAGTGTTCCTTCTTGGTGAAACATTTCAATAAATAAATATTCAGCACATTCATATGTTTGTCACATCCAGTACATTTATATTTCAAGACATAATCAAGAAGAGTGGAAAACTGTTGTTTCCAGGTCACTAAGTACGGTCCGAAATTTACTATCCAGTCTCAGTCCATTAATGTAGCAGTGTGGCTACGACTGGCGGCTCCACAGGGCATCTCAATCAGATAATTAGCACAAGTACATATCAACACATTTACTAGTCTGTCCTGGGCTCTCACTGGGTACCCTCAGAACAGACATGGTTAGCGAACAGTTTTACTACAGGGGTCCACCCCCACTGGGCTAACGTTACATGCAGCAGTAGAGTGCCGACTCAATGGACAGTCGAAAAGCAGTAGAAACAATTCAATAGGGGTCCACCCGCACTGGGCTAAGGTTATATGCAGCTGAACGATGAAGACCCAAGAACGTGGTTACTTGAACAGTCACTTGGGTAAGATGCCCCAGATTTTCTAAGATTGCTTTCTTTCTTACACTGGGGTGTGCAAGACTACTCACTCAGGATCCTCACGGTCGATCTTCTGCTATGAAGGCTCCCAAGTGCTTCAGTTCTCTCGCAACTGAGGATTTTCAGCTCTCTGACAACTGCTTGATATAATCTGTTTCAGGTCCACATCTTTCCCCGACTTGCAAGGGAGGGCTAGCACCTAGGGGACATTCTTGCAATCCCCAGGCGAGCAGATTCAACATCAACTAAACTACTTTAAACTTTAACTGCAAGAAAACAAGAAAACCCCCTGCTGGATGCAGGGGCTTAGCTGGATTACAAGGCCCATTTACTCTGCTGGGGGCCTGAACTCTTGCTCAAATCTTTCTCGATCTGGAAAAATGCTGGAAAAGACAGTCTCTTATAGGGCTCTCCTGAGGCTCCTGGTTGACTGAGAGTTTTGGGTGCAAGTCCTCCGATTGGCTGGAGGGCCTGTCAGTCAGAAAAATGAATTATGCATGAACCTCACTTGATACACAGTTGGTCTGTTGTTTGGCACTTAGAATTAGGTCCCTGTAAGTCCCCATGCATACTTGGTATTTTCCCATGAGCTTTGGCTAATGTCCCACAGTCCTGGCTTTTCGATTGGCTGTGGCTGCTCGCAATGGCTGCTGAAACACACAGTCCCTTCAGCAGATTAGTTACAGTCCCAAATTAAAGTTCTGGTGCAGCCAGAAATAATTAAACATTTGCCCCCATGCCCCATAGTCCTTTAGCCCTGGTTGTGTACTTAGTGTCACTGCACTGAATTAAATGATTGCTCAGTCTGTTTCCTGTCACTGCTGCCTATATTTAAGGATGCCTTGCAGCAGCAGACAGGTTGTGTCATCTCAGTCCCAAAGTTGCTGGTGCAGCCAGGAGCAGCATTTATATTTATATACTGTCCCCCTTCTAAAACATTTTCCCCAACACACATTTCAGTTACAACATTTATTTTAAACAGTTTCTCTCTTTTTTGGCTGCAGCCGAGGACTAGCTGCCCTGACGACAGACACAGACCCTCAATAATATTTAAAGTAATCGGGACTGTGGCTCATTAATATTCATGAGCCCTGATCGAACACACCTCATGGATCTCTTTATTTTTCAAAGTAAGTGGGCGCTCAGGGCCCTGTCTGTGGTCACCAGGTCCCACTTAGCACATGGGGATCCCGGGACCAATGGAACACTCTCCGGCTCGACCCCAATACTAGCGGTCAGAAGATCGAAGGCACCACTCACACCTGCATGATCCCCGCTGCACCAAGGTGCATGACTGAGTGGGTGGTCGTGGTCTTGTTTCTCAAGCCCCAGAGGGCTGGAATGTTACCAAGGGGCTGGAAAGGGGCACCACAGACACAGAATTTGGGCCAGGACTGGGGAGACCAGAAAAAAAGAATTGCAGGCCATGTCCTAGAGACACCTGAGAAGAGCGGCTAGAAACAGCAGCTGCTGGCAAGCTAAGCTCCCAAATTGGCAGGGGGGTCACAATTATTTTCCTTGGAATCACCAATTTATTTAAGAGAAGGTGCAAAACCAACAAACCGGTAGCTGCCACACTAAAGTTATTGTGCAAAGTATTTTTATAAATATGTGCAAACTGCTCTATTCTCATGTGCAAGTTTTTCAGCTCATACAGCCACTTTACCAATTGATGTCTTCGTGGCTCAATTACCTAATCCACATCTCCAAGTATTAAGGCGAGAATGCTGGCATTCGTTGTTAAATCCACAAAAGTTCAAAAAAGCAAACTGCTGCTAGTGCAATATTTGGGCACAGGTACAGGATATGTATCTATAGAACCAGAGATCTAGCACTCCTTGGCAAGTCAACAAATTTTATCTCAATTTTATCTGCGCCAGGCTAGGAGCTACTCCGCTTGCTCGTGGTGCATGGATTATTCTGGGCCATACAGGTGTGTCCTTCACAGTGTAACACACCCAGACATTTCAACCCTGCTATTTAGCATCCTTTTTCTCTCTGTATTACCTATAAAATAAGGGTGAGCCCAACCAAACCCTTGTTTGCTTTGTTGGATTCAAGATATTTCACAATCCTCTCCTTTAGTAGCGATTCCATGAGTTTCCCCACCACCAAACTCATGCTGACTGGCCTGTAATTTTCAGCCTCCTCTTTGCACCCACTTTTGTGAAATGGGACTATATCTGGTCTCTTCCAGTCCTCCAGAACCACTCCCATCTCCAGTGAGTGATTGAACAAGGCTGTCTCAGGTACAGCCAGCACCTCCCTGAGCTTCCTCAATATCCTAGATTGCACCCTGTCCTGGCCCATTGCCTTGTCCACTTTCAGATTTGCAAGTTCCCTCAGGGCTCGCGCCTCTGTAAATGGACTAGTGTCTACCCCTTTCCTTTGATGCTCCTGCCCCTTATCTGTGGTCCCTCACCTTCCACTTTCTCTGTGAACATTGAACAAAAGTATTTGTTCAAGATGTCCACTTTTTCCTGGTCCCCCTCCACACACTTCCCTTCTTCACTCCTAAGCCTTACTATCCCTCCCATTTTTTCTCTTTTCCCTTTCATACCTGAAAAATATATTGCCTCCTTTCTGTGCTGCCTGAGCTATTTTCTCCTCTGTACTTTTGCAATCCTTCCCTGCCTGCCTCTGTTTCTTGTGATACACCTTTGTATCCTTCTGTTTCTGTGTCTCCTTATGCTTCCTAAATGCCAACTTTTTTTGCCCTTACCTTCCCCACCACCTCTTTTGAGAGAACCATAGTAGCCTCTTTTTCCTCCAACTTTGGCTTACTTGTCTGAAGCAGAGGTTTATTATGTTTGCTTGTACGCATATGCAAGAAACATAGTGCCATGATCCAAAAATGCAGTGCCGTACAGTTGAAAGGGAGAGCTACGCTTCGGTGAGCAGTGATAAGATATTGAGTGCTCATGTGCGCCTGCCATACACACATGCACACAAATTGTGTGTTCATGCGCTCCCCCCCACGCACACACTGCATAGCCGATGCAATCCCCCATCGGCTCCACTGTTCCCCCCACAAGAGACTATCGGGTGCCACTCTGGGAGCCCAGCGTGGCAACAGTTCCAAAGGCTGACGGGGGTGCCCAATCCCCCGTTGGCTCCACGGCCCCCCCAAACAGCCTTCCTGCTACCAAGCTGGGAGCCCACCCCAGTGTGGCACAAGTCCCCCATAGTCTAAGTAAAAAAAAAAACCTGAAAGAGAAAACCTTTCCTTGCTGACTGTCCTGACCCCCTTCCCCCAACTGTGCCCACCCTCTGTGCATCCATCTCCCCACACCCTCACCTCACCCCCTACTTACCTCCGGAGTCCGGCGTGACGATCATCAGTGAACCGGGAACATGTCTGCACTCTTCAAAGCTGACTGCGAACTGAAGAAATGCCGGTAAGCTGTATAACGGAATAAACAGGGTTTTTTCAACTTTAGTGCATATCTCGGGCATTTTGGGGAATTTTTCCACCAAATTTTCAACATGGGGTTTTTGGGACCCCGCCTCATGAATTCTGTCACTGTCATGGCGTTAATCGGCCCCAAAAGGTGATTTCACGGTCACTGCGTGGAACCACCTTTCAGGACCAATTATGAAATGACAGTATCGTTAATGAGGTAGGCTCAAAAACCTATGTTGAAAAGTTGGTGAAAAATTCCCCAAAATGACTGTTTTACTTAGCATGTGTTGTGCAGTTCCTCACACACTGTAAGTTCATGAATTTTCAATATGTTCACTCCAGATTTTCAACATTGCCATTTTACCATACCTCCTCATGAGCAGTACAGCTGTCATTTCTCACATCTCGCCCAAAATGTGTTTCCGCACATGCAGTGCGCAATGGCGTAGTCAGTGTGCAAAATCAATGTTTGGGACAGATTAAGAAAATCACAGTGACACTGTTCATAAGCAGAGGTATTAAAATGGCTATGTTAAAAATTTGGTGAAGAAATTCCCAAAAATGACTGTTTTACGAGCATGTGTTGCGCTGTTCCTACGCACGCTCGTAAGTTCGCGAATTTTCAATATTTTCACTCCAGATTTTCAACATTGGCATTTTACCACACCTCCTTATGAGCAGTACAGCTGTCATTTTTCACATCTCGACCAAAACATGTTTCCGCCCATGTAGCACATAATGGCGCAGTCTGTGTACGAAATCAATGTTTGGGACAGATTAAGAAAATCACAGTGACACTGTTCATGAGCGTAGATGATAAAATGGCTATGTTAAAAATTTGGTGAAAAAAGTCCACAAAATGACTGTGTTATGAGCGACCATTGCACAGTTTCCACACACCCTCGTAACTTCATGGATTTCTAATATTTTCAGCCCAGATTTTCACCACTGGCATTTTTCCACACTTCCTTATGAACAGTACAGCTGTCATTTTTCACACCATGGCTGAAATGTGTTTTTGCACTTCCAGCGCAGAAATGCGTGGTCGCTGTGGGAAATCACTGTTTGGAACAGATTAAGAAAATCACAGTGACTCTGTTCATGAGCGGAGGTTCCAAAATCCCTGTGTTGACAATCTGCTGTAAAAAATCCCCAAACTAATTGCATTATGGGTGTGCATTGTGCATTTTCTACACACGCTCGTGACTTCACCATTTTTTTAAATATTTTCACTGCAGAATTTCAACATTGCCATTTTTTTTTGTACCTCCCCATGAACAGTACAGCTGTCATTTTTCACATCCTGTTTGAAATGTGTTTTCAAACTTGTGGTGCCAAATGGCGTAGTCACTGTGCGAAATCAGCTTTCGGCTAACAAACTGATATTGCCACTGTTCATAAGGTGGGGGTCACAAAAAACCCATGTTGAAAATTTGGAGAGGAAATGCCAACTAACGCCTGAGGCATTAGGGTTTCCGACCATAACGCTCCACCCTGTAGAGAATGACAGGCATCAGGGGTGTGACTTGGGATTCTCGCCTGTAATGTTCATACCATTCCACACCCTGCAGCCAGTGAGAGGCATCGAGGTGTGCCTTGGACTCTTTGGCCCCAAAGTTCACCCCATTCTCCTATACAGGACCTATCTCACCGTATTTCCTGATGGAATGGGGGGAGCATAAGGGCCAAAGACCCCAAGACACACCATGACACTTGTCAGTGTCTGCAGGGTAGGGTGTGATGAAATGGCATGGCCGTTATGTCTGACGTCCCAAAGGCACACCCAATGCCTGTCAGTCTCTGCAGGGGGGTGGTGGGGTTGGCTTCAGTTCAACACTTCACTGCCATTTCTATTATGCAGCTCTCTAACTCCTACACTACCAATGCCAATGACAGCAAGCAAACACTCGGCATTGACAAATGCTTGTTTTATTTCTGCGTTTACAAGCAGCAGGTTTGAGAAAGGTACAGGGGAAAGCAGCTACAGCTCCCCCTTCCCCATCCTGTAACTGCTAGCTGGGACAGCTAAATTGGAGGGGCCTGTGACCTGTGAAAGTAGAGTCAGGTGTGCCTCAGTTCCATTTTGATTCTACTTTTACATAAGGAGTAGAGTAGGCCATCAAGTGGCCCCTTGCAGGAAGGACCAATGTGATAAGGACAGCACAGTGGAGTCTGCCCATAGGAGTCCACACAATGAGGCAGCTGGCAGCCAGAAACTCTGCTCAGCAGTGGAGAGGGAGGACAAGTGTGGTAGGAGTCCTACTAAACTCTTGTTGAGAAGCATACACTGCTAGGGAGGGAGGAGTGGCAGGGTTCAACATAAAGGTGGGAAAAGGTGAAACACCCTGTCTGGGGTAAGGGTACAAAAGGTTTCAAAGAAAGGAAAACAAAGCAAGCCGGGTAAGAAATAGACACGTTGAGAGTAGTGCAGTGTAGTGACTGGGGCGGTGGATTTCAGGGAGATGTTCTGGATACCACAGTGCTCCCCATCTGTGTGCACCTTTCTGGGCTGAGGGGGGAGCTTGCTCGACTCCAGGCAGAGTTGGATAGGATTCGAGAGACATCCTCCCCTACTCAGGGACCACCAAGTTTGCCACCACTGCCTCAAAGGGTGCCAAGGAGAAGGAGCAGCTGAAATATGGTGGGCTTGGGAAGGGTGAGGGTAGTAGGTGAGAGGCACATCCCCCAGATGGTACCACTACGTAACTCCTGTACCACTGTAGCAGGATGGGACTGTTCCATGGAGGCACCTGCAGTAGTGACCAGGGAGGATGCGAGGGTCCTTCATAATGGAAATCCCAAGGAGGGTGGAGGAGTACCCCAGAGGAGGGGGAAACAACTCTTGGTGGGGGACTCCATTGTGAGGGGGATAGATTTGGGAACAGCAAAGGAGGGGAAGTGAGAGGTTAGGTGCCCTCCTGGTGCCAAGACTTGGAGGGATGGAAAGCATATCCTGGGGATCGCTTGAGTGGCAGGATGGGGGGAAGTGCACCTGGATGTCATTGTCCACCTAGTGAAAAATTACCTGGCTTGGGATGGGGCGAGCATAGTGCAGGAGCAGTTCAATGAGTTGAGGAGGAGTCTTAGGCAGGTAGCAAGCTCAGTGACCTTTTCTGAGGTGTTGTCTGTGTACAACAGGGAGGAGAATAGGGTACTCTGCACCAGAAACTTCAACGCATGGTTTTAGGAGTGGTGCAGAGAGGAGGGGTTCATCTACATTGGGGACTAGGGTCCCACCTGGAGGGATAAAGGCCTATACAGGGGTAACGGCCTGCATCCATCTGGGAGGGGAACCAAAGTCCTCAGTGGATGGTTTAGATGCTACATTTGCCAGCATTTAAACTAGCTGAAGGGGGTGGCAGAAGGAAGCAGGGAGATTTTAACTGTCACCCCCCCCCCGGAAGTTGAAGCAGTCAAGAGGAAGAACCCCAAGGGAGAGAAATCCCCAAAGGTAACTAAAAATGGTATGCCTTCCCAACAGCAAAACCAATACAGCGAACTACGTTGATGCTGACAACATTGACAGTTCACTGTATTGGTGTGCTAGAGACCTGCACCCCTCCCGAATCAACCCGACTCAGGTTGATTATATTTAGAAGTGCAGAGAGCAAAACCCCTCATGGGGGGTTTAGGGGCAAAGCCCCCGATAGAAAAAGAGACTGGGATTGCTTCGGGATTTGTCGACCGCAGCTTGCGGTCGACATAAATTCCATCACTGTGATGCCAGTCGATGAAATTGTTGTCGAACCAGCATCGTAGGGCCACTAAAAACAGGAACAGCAGAATGGTAAAGATGAAGTGGAACGGGAATGAAGGCAGAGGAGGCAAAGAGAGTAGGCAAGAAGGAAGAAAGGTGGATGAAAAGATGGGTGGGAACAAAATTTGGAAGGCCATGTGCGCAAATGCTTGTAGTCTGGGAAATAAAATCCCAGACCTGGTGGCCACCATGGCAGAGACTGACCTCAACAATGCCGCTATTTCCGAGTCATGGGGCAATAAGAACCATGACTGTGATATAGCCATACCAGTCTACACTCTGTTCTGGAAGGACAGAGTGGGTAAAAAAGAGGGAGGAGTGTCTCTTTATGTGAGGGACAGCATAAAAGCAACTGAAATGCAGGGACTACAGGGAGGGGTGGAGGCACTGTGGATAACCCTTGAGATGGGAAATGATGCCTCTATTTGCACTGGCATGATCTACAGACCTCCAACAGATGGAGAGGAGATGGACTAGGTTCTGGTGGATGCCATCCAAAAGATGAAAACTAAGGAGGAGGTGTTAATGGTTACCAAAATCTAAATAAATAAACAGTGGGGGACTTCAGTCTGCCAGATGTAGATTGGAGCATCCCAGATGCAGCTTCAGACAGGAGCAGGGACATCTTGAACTCCCTGGGGGGGGGTCCTCAGGCAATTAGTAAGATGGTCCACCCATTAGGGAGCAATATTGGACCTTGTACTCACCAATGGGGACAGTACTGCAGATGTTACAGTTGCTGGTCACCTAAAGATAGGTGATCACAGTGTGGAATGACTCAATATAAATCCTGTGAGAGAGTCAAACCATACCAAGGTGAGGGTGCTGGACTTCTGGAGGGCTGACTTTACAAAGCTGGAGGAATGCCTCTGGGATGCTTTGGCAGGGGAGAGGAATTGGGTGGAGTGGAGGAACAGTGTGCAAAACTTAAAGGCGCCATAGTGAAGGCAACAAATCTCTGTGTTAGGCTAGTAAGCAAAAACAAGAGGAAAAAGAAACCAAAAATGAGGTGTCTGGGAAGGTTAGAGTTAGCATTCAGGAGGTATAAGGAGACACAGAGGGAGGAGGATAGGCAAGTGTATCAAGAGAAGCACGGCAAGCAAATCAGTCAGGAGTGCAAAAGTGCAAATGGAGGAGAAAATAGCCCAAGACATTTTTCAGGTTCATAATTTTTCAGTGCCGTTTTTTAAACTTTAAGCAATCTGAGAGGGAAATGAAAGCCACCACTGTACTAATAGAGGCCCTATATGTTGAGTGGTGGCTTTCATTTTGCTCTAAGATTGCTTGAAGTTTAAAAAAATGGCATAGAAAAACTGCCTCATAGACTTGTATGAGGTGCACTTGCTGAAATGTCTCTAAACCTCGGAGAGTGGGGCGTACCAGGCATATTAGGAAGCTTGAAGGGATCTGCTGGTCATGGCTACAGAACCAGGTATGATCCCTTCCAAAACTAGATGGACTCGGTTAAAAAATTTCTTTTTCATAGAAATCTGCTCACGCTGGCATAAGGTATTGGGCTATGGAGCCCAATACCTTATAACAGAAACTTCCTTTAAAAGCAACCCTCCTGAATTCCATGACCCTCTCCTTTGTGTGGTTCGATTCTACCACCATACTTATATTGAACCACACCGTATGGCAATCACTGGTCTCCAGGTGGCCACCCACTGTGATATCTGCAACACATTTCCTGTTGGTGAGTACAAGGTCCAGAATTTCTCCTCATGAGTGGGCTCTTTTTACTACTTGCCTGAGGAATACCTCCTGCAGGGAGTTCAGGATGTCCCTACTCTGTTAAAGCTGCAGTTGGGATGCTCCAAACTATATCTGACAGATTGAAGTCCCTCACCATCAGCAACTTTCGTTTGCTTGCCATCTTTTGGAAGGCTTCCACCAGAACCTTATCCAATCCGCCCCCTTGCTGGAGGCCTGTAGATCACACCAGTGCAATTAAGGTCTCCATTCCCTTTTTGTAAGGTGACCCACAGTAACTCCTCCCTCCACACTGATTTCGCTGTATCTCAGTAGCTTTTATGCTATCCATCACATAAAGTGACACTCCTCCCATTACTTTCCCACCCTGTCATTTCTGAACAGAATGTAGCCTGGTATGGCTACATTCCAGGCATGGTTGCCATTGCACCATGACTCGGCAATGGTGACAATGTCCAGGTCAGCCTCTGCCATGATGGCCTCTAGGTCCAGGATTTTGTTTCCCAGACTTCGAGCATTTGCACATATGGTGAACATATAACCATATGAAATTTACCAGCAGATAAAGGCCTAGTAGTCCATCAAGTCTGCGTGAATGTGCAGCTAGCACCCCTTATTCTGCAGCTGTCCCTCCCTTGACCCTCCCCCTTGCTCTGTTCCAGCCCTTTTGAAGCAGCCCACAGTTCTACTGGATACCACTTCTGCCTGTAATGCATTCCGTCCCATCCAGCTACAACCATCTCTGTAAACAAGCATTTGTCAATGCTGAATGTTCATCTTGTGCACTTGTGTCATGGGCGGGGGATGTTTGAAAATTGCTTCAGTGAAGTTGTTTGTAAGGTGGGGTCCCAAAACATATGTTGAAAATTCTGGGCAAAAATATTTAAAAATGGTCAAGTTATGCCACTAAGTTGAAAACCCTATTGAAATACATTGATGTCAAAAATTCCGCTGAAATACATTGAAGCGCTTACCCCAGTTTGTGGTTGGGCTTTGAAAAACAAAGACATGCCTGCAGTCTAAGGTAGATTATGGTGACGGACCTCCGGTGGGTAAGTATGAGGTACGGGTGTGTGTGGGGTGGTGGGTCCTGAGTGGGAGGGTAGGGGGTTAGGTAACGCGGAATGGACAACTATGGATGGTTTTCTATTTTACAGGGAAAAAAACGATGAGGGACAGTTTCTTTTTTTCAGGGAGTTTGCTGAACAGATGAGGACAATGGGGGATTGGGCACCCCCAGTGTCTGTATACTGTTTGGGGGGGTTACACAGTGGACAACAATGGACGGACAGATGAGGACACTGGGGAACTGGGCACCCCCCCAGCGTCTGTATACTGTTTAGGGGAGGGGGGTTATACAGTGGACAATGATGGATGGTTTTCTTTCTTTTAGGATAAAAAACAAGCATTTGTCAATGCCAAACGTTTGATGTATTGAAAGATATCCACCTTTGCACCTTGTTTATGCCCTTGAGGTACTTCAACGTATCTATCATGCTGCCCCACTACCTCCTTTCCTCCAGTATAAAGGATAAAGTATGGTCTTTGGTTACTGTAATAACTACGCTGTAAACACTTTGAGAGGTTGCCATGACATCACTGTAACCATGAGAACGCAGCTTGAGAGGTTTACAGGTGTCATGGCAACCTCGAGAAGTGTTTTCAGAGTGGTTGTTAACCAAAGACCATACATAATATTTTATAATGTATGGGCTACCAAGATTGTGTAATCATGGATTGAATTACTTTACGGAACATTGATTGTTGCGAGCCTTCCGTTTTGTTACACCATTGATATGACCTACTCAAGAAGGGTTAATGACAGAGTGGTGTCATATTGATGGCGTAAAAAGGTTGTAATCTGCTTGATTTCAGTTAATAATGAGGGCTCCCCATACATTATAAGCACATATTGAGGTCCTTTTAATCTCTCCTGATATGTTCTGTGTTGCAAGCCATGTACCATCTTGGTTGCCCTTCTGTGGACTGCCTCCACCCTGTCAATGGCCTTGCACATTTGTAGCCTCCAGAATTGTACACAGTACTGTAGGTGAGGCCTCACTAGTGCATTATACAATGGCATCACCACCTCATGCCTTCTGCTAGCGATACCTCTGCCTATGCATCCCAGCATGCCACTGGTCGTCCTTGCAACATTTGTGCTCTGCTTTGACACCTTTAGGTCATCAGAACTGATAATTCCTAGGTCCCTTTCTTCCTTGGTGATCATCAGCATCTCCCCCCATCCTGTAACTCTCCCCAGGTTTCCCTCTTCTCAGGTGCATTATTTGGGCTTCTTTGCATTGAACCTCAGTTGCCACTCCTTAGGCCATTTTTTCAAGCCTCTCCATGTCCCTGCTCATTTTCTCCACCTCTTCTGGAGTATTCACTCTGTCGCAGATGTTGGCATCATCTACAAACAGGAAGACAGACCTTTCCTTCTAGCCCTTCCACAATGTCTGTAATGAAGATATTGAACAGGAGTAGTCCCAGGACTTATCCCTGAGGTACCCCGCTGGTCACCTCCTCTTTCCCGGATTGGATCTCATTACCACCACCCTCTGCCTTGTGTCCATCAGTCAGTTTCTAACCCAGTTTATCAGCGTGTGCCCTGTTCCCAGACTACTCATCTTGTTAATCAGCTTTCTACGTTGCATGTTGTTGAAGGCTTTGCTGAAATCAAGGTACGGTAGGTGACATCAAACGTCCCTCCCTGATTTACTTCCTTAATGAGGCATTAGAGTTTCCAACCCTATTGTCCCACCCCCACCCTGCAGACACTGACAGGCATTCATTGGCCATTATGCTCACTCCATTCCACTCCCACCCTGCAGACACTGACAGGCGTTGCGGTGTGCCTTGAGGTCTTTGGCCATAATGCTCACCCCATTCCATAATGAAATAAGCTGAGATATGTGCAGTATATGAGAATGGGGTGAACGTTTGAGCCAAAGACACCAAGGCACACCCCGATCCCTGTTACTGGCTGCAGGGTGGGGGTGGAATGGTGTAAGTAATATGGCTGACAACCCCAAGGCACAAGCCCGACACCTGTCAGCCTCTACAGGGTGGGGGGTGGGGCATTACAGTTGGAAACCCTAACGCCCCAGATGTTTGTTGGTATTTTTGCTCTTGATTTTTAACATGAGCTTTTTGGGACACCACCTCATGAACAGTGGCACCATCATTTCGTTAGTCCCAAAAAGTAATTCCACACAGTGACTGCGAAATCACCTTTCGGGACCGAGGAATGAAATGACAGTGACATGTTCACGAGGTGGGGTCCCAAGAACTCTGTGTTGAAAACTTGGGGCCCAAATTCCTAAAAATGGCTGCGACAGCAACACAAGTTGAAACCCCCCCATTGATCCCATTATATGGCTTACCTTTCATTCTTTCAGTTTGCCGGTCGGCTTTGAAGAGTGCAGACGTGTCCCGCTCCGCAGAAGATTGCATCCGCCAATCTCAGAGGGTAAGTTTGGGGAAATGGGGGGTTGGGGTGTGGGGAGGTGGGTGCGCAGAGAGAGGGTCGGGATGGGGGAGACAACAAGGGACAGTTTTCCTTTTTACAGCTGTAAAAAAAAAATAAAAGACCGTGAGGGAAGGTTTTCTTCATTTACAGGTTAAAAAAAAAAGTTAATATACTGTAAATTTAGGCACACCAGGGTGGGCTCCCAGTGTGCCACAATAGTGGTAGGGAGGGGGAATGCCGACACAGGGATTGGGCAACCCGATGTTGACTAGGGATATAGATGGGTTGGGGAGGGGTGGCACATCCAACACCAGGTGTGGGCATCCCAGTATCGGAAAGGGGAAATTGTTTAACCAGGAAAGACACACTAAGCGGCAGCTGAAGGGCTCGCATTTCAAAGGACAGAGCCGCATGTAGCATTGGCTCTGTCCTTTGAAATGTTTGTCGAGACAAGCCCCCTCAGCAAGCCAGTGTCATCAGGACACTGCCTGCTGATTTGCCGGCCCCAGACCGGCCCCTGCAGCACCGCTGGCTATTAGGCTCGCACCCCTCATGCCTCATTCTAACAACTCTCATGTCAACAAGTTCGTCTGCGCTTGCGTGCACGACGAACATAAAAAGTGTCTCCTCATCTCCCTCCTGAACCTTCCTCCCTCCAGTCTCATATCATGGCCCTGGGTGTCCCTCCCCTCCCTTACTTTGAGCAGCCCCTCCATACCTGTCTTGTTTATTCCTTTTATGTACTTGAAGTTTTCACTCACATCCCCCCCCTGCCTAGACCCCAGAGTCAGTTGAAAAACCAATTATAACTGACTCACAACACATTATTACTGATTTTTACAACTAGTTTAAAATTTATGACTGTGACTCACTAAAAAATCCAACCAATTTTTTCAACTTCCGCCATTGTTAAATTTGATTTATGTACTAGAAAGCTGTTCTTTTTTAGTGCAATTAATGGAAAAACTTGGCAGTACGTTTATTTACTTAGTAAATACTAGGAGAAGCTTGTCACAGCCTAGGAGCAGAAGAGATGAAAACATTCACTGCAGTGCACCAACTAACCGATACCAAGAGCTGAGGTCAATAGTAATGTAAATTAAAAGATACTCTGAAGGGATAGCATCTTTCTTGTTGTAGGATGGGAAACCTAGGGTACCTCAAATGTTTTCAATGCTAACAATATAAGTCGCTGTCGAACACTTTATTTTGTTTTATTATTCTCATTGTTTTGGTTTGGCCTTGCTTGCATTATGTACCTTGTGAGCGCACTTGACTTGTGCCCCTCACACCCCCAGCCCAGTCTCAAAGCCACATAGACAGCCTTAGATCCTGGTGTGGAAGGACGCTGCTGTACACCCCCAAAGCCATATACAGCCTTAAAGCCTGGTGTGGGATGAGGATGTACACCCCAAAAGCCACAAACAGCCTTGTATCCACTGTGGGATGCTGCAGTACACCTCCACAGTCACATAACCAGCCTTTTATCCTGTCTGGGATGCTGCAGTACACCACCAAAGCCACATAAACAGCTTTATACCTTCGTGCGATGCTGCTGTACACCTCTGAAGCCACATAAACAGGCTTAGATCTGCCTTGGTGTGGGTTGCAGCAGCAGCAGTACACCTGAAGACTCACAACAACAGCCTTAGCATGTGAGATGCTGCTGAACACTCCCAAAGCAAAGCCACATAACCAGTCTTGTATCCAGTGTGGAATGATGCACTTGTGTAGTACACCTCTGAAGCTTCAAGCTGCATAAACAGCCTTAGAACCTGGTGTTTGTTACTGCAGTAGTACACCTTCAAATCAACATGAACAGCCTTGCCCTTAGACCCTTCTGTGGGATGCTACACCCCCCCACCCTTGAAGCCACATAAACAGGGCAGCCTTAGACCCTAGCGTGGGATCTTGCAGTACAGTGACCACCCCGCCCTGCCTCAGTCACCATGATCTCTCCCTTTTGTTTAATTTTTTGTACACACCACCAGTCACTTACTGTTCAGCAGTCAGCCAACCCAAGCCAGGCCTGTAGCCCCACCTACCCTCAACCAGTTCAGTTGCCAACCCCCCCCCCAAAAAAAAAACACACCACCAGAACAGCTAAATGGCTGAATGGTGAGAATAAATCGCTTCTCTGCTACCAAACAGTACTGTTTCTTTAGTTGTAAATATATGCTAATGCTGCTTGCTACCTGTGTCTGCCATAAATCCAACTCAGTCTCTCAGAAAAAGAACAGACATCAACGTTTCACTTACCAGGAGTCGTCGTCTCACACCAAAGGCAGCTCTGACAATACTTCACTGAGTCAGCTGTCTCTTGGTTTCTCTCTTCCAGCCTCCATCGTCCCTCCAAGTTGGTCCCATGGCTTTCTTCTTCTTCTTCTTCTCAGCTGTGCTGCGGCTGCAGTGCGGCCTGAGAGGCCAAGTTAGTGTTACCCACAGCCATCCACCTGTCCTGCCTGCCACATGGCTGACTATATGGTGTGCCCACCAGTAGCCAACCCCACACAGTCTCGCTGCTTGCTCGGCTGCTTGCACAGTGGTTTGCTGCTGATTCATCCTGGCCAAGTATGGCCTGCTGCCTGGCTGCATGCATGGTGATCGAGTCATCAATGACAGCGACTCCCTCCTGCATCCCCTCAAATCTTCACTGCTGCACTTTCTCACAACTCCCCCACAAGGCCACCAACCGAGTCCGACAGACGGCGGCTCATTCCAGCTGAGAGAATCTCTATCTCACTCTCCTCCTGTTGTCCACTGGCTGGCATGGGCAGGCCATGGGGCACCTCCTCAGTATATCCTACCCGCCTGGCCAGTGGCGGTCTCGGCCTAGTAGTAGTAGGCTGCTTGGCTCAACCTCCCCCACAGTGGGCTCACTTTCACCCTTTCCCGTCTCCCTCGACTGATGATGGTCAGGTGGCTGAGGCTCCCCTGGGCCCGACCTCACCTCTCGTATCCCACTGTGGGTGGCTGCCTGTGCTGTCCCCTACATTAGTCCCAGGCCAGCCGCTCCACACACCTCACTGCTCCGTGTCAATCCACTACTGTCCGAGTCTCCACACGCTCTGTCTCTCTGGCCTCGGTGGTGGGTCTCTCGAGTCCTTCAGGCCTCTCAGCTCACTCTCTCCCAGTCCCTCGATGGTGTGGTTTGGATCCCCCCAGCTCTGACCTTGCCTCGCCTCCTGCATGTGCCCGACTCTAATGCTGTGATGTCCTCCCTACACTGTGAACCAGACACTGATGGCTGCAACTTAAGAAATTAACTTGAGCGCTATTAGTCCTCGCCTTGATGACTACTTGCGCTGCTGTTCAACTCCATCTTGCCGCCTTTTGCAGTTGCCGGCAGTGTGCACACAACTCCTGGCTCCTCCCTCTCTCATTACTCATTGGCAGAGGGTTAGCACTGAGGAACTAGGGGTACATTAATTGGCTGGAAGTTGAAGAACGTTCACCCCCACACAGATTCAAAAGTGGCTGACTGCAGCACTGCCAGGCAAGACAAAAGCCATGACAGAATCGTCGACTTCACACAAATATAACTGCCTGTAATTATGGCTGCAATTCAGTGCAATTGCAACTAATTGCAACTGCATTAAATTGCAGCCAACAATTCTGACAGCTGACGGCGGCTCTGGGGTCTACCCCTGTCCCTCCTCTCCTTCAGCCAGTGCATGTTCAACTCCTCCAACCTCCTCTCGTATGGTAAGTCCCCCAGCCCCAGGATCATCTTTGTCACCCTGCGCTGCACTCCCTCCAGTAACTTAATGTTCCTCTTCAGATATGGGTGCCAGTACTGCACACAGTACTCCAGGTGCAGTCTAACTAATGATCTATACAGTGGCAGAATCACCTCCCCCCTCCTCAAGGATATACCCTTTGCAATGCAACCCAGCATTTTGTTGGCCTTTGCGGCTGCCTTCCTACATTTTGCCAAGTTGTTCATTGACCCTGTAATGAGCACCCCAGATCCTTCTCATCTGTCTCAGCTAGCTACACTCTCCCCAGCTGGTAACTCCTCCTTGGTTTTTTCATCCCAAAATGCAGCACCTTGCACTTTTTGGCATTGAACCCCAGTTGCCAGGTGTCCAACCAGGTTTCCTGATTTGCCAAATCATTCTGCAACCCCTGCCATCCCCCTAGATCATCCACCACTGCTCCCATCTTGGTGTCGTCAGCAAACAGATTGGTCTTCCTCTTAATGCCCAATGTTATGTCTGCAGTGAATATTCCAAACAACACTGGTCCCAACACCAGGCCCTGCGGAACACCGATCGTCACTGCCCTTGGGGTTGAGAGCTCCACACCCTCTGTTGCCCTCCCTGAAGCCAGTTCCCTACCCATCTCACCAGCATTGCACCTGCCTCTGTGCCTTCTAACTTACTTCCCAGACTCCCATGTGGCACAGAGTCGGATGCCTTACTGAAGGCCAGGTATAGGACATCCACTACATGGCCCCCATCCAATTGCCTAGTTGCCCAGTCATAGAACTCCACCAGGTTGGTTTGGCAGGATCTGCCACTTACAAAGCCATGCTGTCTGCTGTCCTGTAGCCCTTTGGCCTACAGAAGGGCTACCACCCTCTCCTTCAAGATAGTCTCCATCAGCTTACCCACAATGGATGTTAGGCTCACCGGTCTGTAGTTCTCCGGTTCATCCTTGGGGCCGCTTTTGTGGAGGGGCACCACATGAGCCATTCTCCAATCCTGAACTACACACCCCAAGTGTAGGGAGGCATTGAATAGGTCTGCCAAAGGTCCTGCCAGGACCTCTGCCTGCTCCTTCAGTACCCTGGGGTGGATGCCATCTGGGCCTGGTGCCTTGTCCACCCTCAGAGCCCTCAAACCCTCCAGAACCCTGCCTTCCATGATTTCCCCATCCAGCACCCCTCCCCCTCAATTCCTGCCCTCCCTCCTCCCCCTTGGGTATCACCTTCCTTCTCCTTAGTAAATACTGAGCAGAAGTAATCATTTAGCGCTTGTCTTATCACCCCTGTTCCCCCACCCCTACTTCTTAATCCTTACTATATGGTCCTTACAGATCTTTTTCTCCTTGATGTACCTGAAGAAGTCCTTCTCCTGCTTCTTAATGCCCTGCACCAGCCTGAGCTCCTTAAACGCCTTGGCTGCCCTTACTGCCCTTGTCACCTCCTTTGATTTCTTCAGGTACTCCTCCCTGTCCTCCCCCTTTCCTGTTTTTTTGTACCTCCTAAAGGCAGCTCTTTTCCTCCTAACCTTTTCCATGACCTCCTTGCTCACCCAGCTAGGTTTCTTTGCCCTAGCCTTTTTGCTGTGGGCCTTGTTGCAGGTTCATGTTGCCTCCACTATCCCCAGCTTTATGAGCTCCCACCTCTGGTTAGTACCCATACTAGGTTGAAGTCTGGCCAGGTACCCTTTTACCACTCCCCCCATCCTCCCGAAGTGCTGGATTCCACTCCTTCCTTACCCATATCCAACATGAACCATACCGAGTGGTGGTCATTCCCCGCCAGTGGTTCTTCCACCCTCATTTCCCTCAGAAACTCCCCATTTGCCAGCATGAGGTCAATGGTATTCCCTACCTGCTTGGTTTGTTGACCATTTGCATCAGGAAGCTGTCTTGGAAGGCACCCAGCAGTACCTGCTCCCTTGTGTTCCTGGTTGTTGGGGCACTCCAATTCACTCCTGGCATGTTGAAGTCCCCCACGATCACCACATTACCCTTTTCGCAGGTCTTCCTGATCTGTCCCACTAGCTCCCTGTCTAACTCCTCTGTCTGAGAGGGCAGCCTGTACACCACTCCCATCCTGAGAGTCCTATTCTTGGAATCCTGGATTTACATCCATAGTGACTCCGTACTACCCTCCTCCCCTTCCTCCCGCCACACTTCTGTCCTTCCCTCACATATAGCACCCCCCCCTTTTCCCATTCGCTGTATCCCTACGAAATATCCTCTACCCTGGTATCGACAGGTCCCTGTCATTGTATGGGGTGCCCCATGTTTCCGTCATGGCCGCCATGTCCACCTCCCCCACTGCCACAAGAGTCTGTAGCTCTGTAGTTTTCTTTCCAAGGTTCCTAGCATTCAGGTTGACCACCTTCCTCCCCTTCCCCCCACCCCTCCTGCCCTCCTTTACTAGCATCGCCACTAGTACTTGCTCTATTTGTCCTTTTTATGGGGGTAAGCTCATATGGCTTCCCAGCCTGTGGTCTCTGCATGTCACTTGCCCACTTGCCACCCACACTCCTAGTTTAAATTCCTAACTACCTCTATGTACTCCTCTATCCTCTGTTTCAACACTTTCTTTCCCTCCTTGCTCAAGTGTAGTCTATCCTTGGCATAGAGACTGTCCTCCCAGGTCCCTCCCCACCGCACCACCAGCCCATACCTTTTATCATGACACCAGGTTCTTAGCCATCTGTTAAATTCCTCTATTCTCAGCTTTCTTGCTGTGCTTGCCCTGGGCACTGGAAGTACAGTATCTCTGAGAAAGTTACTGATCTTTCTGCCCCTTCACATAATTGTCCTAGTTCCTCAAACCTCCTCTGGACTATATCTACCATCCAGGTTGTTTGTCCCCAGACGTATAATTAAATGATGCTTCTCCCTACCCCTTCTAGCATATTTTAGAACAGATTGTCCCATCCCTTCCACTGTCATTCACGGCATGGCCTCCACCCAAATGCAACTATGCTGCTCCCCCTTGCTACCCCACCTGACTTCTCTTAGTATTGAGTCCCCTAGCACTAAGATTCCCCCCTCTTACCAACTGCTAGCTTCCCTTCCTCCCCACCTCTCGTTCCTGGCTCCTCCTCTTCCTCTTGCACAGTAATTCCCTCCTGTCCTTGTTGTAATTGTCCCAGCAGAACTTCCCCCCCTTTCCAGTTTCATCCGGACTTCTGTCAGTTACTCCTCCAATCTCATCACCTCCTTCCCCTCTAGTACTGCAAAACAATTTTCTGAAGCTCCTTCTCCTATGCCTGCTTCCTTCCTCCCTCCTCATACTAGCCCATTCCCTCCTTTCGACTCCATGACTGTTGTCACTTCTCCTCCCCTCACCAGTCCCTTTCTCCTCCTTCCTGTTGTCTTTTTTCCCCTTGACCTGGGTTCCCTTGACACCGTTCCTCTTGGCCTGGGTCCTCCTGTCTCTGCTTCCCTTCTTCTGATCCTCTCCTCCCCCCTGTTGGCCCAAACTGACCTCCCTCCTCATCTCCCCTCCTCCCTCCAGTGTTGGGCTATAACCTCCTCCCGTCTGCCTTGCCTGTCTTAGCTCCTCCTGCAGACCCTTGATTTCCTTTTTAAGTTTCCCTATTTGGTTGCACAGTAAACATCCCCCTACCCTCCATGCAATTTATTTATTTATTTATTCAATCTTGGATTACAAAATACCTTCGAGCGCAACACAGCTCATTTACAAAGGTTCCACATCAGTGGGGAGGGTTACAAACAGACATAGGGGAACTAACAAGTTGAGTTACTAACATACAGTGACAGTGTATAATACAGCATAGATAATCAGCACTATTCAACATAAGAGAAAGAAGTGGAAGCAAATAAAGGGAAGATGTAGGGGGTAGTAGGATTTTTAAGACCTAGGGAAATGGGTAGCAGCCAGGGGCTTTGTCAAAGTTGCTGATACGTGTAAGCAGGATGTAGTGAGGAAGAAATAAGGGGGAAAGGGCAAGGGCTAAGGGGGCAGCAATCATGGGCCTTGTCAGGATTATCAAACTGTGAAAGCAGGGTGGTGAGCAGGGAGCACTCAGGAGGTGATTGGATGCAGACAGGCATACCTTGGATTAGGTGGTACAATCACAGGGACTTTCAGATATGAGATGCTGGTGGAGCATATTCTAAAACTGGCCAAGTCTGGGTAGGTTAGTTATTTCATTGTGCAATCTGCTGAACCAAAATGGGGCTCTATATGGGAAGGATCATTGGCATTGAGCTGTCCGACACCTAGGGACAAGAAGGAGTTCGGTTTTTAGAAATTTTTATTTGTAGAAATATTGTCGGACCACAGTTGTTGCAGCCTACCACCATACCTATTGTTCTCGTCGCCCATCAGTGATCCCTCACCCTTCCAGATGAAGGATACCTGATGCTCCCCAAGTCTCTCCTCTCCCCCCGCTATCATTGCAAAACATTCTTCTCCTTTTCACAGTTTCCTTTAGATTAAGCTGCTGCCTTTTGCGTTCCTACCCCTCCTGTCCCCTCCTGTCCCAAATAAACTGTAATCGACTATTGCACAGCCTCCTTCAAGCTCCTACCCCTCCTTTTCACAATGTAAACACCAATGAAGACAGGTAAAAATGAAAGCAGTTTGTGTTCCAGTTACTTCCCTTCCCTGAAGATATCAGTCACCTCTTCACTTGCTGCTGTTCCTTCCCTGTATGTCTGCTTTTGTTATGACAGGTGCATTTCCTTTGCCCTTTTGGGGAAGTGATGTCAGAACCCCTGGTATAAAGGAAATGGTGTACCTGGGGGCGGGTGGGGTGAGAGGCAGGGTGGGTGGGACCAAGCTCATGCCCTCCAGAAACAATCAGGTAGTTGAGGCCCCTGGCCAGACAATTAGCACCCTTCTACCACTATGCACTAAACGTTGCAGATAGTGAAGACAGCAAAAAATATCACAACCCCACTAAAAGCACAAAAAATAAGTTATATACCAGAAGAAACAGGTCTCCAATTCAAAGAAACAACAGCCTCACCAACAAGACACCAAAAGGTTTCAACAGCTCCAAAACAGTTCTCTGCTAGTCCATTTTAAAGGAAAGCAGCCCAAGTGCTGCTGTATCACCCTGGTGATGCTGCAAGTCACATTATGCGAGAACGCTAAAGTGATTTTTATATTTGCACTAATTTTTTTTTGCAAACTATCATGTGGTTTGCGGGGTTATTCCAGTTAGAGTGGAGCGCCATTTCATGGTTGCTGCCGCACCGGAAGAGAAGGTTGTGCTTGTCCCCCTTCCCATCCCATGCACACGCTTAGTCTGTAGGCGGGCAAGTTTTCTTGGAAGACTTCCTTTTCTGTGTCTCTCCAGCTCATTCAGTACTGTGCGAGTGTCCTGCGCTCCTCGTCGTGCTCCACATGCTGAACTAATAGAGGCTGCTAGTGTTGTACTTTTCTTACATTAAAAAGAGAATTGTCAGCTGTCCCCCCCCCCCCGTTTGCTGTATTCTTGATTTGCGATCTGCACCTCCTTACTCGACCTATCCCCCTCCTCACTCCATGACACTGCCACAGTGATAACCTAATCACCCCTGGAAGGATTGGCATTCATACCCAGTGCCATAACACTGAAACCCTGCCACTGCAATATGTGGCACAAGCATGAAACACCACAGTTCTGAAGTCCTTGCCCCTCTGTCAGCACCATTGTGAATCAATCACAGCAACCTCCTCCCCCACAGCATGCACACAAGTACCCTGCACCACCTGACACAAGGAACTGCAGAAAAGAAACTGCAACACAAGGGAAATGGATCCCACATTTCATCCATTAGCAAATCACCTCTGTCTAGCACACAGGTCAAATATAGTAGGGCACAACACCCCATGGGAACACAGGTGTATCAACCTTCATGCACGACAGGGAAGCACCACATATATTCTGACGCACCACAAGCACTGGACAGAGGTCTGAATTGGAACCTGATACTTTGGCACACTTTCCAAGCTGGAAAGGGGCAGAACGTAAAGAATGTAACAAATTCCTTGTAGACATACACAGTGTTGGAATAGGGCTTTGTTGCTGTAGTCCCAATCGGTACTGTTACATTTGTTTGTTTACTGATCCGGATGTTGTTCTGGAACCGGAACTGGTGCTGCACAGTCTAAATAGTGATTTTTTTTACAGCCATAACTTCATCGTACAGTGCATTTTGCAAAGAAAACATCTCAGCAGTTTGTTAGCTAGTGCAATGGATTAGTACTGGTACTGCTATCTGTACTGAAACAGAAGAGAATATTGTTACTATGCTGTAGAAAAAAAAGATCGCTAGTCAGGCTGTGCAGCACCAATTCCGGTTTCAGAATAACATCCAGATCAGTAAACAAACAAATGTAACGGTACCGATTGGGACTACAGCAACAAAGCTATGTTCTAACACTGTTTATGTCTACAAAGAGCTGAACCATGACCCCTGGAAGTGCTGCAGAGGAAGCGTTATACTGGAACAAGCTTGCATATCCTCGGCATGCTATCAACGCAAGACTACCATCCCGGTGAACACCCGGCTCTGAAAGTGAGAACCAATAGTAACGCAGCCAACCACAGCGGGATCGAGCACATAGTGCTCATTTACATACTGTAGGTGTTTCGGCGATCGCCGCGCCAATCAGTAACATTGCGCCGGGATTTAAATTTAAAAATTAAAAGAGTCCATTGAAACAACAACAAGGAGGACACTCACCAAATGGGTAATGTCAGGGTAATACATTACATGATGTGGTAGTCTGGTTTTGGGCTGCTTTCCTTTAAGAAGAAAGAAAAACAGCCTGCTACCAAGTGAAACAACAGGAAGTAACAGCCCACTTAAAGCACACCAAAATATGTTTCAAAATTTCAGCAGCCCCAAAACAATTCCCTGCTAGCCCCTTAGAAATAGTATGAAAAAAATCACCTGCTACCAAGTGAAATCAAGAAGAAGCAATTTGAAAACAGCAAGGAGCAGCTACTGCACTGAAATGAATCTGATTCCTTCCCCTTCTAGCCTCTTCCAGAATCTGCTACCATCCTGTTTGTGAACATCCTCTGTCCCCTTTTACCTTCTCTCTCTACCTCTTCTGCTCTCGTTCCCATCTCTCTACACTTCTCCCATATTGTTTTTTTTTAGTTTTTGGGTACCCTGCAGGATTTCTCTCCCTTAGGATTCTTCCTACTGCCTACTTCAGTTTGAGGGGGGTGGACAGTTTGTGTCTCCTCGTTTCCTTCCACCACCCTCTTGGCTAGTTTAAATGCTCGCTAATGTAACATTTAAACTGTTCATTGAGGACTGCAGGCCATCTCCCTTATACAGGCCTCCATCCCTCCAGGTGGGACCCCAGACCCCAACATAGTCAAACCCCTCCTCTCTGCACCATTCCTTCAACCATGTGTTGAAGTGCCTGGTGTGGAGTACCCTATCCATCCACCCTGTCATAGACAGGTAGCACCTCAGAAAAGGCCAAAGAGCATGCTACCTGCCTAAGACCCCTCCCCAACTCCCGGACCTTGTCCTGTACTATCTTAGCCTCATCCCTAGCCAAATCATTGGTCCCTAGGTTGTCAATGACATACAGTTCTCCCTCCCATCCTGCCACCAAAGCAATCCCCAGGATCCGCTTCCCATTCCTCTGAGCAGTGGCACCAGGAAGGCGCCTAACCTCCCTCTCCCCCTACCTTCCTGTCCCCAAATCTATCCCCCTAACAACTGAGTCCTCCACAAGGAGTTGCTTCTTCCTGCTATGGGGTCCTCTTCCACCCACCTTGAAAGGCAAGCTCAAAAGTGAGTGCAATATCGCAGGCTGACTTGAAAGTTAAGTCCTTTTAATGACAACAGCCATTTATGATAGCCTTCTCCTCTCAGACCACAGACACACTGATCCCGTAGGGCATCATCCAGAAACTGGCCAGACTCACAGGTGCTTGCCAGACACTTCAAAGCAATGATGTAGTCAGAAAGAGCTTCCCCCTCCTCTTGGTTCCAAAGATGAAATCTTAAGTGTTCTGCAATGAGAATCGGCTTGGGCTTGAAATGTCCTGAAAGTGTCTTGATAAGTTGGGTGTACTGCATGTAACAGAAACAAAGAAACATAGACTTTGACATCAGATAAGGACCGCCTGGCCCACCTAATCTGACCATTTCCCTACTTGTTGGATACGCTGCAGATCCTAGTTAACCAACAGCCTACTTTCTTGTACACCCCACTATAACTGCATTATGTCTGTCCCATGCATTTTTGAATTCCCCCACTGTTTTTGACCCCAAAACCTCATCAGAAAGGCTGTTTCATGCATCCACCACCCTCTCTATAAAAAAATACTTCCTCACATTGCCCGTGAGTCATCCCACCTCTCTCTTCAAACAGTGCCCCCTTGTTCTTACACATCTCATTTTCTGAAAGATGCTACCCTCTTGGACTTTGTTGATTACCTTGAGGTACTTGAAAGTTTCTATCATGTCCCCCATCTCCCTCCTTTCCTCGAAGGTATACATATTAATCTCCTTTAGTCTCTATATGTATGATTTCTGGTGCAGAGCCTACACCATTTTAATTGACCTTCTCTGGACTGCCTCCATCCTGTCTATGTCCTTGCAGAAATGGGGTCTCCAGAACTGCACGCAGTACTCCAGATGGGGTCTCACCAACTGTCTGTACAGAGGGATGACAACTTCCTGTTTTCTGCTGGTGATGCTTCTCCCTGTACATCCCAGTATCCCACCAGGTCCCTTTCCATTTTTGTTGTCATTAGTATCCCCCCCCCCATTGTGTACTCTTCCCCTGGGTATTTGTTTCCCAGGTGCATTACTGCACTTCTTTGCATTGAATCTAAGCTGCCATACTTTTGACCATTCCTCCACCCTTGCCAAGTCCCTTCTCATCCTTTCCACCACCCCCTTGTACATCAACCCTGTTGCAGATCTTTGCTTCATCTTCAAAAAGGCATGCTTTTCATTCCAGTCCCTCTGCAATGTCACTTATAAAGACATTGAAGAGGACAGACCCCAGTACTGAACCCTGCGGTACCCCGCTAGTAACCCTCCTTTCTTCAGAGTGGATTCCGTTTACTATTACCATCTGCGTCCTGTTGTCCAGCCAATTTTTTACCCAGGCCACCACCCTGAGACCCACTCCCAGGCTGGCTAGCTTGTTTATTAATCTTTTGTGTGGAACTGTGTCAAATGCCTGGCTAAAGTCTAGGTAGACCACATCCACAGCCCCTCCCTGGTCTACTAACTTGGTCACCCAGTCAAAGAAGCTGATTAGGTTCATCTGACATGAGCTTCCTGCTGTGAATCCATGCTGCCTTGGGTCCTGTGCCCCGCTGGCCTCTAGGTACTCAACAGTTCTTTCTTTTAGAAGTGATTCCATCATTTTCCCCACCACTGAGTTCAAACTAACAGGCCTGCAGTTACCTGCCTGTGCCTTGCTCCCACTTTTGTGATGGGGAATCACATCCGCCCTCCTCCAGTCCTCAGGTACCACACCATCCTCCCATGATTTGTTAAAAAGAGTAGTTAGTGGTGCCACTAGTTCTCTCTTTAGTTATTTTAGAATTCTGTGGTGAATCCCATCAGGTCCTATTGCCTTGTCCACCTTGAGTTTTACGAGTTCTTTCAGGATCCTTTCTTCCGTAAATGGACTAGTATCTGCCCCCTATCCAGAGTGCTTCTATTGTTTGGTTTAGGTATCTCCCCCTCCTCTTCTTTTGTGAATACTGAACAAAAGTATTCATTCAGTATCTCTGCCTTTTCACTGTCACCCCCTTCCCCACACACACACTTATTAAGCCTCACAATCCCTCCCTTGGTCTTTCTTCGCTCACTAATGTACCTATAAAAGGTTTTATCCCACTTCTTAACTGAGTTGGCTATCTTTTCCTCAGTTTGGGCCTTTGCTATTCTGACTGCCTTCCCTGCTTCCTTCTGTTTTAACTGATACAGTTCTCTGTCCTGCTCCTTTTGTAATTGCTTATACTTCCTGAATGCTATCTTTTTCTCCTTAACCTTCCCTGCCACCTCTTTTGAGAACCATAGTGGTTTTTTACTTCATTTTGTTTTGCTTATTTGCTTCACACAAAGGCTTGTTGCTTCTTGGATGGCATTTTTGATTCTTTGCCATTGTTTCTCCTTCCCTCCTTCCTACATATTTGCTAGTGCATTCCTTAGGTGCTCTCCCATTTTGCCAAAGTCAGCCCTCTTGAAGTCCAGTACCCTCACTTTTGTATGGCTTGACTCCACGGCTGTATTTATCGTGAACCACACTGTTTGGTGGTTGCTTGTTCCTAGATAGCTACCCACTTCTAAATCCGAGATCCTCTCACTGTCCCCATTTGAGAGTACCAGGTCAGGTCTAAGATTGCACCCTCCCAAGTGGGTTCCAACACTAGCTGTCTGAGGCATGCCCCCTGTAGGGCATCAAGAATGACCTTGCTCTTGGATGTGGCTGCAGTAAATGTGCTCCAGTTAACATCTGGAATATTTAGGTCCCCCATCAGCAATATCTTCCCCTTTTCTGCCATTCTAAGTATGCCTCCTTATCATTTCCCTGTCCATTTCCTCCCCCTGAGATGGGTGTCTTTATATAACCCCTGTACAGATTGTGGTGCCATTTCCTGTCTCCAGAGTGACTCACAGTGCTTCCACTCCTCCCTGTTTACCCCTTAGTTATGTTGCCTTGATCCCTTCTCTTACATAGAAAGCTACTCCTCTTTTACCCTCCCTGTCCCTCCTGTAGACTGTGTACCCTGGTATGTTGACATCCCAGTCATGGTTCTCTGTGTACCATGTTTCTGTGAATGCCACAATATCCAGGCATCCCTCTTCCATCAAGGCTACTAGTTCAGGAAGCTTGTTACCAAGACTATGGGCATTGGTACTCATCGCCCTCCATTTGTTGGTGGCCTTGCCCATTTTAGCCCCATCCCTGTACTTACTGCCTTTGCCTCTTTCTGCATTTTTCCCTGCCCTGCTTCCTATCGACCTCTCTACCTTGGTGGTTCCCTCGCTAATGACACTGTTTTGTGGGGGGAGGCTGGGAATTCCGTGCTCCTTTTCAGTGCCTCCCCCCGGGCTAGTTTAAAAGCTTGAGATGCAGACCATCTTGCCAGTATAAGCCAAACTTGATAGGTGCAGTCAGACTCTTGAGGAGTCCGTACACTGTAGGTCCCAAAACTGCCAGGAAGACATTCACCTTTTTCTCATCAGAATATTTGTTCACTGCCAACCAGCGTTAAAAAATGTGTTCCAAGTAAGAATTAAAGTCCTCTCCTGATTCATCAAATTCTGGCACTTTTCCAATTGATGCCATGGCACCAGCAATTCAGTGATGTGGCATGTAACATGTAGCCCCTGTGGCTTTTTGAAGTGCTATCTTGAGTGTCATACTGGTGGTACTTTGCTCCATGGTACCGAGCAAATACATAGTGGACAAAATATTGTGGAACAATACAAAGCAGGCTAATCATCACCATCTACAATATCAGCTTAGAAAGAAATCGCTGACCTAAACCCCATGGGCAGTGCTCAGGACGAATAGGCAAGGTGTCAACCAAGACCCCATCCCACCCGAACGATGGCCTCAGGCACTGTAACTGCAGCCAGCCACACTGTGATGGCCAGTCACCCCCCACCCACCCCCCCAACCTGCCGTGATGTGGTAGACTACATCCCTGGTGTCTAGTGGACCCCCCACCCCTACACCACCCCAGCAAGTAGATGTCCACCCTCTGCACCCCCTCCCGACATATCCCGACAACGGGCGGGTGGCCAGCACAGCCCTCCACACACCGCCACGGCTGGCCGCTCCACTGAATGAACTGAATGAGTGTGTATACGTAATGTTTGAATAAAGGTCGCCTGAGCCTGTAGAAACTGGTTAAACACTGAAAGCTATCAAAATACTGAACCATTTATTTTCCTGCCTTGACAAGAGTATATAAATCATCAACAACACAAATCAAGGTAAGAGCTCTCGGAGGGGAGACCCTTGAGTCACCCCAGCTCCTAGGATCTCAAGTGGACATCAGTTGGCACTGGTAGGTGAGTTTGTTGCCTGTACTCTAGACATAGATCCAGGGATAACATATGCCTTTTTATTTCTATTTCTTTTATTGCGGCCATTTTTGGTGGTGACAGAAATTATTTCCGCTTGTACTGTTGTTCAAAAAAATTGTTACTGTCACTTTAAATTGTGATTGCCTGCTTTCATTGATGCCAAAACTGCTTTGTAACTCCTGAACCTTTAATATCAACAAGTAGAAAACATTTTCTAAACATGAATCCTGACTCTTTTCGTCCTCATTCTCAATTTATTATTATAAAATTAAAGGAGTATGATTTAGAACATGCTAAATCAAAAACTAAGCCAAATTTGGACTTTTGCTTTATGGGTCACACTGGCACCATAAAAATAACAGTTCTGGTTATATCCATATGGTCAATTGTACAGACTTGGCATATAAAGAATTTCTACATAAGTACTGAGGTTGGTGCCTCATAGATTTTGATAAAAAAGAATGTGCAAAACATATGATTGCCCTAGACATAAACAGACTGATGGCTTCAAAGTAAATGTAAGAATATTTGAGGAGCTAGGGCAAGCTCATTGTCCGATGATGTCCAACCATGCCCATAAGGGGACATTAGACTATAACGAACACAGTACAGTTGTAGACCGAGACTAAATAATCTTGGTCAGTCAAGTGTCCGACCAAATAGTGGTGGCGGGTGGTTTGATCACAATTCAGAACATGCTCTGCCAGTGCTTTGTGTTGCGACTCCGACTAAACTCTACCCTGAGTTAGCCAAACTAGTGGACAGTTTGGAAGGGTCATTAGTCTCCGCTGGTCATGGTGAAAACCATGCACACGAGACTGACCAAGGGAGCTGGGCTAGGACATCGGAAAATTATCCTAGCACTGGAAGCCCTACCTCCCAGGCCCCCACCAACCTCTTATGTCCAATGTGCCAAACCTCCCCCTTTTAAAAGGGACTGCCAGCCCAGCTCCACCTGCCAGCAAGCAGACCTGAACACTGGACAGCCCAGAATTGAAGGGATCTTAACTAGCAAGCTCCCAAAGGGGGCTTACAGCAGAAAACCAGGTAAAATTCCAGAATTTGGACTGCCTGCACACTGGCAAAAACAAAGAATGTCACGGAATTTGGCATTTTTTTTATCAGATAAGTAAATCTACAGAACTTGTATATTTCTTACAATTGCATTCTGTTCTAGTTTCAAGTTACTTCATTTAATGCACTGTATATTAAACCTTTGTTTATTTTGATTATTTATACAGTGCACATATACTAAAAGAATAGCAGTAGACTCTTGGTAAAATCTTGATATTAGACTCACTATCACTGGTGCAGTTCCCAGAATTTCAAGTCTTGAAGATATAATTTCATTCCTGTAATTACCGTGAATCAGTGACCATGATTTATTTATTTATTTAGTTCTTGGATTAACACCTTTGAGCTCATAGCTCTTTACATATGTTCCAGGTCAGGTGATTACAAAACAAACAAACAAGTAAACAAAATGTTGCCAATGGATGTGTAGTACATAGTAAGATTACAGAGTGAATAGGTTAACACAAGATCAGGCATACCTATCATGAGAGCAAGAGAAGCAAATATGAGTGACACTGTAAAATGTATACCAGGGCACAGAGTGTAGAGACAATACATCAGGAGGGGAGAGATCAGCCCAGAAGGCCTAGTCAAGAGGGTGGATATGGGTGACAGACCCAACAGCAACTGGAGAAGTAAGGATCAGCCCATGGGGTTTAGTCAAAGGGCAGAAGGATTAAGGAGAGATAGGGTGTGGAAGAGGGTTTGGAGGGCTGGGGGGGGGCGTGAGGAAGTATGTGTGGTTGATAGCGAGTCAAGAGGAAGTACGAGGAGACCAGGTAAGTGGAGAGGCAAAAAGACAGCAGGTACAAGTGCAGTGAATGTCTAATTAGTGGAAGCAGTCACAGCTAGAAGCAGCAACAAGATGTTGTCTAACCTTGTGTTTAGAAGAGCCTAGTCTGGCAGCAGAAGATATGCTATATGGGAGGGAATTAAACTATAGTGGGGCTTGGTAGGGGAAGGACCTTTGGCCTTGGAAAGTGCAACAGTGGGGGATCGTGAAGAACAGGCTTTCAGCACTTCAGATATGAAGACGGTTGACGTAGGGGATGAGAAGCTTCTGGACCCCAGGGGGCACTAGACCTATGCATGCTTTTTTTAGCCAACAGACATGTTTGGTAAGAAAGTCTCCTTTTGAACTGGAGCCAGTTAATCTGGGCATAAAGGTCACAGGTGTGAGTCAGTTGGGAGAATCCTGTTAGGAGTTGGAAGGCTTTGTTTAGAGCCAAACTGATGTTTAAGTGAGAACTTCCATCTCATTTACGATCCTTGTTAGATAGGCAGCCTCTATCAGTTCTAAACATTTTCTGGCAATTTTAACTGGTTTTCACTACCTTAATAATGTGATCTGTGACTGCAGTCTAGCTGCCACAGAACGACGCTTGTCGGACAGGAAGTGTTTATCAAGGCAGCCTTTTCTGCTACGTTTCACCCCTGTATTGATCATTAGTGAAAATACTGCATGTGCTGTTACTCAGATTGAAAGTGGCACCTCTCTCAGTGCTGACACAGTACAGTTGCTCCAGCCCACGAACAGAAGCAGCCTTGGCGTATGCATTCTTACAGCTCCTATCACAGCAGCTATAGTCCCATGTGGCCCCATATATTTTGCGGACAATCCCCTGTTTCAGCGGGGCATCCAGCATGGTGTGGGGATGCGCTGCCACAGCATTCCCTCATAGCCTCTCATTGAGTGGTTGAGTGGCTATGGGATGGATGGAATATTCACATCAACAAGTGAGAGAGGTAGCCAGAAAGCGTCAGTGCCCACCTGAATCAGAGGCTTTCTAATGCTAAACTTACAGCTGGAAGAACTGCTGAATGGAACGGCATGCTTGATACAGCACACACATGTGTGGGAACAAGCAGCCCTTGCAGAGAAGGATCGGTCAGTTTTTGATTGGCTGAGGCTAAGATTTATAAGAATGCTACATTTAACTGGGCAGAGTGGCAGAGCAGATACCAGGTTGTCTATCTCTAGGCCACCTGGGTTGTATGACTAGCTGACCTTGCCCGTGCACACGAGGGTGAGGTTGGAATTAGCAATGGCTGCCATGTTGGGAATTGGTCCCCTCTTTTCCCAGGCACAGCATCCATCTCAGATATATTGTATGTCTACATCTACAACAAGGACTGAATAAAGGGCTATCCCCCTCCTCCCTGAGGGTTCAGCTGTCTACAATAGGAGCAGCCATGGGCCATGTAAGGGACACAGCTCCTGGGACACACCTGGATCTACCAAGATTCTTAAGGGCTGCAACCAACATCAAACCACACACCAAAACAGTCATAGTGCCATGATACCTCACCCTGGTCCTAAGTGCCCTCACAAAGCATCCTTTTGAGCCTATGGATAACATTGATCTGTACTGGAAGGGATTTAAAGCCTCCTTCTAGGTAGCCATATGTTCAGCACATAGAACAGGGGAACTGGGTGCACTGTCTTGTAAAGAACCCTTCATACAATTCACAAACAATTGGGGGTAATCTCAAGAAGAATCCTAACATTCACACACAAAGTATTATTACTTTTTTACATCAACCAATCAATGCAGTTTCCAACAAAAAGCACTACAACATGACGCCACCAGAATGCATCAAGGTTCACTTACTAGAGCAAAGACATCATTCTGGCAAAGAAGAATTATGCCTTAACTGTCAAAATCTGCACAATGGCCACTTGGGCCACCATACATACTTTTACAAAATGCTACAGACTGGACACTAATATGCCACCAAGGATAACTTCTGGAAGTAAAGTTCTAGTAGCTGCCACTTTTACAGGCACCAAGCACACCTGCTCCTTCCCTCCCAGTTAATAGAGTACCGCTTCCTACTTAAACCAGTCTATAAAGAATTGGAGTGTCATGGCTATACACAAAACATAATGGTAGTTTACTCACCTGGTAAAGGTGATTGTGTCAGTGTATACTGTGGCACTCCAGGTCCCAACCAGTCAAAAGAGCAAGCTGCCGGCAGCCGGTAAAAGACAACTGCTTATATCCAGCATGCTATAAGGGCTTGTATCGAGCGTAATATGTAACATCAAAGATTAAGGAAGAACACAATAAGGTCTGGCCTCAGTATATAATACCGTAATTCTCAGAGTCTGCAAGGTTTATTATTTGCTAAAGTAAACAGCTTGGGAAGATTATAATCAATGAGTATCGAAGCACTGGGACCTTTGGTAGGGTTGAAATTTGGTCCTAGGTCACATGTGGATCTATCAGCCAATCAAGTGACCATAACCCAGTCTGTACAGATTAGAATTGGAGTGTCATGGATACACACTAACACAATCGCCTTTCCCAGGTGAGTAAAGTACTAGTGTCAGTGACTCAGTAGGTAGTATACTCACCTCAGGAGTCTGAAAATAAAATGGTTGTGGGTTTTAGTCCCACCACCAGGTATTTGTTGTAGCATCCGTAACTGACACTGTAGTGTAGTATGAGATGGCGGTGTTGCACTGCACTATAGAGGTGCTGTCCTCCAGATGAGATGCTAAACTGAGATCCCTTCTGCCCATCTCTGGGCACTGTCCAGGTAGACATTAAAAATTCTGTGACACATATCAAAGAAGAGCAGAGGAATTTTATTAACAAAACGCAATAAAAAAAAAAGAAAAAGAAAATAATCAGTCAGTACTATACATCATATCAACTAGGTGACATGTGAAAATTGCAAAATAAACACAGACAAAAGAAATGAGCCCTTTAAAGTAAAGTAGTCAATAGTATGTAGACAGTCAGTAAATAAAGAGGTAATCTGCCACTGAATGGAAGAGGAAACAAGGAAAAAAGAACCAAAACTCCTGCCTACATTTTTGAAGAAGAGTAGCAGAATTTTTTACAGATGCAAACCACAACAAAGTAACAATAGCGATCAAATCACAATGAATACAGTGTAAGCATTCTCATTTTAAGGCAGACATTATAAAAACAAAAGTGTACACCATATTTAATAACTAATAATGCAGACTTTAAAATATTAGGCAAAAAAAGGAAATATAATACCATTATATTTGTTTATTTTACCAGAAAGTTGGACTGGATCAATGACCCATTTTCTGCCATGCCTGGGAACAGTAGGGTTTATACCAGGAAAAACAATAAATGATCATACAATACAATACACATACAGGAAGTCTATCAATATAAAACTATCACATTTCTATATATACAAGATATAAAGTGCAAATCATCAGACATGATTATTCTCATATAAACATTTAAGATTTGAATTTCAAGTGTTGCAGCATTTGCAAATAGAAGCATTCAACAAATTTCTTCTTAGGCTCTGTTTGAAATTAAGACTTTTACTTTGTAGGTCGAGCCCAGTTTCCACAGCATTATTTAGCAACTTTGGGTCAAAGTGAGAAAATGAACACAATGAAACAGTTTGCTAGAATTTCCTTGGAATGTTTAGTAGTATATCAAAATAGTGCTATCTCCTTAAATGAAGTCCATGAACAACTGGACCACAACATTTGAAACTGACACCTAGGTGGTTAGGTTCGTCCTCTGTTACAAACCCTCTTTAGAAACCTAGGGCCCCATATTCAAAAGTCCCAGGCTGCATCGTGCAAGTGCCTGCACCTCACAACTGAGATGCGCCTGCACAAAATAATGATATATTCAGAAGATGCGCCATGAGATGCGATCGCACAAGTCTGGCTGAATATCCCAAACATGCACGACTGCGCAGTGGGAGATGTGCGGTGCAGGCAGGTGACCTGAGTCCTATGTGGAGCATGGGGAAATGCATGATGCAAAGCCACTTGCGCGGTGCACAAAATTGCAGTATTCAACCAGAATATGCGAATGACCTCACTGCACATTCCAAGCCCATCCCCCACATGCGCAGCTTATTACTGGAATGTATTCAGGCCATTTGCATACCCTGGGCATGCTCAGTTCCAGTTTTGCAGGGCTGCCCCACCGCCCCACAATAGTGAACAGGAGGTACTGCAGCCTAGCAAGCAGGTGTGATGAAATGTTTGTGTGTGGGTGGATGGGTGGGTGGACTGCATTGGCCTGGGTACAGTGCTAGTGCACATAGCCATGTACAGTATCAGACTGTGATACAGTGGGCCCACCTGGACAGTGGCCACAGGGGCCCACCTGGACAAGCAACAGGGAAGGGCACATGGTGACACAGTCTGATTGGTATACCACATGCATGTGATACACCAGCCCTATATGCTGCATACAGTCACCTGCAGTGCCCCACACTCCCCTGTATGAGAGGAACATGGTGAGAACTGCAAGGGATGGCAGTGTGCAGAAGCTGACCAGGTACCCGGGTGGGTGGGTCTCACTTGTGTGCGCCTATGGTGTACCACCATGGGTGTGTGCTACGGGGCAGTTCCTGGCTTGTGCCGTGTGGCCACTAGTACTACCAGACTACCTGGGTACCATTGCCACAGATGTCACCCTGGATGCATGCCACCACCGGGTGGTACCCTGCAGGCTGCATGGGTGCAGGCCATGGCCCCTGGTACATGTGCTGCAGTGTGACTGTCCACTCTGCTGGTGTGCCTGGGGGGCACCCAACAGCACTGGCATGTGGCCGCTGGGTGTCTACATCCAGGGTGCGGTGTGGGAGTTGCCCTCTGGACAGTGTCGGTGGTGACATGGCACCTGTGGCTTTGAGTAAGTCCATCCTGGCCTGACTGCTGTGTGTGGTGCCTGGAGTACGTTCTGGTGCACCACCACGGGTTGCCTCCAGGTGGTCTACCTGCAGTTCTGCATCCTGCCTGTGAGTGGCTGGCTGATTTAGGCCATCCTTTTGTTTGCCTAACTTTGGGTGGCTCATTTCTGAGAAGTGCGGCAGATGCACTGCACATTTTGGCTGAATATAGCAATGCGCGGCATATTCATGGAACCGCCCCCTTTATTTGCACCACATACATTATTTCTGCACAGTGGCACATTTGGAAATGCATGACGCATCTCTCCCTTTTGAATATCATGCTTCCTTGCATTTTCTGAGATGTGCCGTGCATCTCCATTTTGGGCTGCACATCTCCTTTGAAAATGTGAGTCCTAGTAATTTGTTCAGTTACTACTTCAGGAAAAATATATTTCTTTTGAAGAGTAAATGTGTTCCAGGCCTTCCATAAATAAAACCTACAATTAGTATAAAGAAATGCAAAAAAATGCACCTGGGATGAGGGAACCCCAGGGAGAGCTACAGGATGGGAGGGGAGTTGCTGATGATCACCAAGGAAGAAAGGGACCCATGGGGTTATCATTGTAGACAACATACTGTAAAAGTGTCTAAGCAGAGTACAAAGGCTGCAGGGAGGGCCAGTGGCATGCTGGGGTGCATAGGCAGAGGTATCACTAGCAGAAGGCAGGAGGAAGTGATTCCATTGTATAAAACACTAGTGAGGCCTCACCTAGAGTACTGTGTGCAGTTCTGGAGGCTGCACCCTTATAAGGACATTGACAGGTTGGAGGTGGTCCAGAGAAGGGCAACAAAGATGGTACAGGGCTTATACCACAGAACATATGAGGAGAGATTAAAGGACCTCAGTATGTACTCACTGGAGGAGAGGAGGGATCGAGGTGACATGATAGAAACATTCAAGTATGTTAAGGGCATAAACAAGGTGCAGGGGTGGGAGACATCTTCCAATATAAAAGGAGTACAAGAATGAGGGGGCATGATATGAAATTGGAAGGTGGCAGATTAAGGGGAAATGTGAGGACATTTTCTTCACAGAGAGAGTAGTGGACACATGGAATGGTCTACCGCAGGAGGTGGTGGGAGCGAGCACAGTGGAGGGATTTAAACATGCATGGGACAGGCATGAGGGACTCCTATAAGTAGGAAGGAGAGGAGAATGTCGTTGACCAGGTAGGGTCAGAGACCACAAACAAGGGTAGGACTTACGGGCAGACTGGATGGGCCTAGCAGTCCTTATCTGCTGATAATTTCTATGTTTCTATATCTATATACACATTTTGCAATTTCTGTTTATGTCCCCTGCATTCTGCCCCTGAATTCCTCCAGGCTCAAATGACTACATCCAGTTGCCTTACCTCTCTCCTCTGGTGCCATCCTCCACAGAGGCATGCTTGGGTGCATAGGCAGAGGTATCACTAGCTTGTGCCACCCAGGTGGAGTCAGGATGCAGGCCCATTAGATACATTGCCCGGGTTCTTTCAATGGTGCACTTGTTGACAATTAGTAAGGTTACATATTTAACCCCAACAGAGTAGTGTGCACTAGCGCAATTAACTCATTATCTCCTGGCGGCCATTTTGTGTCAGGTAATCAGTGAATAGTACGGACTTCGTATGGAGCTATTGGAAGTAAATGAAATCTGAGATCCCAAATGGAAAATGCTTGAAAACTCTGTAATCCAAATGAGGCTACTAACTGTTAATCCAAACAGGGAAAGTTCAGAAGACCCAAGCCAGCAGTGCCAGCACTCATGTGACCCGCGGATGCAGCAGTTCCGCTGAGGCGGGAATCAGCACACATCAGCATGTTGGGCAGCATTCCAGAGTAGGCCCCAGTGGCCAGATGGTGAAGCACTTCAGGCTCAGCTCTCAAACGATTCACAGCAGCACAGCCCTTGTAGTTCAACTCTGACAGCACAGTCACAGCAGCACTGTGCAGCAGCTTCACAGTTCTTGGGGAGTCCAGAACTAGGAAGTGACCTCCCCCCCGCCATGGTCCAGTTTCCCTCCAGTTCAGGAGTACCCATGTACTCAGGGCATGTGCTGCATGACCCCCCCATTCCTTAATTCACCACCTCTTGATAAGGGCTAGCAGGTCCACCTTCCTGTCTGCACAGCAGCTCATTGTGGATTCAGGTCTCAGTCTCTGGTTTCTCAGCTCAGCAGCTTTTCTAGAAGTATGTCTCTCACCTGACTTTCTCACATAGCTGCTTTTGTCTGCAGAAATGCCCCCCAGGCACAGACTCTTGGTGCCTTTGCTCAGCAGGTGCCCTTCGAGCATAGTTCACAGCAAGTCAGAATTTTAAAGGAATGAGCCCAGGGAAGAACTCACAGGATCAGGCCTAGCTAAGTCTTCAGTTCTGTCCCACTAGTAGCAGGAGGTCTGCTTACTTCAGTATCTCTCTTAAGCCATGTTTACATGGCAGTAGCACTGCAAATACAAAGCCACAGCAGCATGGTATCGACCACTTACCACTCGCAATTTGCCTGTCTACATGGCCCCTCTCTGCACTGCTGCAATCCGTGCTGTTGAGGGGCCATGCATCATGGGGGAGCCGGACATCTGTTGGTTGCTGCGATGCAGGCAGTCCACACTGCCATTTAAGCCACCATAAGCTGCTCGCTCCTGTTGGCGCTCCCAGCTTGACAGAGAATCTGGGAACGTCTTAGCGAGCGGCTTACCCCGATTGGGTATGTGTCCACACATCACGTTTGCACTGGAGCATCCCGAGCACACAGGTGACTCCAGTGTGAATGTTACCATGTAAACATGCCTTTAGACTGCCAATGAGTTCCTGAAGAGTCCAGAACCTTCCCTCACAGCTTTAGTGTTTAACTGGCTGAACAGGGCTGTCCATCAGTCCTTCTGCCCTCTGATAGATTCCCTTTAGCCCAACAGTCCAATACAAAGGCATTACAGTATCACCATGGCCCACAAATCCTTGCTGCCGCTTCTGGGATTTCTAGCCCTCTGATTGGCTGGCTGTAGGGGGGAGTCACAAGATGGTCAAGATGGTCATGACCATATTCTGATGGAGCCTTGCTCTCCACAAGATTTTATTTTAATTATTTAAAAAAGTACCTCAAAGTGTGCTAATCCACCGTGTTTGTTGCAGCCCCTTAGCGACATTATCCAGGTGACCTGATCAGTGATGGTGTGTGGTAGACCTGCATTCTACCTGATGAAATGATTGGGCCAAGGGACAACTATCCTTTATTCTTTCTTCCAGCTTGTAAATCTGTTGTGCAATAGTATCACCTAAAACCTATGCTGTTCTTTTTTTTCCAACACTGAAGTAGATTGACCACCTACGACAGCCTTTTCTTATTCTCTCTAAATCTCTTTCTATCTTTCTTTGTTTCTTTTTCACCATTCCATCCCTCACCATAAAAAAGTATGCCTTGCTGTACATACACTACATGCAGTAGCAGCCTGTATGGAAGAAGACTGAAACATGAATAAATATGTATGCATACATACATAAAGTGCTGATATAAATAAAATGCAAGGTGCGTGTATAAAAAGAAATTGATGTTTAAAAACATAGTCCCATAAAGCCTGCAGAGCTTATACAGTACATTGGCTAAAATGATGTATAAAGTGCAGTGTGCCTAAATAGAAATGAATGGTAACTAGAGGAACCTTGCTGAATATGTTATTTATAGGAACTTTGCTAAACCATTTGATGAAAAATGCATAGAAACTGTAACAGACAGAGCCCAGACAAAAAAAGAGCTTCAGTTTGCAACACAGAGTGGCTTTTACTTTTATTGCAGCAAGAAGCTCCGTGAATGAAAGTTCCTCTGTTTGCCTCTTTATTTAAAATTTATAAAATAGAGACTTCTTCTTGAGAAGGGAGAAAGCTGATAATCCTCTAATAAAAGGTCACATAGAGGATTTTATGTTTTGTTTAAAATAGATAGCAAACAATCTCAGAACAGAGTGCAGAGAAATCTGTCCTGGAGTGGCTTCACATTCCCTTGGAGTTCAGAAGCCACTCCTACACGAGCCCCGAGCTGAAAGAGTTGCCGAAAATGACGATATGCAGAAGGCAGGGCTGCTACCTGTAAAAGTGTACCTCTGTTTTGTTTTGCATGGAGGCTGATTTTCTCTTAAAGTAAGAATATTGGGAGCCTGGTTTTGCAAGAGAGAGAGAACTTTGTAACGGAGCGGCTTCACTTTTCCTTTCTGTACAGAAGCTGCTCCTGCATGAAATGCCCTCCGTATTATTGTGCTTTTATCTCCTTATTGTCACTCCTATCCTACGCTCTCTGCACTGGCTGCCTGTGAGTGCACGCATCACCTTCAAGATTGGCTTGTTAACATACAAGGCCCTTTGCAGTTTGGGACCTGACTACCTTAAAGAGCTCCTGATCCCATACCCCCTGGTCTCCCCCCTACGCTCCGCCAATGCTTACTTATTAGTTGTTCTGCCTTCCTGTTTAAAGAGGTCTGGAGACAAGGCCTTTTGGGGTGGCTGCTCTACTCCTTTGGAATTCCCTTCCTCCTTATATCAAGGCTGCCTGCTTGGTGGAGGCCTTTAAAGCCTCTCTCAAAACTAAAAGTTTTTGATCTGACTTAAATTTTTATTCCGGGGTTGTTTTTAACTGCTTTTATTTTTTTCATATATTTTATGTGAAGCGCTCTAAGCCCTTGGATAGGGCACTATATAAATAAAATTTGTCTTGCCAGTAAAAACGGAGCAGAAATAGAATATTGGTATACCCGGTTTCTGAGAGAGAGAGAGAGAGAGAGATGGTATAACACTGTCAGCAGGAGCGTGCTCACCCCTCTCTCTCACTCTCTCTCACTTCCTATGCAGTCTCTGGCACAGTAAAAGCAGAGTAGCTTCACTTTCAACTTTACAAAAGCCGCTCTGCCAACAAAACGTACCTGCGCCTGCAAATAAATGAATCGGGACAGAAATGTCCCCTATATGAATGACTGTGCTCCTGGTGCCCCTCAAAATAAATAAAGGAAATAAGGAGAAGATATAAAAATGTTAAAATAAAGTTTAAATAAATGGAGTGAGACACCTGAAGGTCTCAAAGGTGCCCTTCCTCTCAGTACTAAGCCCTCATGGAGCATTTTTAGAGGGCTGTATACATGAAAAGAAATACTGTGGAAAAGTGTAAGCTGAAATAAATTTGCAGAGCCTACCTGCAGGAGACATGATTTTGACTGTTCCCTTTAGGGTGACAGTGGCCTCTAGGGGCCCTTTTTATCATAATAAAAATGCAAGTCATGCTGTTCAGGGGGAGGAGCTAATATACATTAGTGCCAATTATGTATTCATGGCACTTTTTTCTGGCTATATACATGTTCTGTACTGCTTGACTATAGAGAATACGATTGTTGCAGTACAGATTAATACACAGCCCTTTCCTTTCTGTAAAAATGTATATTTAGTAGCCCAAAAATGTCTAATTGAGATAAGTGGGCAGATCACATATTCAGCGGAAGGGTATATAACCCCTGTGAACAGTGAGTAGATTAGATTAGCTGTGGTTAGTCTCACTTACCTGAAGTCAGGGTAAGAGGAGCACCTACAGGGAGTAGGCTCCTGGAGAGCACAGAAGGAAGGATCAAAAGCATTTTGCAAGATCAGAACTGTCTGTTTACTACTGAAAGTAGTGTCCTGTGTTATTTATTAGTTTATTATTGTTGTTCTTATTTTTTCATCAAAATAAAGCCACACTGAGGTATGTTGTACCTGATTTCTGTTGTTGTGTGTTATTCTTTACCCACACCCTATGACATGGTGGTCGAGTGGTGGGTCCATAATCACACAGTTGGCAGGGTCAGTAGAGTGAGGAGCTCTGGAGAGGAGTGCCTGGTACATGCGCTCTGCTCCAAGAGGGTGGTGGCTATTATGGCCACTGGAACTCGAGGCACCAATGATATGGGTATCCCTGATTGTTCCTGATCCCCCTCTGCCAGCATCAGGAGACTGGGAATGAAGAGTGCGGCTACAGGCATAAAGCAAAGGGTGCAGGAGGCACCAGCGGTTCCCTGCAGCATGGTCTCTCTCTCTCTTGCCATGCCACACATGTAGTAGAGCAAGGGCTTGCAACTTGCAACAGTCAGAAGTTAGGCAGCATATCAGGAAGGCAGCAGAAAAAGAAAGTCCAGGTAAGCCCCTTCCCAAGGTAGGGGTTACAATAGTCTGAAAGTGGGCCCCCACCTCTACCATGAAGGCTCAGTAAGTAATTATTTGGGATAACAGCCTTCTTTCTAGCATCCTTTACCCAGTCCCTCCCTGATTTTATTCTCATTATACTGACCTTTGTTTTTTTCTTCTCTCCGACACCTAAAGAAAGCCTTGTCATTTTCCTTAACTCTCTCAGCTATCCTTAGTTCTGTTTCTGCCTTTGCATTCCTGAAGGTTTTGCTGGCCTCTTGTAGCCTCTTTTGGTGTATCACCCTGTTGCCCTCAGACTGATATCCCTTGCTTCTTTGGAGTGCCACCCTCTTTGTTCTTACTGTCAAAGATACATAGACAGTGTCAGCAGATAAGGGCCTATGGCCCACCCAGTCTGCCCATTTGAGCTTGTAAGTTCAGTTTATGTTTTCCTAGAAGTCTGTTGCCCTTACCTCTGACCTCCAGAATTCCTTTATGTCTATCCCATGCATTCTTAAATCCCGTGATTGTTTCAGCCCCCACCACTTCCTCTGGCAGGGTGTTCCACTTGTTCACCACCCTTTCTGTGAAAAAATTCTTCCTCACGTTTCGTCTGAATTGTCCTCCCTCCAACTTCATCCCATGCTCTCTAGTCCTGGAACATCTTTTTTGCTTAAAAATAGTGTATTCCTGCACCCTGTTCCTCCCTGTAAGATACTTGTATGTCTCTATCATATCCCCTCTCTCCCTCCTCTCCTCCAGGGAGTACATGTTCAGTTCCTTCAACCTGTCCTCATAGGACTTGTGATGCAATCCATGTACCATCTTTGTTGCCCTCCTCTGACCCTTCTCTACCCTGTCTATGTCCTTACGTAGGTAAGGTCTCCAGAACTGTACACTGTACTCCAGGTGGGGCCTCACTAGTGTCTTGTATAGTGGAATTATGACCTCCCTTTTCCTGCTGGTGATGCCCCTGCCTATGCATCCCAGCATCCTATTTGCTTTACCTGCTGCCTTGTCACACTGTTTCCCTACCTCGAGGTCATCAGAGATGATAACCCCAAGATCCCTTTCCTGCTTGGTGCATGCTATAGCCTCACTCCCCAACAGATATATTGTGCCAGGGTTTTTGTGCCCCATATGCATTATCTTGCACTTCTTTGCATTGAATTTCAACTGCCAAATCCCTGACCATTCTTCAAGTTTCTGCAGGTCCCTTCTCGTTCTGTCTACACCTTCTGGTGTGTCTACTCTGTTGCAGAGCTTTGTGTCATCAGTGAGCAGTGAAATTCTGCCTTCTAGGTCCTGCGCAATATCACTGATGAAGATGTTGAATAGGACCGGTCCCAGCACTGATCCCTGTGGTACCCCACTGGTCACTCTTCCCTCTGTGGAGTGACAGCCATTTATCACCACCCTCTGTGTCCTGCCGTCCAGCCAGTTACCTACCCACCACACTACTGTCCTGCCCACACCCATATTCCCCAGTTTGTGTAATAGTCTTCTATGTGGCACAGTGTCAAAGGCCTTGCTGAAGTCCAGATAGGCCATGTCCACTGCCCTCCCCGATCCACCTCCCTAGTCACCCAGTCAAAAAATTCAAAGAGGTTGGTATGACATGACCTCCCCCTGGTGAAACCATGCTGCCTTGGGTCCTGTAGTCCATTGACAACCAGATGTTCCACCAATCTCTCCTTTAGTAGTGCTTCCATGATCTTCCCCACTTCCCCACACTTCTCCACTGTCTCCCCCAATTCCTTGGTTTACCAAATTGGGTTTCATATAATTTATTCAACAGGGCATGGCCAGGGGGTAGATCAATAGTCTATAATAATTGGCGACCCCTACAATGACTGAGTACCCAGTCTTGAAAAAAGGCTATAATAATCCACCAAATTCCATAATAACTTAACAGTGAGATATTACAGCGTTTTCCTCCTTGCAGTCTCAATTTACTGATGTGCGAAAAAAAAAGCATGCTGTAGTTGTGCCAGTACAGTGGCCACTAAGGGACATACTCGCTGGCACAAATACAGTTTTTCTCTCTGAAACCTTGCACCAGTTATTATAAAAAATAATGCCTGTGCAAAGTTTGTTTTATGAGGATTTTTCATACACCCTCAGTGTGTGATAATCTCATAAACCCCTCGAGCTTTGATCTTGTGGTTTGTGGATTATCACATACCTCGGTTGTGTGAAAAATCCACATAACACACACCTGCCTTGGCAATATTCTCTGTTGATCACCCCCAGGGGCATAATATGGTGCCAGGCATAGGATACTATGAAAACTTATTTTAAAAGAAAAGTGTTAGAAGTTCACCTTTTGAATGTTTTCCTCATTGAGAGGTTCATCCACCAACTGTTTAAGAATGCTGGTTTAGACTTAGAATGCCTTCATTCCAGTCATTCAGCAGTGCCAGAGAATGGAATGCTGACGGGAGGAATTCATGTGCCATTGTGATCAGGCTGTACATGACAGTGTAACAGACATTATGAAATGGGTAGAAAGAATCTTGAAATTGGATTGGCTAAGAATCCCTGGCAACATGGCTACTGTCTGGGCACAAAGTCAGGCTGGCATTCAGCATCCTTCTCACAGATCACTACCCATTCTGAAAATGGATGTAACCGCCCCTTAATGTGTGGGGGCTTAACTTAATGCCAGTTCCCCCGGCCCCTGCTGTCCTTTTTTTTGGCTCAGTCTGGCCCCAAGACTGCCATGGAAAGGGGACTGGAGGAGCCACCAGGGAACTGCTGCAGAAAGTACGAGCGGCGCCAGCTCGGTTGTTTGCTGCTGTGCTGAAAGCACCCACCTGCACAGAATGGAAAAGCTATATCAGCACCCACCACTGCACCTCCCCTAGTGTGCGCCAGCCCCAGGGACACCAGTGGGCACCAGGGAGCTCACAGGTACTAGGAGGGGGAAGAAAAAAAAAAGAAAAATGGACTTTGTGCCTTTAAGATCAGAGCGGCTATCATCCGCACAGAGACTGTGCCTGCAAGTGGGGGCAGCAGAAACGGAGCTCCCGATGGGACACACAAAGCCTGTATCCCCACAACACCACTACCGGAATACTGGGCACAAGAATGCCTATCAAACAGGGAGGCAGTTGAACGTGAAAGCAGGGCAGTTCAATCAATCAATCTATCAAAATCTTTATTTAGCCAGGTGAGTACCATTGAGCAAGCTCATTCTCGAGATGGACTTGGAAAGGATACATAATCAGTACATAAAACGGAATACACACGTACATAGTAATTACATAGGGTTAGAAATATACACAAGAGTTTTATAATATCACTGAAGTAAATTTTGGAATGAGACAATAAACTAAATACCACGTGGAATATACAGCTAGAATAACAGAACCTATACTACAGTAATTGCAGAATATTCCTATACAACCATATTTACAGAATGTACTTGAAGCAGGCTTGAACACAGATATTGAGTGAGCAGTACTTGGTGGGGCAAGGGAGGGGAGGGGGACATATGAGGGTGACTACGGATAAGTGCTGGGGTGCCCATAAGGGCCTAAGATTGCAAGGGAATGGTAGCAATGGCTAGAGAGTAAGATACAAGACACAAAGAGACAGGTGACAGGTGACAGGGGGGACATGCAAGGACAGAAAGTGTAGATGGATGCCAGGAGGACACAGATAGGGAAATCACAGTATCAGGATAGATAGAACAGTCAGGTAAGGTACTTGTAGGCTCGGACATTGCCAATGGGGGGGGGGGCAGGAGTACCAGGAGGGGGATGCACCTGGAAGCAAAAGAAGCAGATTGCCCCATAAAAGTGCAACAAAGTGCAGCACTTGTTCACTGAAAAACACAGCCACCATCTTGTTGACCCCTGACCTCACTGTTCAGTCAATCAGAGGTCAGAGATCTCAGCAACTGCCACCCAAGGACTTATGGAAGAAGGACGTGTGCTTGGCTCCTTTTAAACAGCCAATAAGGCACTGAGTGAACGTTCTGCATACTAATTAAAGGAACTGACTCCTCTGCACTGACTCCCTAAATAGGGGTGAGGTCCCAGAGGACTGAGAAGGGCACATGTGGTCCCTCTGCACAAGAGTGGCAACAAAGAGGAAGCAGGGAACTACAGGCCAGTAAGCCTCACGTCAGTACTGGGTAAGATCCTGGAGCCACTCCTTAAGGAACGGATTGTGGAATACCTGGAATCATTAGGGGCACAGGATCTGAGGCAACATGGTTTCACAGCAGGAAGGTCCTGTTAAATGAACCTGATTGAGTTTTTTGACTGGGTGATAAAGGTGGTAGATCAAGGAGGAGCAGTAGATGTCGCCTACCTAGATTTCAACAAAGTCTTCGATGCTGTTCCACATAGAAGGCAGGTCAACAAGATGGATAGTTTGGGGATGGGCTGCAAAGTGGTGAACCGGGTTAGTAACTGACTGAGGGACAGGAGGCAAAGGGTAGTAGTAAATGGAGCCCAGTCAGAGGGCATAGAGGTGACCAGTGGGGTACCTCAAGGATCAGTTCTGGGGCCAGTCTTCTTAAATATCTTCATTGGTGACATTGCAAAGTGACTTGAGGGGGAAGTTTGCCTGTTTGCAGATGACACCAAGATCTGCAACAGAGTAGATACTCTAGAGAGAGTGATAAGGATGTGAACAGACCTAGAAAGGCTGGAAAGATGGTCAGACACGTAGCAGTTGAGGTTTAACACAAAGAAGTGCAAAATCATGCATGCGGGGAGTAGGAACCCGACTGAGAGCTACAGGATGGGGGGGGGGAGCTGCTGGCAGTCACCAAGGAGGAAAGAGATCTGGGGGTCATTATCACAGATGACCTAAAGGCCACCAAGCAGGCAGCAAAGACAGTTGGGAAGGTCAGTGGGGTGTAGGGTTTTATAGGAAGGGGTATCACAAGCCGAAGAAGGGATATACTGGTCCCACTGGGCAAAACACTGGTGAGGCCTCATCTAGAGTACACTATGCAGTTCTGGAGGCTGCACCTTGGTAAGGACATCAACAGGGTGGAGACGGTGCAGAGGAGAGTGACTAAGATGGTCCAGGGTTTACAGCATAAGTCGTTCAAGGAAAGGTTGAAGGACCGCAATATGTATACACTGGAGGAGAGGAGGGAACGGGGGGGGGGGATATAATTGAGATGTTCAAGTACCTCAAGGGCATAAATAAGATGAGAGGGGAAAACATCTTCCAGTACAAAAAGAGTACTAGAACAAGGGGACATGACATGAGATTGGAGGGGTGCTGTATAAGGGGAAATGGGAGAAAGCTCTATTTCACTTGAGAGGGTGGTGGATGCATAGAATAGACTGCCCCAGAAGTGGTGGGAGCACACACTGTGGTGGGATTCAAACATGCATGAGATAAGAATAAGGGAATCATAGTGATGGGAAGGAATAGCTAAGAGAAGGAATAGCTAAGCCAATGACCAACTAGGGTCATAGGACGCTAGTACAGCTAGGGTAAATGGGTAGCCTGGATGGGCCTGGCAGTCCTTTTCAGTTGACAACTTCTATGTGTTTATGTTTCTAATAACTGACAACTGGCTGCACCAATCAGAAGCTGCCTTTGTCCCAAGAAGAAGTTGGAGGGCAGCAACAGGGAGGGAGTTTGCAGTTTGGCCCCGAAGAGTGAGAAGGGCAAGTGCCAGGGGATACTCTAACAGCAAAGCCTGCCTGGGCTTATAGAGCCCCCAGCCAAGCAAGACTCTGGAAGGTTTCCACAACCTCTACATTTATTGAGCCTGAACAGTGAGCCTGTTTGCCTGAAGTTTTTTGGATTGCCTCTGATCTGAGAGACTGTGATTTGCCTTCAGCCACGGACGTATCCTTGTGCTACAGCCACCAGCCTGTGGGCACCAGAGGGACTTTATGCCAGCCTGCTCTGACAAAAAAAAGACAGCCTGCATCATTCACCAGACAGTCTGGGAGACGTCCAGATGGTACCACAGCTAGGTACTAACTGTTGTACACACTGGGGTTGAAAGCCTGGACATGGGATGGAGCGTGTAGCCCCTGCTCTCTGGACTGGTCTGATTTCCTGAGACAGCCAGCACCTACAGCCAACTCAAGCCTTCCTCTTGAGACAGCCAACACTTCCAGCCAGCTCAAGCCTTCATCCTGAGAGAGTCAGCATCTACTGCCAATTTAAGCCTTTATCCTGAGAGAGCCAGCATCTACATCAGAGGGTGAAAAGGAGCCTGGAAACAGGGAAGTGGTACCGGGGGACAATGAGTACTTTCAGGGCTTGCCCTGTAACCTGGGGATAGCTGTATAAAGTTAGCACCCACTACAGTTTTGGCCATCAGGCTAACAAGTACAAATACCTCACCAGGAGGTCTGGCCATTTTAAGCAATTGCATGGCCTATGGGGTTTTCTGTTTAAATGCTTCATGTTGTTTGCTTTTAAAGTGCACCACCACTGGCCAACCAGCTGCAACGACATTGAACCTGCAAAGTATCAATGGCTGGGTACCCAGTGAAGTTTGGGGAGCTCCTTTAGACTGTAGGGGTAAACTGGTACCAGTGGGTAAAATCCCCTATGTCGGTTGAGTGAAGTTACCCTTAACTCTAACCTGAGTTGTGCGGTGATATGTGGGCACTGGTTATGGTTTATTATAATTATAAGGTTAACCAGACAGCATTTAGCTGATTTCAAAATTCTGTCATGCTATTATAATACTTGCTCTACTGCCAGACATTTACTTTGCATTGCTCTCCCGATTCCTTGTGAAGGTCCCCCAATAAATGTTTTATTGGTATTTTTATAATCCGTCTTGTATGTACATTGTGTGACTATGGTACTTTGTATCTTTAACAAAGTTCAATATTTTTTTTTTAATTTTATTACAACTAGGATTACAAGTGCCTTTGAACCAGGCTCTTTTACAAAGGTTCCGCGCCAGAGAACAAATACAATACAAGTTACAGAAATAGGAACAAAACAATAAATAGGTCGGCATATTAGGATACAATGGTAGATCAATACAATAGCTAGAATAAGTAGAATGAATACACGGGAACACAGAGTAACAGAGGGATAAGTAGGAGGGAGGGAGGGTGGAAGATGAAGATAAACATGAGGAGCGAAGTTGGAGAGGGCAGGAATTGCAGCCAAAGGGCATGGTCATCAACTGGGAGCAGGCTGAAACTAGTCAACAAAAAGGGAAAGATCACTGATCAAAAAAATAATCTGTCTTGTGAGCATATTATTAGCCACAGTCAAAAATTGCATGTTTTTGTTTAATTCAAGGTTGCACTGTGGTTTTATTGGTGTGGGCTTGTACTGTGGGTAGTTGGGTAGATACTACATCTCAGGGGGTTGTACCTCTCTGAGATTAGGCCCACTTAAATCTACTCTGGGTGTAGGCACTGCACTAATTTTCAAAGATCTGGAAACGAAACCCCCTAGTCAGAAAATCAGAACCCAGGCCCTTCAGCCTTGTCTGAGCCCATAAGGCAGGGGTAGTACCCAAAACAGTCACGGCAACCCAGTTACATGGAACACTAACTGGCAGCCATTGTTGTTTTGTCACTTCTGACAGGAAAAAAAATTTAAGGAAAAGTAGAAACTAATTTTGCCTTGTTTGCTGATAATCTTGAATGAAACAGTACAGGTAAACAGTACCAGTGATTTCTTCAGCAAATGCCACAGTTTCTGACCCTGAAATAAGAGAAACCAGGGTAAATTGCCATGGAACTACCTCAGAAGATATTCTTAACCAGCTTGAAATGAACAGAAGGGAGGTTAACATCATGACACAGACAAACAGGGTGATAATTCAACTGACAAACTGGCTGAGAGAAAACAAAACGACTCTAAAGTACAAAAACATCTGCAAAAGTGAACTGAATTTAATCCTGAGAGATCTGTATGCCACAGTAAAAAAGCAGAATTGATGAGACTTACAGCGTATCAATTATGTTTCACTTAAAGCTGGTGCCAGATATTTTAAAAACTGGCACTAACATTCTTTTTCACCACGGTCCCTAACTAATATTCCTGCCTCACCCACCGACCCCCAAAAAAAAATCTTGGCTTCGCCTTATGCTTCAACCAACCCAAGGTGTGATGTTATCCCACCATAAAACATCCCTTGTCGTGCCTTATTGCATAATTCTTTCCTACCTGCTTGAGACAAGCTTTAGTGATCTCTACAAGATTCCCTTTGATTATCTCCTACTTGTTTTCTATCCTCTATCTCTTCCACCCAATTCAGTCTGTCCCATAGGCTTGCTCTCATTTTTCCCAAATCCCATCTCCTGAAATCCAGCATCATCGTCTTTGACTTGGGGCATTGGGCTTCCAGAGCTATACTGAACCAAACTAGTTGTAGTTATTCATCCATAGGGGGTCTTTAACCCTGTTCTCTCCCACTGTGTCCCCCTCTCTCTCTCTCTGTCTAGTAGACATCCGTTAGCACCGCTTCTGTTTCCCAGCAGCACTAACTGGGGCCTGCTTGCTGATTATAATCACAGGCTGCAGTGTGAGGCTGGGACCATTTTCAATTAGGACTTCAGGGCTGGCAGTCTCTTAGGTTTTCATAAGCAATGAATTTCTCACAAAAAATAAATTAAAAAAGAAATTACAAATGTTTTAATGGAAATTGCATTTTTCCAAAGGGGTGTATTGGACAGTGCCCCTCCTCCCAGTCTAATGTACTTTTTCATCTTCATCATCTCCACTGGAGCAGTTAACGAAAGACTCCCTATAAAATTTATTACCCATTTGACTTTCCAAAGAAATACAGATGCCATGACTTCTTTTTAACAGTTCCTGCATGCATCATATTTTGGGAATGCACATATCTAGAATTGCATTTTGGCGTAATTTGCACATTAGTCCTTGGGAACCTAACGATATATTAATTTAGTTGCAGTTATATATGTGTCTGATTTTTTTTTTGCAAGAACATTTTTATTTTCTGTAAAGTATTATACAGCAAACGAGACATCACAACGTGAGTAATTAAGATGTGAACAATTGAGTGATACAGAAACTACAGATTGACATATAAAATTCTGGACCAATGTTTAATTATTTAATTATGAGCATTTAAACAACATAGAAAGAGATATATTTATCTGACTAACATCTGCATTCTAGTTTAATCACCTGATCGTTAAATATATTTTAGTTTAATGTAGAGCTAAGAGTGCAGACTTGTGGACCTGGAGACCCAGGTTTGAGATCCACAGCAGACACTTACACTCTGTGTCACCCTGAGCAAGTCCCTATTTTTCATACAAGTGTTAATCCTCCCAGCCTGAGTGTGCAGGTTAGCAGCCCTGTCCCTGCAAGCACCCTTTACCAGCTTCCACCTCCCCCGAGGACTGGCCCACAAAATTCCCCAAGGATTCTCACCATGGCAGGGCCAGAAGGGGAAGGGCCATCCTCCCCCCCTCCCAAAAGACACAGTTCAGATTGCAGGTCCAATCCTAGGGTGATAGCATGGGGCAGGGCTTTACTAGCCTGCTCAGCCATTTTTCTCACATTTCTACCTGACCACTGCTATGGCCAGCGGACGACAGCGTATGCCATATGGAGGCACACATGAACTGTGTCAATCTGTAGCCCCCCACCCTTTGTGCTGTCCACCTGGTGGCAGTCAACACCAGAGCTACTAGTCCTCCCACCACCAGGAGAGGAGAGCAGTCACTGGGATGCTCAAACCTCTGTTCCCCAGCCAACCCCTAACAACTGGAGTCTGTTCCCAAATCCAGGTCACTAGCATGGTAGATGATGAGGTGCATGGTGCCCCAGCCCTCTGCACCACTGGCCAGCTCCTGAGCAACTCCCTTAACCTCCCAGTGCTGACCTCTCTGTACTGATTCTCTAGTCTAATCTATTGCTGTCCTCTTTGAATTTTGCAGAATACTGGCAGTAAAACTCTCCCCCCTCTCCGTCTCACAATCTGCAAAGTGCTTTGGAATACAGTTTGATTGAAAAGTGCTATCCCCTATGCCCTTCTCTGCCTCATTTTCCCTCACCCTTCATGGTCTCACATTTCCACTACTTCATGTCATCGATTCTCTCCCTCTCTTCAAAAGCTCTCAGTGCCACTTTAATTGGACAGTCTTTTTTCCCCCACAAAGCTGTTTCTCAGTTCAGTCTCATCCAGTGGCACCCACTCCAGCCCCACAACCAACTTTATCACAGATTTATTTATTTATTTATTAGCTTTTGGTAACCGGGTAAGTGCATTAGGCAAAAATCCTGCCTATTTTCAAGCACAACCCGGGAGAGTACAGTTTACAAACAGCGAACGCATATCAAGACAGGTACATACAGTTTACAATTACAGGCTTCCAAGATACAGGGTGAATACAGTCTTACAGGAAATCACAGAATAATTAACTTGCCCACCACTTGCCCACCATTTGCCCAGAACCACAGTGTGGTGGGTGACCAACTGCATCGGTTGTGCAAGAGCCTGCAGGGGGTGCCAGCATGGATGGCCAGCATTTTTCCCCTATCACTTGAGCAGCATTCTCTACCCCCCCCCCCAAGAAAAGAGTGCAGTCCCTGGGATTCTCAGTCCTTCCTCCCCCAGCCAACCTATGATGGCTAACACTCTTTCCTGAATGTGAGTTGGTGGCATAGCAAGCAGCAGGGCTACCACTGAGCTACTGGGCCAATTATTGATCAGTTTGTACTTCGTTCCCTACTGGTGTATGGTTGCTGTACTGTATTCAATGTTTAACTTACCACGTACATAGTATTTTACAATTTATTGTATGGCAATTTATTGTGTGGCAATTTAGGGTATGGCAATTTATTGTATGGCAATTTAGAGTATGGCAGTTTATTGTATGGCAATTTAGGGTATGGCAATTTATTGTATGGCAATTTATTGCATGGCAGTTTAGAGTATGACAATTTTATTCCTGAAGCATTTCTTGTAATTTGTTTGTTACACTTATTTTCCACATTATTGTATTATTTTGTGCATTGTACTTCATATCCGATCTGTTCTCTCCCCCGGCGGATACACCTGGAAACAAGCAGACACAAGCTCATTAACTTTCTTGGCAAAACTTTTGAAATAAATGAATTCATTTTGCCAGTTTTTTTATGTTGCTATTCTCTTTATTCACTCAGTTGTAATCTGCACCATGTTTCCCCAGGACCCCTTGCCTGGTTCACCAGCTACCTAATTTCCAGGTGTCAATGCATCAAAATAAACAGCACCCTCTCCAGCAGCCATCCTGTCTGCTTTGGAGTCCCACAGGGCTCCATTCTTGGACCTCTTCTCTTAAGCCTTTATCTCAACTCCCTACCCAACTCCTGCCCTGGTAAGGTTCTTCTTTATGCCGATGACATGGTCCTCTTTGCCTTGTCCCCAAGCCCCACCGCCCTCCAGTCTACCCTCCAACACTCTTTCAATCAGGCCGAGAGCTGGTTCATGGACAGAAGACTGGTCATTAACCTTAAAAAAAGCAAGTCAATGCTCTTTGCCCATCATCAAAGCAAACTTAAAGACTCCCCCGCAGGTCCTCTCTAGCTCACTCCATCCCCTTGAACAAGTATCTTCCTATAAATACCTGGGCATCCACTTTGACTCTGCCCTCACGTTCCACTCCCACATCAGTGCCCACTCAACTGCCACCAACACATGTATCAGCCTCCTCTATTAGCACGAAGACTATCTTCCGCCCAAACCGCTTAGACTGGCCTTCGTCGGTCCTTTCCTTAGTCGACTATGGCTTGCTCATCTACAGCGCAGCTGACAGTACAGCCCTCAGCAAAATTAAATTGTCCATTATAAAGGCCTGTAGGCTCTTGACTGGTGCTGATTGACGCACCCACACCTGCGCAATTTATTCCCTCACAAATGTGCTTAATTTTTAAGAGAGGCTTGAATACCAGTCCTGCCTCATGGGCGAAAAAATATCCTTGGTCTTACGCCCCCCAGGAGTTGCCTCTGCTCTTCACCCAGTCACTCACTCAGTCCACATTCACAGTGCCTCCAAGTCCTCTCTCACAGTCTCAAGGGTCAGACCCTCCCTAGCCCAAAGAACCTGCTACAGGGCCCACCATGGGTCAACTCCCTACCTACCTCGATAACCAGTTTTCCTAAGTTAGGACAGTTTAAAGAAGCTCTCAGGAACCACATCTTCTCCACTCGCTCATACACGTGTACCTGGCGGTGAGCCCCTGTCCCCGCAGGGCCACCCTCCTTCTTGCTACAGTCTGGTCTAGGCCCAAGCCAATGACAATGGCTAGCTAGCCAGTGTTACAAACCCACTCAGCAGGTAAGGCCCTCTACTCCCAAAGTGCCAACCTCCGAGCGCAGTCTTGTGAACAGTTTAACAGAACAAGTTAACCTTCTTGTCTGTTCTGTGAGTTCGGATCAACCTTCGGTCTCAAGTCTTGGAGGGATTCAAACTGTGAACCTCTTGCTAGTGTACCCAATGCACGGGCTCAGATATTTCTGTCTTCAGGGGGTCAGATATCTTTGCCTACTGGCACCTAACCAGGTATACAGAGATGAACTCTTAAAAACTTTAATAAAGACCTCAGATTTAAAACGCTTCTCTTTCCAGTTTGGCACCACCATTCAAGCTTATACTTAGTGTCTGCTATAACCATATATACTTTTCTTACAAATAGAAGAAAATTCAAAGTGAGACCAAATGTGTTCTAAAAAGAACTTTACTAAAATAGATGAAAATATGTAAAACACAAAATACAGAACTCTTATATCACAAGACATACAAATCTTTTAAAAGAACAAGGTTTAAACAGTGCAAATTCCTACTTACAGTACTTAGATTTGACTCTCTTTCTAAATAACTGCTTAAAGTGCTCACAGCTCTTTCCTGGTCAGAGTCTAGGTAAAAGTGTCCAAGTAAAACATAATTATTCCTTAAAGTAAACTGTATTTGCCAACCCCTTTTGTGTGAGGTCATCTAGCTTCTCCTCTGTCAGATTATGTATAAAAATAAATTGAGGAAACACTAGCACGAACAGTAAAAGAAGGTGACAAGACTTTCTATAGATACATTAGTGAAAGGAGAAAGTCCAGAGGGGGTATTGCTAAGCTTAATGGAGAAAAGGGAGCATGTGAGGAGGAGGACCCTGTAAAGGCATCTATCCTAAATAGATACTTTGCTCAGTATTTACTAGAGAAGGTAGGGCAGGGCCCACAGCTCAGCATCATGGAGACAGGGGAGGAGGTGAGCACTACTCCTTCACAAAGAAAGGGTCCTACAAGAGCTTGCTAAGCTCAGGTGGATAAGGCAATGGGACCTGATGGCATACATCCCAGGGTACTAAAGGAGCTAAGGAGGAACTAGCAGAGCCATTAGCAGAATTGTTTAGTGAGTCTCTGAGCACAGGAGAGGTCCCAGAAGACTGGAGAAGGGCTCATGTGATCCCACCCACAAGAGTGGTAGCAGGGAGGAGGCGGGAACTACAGACCGTCAGTCTTACCTCAGTAGTGGGCAAGATTATGGAGGCACTCCTTAAGGAAAGGATAGTGCAACACCTGGAATCCATAGGGGCACAGGATCCAAGACAGCATGGGTTTACAAAAGGAAGGTCCTGTCAAACTAATCTCATAGATTTCTTTGACTGGGTAACCAGAGTGGTGGACCAAGGGGGTGCAGTTGATGTCGCCTACCTTGACTTCAGCAAAGCTTTTGACACTGTTCCACATAGAAGATTGATAAATAAGCTAGGTAGGCTCGGGGTGGGTCAGAAGTTGGTCAACTGGGTGGCAAACTGGTTGACGGGCAGAAAACAGAGTGGTGGTAAATGGTATACAGTCAGAAGAGATGCAAGTCACAAGTGGGGTACCTCAGGGATCAGTCCTGGGGCCAGTCCTATTCAACATCTTCATTAGTGACCTTGCAGATGGACTAGAGGGTAAGGCTTGTCTGTTTGCAGATGACACCAAGATCTGCAACAGAGTAGATGATCCAGATGGGGTGGGCAGAATGAGAAGAGATCTGATAAACTAGCAGAATGGTCAGAAGAGTGGCAACTGGATTTAATGCAAAGAAGTGCAAAATCATGCACATAGGGAAGAGAAACCCTGAAGCCACTTATAGGCTGGGAGGAGTTGCTAGCAGTCACAAAGGAAGAAAGAGACTTGGGCATCATTATCACTGATGACCTAAAATCATCAAGCAGACCTCTAAAGCAGTAGGTAAGGCTGGGGGTGTTAGGGTGTATTAGTAGGGTATCACAAGTCGTAAGAGGGAGGTAATAATCCCTCTGTACAAGACATTGGTTAGGCCCCATCTGGAGTACTGTGCAGTATTGGAGGCCACACCTTCACAAGGACATTAACCAAATTGAGGCAATCCAGAGAAGGGCAACCAAAATGGTGCAGGGACTGCATCAGAAGACATATGAGGACAGATTAACGGAGCTCAATATGTATACCCTTGAGCAAAGGAGGAGAGAGGTGATATGATCGAGACATTTAAACACCTTAAGGGCATAAACAAGGTGAAAGAGTCTAACATGTTTAAATATAAGAAAAATAGCAGGACAAGAGGACACAGCATGAGATTAGAGGAGGCCGATTAAGGGGAATGTGAGGAAATTCTTTTCACAGAAAGGGTGGTGGATGCATGGAATGGCTTACCACAAGAAGTGGTGGCTATGAATACAGTGCAGGGCTTCAAACAGGCATGGGATAGGCATAAGGGAGCAATACAAATGACTATGAATAGATAGGTCACTGACAGAGCAAAGGCCGATGGCACATTTATAAGGTAGAAAAAGAAATGGGCAGACTGGATGGGCCTTGCGGTCCTTATCTGCCGTCAGCTTCTATGTTTCTATGTAATATATCTAATAAAAAAAAAAACAGGATGTCTTTTTTTCAAGTATGAAATTCTGCAACCACATAATAACTCATATGTTTCAAATAACATCTCTTTGATCCATGCTGCATCCTCCCTCACACAGGCTTCACAGGAGCATTTACAACTTCGCACCCCTGTGTAACAACCTAGGTTCCTCTCCAATGTCATAAAATGGATATGATCTTCCATCTTAGCAACTACAGCTGTAATTAACTCAGAAAAACATGACATCCTTGATTAAGGCCTTCCATGTAACACATTCTCTCTAAAAACTGAGTGTGTATGATCTCCCATGCTGTGTCAGCATTTTCTCATGGCTTTCATCTTTCAGCTGAAACCTGGGGGGGAGGGTGAGTGAGGTCACTCCTAGAGCATCAGATTTTCAGCAGAGACATTCAGTAATATATTTTATATTAAAAATGATACAGTACTCAGAACTGGCTGTCCATGTCATAAGTCCTCCCCACATAGACTGAATTTGGGGGTTATATTCCCTACATGGGATGAGCTTCCCAAATCAGTTCACTCCTCATAGACCCTAGACAGCCCATCTGAGTTCCGGTTCTTCACTCCAGCCCTATGTATGATTTTTAGATCATACCCTTGTAAAGCAAGACTCCATCGTAGCAATCTGCCATTGTTTTTCCCCATCTGTGTCAGCCAAACCAGGGGGTTGTGGTCAGTCTGCACCACAAAATGCTGCCCATAAAAGTATGGCTCTAGCTTCTTTAGGGCCCACATGTATGGCAGCTTAGATTCAATGTTAAGAAGTGCAAGGTAATGAACCTGGGAAACAAAAACCCAGGGGAAGAGTACACAATGGAGAGTGAGATACTAACAACAACAAAAATGGAAAGGGACCTAGGGGTAGTCATATCAGATTACCTAAAGGTGGGCAAGCAATGTGAGAGGGCAGCAAGGAGGGCTGGGGGATACTGGGATGCATGGGAGAGCATCACCAGTAGAAAACAGGAGATTATTATCCCTCTGTACAGACAGGTGGTAGACCCCATCTGGAGTACTGCATGCAGTTCTGGAGACCCAGTCTCCGCAAAGACATAGACAGGATGGAAGCTGTCCAGAGGAGGGCAACTAAAATGGTGCAGGGTCTGCAACCGAATACATATGAAGAGAGACTTAAGGAGCTTAATATAAAGCCTCGAGGAAAGGAGGAGGGGGATATGATAGAAACTTCAAGTACCTCAAGGGAATCAACAAAGTCCAAGAGGTAGCATCTTTCAAAAAGAGTGTGCAAGAACAAGGGCACAATTTGAAGATAGAGGGGTGGCTCAGAGGTAATTTAAGGAAGTATTTTTCACAGAGGGTTGTGGATGCATGGAACGGCCTTCTAGAGGAGGTTGTGGAGTCAAAAACAGTGATGAATTCAAGCATGCATGGGACAGTCATAAGGCAATTCTAGGGGTGGGGGCAGGAAGAAGTAGGCTGCTGGTTAACTAGGATCTGCAGCTTATCAATTAGGTAGGGAAATGGGCAGACTGGGTGGGCCAAGTGGTCCTTATCTGCTGTCAAATTCTATGTTTCTATGTTTAAAACATTCTTTTTCCACCGTAGAGTACGCTTGCTCCTTGGGAAGCAACTTCCTGCTCAGGTACACTACTGGGTGATCTGTCCCTTGGCTGGATGTCTGGCTCAGTACTGCCCCAATACCCATGTCTGAGGCATCTGTCAGAACTATAAAGGTTTTGCTATAGTCAGGACTTGTCAAAACAGGAGCACTGCACAGTGCCTCCTTCAGTCTGGTAAAGGCTTCCTCACAGGCTGGGCCCCAGGTAATTTTCTTTGGCATCTTTTTCTTTGTCAGGTCAGATAGGGTAGCAGCTAGGGCACTGTAATTGAGTACAAATTTTCAGTAGTACCCTGCTGTCCCTAGAAAGCTCCTGACCTGCTTCAGAGTTTCTGGTATGGGCCATGCCTGGATCACCTCTATCTTTATTTGGTTAGGATGGAGCTGTCCCCAGCCTACCACATGCCCAAGGTATGCCACTTCTCCCATTGCCACGTGGCACTTCTTGGCTTTGACAGTGAGCCCAGACCTCTGTATCCTGTCCAGCACTTCCCTAAGGTGGGATAGTATACATAACTCCATTTTCCCAATAAACCTTATGTCTGCCGTCACCTCCCTGTGTGCCGTCTGAGTCTGCCCAAGCCCTCAGCTTCTCTAAACTAGGGTCACCCCTCTGAGCAGCTGCAAACCCCTCACACATTCCCAGGGCATGGGACAGGTCTCCTCCAGTCACTAAACTAGGGTCCCTAGCACTAGCACTAGCATCAGGGCCCTCAGGATCACTGTCAACACCAACCCTCTGACAATTGGTCACCTCTCCCTCTTTGGAGTAACCTCCCGTAGCTGTGTGGTTACTTGCTAACGTGGACATTTTTAACCCCTTTTTATCAGTCTACCCATCTGGAGACACAGGCTGGGGAACCAGCCTCCCAGTGGTTTCCACAATGGTTTCTGTAGGGTTCAGGGAACTACAATTTTCCCTTGCCGCTTGGCTATGGGTAACTGCACATACCATCCCCTGTTGGAGATTATTACCTAGGATCGCATCCACAGCTAACGTCTTGGCTACAGCCACCTGTTGCACAGTTCCCCGTTTCACCCTAGTCTAGGAGAACACTAGCCAGTGGCAATGTTTTCGCTTCACCAGTAAACCCTTGTACAGTGACGTATTTATTAGGTATAAGCTGACCAGGCTGTACCAGATCCCCCTTTACTAATGTCAGGGATGTCCCTGTGTCCCTTAACCCTTGTGTCTACACACCATTTACCATGACTGGGTGCATGTGTTCCCTCATGTTCACTGGCATGCTCCCAGGGACACACAAACAACCCACTTCTTTTCTAGCACCCTGTTATGTATTATTGCTCACCTTTTTGGGACACTGTCTGGCAATATGCCCAGTTTCTTTACACAACCAACAGGCATTTCTTATTTCTGAGAAATCTTTTCATTGAAACCTGGGGCTAACTGGTTTCGGTAGAGGCAGTGAGGGTTTTAGCTGCCCTGAAGGTGCGCTTTTCCCTTTCTGTGCTGCCATGCCCACCCCATTCGCTCTCAGAGCAGGTCTGCTCTTGGCATAGCAGTCCGAGAGTTCATCAGCCTCTTGCACTGTTTTGGGATCTTGGTCCTCTAGCCAGGTTTTTAGCTCTGCTGGGCATGCCCAATAAAACTTTTCTAATAAAATCACATTTTCAGTTTTATCAACAGATTTTGCCTCAATTCCTTCCCACCAATGTTTTAAAAACTGATGTTGTTTCATGGCTAGCTCCTCATAGCTCATATCATGGCTTCTCCTGAGCTTACGGAATTTAGCTCTGTATGATTCAGCAGTTAATTCAAACTTTTTTAACAGTGCAGCTTTTGGCTTGCTGTAATCATTGCCGTCCTCATTGTCCATTTGACCCAATGCATCCCGAGCTTTCCTGGTAAGTAGTGGGGATAGCTGGAAGCTCCAAGACTCTCTATGAATTTTAGCCTAAATACAAACTTTTTCAAAGAATTTAAAAAGGCATCCATGTCCTGCCCCTCTTTAAACTTGGCTATTAATTTGGAGTTCAATTTGTAACCCAGTCCTGCAGTCCCAGTTAAACCCAAGCCATTACCTGCTCTGGTGCTGCTGGTCGGAGTCATAGCTTCTCCAGTTCGTGTTGCCTCTGGTGCTCCTCTCTCTTCTCCTGTACCTCACAGCATTCTTGCTCTGCCTCACGGTCCACTGCTCATTTCTCTTGCTCTGCCTCTTGGCGTTCTCGCTGTGCCTCACGGTCCACCTCTCTCTTCTCGCTTCTCTCACTCTCTCTCTTGAAGTTCTCGCTCTGCCTCACAGTCCACCTCTCGCTTCTCTCACTCTCTCTCCCTCTGGAACTCCAGCTCCATCCTGTGCAACTCAATTTGCAGCCTGAGTACCTCTGGATTCAGGATACTGGTGTCCTTCCCCTGCTGCTGTGGCCCTTCACTGACAGTGGCCTTGCTGTCCTCATCAGCTCTGGACCCTTCACTGGCCACCAGCCCTTCCACACTTGAGGTTTGGTCTTTTCCAGTCATGGTTGGTGACTCGCTGCTCTGGGTATCTGCTACTATCAGGGCATCTGTGAGGCTCTGCTTGCTTGCTTTCACCTCGAATGGGACTCCGCTGTCCCTGCACAACTGCCTTAAGTAATCTACAGTGTGCCTGCCGTAGTTGGAAGTCATCTTTCCTGACCACTGCTACTCTGACTGCACTTTAGAAAAAAAAATTAAATGGGTAGGAACTTGACTGTATGCCAAGTGATATATAGTTCTGTTTCCTTTTTAAAATAAAACTCTGTCTTTTTCTTTCTTTGTAAGAGAGCTTACGGTCTCAGCTGACGCAGAACAATAAAAGCTTGTCATACCAAAATTATGCCACTGCTGCCAACCAATCTGTCACAAACCCACTCAGCAGGTCAGGCCCTCTAATGCCAAAGTGCCAACCTCCGAGCGCAGTCTTGTGAGCAGTTTAACAGAACAAGTTAACCCTCTTGTCTGTTTTGTGAGTTCGAATCAACCTTTGGTCTCAAGTCTTGGAGGGATTCAAACTGTGAACCTCTTGCTAGCGTACCTAATGCACAGGCTCAGATATTTCTGTCTTCAGGGGGCCAGATATCTTTGCCTGTGGGCACCTAACCAGGTATACAGAGATGAACCCTTAAAACCTCTAATAAGGACCTCAGATTTAAAACGCTTCTCTTTCCAGTTTGGTACTACCATTCAAGCTTATACTTAGCGTCTGCTATAACCATATATACTTTTCTTACAAATAGAAGAAAATTCAAAGAGAGACCAAATGTGTTCTAAAAAGAACTTTACTAAAATAGATGAAAATATGTAAAACACAAAATACAGAACTCTTATATCACAAGACATACAAATCTTTTAAAAGAACAAGGTTTAAACAGTGCAAATTCCTACTTACAGTACTTAGATTTGACTCTCTTTCTAAATATCTGCTCAAAGTGCTCACAGCTCTTTCCTGGTCAGAGTCTATGTAAAAGTGTCCAAGTAAAACAGAATTATTCCTTAACGTAAACTGTATTTGCCAACCCCTTTTGTGTGAGGTCATCTATCAGCCTCTGTCAGATTATATATAAAAATATATCTAATAAAAAAAACAGGCTGTCCTTTTTTTCAAGTATGAAATTCTGCAACCACAGAATAACTCATATGTTTCAAATAACATCTATTTGATCCATGCTGCATCCTCCCTCACACAGGCTTCACAGGAGCATTTACAACTTCGCACCCCTGTGTAACAACCTAGGTTCCTCTCCAATGTCATAAAATGGATATGATCTTCCATCTTAGCAACTACAGCTGTAATTAACTCAGAAAAAACATGAGATCCTTGATCAAGGCCTTCCATGTAACACATTGTCTCTAAAAACTGAGTGTGTGTGATCTCACATACTGTGTCAGCATTTTCTCATGGCTTTCATCTTTCAGCTGAAACCTGGAGGGGGGGTGAGTGAGCAAGGTCACTCCTAGAGCATCAGATTTTCAGCAGAGACATTCTGTAATACATTTTATATTAAAAAAAATGATACAGCACTCAGAACTGGCTGTCCACATCACAGCCAGCATTACCCAGTCTATTTAGTCTATTCTTGGACCAAGCCAGCTCAACTTTTATAATCACCAAAGCTACACCACTGTACTTGGTCCACTCCGGTGACAAAGTCTATCCAGACCACCTTTACCTAGCTCAATTCCAGGACACGGATGGTTAAATTTGATTAATTACCTTAGCTACCTCAATGTATAGTTCTGAATTTTCACCTGTACAGAATTGTTGTAGGTGCCCAGTGTATAATTCCTGACTGTGTCCTGTTGTGCTCATATTGTAAATTGTACCTTGTATATTAGTTCCTTGTATTGTATCTGTCTGTAACTACACTCATGTATACTTGCTTGTACCTTCTGTAATTACGACGTGGAGCCGTTGGAAATGAGTCCCTGACTCAAAGGGTTGTAATTCTGATGTTTACAATAAATAAATAAATAAACTGCCCGTCCGTCCTTCTCTTCTGTATCCCCTCTTCTATCCAGGGTCATGCTTGGAAACAAGTCCTGGCTCTGTTTCCCTCTCCTGTCATCAATTTTCAAATATATAGATAAATAAAACCTGTTTATTTTACTTCCTTCATAGGGAACTTGCAGAGTTCAGTGCAATCCCCCCAAATAAAATCACTGCCTAAAAAGAGCTTGTGTAACCCCTGTCCCCTAGGTGTAGTGTAGCTCAGCTGGTATCTCTTGTGGTGAGCTGGAGCCTTTGGGCTTTGGGACAGGTAGCTCAAGAATCTTGGCATGTTAATTGGAATTCGTACAAGTAGGTAGTGCCACTGCCTAGCAGGAGCTGGCTGACAGTGTTGGCGCCAGGAGCGTCCTACCAGGAAACTAAAATAGAGCGTTGCCCACCCCCACCTAGTAGTGGGAGATTAACCAATGGATAACAACACCACAATTAATAATGACACCATACTTAATAAATTTAAAACACAATGGCCAGGATTCACAAAACTTTCCCAAGCTGGTATTCACAAAAGTCCAGTTTGTGCGCTCAAACCAGGTTTCAGCCGGGGCAAAGTGTGGAGGGGGCCTCAGTGCAAAGGGGGGGTGAGGAGACATGAATATCAGTGCTGTCTGATTCACAAAGCATTTGCTCCATGCACAGTTCTCTCACTTGGTCCCCTTGCGTGGAGCAAATACCACCAACCGAGACCTTGCCTTATCCCGCGCAACCCTAGTGGTTGGCAGAGGTACTATGGCCTCCCCCACTGATTGCTGGCCTGATACCACAAATATGTAGTCCCTGGTGCTAGTGGTCCTCCCCTGCCAGTCGCCAGCCCAAATGAACACTTATATTTCCCTGGTGTCCCGTGGTCCCCCCACCCAATCCCTCACTCAATGAATAAATACATTTTCCCTGGCGTTCAGTCATCCCTTTTCTCACCTGATCACCCACACAATAGAAAATAGAGGTGTCTGGTGTCTAGTGGTCCCTCCCTCCACCGATCACCCGCCTGATAGAAAATAGAGGTATCCCTGGTGTCCAGTGTACTCCCCCATCCTGATACCTGGTATATTAAATTGAAACCAATCTCTGGTGGCTAGTGGACCCCCTCCCTTAACCCAATCTCCGTAACATAGTGGTAACCATGCCCTGGTGTCTAGTGGACCCCCCACCCCAGCAGGTAGTGCCCCACCCCCATCCCGACCCCAAGCTGGCGACTGGCACAGCCCCCCGCTTTCCACCGGAGCTGGTAACCAACTGAACTGTCAATGAGCATGTACTGTATACAGTACGCACCTATTGATTCTAGGTTCTAGACTAGGTTTTGTGCCAGGGCAAACTTTTGAATAATTGGCCCTGTATGTCCTACACAAGTTATATAAGATATTTAATTATAGTTTTACATACTGTACTTCGAAATAGAATTGACATGTCTTTACAGTTCTTAATGACTTAAAATGGTCATTTTAGGGTATCACAAATATTGGCAAATATTCTAAACTGGGTTATATATAAACGGTTAACAGGCATCTAATGTATACAATATGATTTCATGAAAGAATTAAAACTTTCTGCCCATTGGGTTCTTGCCCCCACCAGCTTGGTGGGAATACACCATCACTTCATTGTATTCAAACTACATACAGTATCAAGCCTGTTTTTCATTTTCATTTAATTTGTGCTAAACTACAGTAGTACAAGATATTAAAATATAGAATAATGGATGGGGAAGTGTGTGTTATGAGAATTTAATGGTCGGCCGAGGTGTGGGATGCTACATAAACCCGGAGGGTGAAGCCCGAGGGGTTTATCAAAGCATCCCACACTGAAAGCGACCATTAAATTCAAGTAGGACACACTTTCTCATCTTCTATTTTTTATAGTTGCTGGTCATCAATTTTTTCCAACCTGAATTTACTATCTGTCTCACCCTTGCAGACAGATACACACACACACAGTCTCTCTGACACAGTCTTCTTTCCCCCTTCCTTTCAGTTTTTTTTTGTAGAACTGTTTTTTTACTTTTTTTAAATTTAGCTTGTGCTTTCTTCCAGAACAGTTATAAGTTTAGATCGCGATCACTGCTTACCCCAGTCATCCAGGTCGGAGCCATTCCCGCTGGCAGTTCTTGTCTGCTATGGCTGCCAAATGGCAGGATCAACCAGATAGATTTCTTTTTTGGTTTTTAAACATTTAACTGTGTGGAACTGCTTATTTAAAAAAAAATGACAAGGACTCTCGGTCTGGTGGCTCCTCACTGTGCGGGATAAGGAGCCGCCATGATTCCAAATGCAATGCTGCAAATCTGGTGACATCCAGCAGACCAGACCTGGGTTTGAATCCACAGCTTCCACTTGCATACTGTGTGACCCTGAGCAAGTCACTTAACCTCCTTGTGCTCCCAGGTCGCTCCTGTAAAAAGCTTTCAGCTTAGTGTGCTATACCTGGTTAAACAACTAAATAATAAAAAAAAAATGCAATTAGCCTGCCCAGGAGGAGATGAACAGCTAGTGAGGGTGTGGCTGTTTTTAACTGACTGGGTGTGTGCTTGCCATTATAACCCATGGGTTATAACGGCAAATTATAACTGAGTCAACCATAGGAAAAATTGCTGACCACCAGTTATATGTTTACTATGAACTCATGTAACTCTGCATGTGCCAAATCATCATTTCAATTGGTCAGCTAGTGGTGCTCATCTCACTGATAACTGACACCTAATACCTTGGATGTGTGCCTTTGGACAAGGTTATTTTAACATAGCCTCTTCAAAAGTAGATCTGTTTAATTTTTGTGTAACCCCCTACAAATGGGGGTTCCCGAAAAGTCTTCCTTGAGCTTGTCTAAATGCTCACTGCCAGGCTGGTGTCCTGCGTTTTAGCAGTTTAAATGTGATTGCTAGAGAGTGCCTGCATAGCCTCTGTGTACTGTCTCTTTAAGAGCTGCCTGGATTGCAGTCATAATTAATCTGAGAGGGAGCTCTGTTAAAAGATGTACTTGTTTGCTGATCATTTGTTAGAGTAGTAATAATATTGCAGTTTGTTCTAACCTGCCTTCTTTGCAGCATGGACAGTTCTGTTTATTTCCATCATCTTGGCCCTGGACTGCAGAATGGGCCAATCAGTACATTTGGTACTCTAAAATGGAGCCTACCTACAGGGGCTTGGTGGGGCCAAAACTTGTAGGAATTGTAGTTTTGAGTTTTTGGCACCTAAAATAACCTGGAGGGGGAGCTCTTGGTGTGACTGACAGACAGATCCGCTAACCAAACCTTTTGGATCTTGGGGAAAGTCCCACACTGCTTGCAGTTTCAGTTAGATCTGAGTTGGGAAGTGAAGAAGTAACAGCTTGAGATAGTTCAAGCAGCAATCCATAGTGGATTTGCACGGGAGAACTGTGGAAAGGCCTGAGTTTGGCCTGCATGCTGCCTGCTGTTCCTGAGAGGAATTTTGCTTTTTTTTTTGGACTGAATCAAATTTTGAGAGCGAATTAAGCCACTGAATTATGACCAGGCTTTAACCTGAAGAAGACTGAAGATTTGCTGAATGCCATCAGCCTGTCAGGACTTCCAGTTACCTCTGAACTCCCGGATTGTGCAGAGACTCTGTATGTGCGACCGGAGAGCCATTTGCCTGGTACAGTGGAATTTTCTTACATGTGAATGTGCTGTGTGCTTATAGTGGGTCGTGATCTGGTTCCCCACTGTGTGTCTGAACTGTGTTTTGTTTGCAGGAGGTTGTATCTAGCTCCATGGACTGAATCTGTATCCATTTCCGTTGGCCTGGGCCCTGTTACACTGGCCCAGCCAGAATACCTGCTACGCAGTGAAAGTCATCGACGAGAGACTGGCCTGGGGATCAACCCCCTGCTCAATGCCTTGAACAGGAACGATGCCTCGGTGATTCGTGTGGGCCCTGCTTCTTCGGGCACTCCAGCTCTACAGCCTGCAGTCGCGATTTCATCCTGCCTGCATCCAATATTGGGTATCATGAGTAAACATCAGGATAGCTCCCTGCCACAACAGCTAAATCTAAAAGTGTCGTCATCTGATTGTCTTGTTGCCTTTTCTTTCACGAACTGAGTCCTCCGGCTCTGGATTATAAATAGTGTGTGTTGTGCATGTTGCTTTCTTCCATCACAGGGCCCCAACCAGCTGCAACTTTCTTGGCTAGCCCACTGTTTTCCTACCTTGGTACCCAGAGTGTGTGACTGTGTAGGGACTCTGAACTGCATGCATAACTGTCTGATTAATACAGCTTTTAAGCAAATCAACCTGATTACACCCCTCCCTTGTTCAAGACCCGTGAATAAATCAGATTTAACTTTGTTTGCATTTAACCTGACTGTGGTTCCAGTTTGTGCCAAGAGTATTGTACTGTTGTTATTTACTGTGCTTAACCTTGTTTTACAGGGGGTTCCCAGAGTCAAGCTAGAGGAACCAGCCTGGTGGTAAGTGCAAACAGTGTGGGTAATTGCCTGATGAATAGGGGGCATTGTGAAAGTGATTATTGTGTACTGTTCAGGCCACTAGAAGGAGAAAAGGGGGGTTACAGTGTCCCGGAGGGCTGTGCCCAGGTCAGCTTGACCACTACCAATCCTGACCTCCAGGTGGAGGCACCCGTATCAGAACCTAGGCCCCTTAACCTGCAACTAGTCAAGCAGGCGGGGGTACTTGCCCTTGGGACAGCGCCACCTAGGGATTACATTTGTAAAAGAAAAAATGACTTAATTGGAAGGGTTTAATTTAATACCTCTGATGAAGGCCACTGAATTGCCTTGATGTAACCCACCCACCTGAACACTGAAGTTGCTTCCTCTACATGGAGGCTGGGGGAACTTGAACCTTGAAAGCACCTGCTTCCTTTGCCACAGACAGCTGCCCTGACCCCTAGGCCATACTGCTGGTAAGTGTTTTTGGTGGAAAAAGCAATAGCACCCTTTCCAAAGATGACTACCTTGCTCCTTCTGCTGGCAGCTTTTCTCCCAGCCTTTCTAATAGGTACTGATTTCTGTACTTCAGTCTAGGTATAGACCCAGCTAACCTGTCAAGTTTCTCAGACCTCCACTTACCCGATGCCCCAGTACTCAAGGACGATCGGTGGGAGCTCACCCCCCCAGGCCACCTCCTCCTTGCTGTCCTCACCAAACGGGAATGCCTGCATCTTACTCGAATGCTCCCTCAGCTCAATCACCCTGTCACCCTCCTCTCCTCAACACGCTTATCTGCCTCTGCTCTTACTGCTACTCTTAGCAGGGGACGTCGAGAGAAACCCTGGCCCCCAAAACGTATCCATCACTTGCTACAACCAGGCATGGAATGCCCCAGCCCGGCTCAGAGTGGCACACCTCAACATTTGCAGTCTCCCCTCAAAATTCAATGATCTCGAAGCATGGATTACCCTCTATAAGCCTGATATTCTTGGGGTCACCGAATCCTGTCTCAAACCAGTGATCCTTGATGCCACATGCCATCTAGCCAGTTACTCCTTACTTCTGCATGACAGACCAGGAAAAAAAAGGGGTGGTGGGGTAATACTATATCTTAGGGAACCCCTTACAGCTACCCCAGCACTATGCTCAGACCCCTCCTCCCCCTGTGAGTGGCTCATAGCAGATGTGTCTCAGGACCCCAACAAAAAGATCCTTCTTGGGTACTGTTACAGCCATCCAAAAGGGGGCACCACTGGGCTAAGTAACTTCCTTTAGAGCCTGGGGAAACTCTCTCCCCATAGAGAAACTATCATTCTTGGTGACTTCAGCCTAAACTGGTTAAGCACCAAGGAAACAGACTACAGCAACCTTCTCAAACAACACAACCTCTCTCAGGCCATTACCATGCCCACAAGAATCAATGCCCACACTCAAACTCACTCCTTGCTGGATTGGGTCACAACCAACAGAGAGGAAAAAATTCTCCAGGTTGGAATCCTGTCAGATTCAACAAGCGACCACTCCCCCACCTATATCATATGGTCCAGCAAGACCAAACGCCCCCCCCTCCAAAAAAATACTTAACCTTCAGGAATTTCACCTGCCAAGACACCACCTGCCTGTTTGAGGAAGTCATGGCAGTCAGCTGGCATATCCTTCACTCCCTCACAGAAGTTGCCTCGGCTGTAGGGGTTTTCACTGATGCCCTCCTTCATATCCAGGGTTGGTTTTCCCCCAAATCACCGGCCGAGTAAGAGGAGGATGCACCCGATTGCTCACCAAAGAGCTGCTCTCCCTAATGAAGGAGAGAGAGAGATAAAAAATGGTCCGCATGCAAAATCTCCCCCTTCCCCACCCTATGGAGCAACTACAGGAGATTGCGTAACCAGTGCAAGCAAAGCTCCAAAACTCTGAAAGCAAACTACTTTCACAAGCTACAGAAGGACAGTCTGTGCAATCTCACACTCTTCTGGTCCACCATAGGCTCCTTGCTAAACCCTCGACAATCCCACCCAGTCATTCACCTAAATTCCCCCACTGGCCTTTTAACTGACCCCACTGCTGTTGCACACGCCCTTAATGCTAAATTCATTGACCTCACTGCCCCCTAAATCATCTGCCTACTTCACTCCCACCCTGCACAGGAAACCATACCAAGTTCCCTCCTTGAGTTGACTCACCTTACCCCTTCCCCTTCTACTTTAAAACAACCTCCTCTAAGGAAACTTATAAACTGCTGATGAGCCTACCAAACAGAGGCAGCCCAGGAAGTGACGGACTCTACCCCTGCTTCCTCAAACTCATCGCTCCCTGCATCTCCAAACCACTGGCCACTATCTTGAACCTTGCCTTGACCACATCTACAATGGCCACCACCTGGAAGAATGCCAAAGTAGTCCCCATCTTCAAAGCAGGTTACCCCGCATCCCCTGACAATTATAGGCCAATCTCCATATTCCTTACTTAAGTAAATTACTTGAAAAAGTTGTAGACCACCAATTATCTGAATAAGTGAACAACTACAGCCTGCTCTGCCCACAGCAACACGGCTTCAGGAAACACCACAGTACTACATCTACCCTAACCCATTTCACCAACCATGTCTATAGGAATATGGATACAGGCAAAATCACAGGTGTCGTTTTTGTCAACCTGACCAAGGCGTTCAACCTGGTAGACCATAGCCTACTCCACACCAAACTGCTGCACCTCAGCTGCTCAGGAGACACTGCATTGTGGTTTCAAAGCTACCTCTCAGGTCTGACCCAAACAGTCAGCATCGGGCCTGCCACTTTTTTGCCGATGGCTTTGTTCACTGGGGTCCCCCAGGGCTTCATCCCAGGCCCTCTATTTTCACTCTTCATTAACTCCCTACCTATTGCCTCACCTGTAAGGCCTTGTTATATGCAGATGATCTAGTACTTTTCCACAGCAACAAATTCATGACCACTCTATCCACCACCCTCACTCAGAACTACGGAGCAGTCCACAACTGGTTCCAGACCAACAGACTCCTAGTAAATGCAAATAAAAAAAAAGTAAGGCCATGCACATGGGATCCAAATCCAGTCTAATAAAACTCACTAAAACATATTTTTCACTAATGGTTATATCTCAAGATGACCAACCTCTGGAAAATGTGCTCTATTTTAAGTACCTGGGTGTCACCCTGGACCTCCCCCTCACTTTCTATGCCCACATCAGTTAGGCACATCAACCAGAAACTGGGAGTAGGCCACCAACTCAAACACTGTCTGAAGACAGAGGCACGCCTTGCCATTGCCCAAGGAAATATCCTCCCCCTACTTGACTACTGTGTCCCCATATATTCTCAAACATCCGGTAACCACCTCACAAGACTCAGTACTGCCTGCCACAGCATCTGTAGGTTCACGTTATTTGCTCCCTACTCCACTCACCACTGCACCTTGTACAAGTCCCTGTGTTGGCTCCCACAACAAGCCAGTTACAACTACGCACCAGGATGCTTAGTAGACGCCACCAAGAGTGGCAACCTGTCCCCTTACTACTCTCTGCTTAAGCACAAATCCCTCTCTTGCACCCGCTGGCAGTCCACTGTCCCACCACTGGTAGTTCCCAGGGTTTCCACCTGCCTTGGCTGCAATGCCTTCTCCATTTCTGCTCCCACCCCATGGAACAAACTCTGTGCCTCCCTCCACTCACTGGACTCGCATGCCTCTTTCAAAGCCCACTTCAAAACCTGGCTTCTGGCTGAATCCAGATGTCCGTGCCTGCTCAGGTGACCTTGCATAAGCAAGTCCCCAATCCTTTCCTGACCAAAAGTTCAGGACTGTCTGAAGTACCTTGATGTGCTATCCCTAGGATGCTTACCTAACCTGTTGTCACTGATTCTACACTTCATATGTCATTTATTTTGTTACCAATGTACCCTTGCACTTTATTTGTACTTTGTACTTCAGCTGTTGCTTCCAGTGTAATCCAATGTAATTCGCTATTGTTAATTACTCCTGTACCCATCCTGGGTATGTAAATTGAATTGTCTGAATTTACCCTTGTATGTACGGTCTCATGTGCTAGTTCAATGGCTCAGGTCATGGCTGAAAACAGTCCTTTGGATCAGTGCACCGACCCGGTAAACAAACAAACAAATAAATAAGGTAAATGATATCAGTACCTTTATTCAGTGTGTGTGAGTGGCTCTTCTTTGTTAATAGCAGTCACGTTCCCATGATGTGGCTGGGATAAGGTGGCCACCAGTTAATAAAACTGTAAAAATCATATTGGCCAAAACTCCCTGAATTGTGCAATCTCACTTGATCTGTCTAAAGAAATGCAAACATTTGGAGAATGTCAGAGATCGGAGATTGTTTTTTGTTTGGGAACCAATAAGCAGAGAAACCAAGAAGGGAGACCAGGGACAAAATACACGTAAAGGGAGGCACAGCATACACAGGACCTGGAGCGGAGTACACAGGAGTCAACAGACTGGGAACAGGGCACAGCAGACAGGGAACAGTATACAGGAAGTGGAACTTTATTTTGTCCCCCCACCGCCCGCCCAAGAAGCATAGAGTCGAGGACACGTGATGAGAAGACACATGGGATGAGCGGAACTAGCGGTAAGGGCACTGAGTCTAAACAAGGAAATCGGCGGGTCATTACATCAAGCGAGCAAGCAGAAGCAGCAGTCAGGAGGCAGTGATCAATCAGATAAGTACCAAAACTCTTCTATAGGAGTACTAATTGTTAGTAAGGCTGTGAGTGTAATGAAACAGGGTTTACTGGTGAAACAGGGTGCAACAGAGTATTAGTAAGAAGTGGTGATCGATATTGAAGCTTTGTGCAAGTGGTTTATTTTGGTGATGGATTTTGGAGCTCTGTGAAAGGGGTTTATTTTCTGTACAGTGAGTGTACCAAGTTTTTTTCTACAGGAGTTAAGTGGGAACTTGTGATTATCTGGGGCTGTCATCACAGGGTTTATCAGCTTTACGAAACTGTTTTATTTTTGAGAAAAAAAAAACAAAAAACAGGGAGCGGAGCACTACCAAGAAACCAGACAGATAGGAAGAAAACAGACATGACGGGAGTGGTGCTGTGGCTGTGGGGACAGCAGTCTTCATAAAGACCTTCTGGAGGCTGCAGTGCCACCCCATCTGCATGCACCTCTCTGGGTTGAGGGTGGAGATTGCTCATCTCCAGGCTGAGTTGGCTAGGTTTCAAGAGGCCTCCTCCTCCACCCAGAGGCCACCAAGTCCACCCCTGCTGCTTCAGAGGATGCCAAGAAGGAGGGGCAGTTGGATGACGGTGGACTCATGGAGGATGAGGGCAGTTGGACAGAGGCACATCCCACCTATGGTTCCACTCCACAACTCCTGTGCCATTCTGGCAGAGCAGGACTGTCCCATGGAGGCACCCACAGTGGTGGACAAGGGGGATACAGGGGACCTCCGTGGTGGAGACCCCAGGAGGGTGTTGGCAAGGATCCCCAGAGGAGGAGGAGGAAGCAACTTCTGGTGAATACTCTATCATTAGGGAGTAGACTTGGGGGCAGGAGGGTTGGGAGTGAGGTAAGTCAAGTGCCTACCCGACACCATGGCTTGGAGGGATGGAAAGCACATCCTAAGATTCACTGGGGCAGCAGGATGGCAGGGTGTGCTAGACATCATTGTGCACCTGGGAACAATGACCAGGCTAATGATGAGGTTAGGGTACTGCAAGAGGAGTTCAGAAAGCTGGGAAGAAGTCTTAGACAGGTGGCATGCACTGTAACCTTTTCAGAGGTGCTACCAGTCTGCAAGGAGGAGGACAGGGTATTGTACACTACGAGATTCAACGCATGGCTGAAGGATTGGTGCAGAGCAGAGGGATTCAGCTTCATTGGAGACTGGGGTCCCACCTGGAGGGATGCAGGTCTATACAATTGGGATGGCCTGCATCTATCTGGAGGGTGGGGAACCAAGATACTCAGTGACAGGTTTAAATGCTTCATTGGCAAGTATTTAAACTAGCCAAGGGGGGGGTGAAAGTAGGCAGGGAGAATCTAACTGCCCCCCCAGGATGAAGCAGTCAATAGAGAGGACCCTAAGGTTGGGAAATCACCAAAAATACCTAAAACCAGAATAGGTAGAATGGCAGAGTTAAGGAAGAATGGGAGTAAAAACAGGAGGTTGCTCATCTCCAGGCCGAGTTGGCTAGGTTTCTGGAGGCCACCTCCCCCACCCAGGGACCACCAAGTCCACCCCCACTGCAGAGACTCTCTCTGCTCCCTTCTCTCCCCTCTTTCCACACCCTCTATGGGACCAAACTGGAGGATACCTTCTCCTTTAGATATCTTGGTGTCTGGCTAGACTGGCAGCTCGACTCTTCTAGATACATGGATGCCATCGTCAAAAAGTTGCACCCCAAGTTAGGTGCCCTGTACAGAAACTGTGGTTGCATCCCACTGCCTGCCCACTGTGCTGTCATCCAGAAAATCATCCTTCCAGTTTTTGACTATGGAGATGTAGTCTACAGTGCCGCTTCCAAATCTTCCCTAGCCAGGCTGGACACTCTGTATCAATCTTTCTGCCATTTTGCCCTTGATGTTCCTCCTCTTACCCACCACTGTGATCTTTACCATTCTGTCTCTTTCCTCTCCCTCGAAGACAGACACCACTCTCACTACATCTCCTTCATATCTAAATTCTGGTCTGGCTCTCTTCCTTCCTGCCTTTCTTCCTACCTAGCACACGTACCCCCCCCCCCCACTAACTCAGGAGTTATGACTTCTGCACCTTAGTCATCTCCCGTAGATCCTCCACTACTGGCAAATCTGTGTTTTCTCACCATTTCCCTAAACTGTGGCATTCTCTCCCACTTGTGATCCACCACGCCTGCTCCCCTTCTGCCCTCTCCTCCCTCCTACGTAACTCTTTCTCCCATATGTGCAGCTGCTTTTAATCTCCTCCTTATTCTCTTCAAGTTGCACTTCATTATGGATTATCTAGCTTTTAGCCTGAGGCAGTATAGTGCAGTGGTTTAAGATTCTGAGCTGCAAACTTTGAGACCTGGGTTTGAATCCCACAGCCCTCACTTGCATACTGTGTGACCCTGAGCAAGACACTTAACTTCCTTGTGTTCCCAGGTCGCACCTGTAAACAAGCTTTCAGCTTAGTGTGGCTCTCCTGGTAAAATAAATAAAAATAAAAAATAATGTGCTCAAATTGTAAATACTGCTTTATTTTATCCCTCTGCAGCTGCCCTGTTTTCAGTATCTGTAGCCCCTCATTCAATGTATGCTAACTGAATCCTCTGTGGAGTTTACACATCTCTGTACATTTACTTTCTCTGTCATATTTCCTAATGTTGTCTGTATCTTTGCTGTATATTTTGCTGTATTGTTGTTTCCCATACCACCTCCCCCAGGATGCACCTGGAAACAAGCAATTTTGCTCAGTGTGCATTTCCTGGTGAAACCTTTAAATAAATAAATAAACAGGGGGGGAACAGAGGGAAGACATGAGGGTAGGAGGGGAAGCTATTAGTAGGGGAGGTAGCAAAACTTGGAATGCCATGTGCACAAATGCCCACAGCCTGGGAAACAAAATTCCGGACCTGATGGCCTTAATGGAAGAGGCGGACCTGGACATTGGAGCTGTAACCGAGACATGGTACAGAGGGAACCATAACTGGGATACAGCAATACCAGGTTACACTCTGTTCAGGACAGACAGGGTGGGAAAAAGGGAGGAGGAGTGGCTGTCTACGTTAAGGAAGGAATCAAAGCAACTGAGGTACAGAGATTACAGGAAAGGGCAGAGGTACTGTGGGTCACCCAGAAGACAGGAAATGGCAACGTCATTTGCACTGGCATGATCTACAGACCTCCAGCACACTGGGAAGAGATGGACAGGGTACTAGCAGAAGCCATCCACATGATGACAGCTAAAGGGGAAGTGCTGCTGATGGGAGACAACTCAACTTGCTGGATGTTGATTGGAGCACCCATGCTGCAGCCATAGCCAGGAGCAGAGACATCCTGGACGTCCTGCAGGGGGTGTGCTTCTGACAACTAGTGGTTGAGACCACCCGTGAGGGAGTGATTTTGGACCTGGTACTCACCGGTAGAGACTGAGTTACAGATGAAATGGTGGTCAGACACCTGGGGTCCAGTGATCACTGTACAGGTTCAATGTAAGAACAGTAGAGAAGACAAACCACACGAAAGCAAGGGTCCTGGATTTCAGATGGGCTGACTTTACAAAAATGGGGGAGTACCTCTAGAAAGCCCTGGCAGTGGAGGAGGAAGTAGGGGGAGTAGAGGACCAGTGAGCAAATCTTAAAGAAGCCATAGCAGAGGCAACAAGCCTTTGTGTTAGGAAACTTAGCAAAAACAAAAAGAAAGAAAAAATCACTATGGTTCTCGAAGGAAGTGGGACAGGAAGGTAAGAGAGAAAAGGTTGGCCTTCAGGAGGTACAAAGAAACACAAAGGGAGGAGGATAGGGAACTGTATTGAGAAAAGTGGAGAGAGGCAGGGAAAGCAGGAGCGCAAAGGCACAAACGGAGGAAAAAATAATCCAGGCAATAAAGAAAGGAGACAAGACCTTTTTGTGGTACATTAGTGAAAGGAAAAAGACCAGGGGTGGGATTGTGAGGTTAAAAATGGAGGGAGGGGAGGGACCTAGAAAATGCAACAGTCCTGAACAAATATCTTTGTTCAGTATTCACAGAAAAAGGGGAAGGAGAGGGACCACAGTTAGTTGACAGAAGCACCAATGGAAGGGAGGCTGACACCAGTTCATTTACGGAGGAGAGAGTCTTAAAGGAACTCAAGATCTGAAAGGGAACAAGGTTATGTGGCCAGACGGGACACATCCCAGAATATTAAAATAACTGGCAGCACCACTAACAGCCCTATTTAACAAATCACTAGTGACAAGTGTGGTTCAGGAGGACTGGAGGAGGGCAGATGTAGTCCCTCTCTTCAAACGTGGGAGCAGGGAGGAGGCTGGCTATTACAGGCCAAGTCAGTCTGATCCTGGTGGTGGGGAAATTAATGGAGTCACTGCTAAAGGAATGGATAGTGATATTTCTGGAATCCAGTGGAGCACAGGATCCGAGGCAGCATGGATTTACAGTGGGAAGTAGATTAGGGAAGGAGTGGCGGATGTGGCCTACCTAGATTTCGGTTGTATTTGGTGGCTGAAAATAAGTACCTTAAACACATCAGGGTCTTGGTAGAAAAACATGCCACACAGAAATTTAGGCCTTCTCTGTTTTCTTCCATTTAGCTCAGACACAAGCTGACAACTCATCTCAACACACACACACAGTAAGATTTACAGGCTCACAGGAAGTACATTTCTTAAAGCTGTACTGTCTCTAACAGTTCTTAAAGCTGTACTGCATATAACAATCCCTCCTGACTTAACTAGAAAGTACATAAGTCAATAATTCAGAAAATAGTATGAAACTATCAAAGTTATTGCTGCAATGTCTTTTTTAGTTAGTAATGTCATTAGGCTATATCTCTACAAGTCCATCCTCTTTGGTGGATGTCTTATACGTCCTGACTGACGCAGTAGGACTGGAGGCTGTTGCTCTGGAATTTGATTAGCCTCAGCCACATCTTGTTTCAATTGCTTTGGTTCCACTATTGCTTCCTGTTCTTGTTCTGGAAGAAATAATGCTGGATAACTACCCCGACTCTGGGTATCCCTTTTTTGTTCTGTTTCAATTCTAGTATGTAATTGGTCCTCATGTTTTTTCACTCTCCTCTGGTTAGTCAGTCGGACACTATAGACAACATTTCCAAACTGTTTATCTACCATGCCTTCTGTCCATTTCTTCAGGCCTGCATACATCCTGACCCACACACGATCATTGGGATTTAAGGATCTGGTGTTAGGAAGCACATTTGATGGTGTCCACTGCTGTAATCTGAGCTATTATGTATGTTGTGTTTCTCCTGACTTCAGTGAATCTGCCTCACTTGCTTCAGTTTGTACTCTGTATGTTCTTCATTCTTTGTACTCTCCCGGGTCGTACCTGAAAATAGGCATATGTTTTGTCTAGTGTACTTACCTGGTTAACAAAAGTGAAATAAATAAATAAAATTTCAGTTACTGACTTATAGCCTAGAGGGTGAAGAAGGTCCAATTGAGTTAGAATCTGACATCCACACAACAGTTCTGCAGGGGGTATTCCCATGACACAATGTGGTATTGTTTGATACATCGCAAGAAAGTCCAAAAGGGCTATTTGTATTGCTGTCGGTGTAGTAGGATTAGCTTTGTCCATACTGTTTTTAAAAGTCGGAACCAGGCATTTGAACTTGGATGGTAGGGAGGTGAGAAAATAGGATGGATACCACGTTGCTGGCAAAATGCTTGGAATTCAACAGATGTGAACTGTGGTCAGTTATCTGAGACAATCACTTACAGAAAACCATGGGTAGCAAAGATAGATTTCAACACTTTGATGGTACTCTCAGTAGTTGTCGAAGACATTTGAGGAATTTCTGGCCATTTACTATAAGCATCAGTTAAGAGTAACCACATGGAATTTCAATAAGGTCCTGCAAAATCAATATGCAATCTTTGCCAGGGTTTTTCAGGTAGTTCCCAATGGTGAACTGGAGCTCTTGCCGGACTTCCCATCGATACTGCACAACCTTCACATTTTTGCACAACCTGGTATATGTCTCTGTCAATGGAAGGCCACCATACTTGAAGTCTGGCCAGGGATTTCATTTTATTAATGCCTGGATGGCCCACATGCAAAAGAGTCAACACATTTGAGTGATAACATTGGGGTACTATGACCCACAATCCACATAAAAGACACCCCTCAGCAATGGACAACTGCTGTCTCTTTGTATAGTTAGGTTGTAGTTAAGCTGAACAAGTAATGCCTTTCGGCCAACCCTCAAGTGTATACTGATACACTTGTTTTAAAATTACATCTTGACTAGTTGCTTTTGCAATGTCCTTGGTTAGTACTGGAAGCTGGTCTAACTGTTGCAGCTCCATTGCACACACAACAGTAGAGTCCTCCATAACTTTGAATTGCATTGGAAAACTATCTGGCCCCACCTGGCATACTAATGGCTCCTCTTTAAGTCCCATATCGAACTCCATTTCTCTGGATATTGGTAACCTTGACAAGGCATCCGCATTTCCATGCTGGTCTGTTGGTTGGTATCAATCAATCAATCAAAATCTTTATTTATCCAGGGGGGCACCATGGAGCAAGGCTCATTTGCAAGGTAGACCTAGTCATGAATACATCAAAGTACAGTACAGAAGCAGGTATACAAAAAGCAATAATATACAAGGAAGAAAAAGTATATACAGTATATACAGTACAGTACAAGGTTGAAATAAATTAAAAAAAAAACAGCATTATTTTACAATTGAAGAAGTCAGCAGATGTACAATCAACCATAGGCATACAGGGGTTGTAAGCAGAGATCTTTTGAGTGAGGCGGCCGGCAACTACACATATAGGGGAAAGAGGCTGTGTATGGGGTGACAGGTTAGCGAGGTAAAGAAGAGGAGGGATATTTAACTGATGACTGGGGGAAAAATTGGGCTAAAACCATAGAAAGTGACGATAGCTGTCATGTACTTGTTTATTATGATAATGACGGAGGAGGGATAGATAATTGGGACACTACTATGGATGGGGTGGGAATTTAGCCAGGCTGGAGCGGACAGGGAAGGGTGGGTGCAGCAGGAAGAGTTAATAGGGAAAGAGTGAGAGCCAAGGGTAGAAACATGGCGAGCGTCAGGATGGAAAGGGGGAGTTGAGGAATTAGTGGGCTAGCGGTGAGGAAAACATTTGCAAGGTACTTTCATGTAAGGATCAGAGCGCCTTGAAGATATTCAGGCTAACAGGGCAGCTCAGCTCAAGTTCTTTTGTAAACCATTCCACAACGCTGGTAAAGAGAAGCTTAGAGCAGCTTTGCCGAGCAAGTGTTGACTTGAACTTGAGGGCACTAGGAATAGCTCCAGAGCGTGAGGTGCCCTAACACACTCTGGGGAATACAGTCTGAGACATATGAGGGGAGCTTGTTGGTCACCGCTCTGAAGGCCCATAGGGCGGTGTTTCTATTCCTCCTATAGTGAAGGGAAGTCCAACCTAACGATGAGTACAGGGAGCAGTGATGTGTGGAAAGTGGAAGGCCAGTATTGAACCTGATAGCTCTGTGGTAGAGTGTGTCCAACTTAGCCAGTGCAGAGGCAGTGCAGTGGCTGTAGAGCAGGTCCGCATAATCTATTAAACATAGGAAGGTAGCTTGAACCAGTTGAATCTTGGCCTCCTTTGTGAGCAGGTGGTTAATTCTGTAGAATAATCCTAATCTTTGCCTTAGTTTCTTCTGTAGTTCTTCGAGATGGTCGGCGAAGGAAAGTTTATGATCGAGCCAAACTCCTAGATATTTGAATTTAGCTACATACTCTAGTGTTTCTCCAAGAACAATGGTAATTTGTGGGGTAGCCCCCCAGCAGGAATTGCTGCATGCAAGGAGGGGGAGAAGAGCATGTTTTTTGTCTTTTTTGCATTGAGCAAAAGCTTTTTGTTTATGAGCTGGTATTGTAGAAGGTTAAATTCAGCTTGGAGGTCTTCACAGGCTGCTTCCGGCATGGGACAACTCAAGTACAGTACAGTGTCATCCGCGAATAAGTGGATGTTGGCTTTTTTGATGGGGTCATTGATGTTGTTAATGTAGACTGCAAAGAGGAGGGGACCAAGGATAGAGCCCTGGGGCACGCCCCTCAGCATGGGTTTTAATGGAGAAAGATCACCTTCAGCTTTAACCTGCTGTTTCCGTTCTCCGAGGTAGTCTGCAAACCAGCACATAGGTTTATGGTCCAGGCCTAAGGTGCTTAGGGAGGAGAGAAGCAGGCTGTGATCGACTGTGTCGAATGCCTTACTAAGATCCAAGAAAACGGCACAGACATGCTTCTTGTTGTCAAGGTCTAGGAGCCAATCATTGGTCACCTTAGCTAGGGCTGTTATGGTGTTGTGCTTTGCTCTGAATCCAGACTGAACCGGGTTTAATAGGCTTCTGGATTCTAAGTATACCCCTAGCTGGCCACACACTATTTTTTCTAGTAATTTAGACAGGATGGGGAGGAGGGAGACCGGTCTGTAATTATTTAGATCGCAGGGGTCACCTGCTTTTAATAGAGGGATGACATGAGCTATTTTCCATTGAGGGGGGAGGCTACCCTGGGAGAGTGACATGTTGAATAGGTGGGTGATTGGCACTGCAAGCACATGGTAGGCTCATTTCAGATAGTATGGCTCTATGAAGTCGGAGCCTGCTCCCTTCCTGGTGTCTAGTTGCAGCAGTAGGTCTTCCACCTCTTTTAGAGAGACAGGCAGGAGGGAGAAGGCCTCCTCGGTGGGGGAGGGGGAACTCATGGGTTGGAGGGCCCTGACCTGTGCGGAGGTCATTGGCAGGGGAAGTATCAAATGCTAGCCCTGCCGTTGCAAAATGGTTATTGAGGGCTTCCAATATCTCCGATCAGAGATAACGCTGCCACCAGACTTAATTTTTGCAGGAATGGAATTACCAGGTGTGTGTCCAGACATGTCTTTTATTGTTTTCCAGAGCTGTGAAGGATTTCTTGAGGCAGAGGCTAGCTCCGAACGATAGTAGGCGGCCTTGGCTGCTCTGACCAACTTGGTGCACATGTTACGTGCTCTCTTAAAAAGACACTAATTCGAGTCGTTCTTGCTTCTTCGGGCTCTTTTCCATAAAGTATCCCTTTCTAACAGGGAAGCTTTGAGCTCAGGCAAGAACCAATGGCAGGTGCTGCTCCTGACCCGCACCTTAACCAAGGGTGCATGCTTATTTAAAGCCTCACTTAAAATATCGTGAAAAATAGTATATGCCCTGTTAACCGTTTTGGCTAGGAAGAATTTCTGCCATCGTGGTGAATGTTTCAAGTCGTGGACGTATGCAAACAAATTGAAGTTGCGTTTGTACCTCTAGATAGAGAACTTTGCTACAAACTGTGGGTTGTGCACGGATCTAATGATGGTGATTATACAATGATCGCTAATGTCTGAGAAAAATGTTCCGACATGAGAGAACAGATGTGGCTTGCTAACCAAAATTACATCTAAGAGGGAGTTGTTGTTAAGGTTCTTTTTATTTGGGTGAGTAGGTTCGCCAATGAGTTACACCAATCCTAGAGTGTCACAAAAGAATTTCAAGGGAGCTGATGCACTTGATAGCCAATCGTAGTTCAGGTTGCCAAGAATAATGGTTTCCAAGGAACTGAGCTCCAGTACGGAACTGAGGTGAGACAGAGGATGAGGCCCGGCAGAAGGGGGCCTGCAGCAGCCTATTACATAGAGTGCACTGGAAGGAGAAAGTTTGATCTCCAGGGTCAAGCACTCGAATTCTTTGGGGGAGGATGATGCGTCTATGCATGTGGCTGAGTATTTGTCCCTTACATAAATTGCCACCCCACCTCCTCTTGATTGTCTGTCTGCTTGGAAGAGTAAATAATTTGGGATATTGATTTCCTTGTCTGGAGGGGCTGGCCTAAGCCTGGTCTTAGTGATCACTAGGACGTCAGGTAGGGTGTGGCTCACCCAAGCCTGGATAAGGGTGAACTTTTTCAGCAAACTACAGGCATTAAGATGCATAAAAGACATTCCTTTGATACCTGCCAGGACTGATGGAGAAGCAAGGGTGTCTAATGGTCCTGGGTAGAGTTCGACATTGCCTGAGCACAATAGTAAAAGAAGCAGGATTCTTTTTAAGGCAGAGAACTGTAATTTGTAAACACTATTTTTTGGGCGATAGGGGAGGTGGTGTTGATGGATAGGCCTGTACCCACTTCTGGTGTTATACTGGCCTAGTGTTGCAGCCACTAGTGTCCTGGCAGGAATTTGCCATGAGTAGGAAGTCTCGAGTCTAGATGGGGGAGTAATCTGGAGAGGCAGCTCAGGGGATGTCCCACTCCCCGGCAGAGACAGCTGAGAAGCCCAATAGTCCAGAATGGCTACCTGAAAGGAGCTGTTGGATGCAGGACAGGTACCAACTGTCTGTACAGAGGGATAATAACTTCCAGTAGAAAACAGGAAGTTATTATCCCTCTGTACAGACAGTTGGTGAGACCCCATCTGGAGTACTGCATGCAGTTCTGGAGACCCAGTCTCCGCAAAGACATAGACAGGATGGAGGCTGTTCAGAGGAGGGCAACTAAAATGGTGCAGGGTCTGCACCATAGGACATATGAAGAGAGACTTAAGGAGCTAAATATGTATAGCCTCAAGGAAAGGAGGGAAGGGGGGACATGATAGAAACTTTCAAGTACCTCAAGGGAATCAACAAAGTCCAAGAGGGTAGCATCTTTCAAAAAAAGAGGTGTGCAAGAACAAGAAAGGTCACAATTTGAAGATAGAAGGGTGGCCTAGAGGTAATTTAAGGAAGTATTTTTCACAGAGAAGGTTGTGGATGCATGGAACAGCCTTCCGGAGGAGGTTGTGGAGTCAAAAACAGTGGTGGAATTCAAGCATGCATGGGACAGTCATAAGGCAATTCTAGGGGGTTGGGGTAGAAAGAAGTAGGCTGCTGGTTAACCAGGATCTGCAGCGTATCCATTAGGTAGGGAAATGGGCAGACTGGGTGGCCCAAGCGGTCCTTATCTGTCATCAAAATCTATGCTTCTATGTAAGCGCAAGGGTCATTCCACTTTAGGCAGGGATGAGGGTTCTGAAGAATTGAGCTGAGCACTAGTAAAGCTAGTGACACACCAAGGAACCAGCTGTAACTTCCCATGGTAGACCTAAATGCCACAACAGCTGACAGTAAAAGTCACTAGAAGCCTAGACAAATCAGCGAGCAGGTGTCATAAGTTCAAAATCCTTTTGTTGGCTGAGAGGCGGTTTTGGTGCTGAACGTACCTGTGGAGTAACTCTTTGCAGCTGAGCCAGTGAGGTGGTTCAAGGTTGGAATCCGGTGTGGCAAGATTGGTCTGTAGCTTTTGTTTCTGTTTCTGGCCCTGCTCCACCAGTACAGAATGGGAGTGGGGACAGGCATTCAAGTCTTGCAGCCTTAGTGGATGAGCATGGTTCGGCCTGAGAAACAGGCAGAAAAACCCCGGGGATGGTCCTCAGAAACAGAGGTATCCCAGGTCCACTAGAGCAGAAGAGGAAGTAGAAAATATAATGGGTTGGATATTCAAAAGGGATGCACCATGCGCAACAGGGATGCACCAGGGCAAGTACGGAAATGTGCCATTGTGCGATATTCAGTGAGAGGCAGCTGCGCCGTGCAAGTTGCAATGCGCAAGAGTGCTATAGTAATGAATGACGCGCAACTGTGAGGGGGCGGAACCATGAATAACATGCACAGTGCGATATTCAACAACATGCGCCATGCGCAATAGGGGAGCTAGCGGAAGTTGCACGACAGTGGAAATGATCCAAAATAAAAAAGATCAAGAGGGGGCGCAAGAATGCTACAGGGAAGCCACAGGTGGGAGCAAGCTGACAGGCACAAGGCAGAGGGTAGCAGTGAGCAGGACTGGACAGGAGCAGGACAGGGCACACCTGAAGATAACCAGGAACAGGACAGGAGTGGGGAGCCTGTGCCACTGTGCAGGATTGCAAGTGTAGTGCCACAGTGGACTGAGGGCAGTGGCAGTAGTCAGGACAGCCACAGCCAAAGGCCGGAGGTGTACCCGGTGCAGGGGGAGCATCATAAACGGACAGCAGGGGGAACGGGATAACAGCTGCCGGGGGGGGAGCACCAGCCAGGGACATGGCCAGCGCCACCTTCCAGATGGAGGTGGGAATGAGGGGTGTGAGAAGGCAGGCAGCAGGGGGGCATGGCCGTGGAAGGGCCTGTCAGTGGTATGCCCAGAACAGGTGGTACCGAGCCTGCACCACCTTCGAACACTACTCTGACACAGAGATTGTGGGCCGGTACCGCCTGAACCAGGCGATCCTAAGGCAGCTCTGTGAGCTGTGCAGTGATGAGATGCAGGCACCCACACGACAGAGCCATGCTCTGTCAGTGGAGATGAAGGTGACAGCTCTTATGTGCCTGCTCACCACGGGCACCTTCCAGAGACCAACAGGGGACACAACAGGCATAACCCAGTCGGCCGCATCAAGCCTACTCACACAATTCCTCAGCGCACTGCTGCCACATGCTGCGGAGTACATCCATTTCCCCAGCACAAAGGCGGAGCGCACAGCACACATACAAGAGTTCCACAGGGTAGCATGGATGCCTGGCGTGCTCGGGGCCATTGACTGCACCCATGTGGCCATCCGCACGCCACCTGGCCCGGATGGTGTGACCTACATAAACCGGAAGGGGTATGCCAGCATCAACTGCCAGGTGGTGTGCGATGCCAGGGGGTGCATAACCAATGTCTGTGCCACACACCATGGGGGAGCGCATGATGCCTTCATCTGGCACCAGTCCGCACTGTGCCACAGGTTTGAGAGTGAGGACATCCCCACTGGTCACGTAGCAGATGAGTATGCATATCACGCAGGACGACATGAGCAGACATGGTGGGGGGTGCATAGTCAGAGGTGCCATGGGTACCGGCCTTGTCGGCCCATGGCAAAGTGACGCAGACCACCATACTAATGTCCACCCTCTACACACAGGTGACAGTGTCTACCCACTCCGTCCCTGGCTGCTCATACCATACTGGCGCCCCATGACCCCATCGCAGCTACGGTACAATGAGGCACACGCCACAACGTGGAATGTCATCGAGAGGATGCTTGGGATGCTGAAGGCATGTTTCTGGTGCCTGGACACATCTGGTGGTGCCCTACAGTACAGCCCCTCGAAGGTCTGTGGACTATTCCTGGCCTGCTGCATCCTGCACAACATGGCCAATGACTGTGGGATAGCTGTAGAGGTCGAAGAGGGGGACAGCGGTGGGGACGATGAGGACGCCAGTCCAGACGGTGATGGGCAGCCACCCCCTGGGTGAAGGGACCCCCACCTGATCCGGATGTCACAGCTGCACTGGGATACCATCACAGAAGAGCACTTTGGTCAACACAGGTAGGTCACGGGGCCATGTGCAACCACCAATGGCAAGGGCACAGCCCACAGACAGGCATGGATGAACCCCAGGGGCAGATGGCGGTAAGGGAATGGGTCTGAGAGTGGTACCGCACACGCCGTCAGGGATGGGCAGGGCCGAACCTCACGCACACACACACACACACACACACACACACACACCACAAGACATGCACAAGGGGTAGATGACACGCCAACCCCAAAATCGACCCCTAGCCCCACACAGGTCCACACATGACCTCGCCCAGTGGCCGTCACTGTGCATGCCTCAGATGCTGGGCACCATTGCACACTGGCGGACAGCGCAACGCAGGCATCATCATGCACACGCCGCAGTGGGCAGCAGCTGGGAGGGTGTGCACAGGGACCGTGTGTGTGCAGGGCTGGGTACCCCACCCGTGTGTCGCACGATACACACCACACTGCACACAGGGCAGCGGCAGACAGTGGCCATGGTGGGAGACAGGTCAGTCATGTGGCACAGTGCCACGGCCACCACGGATACGTGGGCGGCCCCGCCGAGACCTACCAGCCATGCCAGGCTGACCATTGGCCTCATGGGGTGGCACCGACGGTCTGCCAGGGGTGACGCTGTGTGAACGCGACCATGTTCACACAGGGATCTGCAGCTCACCGAACATGCCCGCGCCAGGCATGCTCGGTATGCCCAAGCCGAACCCGATGTTGACATAGCAGGTGTCACACGGCACCGGGAATGGGGGGTGGACATGACACTCATGAGGGTCTGTGGCACTTGGGCACCAAACTGGGTGCCCAATGTGGCCATGACAACTGTGAATGCATGTGTCTGCCTGTCAATGGCAGAGGTCACATCCTTCCACTGCCGGGCCATCTCTACCAGGAGCAGACCATGGTCTCTGCTGCGCCGCTCCTCTGCCTGGTGCAGAACTGCACTGAGTGCATCCACCGCAGTCACAAGCCACAACTGCTGATCCACTGAAGCCTGGAGTAGGCGGCTGTGCTCATCAAAGAGGTCATCCACTGGTTCGGCATGCTGTCCCTCATAGTGTTCCTGGCCCTGCTGGGCAGCACCCCTTGACAATGGGCGCTGTACACCAGAGCCATGCCGGGGCATGTCCACACGTGGTGCACTGCCACCGGCCCCGACACTGTCCCCCCATTGCCATTGGCTGACCGCTGGCACTGCCCATCCAGCTGCCAATCGCCAGGGCTCATCGGCACCGCCACAACGGCCACAACAGCCCCAGCGGCCTGGACGCACACCAGTGCTGCCCCACTGGGGCATACAGGCACAGGCTGGGACTGTGTTGTCATGCAGGCCTCCATGGCGGCACCACCCACGGCTATGCCCATGCCGTTTCCTGCTGTGGGACCATCCTGCGTCCCACACGTATCACTGTCCGGGACATGTGATTCATCATCATCGGTGCCAGATCCGGCACCAGTCCGTGTCCCAGCATGCTGGAGTCCGTGGGTGCTGTCACGCTGGGAGACAGGCAGGGCCTCATCTGCACCCGCATCACCATCTTCAGTCCGGACAGACGTGCAGGTATGCACTGGTCCTGTCCCTCGGACACCTGTGGAGGTGGATGGGTGATCCTCCATGTTCAGGAGCTGTAAGGGAACACAGTAGCGTTATTGTCTCATCGCTGCCCTGTGGCATTCCCCCCACCACCCACACAGTGACAGCACAGGACCTACCATGTAGTGATGGGCTGCCACCCGTCTGGAAGCCACCACCAGGAATGCCCTCTATGGCACAACAACACATGCTGCTGGCCACCCGCGCCTCCTGTGCCATCAGGCGTGGCACATCTGGCTGTCCACCACCGGTGGCAGCACGTGCAGTCCTGATGGCAGCCATCTTATCCTTTATCCTCCTCCTTTCCATGCCGACCTTCTTTTTACACTCCTGCACAGACCGCTGGTGGCTGCCATGCTGGTTCATGGCACACGCAACCTCACCCCACGCCGCAGCATGGGCCTGTGGCATTCCATGCTGTCCACTGAACAGCAGTTCCCTGTCAAGATAGGCCTCGAACAGGGCATCTGATTCAGCCCGGGTGAAGTTGGGCCTCCTCCTTCTCCCCCATCCCTGTTCCTCGTCATCCTCTCATTCGGTCATGATAGAGCCTGTGGGAATGACGGGTGTTACCTTTGAATGTGCAGTCCCATTCAGCCCTCACACACCACAGTCCACACATCCAAACAGCATGCAACCCACCACAATAGACTGCAATACCAGACTATGTCCTCTGCAGCCCCCATGTCACATTTATATAGCGCAACGCATGCAAATGAGGCAAGACGCAACTAATGCAGTGGTTGCGTCATGGAATTGCTGATGAGCTGATTTGCATATGCTGGCTGAATATCGTGCTGTTGCGCCATGTTGTTGAGCATGCTCAGGCAATGGTGCAGCTCTGTGACGTGCACAGTAGGCACCGCACAGCGCATGCCTGGGGTGCTGACACCGACGCGTGCCACGCTAATGACGTGCTGTGCGCGGGCGGCAATACAGGGCACAGCCATCACTGTGCCAGTGGTGCTAGTGTGCTGTTCTCGCGTGTGGCGCTCGTGCCCTAGTGCGCCGTAGGCACCATGGAGCCACAGCACGGTAGGCCACTGCAGGGCGTCACACACAGGCACCCTACTGCGCTACACATAGGGAGTCCCAATAGCGCTGTGGCACTCTGTGCGTGGACAGACCCTTGACCCTGCGGTCGACCTTTGCCCCCGAGGCACCATGCGTCCGCATGGGTGCACCCCCCTATCATGCTGTTCGGTGACAGCGCGATGGGGAATGGCAGCCCTGTACCGCACAGCCTCCGCACATGGGGGACGTGCGCTACAAAGCACCATTTTGTTATCTGTACTGACAGAAGGATGTCACGCAAGTGAGCCCAGCAATGGAGCACTGTAGAGCTGGCGAACCTTGTGACCATTGTTGAGCCCCATGCTGGGGCCCTGTTTGGCCAGGACCCACTGAAGAGGCCACACAGCGCCATGTGGCAGGAGGTTGCAGAGGGCATGGAGGAGGCCACAGCTATTGCCCGTTCCAGTGAGTAGTGTCGCCACCAGTATGGGGACCTCCGGTGGAGGGACCCGGATAGACTGGGGCATCTACAGGCATGTGGCCGTGGAGGCGCTGTGCCACGGCCAGGTAGGTGCTCCATTCATACACTGGTAGCATCCGTCCGTCTGCATATTGTGGTGTGCATCCAGTGTAGGCGGTGGTGGTGGTGGTGGGGTTGCGGCATGGCTGGGCTGTGCAGGAAAGCACACACACCGGGGGGGAGGGCTTTACTACTGGTTTGTACTGATCTTCCCTTCTCCGTGTTTGCACCCTAGGCCGGGAGGAGTGCCGTAGAGTGAGGGAAGCCCGAGCTGAGTGGGAGAGGGCTGGTGCACCGCAGCAGGGTCGTGGAGGAGGAGCCATGGGCCAGTAGCACCCAGCTGAAATGGATGCAGGTGAGTGCCTTTTTTCCCCTCACATCTGTGCATGCTGTGTTGCAGGGTTGGCGGCGGGGCATGGCCACCAGCACTTGGCCCCACCACCGTGCACGCCACATGGTACACTCAGCACTGTCCTGTGGCACTGCATGTGTGGGTGGGCATTGCTAGGGTCCGTGCGTGCACTGGGTACATGGCTGTGCCACTGCTCTCGCGATCGCATAGCCATGTCACTGCACTGCCACGGGGAAGCAGCGGACATGGGCGTGGTGTGTGTGCATGTCCATGGCTGTGGGTGCCTGGGTAGGCGGGTCTTGTGGACGCTGTCACTGTGGGTGGTCGCATGCCATCACAGGGGCCGTGGGTGGGCTGCAGGGGGCTGGACAGTCATACGTATCGACTCTGCTCCCTTGTCCTAGGTGGACAACGCTGGACAGCGATGGAGAGAGGGGTGCAGGAGCTGCTGCAGCTTGCCAGGGCAACACTGGAAATCCTGCAAAGAATGGAGCAGGATGGGGTACGGCACCACAGAGAAAGGAGACGGCACAGAAGTGGAGAGAGGGGCAGTCAATAGGCCCTCTATGCCCCCTTGTTGATTTCCTCCCTGAACTCACCCTCACACCCCTTCTTCCCTCTCCCGTTTGTTCACCCCTGCCCCATGCCCACCTGCACCTGGTTTGTGGCCCTTTCCCCCACCCTTGTATATAGTTGTACATATGTTTTGTTGTTGAATTTGTTTAATATATCCATTTTGTTATGACAACTGTGGTGGTCTCTGATTTGCAGCGGGCTAATGGTGCTCAGCTGCAGTGGTGTGCATGGCATCGGGGGTGGTGCAGGCCTGGGCATGTGTGTGTGTCCAGCAGGGACCCACCTATGGTGTGGGTGGGGGACTCGGTCACTGTCTGTGGTATGTGTGTTGTTCTCTGTGCACCGGACGCCTGTGTGCAGTGGTCCCCGGTGCATGCACTGTGTCCATGGCACCCCTGTCAGACTGTCTATGGCCTGTGCAGCTGACACCCTTGCATGTCTGTGCTGTGCATGGTCTGCTGGCATGTCAGTGGTGGCTATCCATGCTGGCCACCCCCTGGACCTGGCGCAATGGCGGATTGCCTCCTGTCACCGGTATGGTGCACGTCTGTCTCTGGTGGCACTGTGGCCTCTGCTGTTGTTGTCCCCCCTCCATGCTGTCGCTGGTGTCTGTTGCAGGTGGCAGACAGATTCATGGTGCATGCGCATGGTGTCTGGTAAATCTGTGCCATGGAGGGGTGCTGGCCATGGGGACACGGCTGCTGTGGTCGCATGCCAGTGGGTTTGTTGCCCTGCTATTGTGTCCCTGTGTTGGGGTGCCCTTGGGTATGGTTGGGTGTTTGTCCGTGCCCTGTGTTGCATCCTGTGTGGCGCATGCTTCCATGCACCACTGTGGGCATCTGTGCTGGCTGTTGGGGCCAGTGCTGGGACAGAGTGTGTGCTTGAGTGGGTGTGCGGGGTGCTGTCCTGCTGGTGGTGGGGTCCAGGACGGGCCCTGTCACCTGCGGGGTACCTCGAGTGCCGACGCAGGGTTGATCTCAGCTGGCCGGGGGGGCCGTGCAGGGTGGCAATGTGTCTGCAGTTGCTGGTCGGTGGCTGCTGCTGTCCACTGCAGGGTGCTCACGGTGGGGCTGCCATGCATGGCTCCATGGTGTACAGGGTTGTATTGTCACAGTGGGGGTGGTGGCATGCATGGGGTGTCCTGCACTGTTGGGTGCTGCTCCTGGGCAGGGTGTCTGGGGATCGCTGTGTAGGGTGTGCTCTGCATTGGTGGGATGGTGTAGCACAGGGTTGCCGGACCTCCTTGTGTTACGGTCACAGCTTGCCAGGAGGTGTGCTGGGGCACCATGCCCCAGCTGTGGATTTGTTGCTGATGTCCACGGGCTGGTGGTTCATCCAGCTCAACTCAGGTTGTGTGGTTCATGGGGTACGGGGGACACTGTCTGGTCTGCTGCGTTCTCCTCTGCCCATGTCTTCCATGGGTGGTGCACCCCTGCATCCTGTCCCTGCGCATCCCTGGTTGTGCTGCTGCACTCCTACCCTGCTCCACTGCACATCCCTGGTTGTGCTACTGCGCATCAGCCCTGTGCCACTGCGCATCCCTGGTTGTGCCATGGTGCGGTTGGTGTGATATTCAGTTGTGTTGCACAAGTGCACCTTGGCCTGCGCTGTGTTTGAATATTGCACGTGTTGCGCATGGGTGCACTGCACTTGTGCCTGCTCCTGCTATTGCGCTTCTTTGTGGCGCAGTTTGAATATCTGGGCCAATGTGTTTCCTCTTTAACAGAAGACAGCTGTTGTAGCCCTCTAGTGGCTATGTAGTATAATTTACAAATGAGAAAGAAGACACTTGGGGGGGGGGGGGAATCGGGGAATCTCAAAATTATAAGCAGACAAAATTAATGTCCATTGTTGAAGTCGGCTAGTGGCCGTCTCTGGAATTTCTTTCTCTGGACTGAAAATTGTCACTAGTGGCTTGTGATCCGTCTTCAGGTGAAACTTGTAACCTAGCAAGTATTGGCAAAATTTCTGAACTTCAAACACAATTGCTAATGCCTCTCTTTGAATCTCGGCATAATTTCTTTCAGCTGCAATTGAGTTTGCATGACACATGGGCTATCGGCTTCTCCACTCCTTCTGGATCTGTATGGAAAAGGACAGCTCCTATACCCACAGGACTAGCATCACAGGCCAATGTTATAGATAAGTTAGGGTCATAATGAGTTCAATTATTCACATCAGTTAGAGAGAGCTTGATGGCTTAAACTGCCTTACTGTGGCCTTTGGTCCACTTCCATGGAGTACCCTTATGTAACAGTTCATTTAGGATAGCACATTTAGTGGCTAAGCAAGGTATGAAATAGTCACAGTAGCATACCATAACCAATAATGAGCGCAACTCTGAAACATTCTGGGGTTCAGGCATGTGAACAATGGCTTCCACCTTTTCATCATTCGTACAAATTCCATCTTTCTCAATAGTGTGACATAGGTATGTGACACTTGGTTGACAAAATTGGCATTTTTCTCTCCTGAGTCTGAATCCACTCTGTTGCAATTTCTCTAAAGTCTTTTGTAAGTTAAGTAAATGTTCTGCTTTTGTCTTGCACGTGACAATTATGTCATCCAAATAACAAGCAACACCTGGTATATCACCCACTGTTTGCTCAATCACTTTTTGAAAAATAGCAGGTGCAGAACTAAGGCCAAAAGGTAACAGTTTGTACTTGTGCAGTCCTTGGTGTGTATTAATCACTACCAATTTCTGAGAGGCTGTATCCAGCTTCACTTGAAGGTATGTATCAGCGAGGTCCAGTTTAGAGAACGCCACACCACCATTCAGTCTATGAAAAAGTTCCTCAGTACATCACAAACTTTGGGCTTGTCCAAAAATTGCTAAATTCTGGGACTCGGTCAAGCAGTGGGTGGTCCCCTTTTGTAGTATTTCAGCCTTTTTTAATGAAAATGTATGCTTACTAGGGATGTATGCTGAAATCCCAACCTGGACTCAAAAGTGGCAGATGGCAATGGTAGCTCTCGTCACCAAGCTGGTGATACTCCGGCACTGGCAAGGCAGTTGGGAACCCTCGTACAGAGAATGGTGGGACGAACTTTTAAACGCTCTAAATGCCGAAAGGTGTGTCACCAGTCTCTTTAAATCTGCCGAGAAATTTCAAAAGTGCTGGGGTGGATATTTTGGACACTTAAAAGATAAGTATGGTTATTAGGGGGGAGCGAGCCTTGAACCCTTCTAACATAGGGCCCCCGGGGAACCAGGTTATTAACATCCCTGGTCACTCTTCTTTGTCCTCCTCTCTCCCCTTGAGGTAGGCAAGGATTTTGAAATGGAGTTATTAGAAAGGGTATCTCTTCATGCCACTTTTTATAAGTACATCCTCTCCCTTCTCCCAGCCCCCTTTTTTATTCTCTTGATGGTGTTTCCTTCGTTGTCTCCCCCTCCTTCAAGGTGGAACTCCAAGGCTGTACTAATGTTTTATTTGCTAGGTTAACCTAAACTTTACTATCTAAAACCCTATAAGGAAAGTAAACTGTTTGTAAGTCCTAAGCCTTTGCTGCCAAATTGGGGGCGGGTTGAAATGGAGCATAGTGTGTTTTCTTTTTTCTTTAGACATTGTCATACATAAGTGCTGGCTTCCATGTTTTGATAACGGTTGTTTGTTTTGTTTATATGGTTTTGTACTAGGTGCTTGGAAAACCAAAATAAAATAAAGTTATTTGCAAAAAAAAAGAAAAAGTTCCTCAGGTAAGGGTAAAGGAAATACATCTTTGCTAAGTACTGGATTCAGTGTCACCTTAAAATCTCCACATATCTGAACCTTATCGCCTAGTTTAGATACCACAACAATTGGAGTAGCCCAATCTGAACTTGAAACCTTTTCCAGCACCCCTGCTTTTTCTAGTCTGTCCAATTCTGCCCCAACCACCAGTTTTAAGGCAAAAGGAGGTTTCTGTGGTTTACAAAATTTAGGGACTGCATTAGACTTTGTAACTAGCTTGGCTTTAGTTGTGCAACATCCCAGGCCTTTCCACACCTCTGGACACAGGCTTAACCCTTAGAAGACTGTGGATGTATATATACGTCCAGAATCTATATATGTTCACACACATTCAGTTCTCAAAGGGTTAAAATCTCCCTAAGCTTTGGTGGATTACTGCTTTGTGGTACCTGGACAGCAGCAAGTAGCCAAAATCTGCTGGATCAAATGAATGTTTAGAAGAACCTGAGCGTCTCTGCCCAAAATGTTGACACCCTTTTTTGAAACCATAAAAGTTAAAGGTGTACTAGGAGAATCAGTTCTGCATACTAAAGCAGTAAACAAGCCCAGTGGCTGAATTGGTTGGCCCTCAAATGCATGCAACAGCTTATTATAAGGAGACTTATAGAAACACAGAAACATAGAATTTGATGGCAGATAAGGACCGCTTAGCCCACCTAGTCTGCCCATTTTCTCACCTAATGCATAGGCTGCGGATCCTAGTTAACCAACAGCCTACTTCCTCCTACCCCCTCACTAGAATTGCCTTATGTCTGTCCCATGCATTCCTGAATTCCTCCACTGTTTTTGAGTCCACTACCTCCTCAGAAAGGCTGTTCCATGTATTCACAACCCTCTCCATGAAAAAGTACTTCCTCACATTACCTTTGAGCCGTCCCTCTCTATCTTCAAATTGTGCCCCCTTGTTCCTGCACACCTCTTTTCCTGAAAGAAGCTACCATCTTGGACTCTGTTGATTCCCTTGATGTACTTGAAAGTTTCTATCATGTCCCCTCTCTCCCTCCTCTACTTGAATGTATACATATTAAGCTTCTTTAATCTCTCTTCATATGTCTTCTGGTGCAGACCCTGCATCATTTTAGTTGCCCTCCTCTGGACAGCCTCCATCCTGTCTATGTCCTTGCGGAGATGGGGTATCCAGATCAGACCATGTTTGATGGTTAGTAAAAGTAACTGGGGAAGCAGAGTATACCATTAAACGTAACTGATGCCTCAGTTGTGGCAACTGGAGTAACACATAGAAAGAAGGAACATCTTTAGTCTGCTTTTGTGGTGCAATAGGAACCACTGCACCGCCTGTGCTCTGTGAGCTGACCACTGCAGTTCTCCTGCTTCTGCAAACCTTTGCAAATATGACCCTGACGTTTACAGGCATGACACTGAACTTCTCTGAATTTGCACTGGTCCCTGCTATCCTGAGAAGACCCACATGATGCACATTTGTACTGGCCATGCAGTTTGGGTGGAGTGGTTGAATTTTTCTTTAAAAACAATGGTTTAGACTTAGGTTTGAGCTGCTTCAATTTGTTGTTTACTGCAGTTACTTGTACCTTGTTTTTAGTATTCATCTTAGCATGCGCTTCATTTTCTGTAGCCTCATACATTTGAGCCAATTGTAAAAGTTCATCAGCAGACTTCTTGACACTTGCAGAAAGTAACTGCTGAATACAATGTTCATTATTCAACCCCATAACAAACTTATCAGCTAAATCAGATTCAAGATGCTCCCTGCTCCACTTACATGTGAGAGCTAAGTGTTTGATCTCAACCAAATAAGATCGTAATGACTGACCTGGTTTCTGACAGCAACTGTAGAATTTATACTGTTTAGCCCTTGGGAAAGTTGTTAAATTGTATTGTGCATTCAATTTAGCCTTTACCTCTTGATATGACAAATCCTCTGGCCGGTCCGGTGCACACAGACTGAATAAAAATTTGAAGGTTTCACTCCCCAAGAAAGTACAAAAAGCAGCTTGAATAAGTATATCCTGTTGCTTAACATTTGCAGATTGTATGGCAGGATTAAGTAATAACCACTGATCAAACCATCTGGACCATGTATCCCAGTCTGTTAATGTTAAGATTTCAAAGCTGGCTGAAGTTTTCATGATATTGCACAGTTCCAAATTGCTTACTTGCCTCCAATGCAGAAAGTCACAAAATTGTGTGATTCAGTAAACTGGAGCTATGAACATTTCCACCATCCTTATCGCCAGTTTGTTGTGTTTGGTGGCCAAAAATAAGTATCTTAAACACATCAGGGTCTTGGTAGAAAGAAAAACATGCTACATAGAAATTTAGGCCTTCTCTGTTTACTTCCATTCAGCTCAGACACAAGGGGACAACTCATCTCAACACACACAGGAAGATTCACAGGCTCCAGGAAGTACATTTCTTAAAGCTGTACTGCATATAACAATTTCAGCAAGGCCTTTGACACGATCCCACATAGGAGGCTTGTAAACAAGTTGGGCTGCCTGGGAATGTGTCCCAGGGTGGTAAACTGGGTCAGAAATTGGTTGAACAATAGGACACAAATGGTTGTGGTGAATGGAGTTCATTATGAAGAGAGGGGGCGACCATTGGGGTGCCACATGGATCGTTGCAGGGGCCAGTCCTCTTTAATGTCCTCATAAGTGACATTGCAGAGGGGCTGGAAGGGAAGGTTTGCTTTTTTGCAGATGACACTAAGATCTGCAACACGGTCAACACTCCAGGGGGGTGGAAAGAATGAGAAGGGACCTAAGAAAGCTTGAGGAGTGGTTGAGAGTGTGGCAGCTAAGATTCAATGCAAAGAAGTGCAAAATCATGAATTGTGGGCATAGAAATCCAAGGGAAGAGTACATGATGGGGGAGGCACAGATAGCCACCAAACAAGAAAGGGACCTGGGGTTAATCATATCTGATTACCTAAAAGTGACTAAACAATGTGAGAAGGCAGTGAGGAGAGCCAGTGGGATGCTAGGGTGCATAGGGAGAAGGATCACCAGCAGTAAAAAGGAGGTGGTGATGCCACTGTACAGATTACTGGTGAGACCTCATCTGGAGTACTATGTTCAGTTCTTTTTTTTATAATTTAAATTTTATTAAAGTTTGTTACATCAACATCCACAAACAACAAAGAATCACTATGAAACATAAAGATAAATCACAAATAAACAATAAGAAAAAAAAAACACTGACAAGAAACTCCTCCCCCCCCCAGAGCACACATACCAGCAAAGAAACCAAACGAGAGGGGAAAAACAACTGGGGGCTCAAACTCAGCAGAAGAGGGTCACAATTCTCCCACCACTATGCTCAATCAGGCAGCCTCAGAATAGGCAGAAGAGTATAAATCTGCTCCCATCTATTCTGGAAATGATCTGGGTGCTTGTGAAGTCTGGTAATCTGTTTTTCAACTGCAAGCATCTGCATAATCTTACTATACCATTCCTTAAAATGTGGGACACAGTCAGAATGCCAGTGATGAAGAATGATAACTTTCACCACCTTGGAAATCATTGTCATATGGGCTTAACAGTTTCCAAACAGGGAAGGCAGAAAGTCCCCAACCAAGCAAATCTCAGGGTTAAAAGCATCTCCAAACCCAAAAGTGGGTCAAGTGAAGCCTTAATTTTAGACCAGAAAAGAGCTATGTTAGGACAGTCCCATAATACTATGTTCAGTTCTGGAGTCCCCACTTCCGGAAGGACATAGACAGAGTAGAGGCAGTTCAGAGAGGGGCAACTAAAATGGTGCAATGAATGTACCAGATGTCATATGAGGAGAGACTAGAGGACTTCAATATATTCTCCCTGGAAGTGAGGGGAGATGGGGATATGATAGAGACTTTCAAGTACCTCAAGGGTGTAAACAAGGCACAAGAAGGTAGCATCTTTCAGAAAAGAAGATGTACAAGAACAAGGAGGTATGATATGAGGCTGGGGGGTAGACTCGGGGCAACGTGAGGAAGTATTTTTTCAAGAAAGAGTAGTGGATGCATGGAACATATTAAGCAACAAAACCAGCACTACTCCGGACTTGTGAGCTAAAAAAAGGCTTTATTACAAAGATATTTTAAAAAGGCACAATGCCTGCAACATATCATCAAGTGGCAGCAAAACAAAAACCCCAACCGGTTTCGCAACTAGTGTGTCATCGGGGGATGGAACAGCCTCCCTGCAGAGGTGGTGGGAGTCAAAACAGTAGGTGAATTCTAGAATGCATGGTATAGACATAAGGGTACCCTAGTGATAGGGAAGAGAGGGTAAGCCACAGATCAGTTAGGATCTGTGGCATTGCAGTAGGTAGGGAAAATGGGCAGACTAGGCGGGCTAAGCGGTCCTTATCTGCCGTCAAGTTCTATGTTTCTGTGTATCTATGGTATCCAATCCTGGAATCTGATGCTCAAAACTTGGGGGGCCAAATTCACAGTCAAACAATCTGACACTGAGTAGTGACAGTGACCATGAAGCTCTAGCTGTGATCTTAAGAACCCTGGGGTCACAAACTTACAACCTTTGCTTGCAGCCATTTTGCAACTGTGATGGGAAGGATGGGAGCCACCATTCGAATGGCCTGCTGGGCCATTCTTAGATCATGGTGGTGAAGACCCTATTAATCCTTGTTACAGCCTTCTGCAACCCAACCCCTGCCTTCAGAATTTCTACAAGCAGGCAGCTGAGTAGAGGATCCATGCAGTATGACAGAAACAGACATATTAGCAGGGAATAGGATCTGAGGGTGAGTGTGGTCAGCTGAGCTGCATTTCAATGGAATGTGGGATTGGAAGGGGACTTTCACCAGATGCCAAAGAAATACTGGAATATGTAAAGTAGTGAGGCAACCAAGAAATCAGCCAGTGGTCCATCTCAATTTATGGACATCTGGCTCAGGAGGTGACCAAATGTAAGAGGTATCAGGTAGTAGAAGCTTGATGGTGGAACATCCATATTCCATGAAGTCATAGCATGACTTAACAGCATACTGTACAACTGGTGATATGCCTTGCTGACTGTGAATATGTGGGTGTCACTATGCAGCATGTTAGCACCACATCTTGGAGAGTTATTTGATGTGTGACTAATGAGGGGATTTGAGACTAGCACAGATGGCTGGCAATACATCAGGGAGATGGTTTGCTTTCCATTTTCTGCTACCACCCTTTGGCACTGAAAATAGGACCCCAGATTTTTCTTGTTAAGTACAAATCAGGGCACTATTCTATAGTAAAAAAAAAAAGACAGTGGTGGTGCAAAACGGGAGGCAAACCGACACCCCATTGCTTCACTATACTTTTGCATGATTCACAGATATCCTCATTATTCTCAGGGAAACAGTCCATGTTTGACTAAGTCACACTTTAAATAATTTTCCAGATGTTAGGGGGTGCAGTTAAGGTTTTCCCCACTAACGTGCTGGTTAGTGATAACCACAAAGTAGCAGCACGGTCTTGTGCCAAACACATGGTGCTTTGCCATGTGCAGTACTTCATGGGATACAGGTGTGCCACATGGAATTGTCCCCAACTGGATCCTCTCTTGCTTTTGACTCCCTTTTGAATCAGTTGTTTATGAAATGTGTCAGACCACTAGCAGTTTTTCTTACAGTAAAAATGGCCACCAACCACTATTTCTGTTACATGTCACCAACATCATGTGGAATCCCATCCTTAGACTGCGTGCAATTAATAATAATCCAGTGAGGTTGTGGAAGTGAACCCTTTTCAGGCTTTCAAATCCAGATTAGACAGATTCCTGAAGGAGACTGATATTGAGGGTTACAGAGCATGAGTAGGGGTAGCAGTCTGATTGCAGTGTGTGGATGTGTGCCCATAGTCAAATTTCATACAACCACTGCTGTGCAGCAGGTGGTGCAGACAAAATGACTGCCAAGTACTTTCTGCCACAATAATAATTAAGCAATAAGGCACAACAGGGTGTGGGTTAGTATGGATTTATCCTCGCCTTGTGTGGTGTGTCACGAGGCGCAGCCGAGTCGCTTAACCACACAAGAAGTGGGTAAATCCCCAATAACTCACACCCTGGAGTGCCTTGTTGTGATTATACAATGGATCTATGTGCAAAATAAATGTAAAAATGTGTTTATGTTTTTTATAAATGCAATTTCTCAGCCGTGGGTAATGCAGGATTTATCCATGATCATGTGACATGTTTTGACCAATGAAGTTACAGGATTTTCACACACCATTGTACAATATGTTACTATGCAATTAATGAATGGTTATAAAGGAATGCAATGCAACAGTCTTAAGCCACAGAACATTATGAGTCACATGGGATTGTGAAAAAGGTCAGTTTACTAGTAGTTGTACTATGTCAGTCCAGTGTTTGTTAAAACAGCATGATTGCTGATACAGTCTTTATAAAGGCAGTAATATTAAATCATCTAGGTATATATATATGCTTTAATTGTTGAGGAATACTGAGAAACTTAGTGCTTTGTTGGAATTAGTTGAATATAAACTTCACTCATGATTGTATGTAAACTCTCTGTAACCCAGTTTTTGTAACCCTCCTGGGTCTCACCTGAAAATAGGCACTTAGATGTTTACATAGAAACATAGAAACATAGAAGTTGACGGCAGATAAGGACCGCAAGGCCCATCCAGTCTGCCCATTTCTTTTTCTACCTTATAAATGTGCCATCAGCCTTTGCTCTGTCAGTGACCTATCTATTTATAGTCATTTGTATTGCTCCCTATGCCTATCCCATGCCTGTTTGAAGCCCTGCACTGTATTCATAGCCACCACTTCTTGTGGTAAGCTATTCCATGCATCTACCACCCTTTCTGTGAAAAGAATTTCCACATTCCCCTTAATCGGGCTTCCTCTAATCTCATGCTGTGTCCTCTTGTCCTGCTATTTTTCTTATATTTAAACATGTTAGACTCTTTCACCTTGTTTATGCCCTTAAGGTGTTTAAATGTCTCGATCATATCACCTCTCTCCCTCCTTTGCTCAAGGGTATACATATTGAGCTCCATTAATCTGTCCTCATATGTCTTCTGATGCAGTCCCTGCACCATTTGTTGCCCTTCTCTGGACTGCCTCAATTTGGTTAATGTCCTTGTGAAGGTGTGGCCTCCAATACTGCACGCAGTACTCCAGATGGGGCCTAACCAATGTCTTGTACAGAGGATTATTACCTCCTCTTACGACTTGATACCCCTACTAATACACCCTAACACCCCTAGCCTTACCTACTGCTTTAGAGGTCTGCTTGGATGATTTTAGGTCATCAGTGATGATGATGCCCAAGTCTCTTTCTTCCTTTGTGACTGTCAGCAACTCCTCCCAGCCTATAAGTGGCTTCAGGGTTTCTCTTCCCTATGTGCATGATTTTGCACTTCTTTGCATTAAATCCCAGTTGCCACTCTTCTGACCATTTTGCTAGTTTATCCAGATCTCTTCTCATTCTGCCCACCCCATCTGGATCATCTACTCTGTTGCAGATCTTGGTGTCATCTGCAAACAGACAAGCCTTACCCTCTAGTCCATCTGCGAGGTCACTAATGAAGATGTTGAATAGGACTGGCCCCAGGACTGATCCCTGAGGTACCCCACTTGTGACTTGCATCTCTTCTGACTGTATACCATTTACCACCACTCTCTGTTTCTGCCAGTCAACCAGTTTGCCACCCAGTTGACCAACTTCTGACCCACCCGAGCCTACCTAGCTTATTTATCAATCTTCTATGTGGAACAGTGTCAAAGCTTTGCTGAAGTCAAGGTGGCGACATCACTCTCCCCCTTGGTCCACCACTCTGGTTACCCAGTCAAAAATCTATGAGATTAGTTTGACAGGACCTTCCTTTGTAAACCCATGCTGTCTTGGATCCTGTGCCCCTATGGATTCCAGGTGTTGCACTATCCTTTCCTTAAGGAGTGCCTCCATAATCTTGCCCACTACTGAGGTATGACTGGACTGGTCTGTAGTTCCCCGCCTCCTTCCTGCTACCACTCTTGTGGAGCGGGATCACATGAGCCCTTCTCCAGTCTTCTGGGACCTCTCCTGTGCTCAGAGACTCACTAAACAATTCTGCTAATGGCTCTGCTAGTTCCTCCTTTAGCTCCTTAAGTACCCTGGGATGTATGCCATCAGGTCCCATTGCCTTATCCACCCTGAGCTTAGCAAGCTCTTGTAGGACCCTTTCTTTTGTTTAGTGTGACTTACCCAGTTAACAAAAGCAAATAAATAAACGTGGTCATATCTTTAATGAATAACATTCTATTTAAGTAGAGCATTACTCTGTATTTTTTAAAATAAATGTACATCACACATTTTTCATTGTTTTTGAATAGTTATTTATGTCTTACTAATGTGTTTTTTTGTATCGGTTTGAGACCTGAAAAAAAGGCAAGCAATGATATGTTAATGTAATTTTATAAACCGTTGATGGCGAGAATTCTTCTATTAAAGCTTATTTTTGGAGCAATTTATACAGCGCTACACCGAAAAGCATAGCTTTCTGTCAACAGATATCATTTTTAACATCTCAAAAGCATATGCTGGGTAAGTACATAAAAAACATTTTCTGTGCCCCATATTTGCAAAAGATATCTTTACGAATATCATGTTATGTTTAACCAAATAACTGAGGAAGGGTTGCTCCTCATATTGAATAGTTCACTGAAGCACTATATTGTTGATCTTGAGCACTTCCTCAAAGTACTGTATAATCACATGCATTAAAGCCATGGATTTAGCAGTTTAGCTCTGGACATCTAAAGTACATTTCATGCAGTTACACAACTTTCTGTGATGCAAACAAAACTTAATAAAAGGTGTTGTTTAGGACACATTTATATTCCAATAATGTAAAAGGGCATAAGGGCACTAAGAATAAATGCTATTGAAATCACTCAGATTTGTTTGCTGTGTAAATGTGAGCAATACAGCACTTGGTTTGCTTAATGCACGTATTGTTAACCTAACAATGCAACATTTTTTAAACAAAAACGGTTACCTGCTAAAATTAGAAAAAAAAGAATGGAGTTGAAGAAGAATGCTACAGGAAATGTACAATAAATAGAGCATAATGCATAGGAGGCTGTGTGTTATGAAGTTTTTTTGCACACCCGAAGTGTGTGATGACCTACAAACCTCGAGAGCGAAGCTCGAGAGGTTTAATGGGTCATCATACACTGAGGTGTAAAAAGCTTAAACCTAATTACTTAATGCATCATTTGTTATAATTACTAGTGCAACAAATGTATGCCAAATAGAGATGTGAAAAGTTGCAAAAATTCAGTCCACATAAAATTTCACGGATTTCTGCGGTTCTGCAAAGTTTTCCGCAGTTCGGAGTCACACTTTGCAGACTACTGGCAGATAAACGAAATTTCAAAGTCGGGAAACTTTAACTCATGTTGATTTAATAAAGGAAGTATCCCAGATCCATGAAACTGGAACTTCGCAGTAGAAGTTCAGCATAAGATGCAAAGTTTGCAATGTACCATGGGATAGGAGGTCACATGTTGCTGAACAACCAATGAGAAGCTAGTTTGGTTGCTCTCTCAGTGTAGTGTGTTGGAGAGAGATTTAATAGAGCTTGTGCTTGTAGACTAGTCAAAATCTAAATATAACACATATAAATGTAACCCTAGGTAGTGCTATCCCAAGGGCTACTACCCCTGCCTGCTTGGCTAGTAGCAGGTTAAGGGGCCTGAGTTCTGAAACGGGTGCCTCCACCCAGAGGTCAGGGTTGGTAGTGGTCAAGCTAACCTGGGCACAGCTCTCCGGGACACTGTAACCCCCCTCTTTCCCCTCTAGTGGCATGAACACTGTACAATAATCACTTTCACAATACCCCCTGGTACACCACACAAGTACTCACACTGTTTGCACTTACCACCAGGGCTGGTTTCTCTGGCTCGACCATGGGGACCCCCTGTAAAACAAGGTTAAGTACAGCAAATAGCAACAGTACAGTACTTTGAGCACAAACTGGAACCACAGTCAGATTACATGCAGAAAAAGTTAGATCTGATTTATTCAGGGGACTTGAACAAGGGAGGGGCAAAATCAGGTTAATTAGCTTAAAGGTTATATCAAACAAGCAGTTATGCATGCACTTTGAGTCCCCCCACACAGTCCACCTCTGGGTACCCAGGTAGAGAAGAGATGGGCTAGCCAGGACAGTTGCCCGGGGTTGCAGCTGGTTGGGGCCCTGTGATGGAAACACAACATGCACAGTACACAACATTTGTAATCCGGAGCCAGAGGGCTCAGTTCATAAAGGAAACAAAACAACAAGACAATCAGATGACACACTCAGATTAAGCTGTTTTGGTAGGGACCTACCCTGGTATTTACTCACGATACCCAAGACTGGACACAGGCTGGACGAAAATCGAGACTGCAGGTGGTTGATCTGAAATGCCAGGAGAAGCAGGACCCACAAAAGTTGCAGAGGCATCGTTCCTTTTCAAGCATGGAGCAGGGGGCTGATCCCCAGGCAGGTCTCTCATCGATGGCTTCTCTGTGCAGTGGGTAGTCTGGCAAAGCCTAGACCGCATGGAAACAAGTTCGGAAGCAGTCCATTTTGGGCCGGATACAGCTTCCAGCAAGCAGAACACAGTTCACACAGTGGGGAACTAACTCACAACCCACTAGCAGCTCATAGCACATTTACATGTACGGGAATTCTACTGTACCAGGCAAAGCGCTCCCCGGGCACAATCGCAAAGTCTCTGCACACACCAGGAGCTTAGGGGTAGCTGGAACTCTTGACAGGCCGATCGCATTCAGCAAAAATATGTGGTCTTCTTCAGGTTGAGCCTGGCCCACTTCAGTAGCTTACTTTAGTCACACAAACTTGGATTTAGTCCAAAATAATTCTCTTCTCTCCCTCTCAGGAGCAGCAGACATGTAGGCCAAACTCTCAGCCTTTTCACCGTTCTCCCATGCAAATCCACGTGAGATTGCTCTCAGAATCACTTCAGCTCCTTCTTGCTTAGTTTTCAACTTAGTTCTAACTGAAAACTGCAAGCAGCCCGAGACTTCCCCAAGATCCAAAAGATTTGGTTGACTGATTTGGCTGTCGGTCAAAGCAAGACATCCCCCTTCAGTTGCAAAAAAGGTGCAAAAACTCAAACCACAATTTCTATAGATTTTGAATTCAGACAGCTCCTGTAGTCCGGCTACATTTTAGGTCCCACCAGAACTGATTGGTCCAATTTGCAGTCCAGGACCAAGATGGTGGAGACAAACAAAACAGTCCTTGCTACAAAGAAAGCAGGTTAGACAAACTACATTATCATTATCATTCTAAATGGTTTTCAGCAAATAGTTACATCTTTCAACAGAGCTCCATCTCAGATTACTTAAACTGCAATTAGGCAGCTCTTAAAGAGACAATACACAGAGGCTATACAAGCTCTGGTAATCACATTTAAACTGCTAAAATGCAGGACACCAGCCTGGTAGTGAGCATTTAGGCATGCTCAAGGAAGACTTTTTGGGAACCCCCATTTGTAGGGGGGTTACACCCTTCCCTGCCTGGGAAATCTTGGCATCCGCGTCAAGTCTGTACCATCATAACATTGAAAATGCAGCATATACAAGATATTTATACCATTAGCTTGCTATACAAGTACTATCTGATTCATCAATTGGCATAACTTGTCACTTTACTATTCATTTCAATGTGCTCCACTATATAATTTCCATTCTGACAATACATTATGCATATTTCACACAGGTAAATTGAACATTAATATACAGAATCATGTAATAACTTCTTTTACTCTAAACAATGCAAAAGGGAGCCCTTCCCTATCAACTAACTTGGGACTGGATGGGGCAGGGGCACCATGGTGAGAGGGCAGGACAAGTAACCTGGAATGGGCCATCAAGCTCAATTTGGGCAGTGAGCTCTGAGAGACATAAACACCTTTGTGGACTACACTGAGAGGCAAATCCACTGGCCTCCCCAGGGAATCGTAACTGAAGCGCACCACTGGCTTGACAGCTCGGCCAGTCTTTCTTGGGTGAACAACCACAGTCTCTGTACTTTCAGTAGTGGTCTTGGAGCTTTCATCACTTGTGAGGGGTGCCTCTGCATGAAGGGGAATGTCCAAGCTGGGAGCACTGTCAGCCCCTTGCTCTGTAGTCTCTATTTCTACAACACTTGGCTCATTTTGAAGACACTCTGGCACTGAAGAGGGATTATTAGCACTCTCATAGTGTTCCTCAAGTTCTGGCATGTCATCAGAAAGACTCATACCATCAGCCTCTCCTTCAGGCAAATCATACAGTTCCATGATACACAAAGACTCAGCATCCTCAGACGTGATACTTTGCACTTCACCTTCAGGGAGCATTGGCTCCAAGGATGATGCCAGGGCGTTAGGCAGTCCTGAAGGCACAGCTTCATCCCCATAATTTAACATAGGATTTCCACAAAAGAACTGACTCAGTTCATATGAGGGGTAATAGGCATTATCACACTCACTGTCATCTGAGTTAGACTGGCAGTCACTATCATTCTGGGCCTGCTGCGGGGGAAGTCTTAAATCGGCAACCATGGGGGCAGGCTGACTCTGTTTCTTTCTTGCAGCAGCATGAGCCACTGGTCCAGGGGAATCAATCTTGGTGGGTTCAGCCTCAATTATAACTTGACCAATAGGTAGCAAGTGGTTACGGTGCATGGTCTTGACAGCTTTGGAGTTATTCTCTGGGCGCACTTTGTACACTGGCAGATCATCCAACTTTCCAACTATGACATGGGGAAGATGGTGCCATCAATCAGCAATTTTGTGTTTACCATGCAATCCTAAATTTCGCAACAACACACGGTCTCCAGGCCTAAGCTCTTGAACCTTTACTTTTCTATCATGTCTCTCTTTATTGGCTAGATTTCTTTTGGCGGCCATTGTCTGGGCCAGTTGATAGGCATGGTTCAATTGAGCTTTCAGTTTTTGTACATATTGCAGGTAATCTTCAGCTCAGACCCCATTGGGAGAAACCCCAAAACAGACATCAACAGGCAGCCGGGCCTCTCTCCCGAACATGAGGCGGTAGGGAGAGAACCCAGTAGCATCATTCTTCATGCAGTTCTATGCGTGTACCAAAGTGCTAATCTGCTGGCTCCATTTATGCTTATCTTTTGGGTGGAGGGTGCCTAGCATGTCTAGCAGGGTGTGGTTAAAGCGTTCTGATTGAGGATCCCCCTGTGGGTGATAAGGCTTTGCACCCCCGTAGAAGGCATTTCTTTGATTAGCCGACTCTCAAAGTCCGGCCCTGATCAAAGTGAATTTGCTGGGGGCACCATAGTGGTCGAAGAAATTTTCCACTAGCACCTTGGCCACGGTAGATGCTTTCTGATCTTTGGTGGGAAAAGCTTATGCATACCGTGTGAAATGGTCCGTAACCACTAACACATTGCCAATGTTTCGCTGATCAGGCTCTAAACTCAAGAAGCCTATGCAGACTAGTTCCATTGGGGTGCTGGTAGTAATGTTGACAAGTGGGGCAGCCCTCTGAGGGAGGGTTTTTTTCTGCAGGCAGTGACTACAAGTCATTACATGGTGCTCAACATCGGCCCCCATCTTGGGCTAGTAGAATCGAGATTGTACTAGGTCAAGGGTCTAGTCGATACCAAGGTGGCCCATATGACTGTGGAGGGACATCAGTACCAAATCTTTGTAGGCTGTGGGCAGGACCAATTGTTGCTTGTCTGTTTGGCCACCTTGATCTACAGTCTCTCTATATACAACAATTAATTAAGCAGCTTCAACCTGGGGCCTTCTTTAAACAACAAAGCGGTTTGCAGATCAGAGGAACGCAACTTGGTCACATCCTTTCCTGCACGAAGGGCGTCAAGTGCTGGCTGAATTATAGGATCTCAGGATTGATCCCATTGAATACTGTCATTGTCAAACTGAGGTAGTGTACTAATATCTAAAGCAGAAAAGTGGCAATACGCAGCCAGTATGCAGGTGTCAGAGGGGCCCAAGCAATCTGCTAAGCAGTCCACTGTGTCCGTAGACATCTGTTCATTTCTATCAAACTTTTGGCACAATGCTCGGATGTCAGGTTCAGACAGCCTGACTCAGTCGCTCTTGGAAATAGGCCTCCAGGATAGGGCGTCAGCATCAATATGATTCAGGCCCGGTCTATATTCGACAACATAATCATATGTTGACAATACAGAAAGCCACCGGTGCCCCGTGGCGTCTAACTTAGCTGAAGTCTGTACATAGGTCAATGGGTTATTGTCAGTCCTCACCAATATTTTCGCCCCATAGAGGTAACCATGAAACTGGTCGACAATGACCCATTTTAATGCAAGGAACTCCAACTTGTGCACAGGGTAGTTTCGCTCTGACGGGGTCAGGCTCCTACTGGCGAATGCCACTGGTCTGAAACCATCCTCATGGTCTTGATACAGTACAGCTCCTAGACCCTGTGGACTGGCGTCAGTATGCAGCACATAGGGTTTGGTGGGATCAGCATAAGTGAGGATGGGGGCATGGGTGAGCTGGTATATGACTTTATGGAAAGCTGCTTCACAGTCAGGCATCCAACAGGCCCCGAAAAGTTAACCTGGGTGGAAATATGCTTTGTCTGGTTCTTCGACGGACCCTTTTTTGTGTTTTTGATTGGTAGGAGGGTAACCCTGGGTAAGATTCAAGAGTGGCCTAATCACTTTAAAATAGTCCTTTATAAACCGGCTGTAGTAGCCACAGAATCCCAGGAAACATTGTAGTTCTTTCAAATTGTGGGGCTGGGGCCAAGTAATCAAGGCTTCAACTTTACTAGGATCAGTCTCTATCCCCTCTGTAGACACTACGTGCCCCACATACTTCACAGAGGTTTGGAAAAACTGGCACTTGTCAATGGACAGCTTGAGGCCGAAATCTTCCATTCGGTCTAGTACCTTGAACAGTTGACTCTCATGTTCCTCTAGGGAGCTCCCAAACAGAATGACATCGTCCAAGTACACCAGGCATTCCAGCAAATTCATGTCTCCCACCGCTCGTTCCATCAGTCGCTGGAAGGTGGCTGGGGCGCCCGATATCCCCTGTGGCATTCTCAGGAATTCGTAGAACCCCATAGGACAGATGAAGGCTGTCTTCTCATGGTCCTCTGGAGTCATCGGAATCTGATAATATCCACTGCGAAGATCCAACACCGAGAACCATTTGCTCTCATTCAAACAATCCAGAACATCTTGTATACAGGGCATGGTGTTTTGATCAGGGATGGTTCACCTGTTGAGGGTCCGATAATCTACACACATTAGTATTGTTCCATTCTTCTTACGCATAACCACAATGGGAGAAGCATATGGGCTTCTGGATTCTTGTATCACACCAGCCGCGAGCATTTCCTGCAAGTGTCTTCTCACATCGTCTGTGTCTGCCGGGGCTAGGCATCGAGACTTCTCTCGAAATGGGCGTTCATCGTGCAGGCGTATGTGATGCTCCACACCCTGGACACATCCCATGTCCCATTCCCTCAATGAAAACACTTGATCTCTCTGGGCAAGTTTCTGGCTAATTCTAGTTTTCCATTCAGCTGGCAACGGGGAGTCACCAAAATCAAACAAGTTGGGAGTCACTCTATCTGTCTTGCCAGGGTGCTTGTTGCTGGGCAACACAGCAATGTCTGTGCAGTGTACAGTAGCTAGGGTGCATCCTTTGTTCACCCAGATCTCCCGATCTGACACATTATGAATCCTGACCATCACTCGTCATGCATAGGCATGAGCACGGGCTGGCAAGATGCTGGGCTTAACCAATAATCCTTCTGTCAATTTTCCATCACCTGGCACGTCCAACATCAGTATTTTGTTCTTCACATCTTTGTGGAGACGGACCTCCCCTTGAACGGTACACTGGACATTAGGGGCCAGTACCACTGAATCGGGATCCTTCTTCCACACGACCCCTACGGTTCATCCTGGTCCCTCCTTGGGGTTCTGTTGCAAATCATAGGCCCTCTTGATCAGAGTGGGAATTCTTAGGGCCCTCCCAGTCCGTCGCGCTTGTTTCTCGTGACAGAGTTGTGCCAGTCTCCCAAACATATGGGCATTGGTCCCAATTAACAGGGGAACCCCATCATACAGTCCAGTAGGGGGACACACTAAGGCCAGTGCCTCGACTTGCTCCTCTATACCTGTTACAGCTGCAGGAAATGACAACCAGAGGTGGACATATCCTAGGTGGGGATAAGACTTGTCGCTCAGCCCCCGCACATGTAGGACTTCCAGGGATTGTAAGGGCACAGCAGATAAGTGTTTGTCATACCAGTCCTTAAATACAATGGTCACTTGAGACCCACTGTCCAGCACAGCCCGAGTAGGAATACCATTCACAGCCATGGTAGTCTCCATTGAAGGGCCCACTATTTTGGACCAGTCTGGAGGGACAGCAGCAGGGGCCTGGACAGATGACTTAGCCACATAGGGATCTGAGTTACTACTTCTTGAACCCTCACAGCGGTAATTTTGGGCACTCCTCGACCGCTGATTCGTTCTCCGAAGCTCGCCTTGAAGTCTATATACAACTTTATCTAGGTCTTTTGTGGACCTGTATTCTCTCTTCATGTGCCCATCCTTCCCACAGTTACAGCAAAATATGTTTTCTGGGATTTGGGGTGGCCGAGGCATAACACTGGGAGCTGGGGAAGTGGTACTACCAACCGAGAACCTTGGTGCCATCTCTGTCTGCTGTGTCGTGAGCATTTGGATACATCTCTTCAATTCTCTTATTTCATAGTCAAGACATCGAGTTTCGAGCTGCTGTCAGCAGGAGATGCCTGGGTGGACACCCCCAACCCCATAGCAGATGCAGTTGGATAAGTGTCAGTGTCTGTACTTGCAGGAGCGGCCTTCATAAAGAGACTGTTTTTTGTTTCCATGAACTCTCTCAGCAGTTCATCCCATGGTGGCACACCCTCATTGGTCCCCACTTCGGAAGGATCTTCTGATGCTGTGATCACTTGGGCTGCGCTCACCCTAGAATTACAATCCCCCTCTTCATCTTCAACCTCCCAGAGTTATTTTATCAAGTCACAATAGTCCGGTGGGTTACCCCTTCTATCTGGGAGCCTTAATTGAAGGAGCTGCGATTTAGAATGCTTTGCATGTTGCAGTATGTGCCCCAACCTCACATGGTTTAAGTCACTGGCGGCTACCGCACCTTTTTGGTAAGCCTTCTGCAGCGCTCCTTCCAGATGAGTAACATATGCAGACAAACTTTCCCCTGGCCATTGTTTTGTACCTTGAAATTTCCACATCAAGTTCTCCCCTGACTCAATGCTCCCAAAATTGCCTTCGAGTGCAGATAGGTACTTCTGGGCAAATGCATCAGGGTTTGTGGACCTCAGAAATGTAATGGTTTCTAGGGCAGGACCCCTCAAACTTTCTATGATCCTTTTCCATTTCTCAGCCTCCGCACACTGCCATTCAGGTACCAAAGGGGCAACACAATCTATCCAGAACCCCCAATCATCCTCCCCTTGAGGGGTGGGGAGGGTGCCGGAGAAGATTCTCAACCTTCAGTAAGAGTTGTGACTAATGGCTGGTACAGACATAGGAGCCAGCATTGACATGGGCACAGAAGGAGGGGCAATACTGGGTGCTGGAGCAGGAGGGGGTGTTGGGGGAGGAACACCCCCAGGTGGCAGGAATAGTTTCCTTAAGTCCTCCACAGTTTTCCCTTCCTCCAGCAACAACTTAGCAAATTTCTCCTCAAAAGTCTCAGATAGTGGGGGGGGGGCTCATTCTCTCCGGGGTCTTTACTGTCTTTAGTTATCACTCTCCAGGCAGTAAGGGCTCCTTCGGGGGTGATAGTCCATGGCACTTTGGAACTGTCCACTGGGTTCTTACACTCTACTAACACCATGAAACTTTGGACGAGCAGATTAGCCTGTCGACCCACCACCACAGGGTTGTGTAAACATTCAACCTTGGAAAGTACTCCCTCTACAATGTCCTTATTGGTAAACAGGGGAATATCCAGGATAAGTATAGCATTTTGGGGGTCGCTTTCCTGCCCAGTACACCACCCCACCAACTGGTGTACAGCCACTTCTGTTGGGGTAGCCATTTATTTTTAACAGCAATTCGCAAATTTGGCCACTAGAAGACACACAATCCCAGTGGTGCCTCCAAAATGTAACCCCTAGGTGGCGCTATCCCAAGGGCTACTACCCCTGCCTGCTTGGCTAGTAGCAGGTTAAGGGGCCTGAGTTCTGAAATGAGTGCCTGCACCCAGAGGTCAGGGTTGGTAGTGGTCAAGCTAACCTGGGCACAGCCCTCCTGGACACTGTAATCCCACTCTTTCGCCTCTAGTGGCCTGAACACTGTACAATAATCACTTTCACAATACCCCTGGTACACCACACAAGTACCCACACTGTTTGCACTTACCATCAGGGCTGGTTCCACTGGCTCGACCCTGAGGACCCCCCTGTAAAACAAGGTTAAGCACAGCAAATAGCAATAGTACAGTACTTTGAGCACAAACTGGAACCACAGTCAGATTATATGCAGAAAAAGTTAGATCTGATTTATTCAGGGGACTTGAGCAAGGGAGGGGCAAAATCAGGTTAATTAGCTTAAAGGTTATATCAATCAAGCAGTTATATATGCGCTTTGAGTCTCCCCACACAGTCCACCTCTGCTTACCCAGGTAGAGAAGAGATGGGCTAGCCGGGACAGTTGCCCGGGGTTGCAGCTGGTTGGGGCCCTGTGATGGAAAACACAACATGCACAGTACACAATATTTGTAATCTGGAGCCAGAGGGCTCAATTCGTAAAGGAAACGAAACAACAAGATAATCCGATGACACACTCAGATTAAGCTGTTGTTGTAGGGAGCTACCCTGGTATTTACTCACGATACCCAAGACTGGACACAGGCTGGATGAAAATCAAGACTGCAGGTGGTTGATCTGGAATGCCAGGAAAAGCAGGGTCCACACAAGTCGCAGAGGCATCGTTCCTGTTCAAGCATGGAGCAGGGGGCTGATCCCCAGGCATGTCTCTCATCGATGGCCTCTCTGTGCAGTGGGTAGTCTGGCAAAGCCCAGACTGCATGGAGACAAGTTCGGAAGCAGTCCATTTTGGGCTGGATACAGCTTCCAGTAAGCAGAACACGGTTCACACAGTGGGGAACTAACTCACAACCCACTAGCAGCTCATAGCACATTTACATGTACAGGAATTCTACTGTACCAGGCAAAGTGCTCCCCGGGCACAATCACAAAGTCTCTGCACACACCGGGAGCTTAGGGGTAGCTGGAACTCCTGACAGGCCGATCGCATTCAGCAAAAATATTCGGTCTTCTTCAGGTTGAGCCTGGCCCACTTCAGTAGCTTACTTTAGTCACACAAACTTGGATTTAGTCCAAAATAATTCTCTTCTCTCCCTCTCAGGAGCAGCAGGCAGACATGGAGGCCAAACTCTCAGCCTTTTCACCGTTCTCCCGTGCGAATCCACTCGAGATTGTTCTCAGAATCACTTCAGCTCCTTCTTGCTCAGTTTCCAACTTAGTTCTAACTGAAAACTGCAAGCAGCCCGGGACTTCCCCAAGATCCAAAGATTTGGTTGGCTGATTTGGCTGTCAGTCAAAGAAAGGGCTCCCCCTTCAGTTGCAAAAAAGGCGTAAAAACTCAAACCATAGTTTCTATAGATTTTAAATTCAGACAGCTTCTGTAGTCCGGCTACATTTTAGGTCCCATCAGAACTAATTGGTCCAATTTGCAGTCCAGGACCAAGATGGTGGAGACAAATAAAACAGTCCTTGCTAAAAAGAAAGCAGGTTAGACAAACTACATTATCATTATCATTCTAAATGGTTTTCAGCAAATAGTTACATCTTTCAACAGAGCTCCATCTCAGATTACTTAAACTGTAATTAGGCAGCTCTTAAAGAGACAGTACACAGAGGCTATACAAGCTCTGGTAATCACATTTAAACTGCTAAAACGCAGGACACCAGCCTGGCAGAGAGCATTTAGGCAAGCTCAAGGAAGACTTTTTGGGAACCCCCATTTGTAGGGGGGTTACATAAAAGAGCATTTTGGTGGCCGGATTGCTTCAAAACTGTGTTTGTGAGTGCCCTGTGCAAACACACAGTAGTTTTTTGTGTTGATTGTCTCCTGTATTCTTTAGTTTTGTTTTAACAGAGAAGTAGTGGTTTGGTGGCTTGTGTGTAGGGAAGAGTAGGAGCAATTTAGAACAGAAGGCACAGTTTTCTTCAGTAAATATCACTGGCCTAGCTGGCCCGATAGTGCAGAGGGCTGAGGCGCTGGACGCCTTACCTCATGCTACGCCGGCTACCCAGGTTTGGGAACAGACTCTGGTCACTCGGGGGTTGGCTGAGGCGAGGAAGGATTGAGTGTCCACCGACAGCACGCCTTCCTCAGGGGTGGGGGGACAATACCTCACTGTAGACTGACACCCAGTGGACCCAGGCATGATGCTAGAAAGGGTGGTCCCACGCACAGGGCATAAGACTGCCTCAGTGGAAATGGAGACAGTTGCCCTGCCCATTGCACATGTGTAACCCTCCTGCAAATGGGGGTTCCCAAAAAGTCTTACAGGAGCTTGCTTGAATGCTCCAAGCCTGAATGGTGTTTGGCGTTTAAGTCGTTTATCTGTGAGTGCTTTTAGAGCCTCTGGTACTGTCTCTTTAAGAGCTGTCTGCTTGCAGACATAATTAGTTTGTATGGGGGGACTGTGTGTTTCCCTACTTGAGTCCCACTCAAGCTGCTGCCAAATCGCTCCGTTTCTGCCGTCACTAAGTGGGCAGAGTGAGCACTTTTCAAAGATGTAACGGTTTGCCAGAAAACATTTATTTATTGTAATAATGGAAATACAGTTTGTCTAACCTGCTTTTCTTTGCAGTCTGAACTGTTCTTGCCTAGCCCTCCATTCTGGTTTTGAACTGCTGAACTGGACCAATCAGTCTGGGGGGGACCTTTAAAATGGAGCCTGCTGCTGGCAAATCAGAACTTGGACTCTCATTGTGGAGCCAGCCACCTATGTACTGTATGGCCAGTGACGCTGGGAAATGTAGTTTTGACCTTGGCGCCTTTTTACACCAACAAGAGGAGTTTATTGTGAGTGACAGCCAGACCAGCCAACAGAATAGTGTGGAGCTAAAGGAATTGCACTGCTCTGGGACTGGAGAGATGAGATCAGTTTTGGCAGTGAAGAGACAAGGAGTTCTGTGCTTCTGCAGTGTATAGTTTCGCGTGGGAAGTGCGTGTGAGGCCCCGAGTTTCAGTCTGCAGCCTGTGCAAGCATCCATTCAGACTGAATCCGACCTGTGAGGAGAATCAAGGAGATCTGAAGAGTAGAAACCAGGCTCACCCTGTAGAAGACTGGAGAAATTGTTGAATCGCGCTCGGTCTGTCAGGAACTGAAGCTGCTGTGTGTTCTCCCAGGTATCGTGCAGTAATTGCGGTCAGCATAGAGAAGCAGCCTGCCTGGTATAGTACTTTCCTTTTACATATAAATGTGTGTAGTGCTTGTGGGGAATCGTGTTTCAAATCCCCTGTACAGTGAACTGAGTGCATGAAGCTGGAAGTAAACCCCAGCTTGATTCGGACTACATCCGATTGCTATAAACTGCAGTGGGGTCCAGTCACAAGGACCTTTTCCACATGTTCTGCTCCTCCTGGCAATCCAGGACAATCTGTCTTCCATCCGGTTTCCAGCATTGAGTCTGTGAGTACAAAGCAGGGTAGCTCCCTGCCATCTGTTTATCAAATTGCAAGTGTGTCATCTAATTGTTGCTGTTTCATTTCTTCACGAACTGAGCCATCCGGCTCCGGATTACAATTGGATATTGTGCAAGTGTTTTTTTCCATCACAGGGCCCCAACCAGGTGCACCGATCCTGGCTAGCACCCCCCCATCCTGGGTGCCCAGTAGAGTGACTTTTGGGACTCTGAATGTGCGCACAGTACTGTGATTATTATTGTGTCTAACCTAATTAACCTGATTTCCCCTTTCCTTGTTACAGCTCCTTAAATAAATCAGATCTGTTTGTTTCAGCAAAGTTACACTGACTGTGGTGTTTATGTTAATGTATTGTACTGTGGCTGTTGTATTGCATCATCTTGTTTTACAGGGGGTCTCCCGAGTCAAGCGGACAGAGCCGGACCTGGGGGTAAGTGTAAATAGTGAAGATACTCAAGGTGTACTGTGTGGGCCACTAGTAGGAATAAAAGGGGGTCTCAGTGTCCCAGAGGGCTGTGACCAAGTTAGTCTAATTACTGCAAACCCTGACCTCTGGGTGGAGGCACCCGCCATAGAACCTAGGCTCCTCAACCTGTTAGCAGTTAGGCAGGCAGGGGTAGTAGCCCTTGGGATAGCACCATCTGGGGGTTACGCATGCATATGTTGCAACCCATGGGGGATGGCCAGTTGGGGCGGGTGGAGGGAAAGCCTCACCGGAGAGATGAGTCCCCTCCGAGGGAGGGGCCGCAGCCACCTGCCAGTGCCAAAGGATTCGTAAAGTATGTATGGAAAAAATAATCACTGGCCTAGTGCCCTGTCTTTTCTTAGGAAAAAAAATCACTGTCCTAACTGCAATTTAACCAGAGTGATTTTTATGTCCCTGTTGGCACACTTGTGTTAGGAAAAAAATCACTGTCCTCCTGTATGCGATTTAACCAGAGTGATTGTTGTGTCCCTGTTGGCACACTTGTGTCGGGGTGGGGGGAATAACTATCCTCCTTACTGCGATTTAACCAAAGTGACTGTTGTCCTGTTGGCACACTTGTGTCGGGGGGGGGGGGATAACTGTCCTCCTAACTGCGATTTAACCAGAGTGATTGTTGTGTCCTTGTCGGCACACTTGTGTTGGGGTAAAAATCACTGTCCTGACTGTACTTTAACAGGTGTAATTCACTGTTGAGTAACCGTACATAGTAAGTAAAGCACAGAAGAATGACTGGGAAGAAAAGGTCAACTAAAGGGAGAGGCCGTGGAGCACCTACAAGGAACATTTCTCAGTTTGTGGTCCCTAATAGTGGTGCAGGTACCAAAAATGGGTCAGAGGGAGCAGGGGGAAAGTATTCAGATGGCTGTGGCAGGCAGTAGCAGTAGCACCAATGTATTTTGCAGTGGCGGTGGCTTTTCTGCATCTGAAATTTTCTCTGCCAAATCTGTGGCAGACATATTGATTGATGTGTCATGTGACACAGTGACAGGAAGCAGCAGCACCACCAGTGGTGATGTTGGTGATGCTGGCTCGGAGCCTGATAATGTGTGTTCAGTGGGTGAGGGTGAGGTGGGACATGTTGAGCAATGTGATGACACTGGCCATGAAGAAGAGGTGCATGTCACAGAATCTGTTGCTATTGTTGAGGAGGACAGACCTGCAGAGGATGATGAGAATGCCAGTTTGTTTGCTGCAGATGATAACGATGATGTGTCGGACTCCGATACCTCATGGGAGCCTGAAAAGAAAAGGTCAAAGCAGGGTGTTAAGGATGCAGAGCGTGTTTCTCCTGTTGCCTTCACTGCTTCGTAATCACCAAGGACCCCCCAGTGCTGTTTCACCTGTGGTTTGCACCGCCTTCTTCGGTGTGTGCGGCAACAATATTTGACAGAAGGGACACAGTTTTTCTCTGAGGACACATCTTTACATTTCTGGCACAGTGGTGGTGGTGGCTGGTGGTGGGATGGCAGGCCTAAAAATGCTTAGTACCATAATTATGTTTCAGTTCTCTTGCAAGTTTCACTTGTGGTTTGCACCGCCTTCTCCAGTGCCTGTGACAACAATATTTCACAGAAGGCCAGGAAGCAATTTCTCTCTGGGGACACAACTTGACATTTCTGGCACAGTGGTGGCTGGTGGTGAGGTGGCATGCCCAAAAATGCTTAGTACCATAATTACAGTGGCACCCCCCAGGATGAAACCCACTTTTAAAGCACTCTGCAGTATGCTGCAGCAGACTTACTGAATAAAGCAATGCAATTTCAATGGCAATTAGTCCCCTTTGTCATGCAGGAAACTGTAGCATTCACTTCATCCTGGTAGTGTCACATTTTTCTGAATGACAGTAGGGACTAATTGCCATTGAAATTACATTGCTTTATTTAGTAGGTCTGCTGCAGCATTCTGCAGAGTGCTGCAGAATTAGGTTTCATCATGGGGGACGCCACTGTATGTTTATGTTCTCTTGCAATTTCCTAATCTGATTTTCATTGCCATGTCTGGCGTGTGCAGGAACAGTATTTAACAGAAGAAAAGTAGTTTCTCTCTGGGGACATAACCAGGGGCACTGGAAAATCGCAGTTGCGATGGTGCTAATTCCATGATTTTTTGCCTTCTCCCATGATTAATCCATAATTTTTCACTCCCTTCAGTGGTCCTATGAAAGTAACAGCTTTAAACAGCTGCAATTTTGTTTATTTCTGTGACCCCCTTTTCGTCGCGTGGTTTCGGCATCCTGGACAAAGGAAACAGTAAGTTCCGCCCTGCAGCGTCGGCCAGTGTGTGTGTGTGTGTGGTGTTTCAAGAAGGGCGGAACACATTCTGAGCCAATCGAACCCTCATTTTGTTTTTAAAGAAATCGCACCTTTTTGTAAAATCCTGCCCCCCAGGTCTGCCAAACCCCTTATATATGCTGCGGGGTTGTGTGAGGTGGGATAGCACACCTGGTACTTTCACCAGCTGAATACAGAGAAATTACCACGGATCTATCTGGAGCAGCCTCTTAACCGCTGAACTGCTGCAAACACCAAGCCAACTGCAGGTGCTTCAAGATTTCGATTTGTTTGTGGCTTTACTGGTGGTGGAGTGAACTAACCCATCTAGCTCCTACTGCAACCACCCGTGATTCTGTGAAGGGTACCAGACGTTGGGGAGCATAGCAGACCCACCTTCCCGGACAGCTGAGCAGTAGCAAGCCACAGAACTGTAATTCACTCTTTTTAAAACTTGCTGTGGCTTTACTACTCCAGCTGCGCTATTTTGATCCCTCCATCTGCCCAGGGCACTGGTTCCTTTGATCGGGTCCATTTGGTCAGATTTGGACCCATTCTGTGTGTGCTCCTGGAAGGATTCTGATTTCTGGGAGAACTACTGAACTGTCCTGCTCTGTCTGCTGCCAGCTGATTCTAGCCTCTGAGAAGAACTCCTGCTTTATTGACTGCATCTGGTAAGTCTGCAAAAAAAAAAATTGTATATTGTGGGGGAAGGGGCAAAGTGAACGAGGGAACAAAAATGTGCATGTAAAGGTCTCTGAGGAGTGGCTGGAGTTAGGGCATTGGTTGGCATGATGAATTATATACAAACAGGCTGACATGGTATAGCACATATAATTAAATAAATTGTTCTGAGCTCTGGTAATTAAAGAGGGAAGGCAGCCAAACCAGTGGGCAGTGAACAATTTCTTTTTCATATATGCCAGTCCGCCAGGTCTGTGCCAAGCTCCTGTCACTTGTTGTTGATGATCGGTGGAGGGTCGGGCCTGGAGGACTTGGTACACATGCAGAAAAAAATTGTTCTGGCCTCGGGTGATGGTGGGCATGGGGCGGACGAGCAGGCTGGCCCAGAACAATTTTTTTCTCCATGTATACCAGCCGGCCAGGTCCATGCCATGCTTCTGTCACTTGTTGTTGATGGTTGGTGGAGGGTCGGACCTGGCAGACTTGGTACACATGCAGAAATTAATTGCTCTGGCTTCAGGTGATGGTGGGCATGGGGTGGACAAGCAGGCTGGCCCAGAATAATTTTTTTCTGCATGTATACCAGTCCACCAGGTCTGTGCCAAGCTCTTGTCACTTGTTGTTGATGGTTGGAGGATGGTAGGGCCTGGCGGACTTGGTACAAATGCAGAAATAAATTGTTCTGGTTTCGGGTGATGTTGGGCATGAGGAGGATGAGCAGGCTGGCCCAGAACACTTTTTTCCTGCATGTATACCACCCGGCCAGGTCCGTGCCAAGCTCCTGTCACTTGTTGTTGATGGTTGGTGGAGGGTCTGGCATTGCAGACTTGGTACACATGCAGAAATAAATTGTTCTGGCCTCGGGTGATGGTGGGCATGAGGAGAACGAGCAGGCTGGCCCAGAACAATTTTTTTCTGCATTTATACCAGTCTGCCAGGTCTGTGCCCAGCTCCTGTCACTTGTTATTGATGGTTGTTGGAGGCTCGGGCCTGGCGGACTGGTCCACATGCAGACTAAAAATTGTTCTGGCCCCAGGTGATGGTGGGCATAGGGCGGACGAGCAGGCTGGCCCAGAACAATTTTTTTCTGCATGTATACCAGTCCACCAGGTCCATGCCAAGATTCTGTCACTTGTCGTTGATGGTCGGAGGAGGATCACGCCTGGCGGACTTGGTACAAATTCAGAAAAAAATTGTTCTGTCCCCAGGTGATGGTGGGCATGGGGCGGATGAGCAGACCAGCCCAGAACAATTTTTTTCAGCATGTATACCAGTCCGCCAGGTCCGTGCCAAGCTCCTGTCGCTTGTTGTTGATGGTCGGTGGAGGGTCGGGCCTGGCAGACTTGGTACACATGCAGAAAGATATTGTTCTGGCCTCGGGTGATGGTGGGCATGGGGCGGATGAGCAGGCTAGCCCAGAACAATTTTTTTCTGCATGTATACCAGCCGGCCAGGTCCATGTCAAGCTCCTGTTGCTTGTTGTTGATGGTTGGAGGAGGGTCGGGCCTGGCGGACTCAGTACACATGCAGAAATAAATTGTTCTGGCCTTGGGTGATGGTGGGCATGGGGTGGATGAAGAACAGGCTGGCCCAGAACAATTTTTTTCTGCGTGTATACCAGTCCACCAGGTCCATGCCAAGTTTCTGTCACTTGATGTTGATGGAGGAGGGTCAGGCCTGGCGGACTGGTATACATGCAGAAATAAATTGTTCTGGCCTTGGGTGATGGTGGGCATGGGGCGGATGAGCAGGCTGGCCCAGAACAATTTTTTTCTGCATGCATGCCAGTCTGCCAGGTCCATGCCAAGCTCCTGTTGTTTGTTGTTGATAGTTGGAGGAGGGCTGGGCCTGGCGGATTCGGTACACATGCAGAAATAAATTATTCTGGCCTTCGGTGATGGTGGGTATGGGGCGAATGAACAGGCTGGCCCAGAACATTTTTCCGCATGTGTACCAGTCTGCCAGGTCCATGCCAAGCTCCTGTCACTTGTTGTTGATGGTTGGTGGAGGGTCGGGCCTGGCGGACTTGGTACACATGCAGAAATTAATTGTTCTGGTTTCGGGTGATGTTGGGCATGAGGCGGATGAGCAGGTTGGCCCAGAACAATTTTTTTCTGCATGTATACTAGCCGGCCAGGTCTGTGACAAGCTCCTGTCACTTGTTGTTGATGGGTGGTGGAGGATCTGGCATGGCAGACTTCGTACACATGCAGAAAAAAATGTTTCTGGCCTCAGGTGATGGTGAGCATGAGACGAACGAGCAGGCTGGCCCTAGAACAATTTTTTTCTGCATTTATACCAGTCTGCCAGGTCTGTGCCAAGCTTCTGTCACTTGTTGTTGATGGTTGGTGGAGGGTTGGGCTTGGCGGACTGGCCCACATACAGGCAAAAAATTGTTCTGGCCTCGAGTGATGGTGGGCATAGGGCAGACGAGCAGGCTGTCCCAGAACAATTTTTTTCTGCATGTATACCAGTCCACCAGGTCCGTGCTAAGCTTCTGTCGCTTGTCATTGATGGTCGGAGGAGGACTGGGCCTGGCGGATTTGGTATAAATGCAGAAAAAAATTGTTCTGGCCTTGGGTGATGTTGGGCATGGGACGGATGAGCAGGCTGGCCCAGAACAATTTTTTTCTGCGTGTATACCAGTCCACCAGGTCCGTGCCAAGCTCCTGTTCCTTGTTGTTGATGGTTGGTGGAGGGTCGGGCTTGGCAGACTTGGTACACATGCAGAAACAAATTGTTCTGGCCTCGGGTGATGGTGGGCATGGGGCGGACGAGCAGGCTAGCCGGCCCTCCTCCAACCATCAACAACAAGCAACAGGAGCTTGACATGGACCTGGCGGACTGGCATGCATGCATGCAGAAAAAAATTGTTCTGGGCCAGCCTGCTCGTTCTCCCCATGCCCAACATCACCCAAAGCCAGAACAATTTTTTGCATGTATACCAGTCCGCCAGGTCCGTGCCAAGCTCCAGTCACATGATGTTGATGGTCGGAGGAGGGCCGGGCCTGGTGGACTTGGTACACATGCAGAAATAAATTGTTCTGGCCTTGGGTGATGGTGGGCATGGGGTGAACGAGCAGGCTGGCGAAGAACAATTTTTTTCTGCATGCATACCAGTCTTCCAGGTCCATGTCAAGCTCCTGTTGCTTGTTGTTGATGGTTGGAGGAGGGTCGGGCCTGGTGGACTTGGTACACATGCAGAAATAAATTGTTCTGGCCTTGGGTGATGGTGGGCATGGGGCGAACAAGCAGGCTGGCCCAGAACAATTTTTTTCTGCATGCATGCCAGTCCGCCAGGTTCATGTCAAGCTCCTGTTGCTTGTTGTTGATGGTTGGAGGAGGGCCGGGCCTGGCATACTTGGTACACATGCAGAAATAAATTATTCTGGCCTCGGGTGATGGTGGGCATGCGGCGAATGAACAGGCTGGCCCAGAACATTTTTCTACATGTGTACCAGTCTGCCAGGTCTGTGCCAAGCTCCTGTCGCTTGTTGCTGATGGTTGGTGGAGGGTTTTCCTTGCGGACTTGGTACACATGCAGAAAAAAATTGTTCTGGCTTTGGGTGATGGTGGGTATGAAGCGAACGAGCAGGCTGGCCAAGAATAATTTTTTTATGCATGTATACTGATCTGCCAGGTCCATGCCAAGCTCCAGTCGCTTGTTGTTGATGGTGGATGGAGGGTCAGGCCTGTCGGACTGGCCCACATGCAGACAAAATGTTGTTCTGGCCTTGGGTGATGGTGGGCATAGGGCGGACGAGCAGGCTGGCCCAGAATAATTTTTTTTCTGCATGTATACCAGTCCGCGAGGTCCATGCCAAGCTCCTTTCACTTGTTGTTGATGGTCGGTGGAGGGTCTGGCCTGGCAGACTTGGTACACATGCAGAAAAAAATTGTTCTGGCCTCGGGTGATGGTGGGCATGGAGTGGACGAGCAGGTTGGCCCAGAACAATTTTTGTCTGCATGTATACCAGTCTGCCAGGTCCATGCCATGCTTCTGTGGTTTGGCTTTGTTGGTCGGTGGAGGGATGGGACTGGTGAACTGGCCCACATGCAGACAATAAATTGTTCTGGCCTTGGGTAATGGTGGGCATGGTGTGGACGAGCAGGCTGGCCCCCAGAACAATTTTTTTCTGCATGTATACCAGTTTGCCAGGTCTGTGCCATACTCCTATCACTTGTTGTTGATGGTCAGTGGAGGGTCGGGCCTGGTGGATTTGGTACAAATGCAGAAAGAAATTGTTTTGGCCTCGGGTGATGGTGTGCATGGGATGGACGAGCAGGCTGACCCAGAATAATTTTTCTGCATGTATACCAGTCCGCCAGGTCCGTGCCAAGCTCCTGTCACTTATTGTTGATAGTCAGAGGAGGGCCGGGCCTGGCGGACTTGGTATACATGCAGAAATAAATTGTTCTGGCCTCGTATGATGGTAGGCATGGGGCGAATGAGCAGAATGGCCCAGAACAATTTTTTCTGCATATATACCAGTCCGCCAGGTCCGTGCTAACCTCCTGTTGCTTGTTGTTGATGGTCGGTGGAGGGTCAGGCCTGGTGGACTCGGTACACATGCAGAAAAAATTGTTCTGGTCTCGGGTGATAGGGGGCATGAGGCGGATGAGCAGGCTGGCCCAGAACAATCTTTTTCTGCATGTATACCAGTCCGCCAGATCTGTGCCAAGCTCCTGTTGCTTGTTGTTGATGGTCAGAGGAGTGTTGGGCCTGGTAGACTAGGTACACATGCAGAAAAAAATTGTTCTGGCCTCGGGTGATGGTGGGCATGGGACGGATGAGCAGGCTGGCCCAGAACAATTTTTTTCTGCATGTATACTAGTCCGCCAGGTCCGTGCCACACTCCTGTGATTTGGCTTTGTTGGTTGGTGGAGGAACAAGCCTGGTGAACTGGCCCACATGCAGACAAACAATTGTTCTGGCCTCTGGTGATGGTGGGCAGGTGGCAGACAAGCAGGCTGGCACAGAACAATATTTTTTCTGCATGTATACCAGTTTGGCAGCTCCGTGCCTTGCTCCTGTCACTTGGTTTTGATGGTTGGTGAAGGAAACAGGCCAGGCAGACTGGCAGTCATGTGGGAAAAAATATTGTTCTGGCTGCTGGTGAAGACTGAGGGTGGGGCGGATGGGCTGGGTGGTACAGAACAGATTTTTGCCACATTTATACCAGTCCAGCAGGTCAGTGCCTTGCTCCTGTCACTTCATGTTGAATAATATCTGGAGTCTTTGGTCACATGGATTCAGGTGGAGTCCGTGCTCAAGCTCAGTGCCACGACAAGGCAACTCCAGTAGGTAGCTGAGGTTGATTGCAGCAGCGCCATCCAGTATTCAGTGCAGTACCCTGCAGTATTTTGTGACATTGCAATCTTTCACTGCAAGGTGCTGCATTACACCTTGGCTGGCACAACTGGGTAGGTCAATAGAAGAAAACAAAATAACTCATTATTTTTACACAGAACTACTATGTGTATGGGAAAGTATAGTGTTTGTAAGAATTGTAATGGGCAGGAATACTGTAAAATTGTGTGATTCAGCTCATGTTTGTTGTGGACACTGCAATGTTATGGTCTCCATCTTTACACAGTCAATCATTCAGCTCCGTGATTCTCGGCTCATTTTGCTCCTGAAAACGGTACCTAGCAATTTGGTCCTCCCTGGGCAATCAGGATTTTACATCGTCTGATACTAATGCCGCAGCTTACACCAGCTTCACCTGGTATAGCTTGCACCATGCTGGTGTACCTTACAAACAGGGCTGGTGCCATAGGTGTGGCACAAACTGCCATAAAGTGAGCACATTGCATCATTCATCATCACAAGTTTATGAAAATTTGTAATAAACATGCCCCAATTAAAACCAGGATTATGAAGCAAAATTCTAAGCTATGGTATTCAAAAGAGCTTAGAAAGTTAAAATTATTAAGGGATAAGGCATGGTTCTCAGCTAAAATAAAGGGGAGTAAACAGGATTGGGATAGATTCAAAATGTTACGGAATAAATATGTTAAAGAAGTCCGGGGAAAAAACAACATCATTATACCCACTTTTTGGATAAAAATATTTCAAAAAATCCTAAAGATTTTTGGAAAACAATAAATACTTTAGTTAAGGGACATGGTTTTGATGAAATAAAAGTATTAAATATGGATGGACAAGTGACACCAATATCACGGAGTGTGTTGGATCGATTGAATGCAAAATTGATGGTAGCCCCCGGTCCGTCTAGGCCTTATTGCCCTTCTGGAGTTAGTAATCAATCCCACTTAGAAGTTAATGGATCTAATAACTTATTGGTATTCGAAGAAATAAAAGTTGAGTTAGTGAAAAGTGAATTATTAAAGTTAAATACTGCCAAGGCTATCGGTTTGGATAATGTTTCACCTAAATTATTAAAATATGCGGCTCCAATCATAGCTTACTCCTTAATGTACTTATTTAATATATCTTTAACTACAGGTGTATATCCATTGGCTTGGAAACAATCCAAGGTTATACCTATTTTTAAGGGAGGAAGTAGAATAGATATGGATAATTATAGACCCATTTCTCTTTTGTCTCATGTATCTAAAGTATTTGAAAGATTGGTGGCAGTACAATTGAAGAAATATTTGGATTCTACTAGGTTAATGAACAATATGCAGTCTGGTTTTCGGGAATCATATAGTACAACTTCAGCTCTTGCTAAAGTGGTGGGGGATGTGCAGGTAGCCCTGGACGGGAGGAAACTAGTGGGGGTCATCTTTGTGGATTTATCCAAGGCTTTTGATTCTTTGGACCATGGTGTCCTCCTGTCCAGGGCTGCATCTATGGGGGTGGTGGGCTTGTGTGGAGAGTGGTTGGAATCATACCTGCTGAATAGGAGCCAAAAGGTGTCATTAGGGGGTCAGGAATCAGGTTTTTTGCCAGTTGGGTCGGGGGTTCCCCAGGGCTCCAGCCTAAGGCCTTTATTGTTCAACATATATATAAATGGACTGTCTTTTTCAGATTCAGAAATAAAGTATCATCTTTATGCAGATGATACTATTATTTATACTTCACATGAATCCCTCAAGGTGATTCAAAAAAGGCTTCAGTTAGCCTTTGATGATCTACAAATTTTTTTAAAAGACAGTAGGTTGACTCTGAATATGAAGAAAACACAGTCCATGTTGATACATCGGAAAAGTGAATGGTTGGGGGACATGGCCCTGGAATTGGTCGCCTTTGGGGGGCCCCGATCCAACAGACACATATGTATAAATATTTAGGCCTTTGGATTGACAGTTCATTAAGCTGGAATATACACATTGAAAATTTAATAAAGAACTTAAATAAAAGAATAGGGGCTCTTTATAGGGTTCGATCATTAATGAGTAAGGAGGTAAGGGAAAATGTGATAAACACGATGGTTATCCCCATGATTGATTATGGGGATGTATTTTATTCCTGTGGGAGAAAGCAGGATTTAAGGAAGTTGGAAGTAAATTATAATAATCTGGCCAGATTTATCTTGGGGGTTCCTAGACTAACTCATAGATGCTTACTTTATGATCAATTGAAATGGTTAACACTTTATGAACGTAGTAATGAACATGTGCTAGCCTTTATTTATAAAGGATTGCAGGGGAAGCATCTGCAGTATGTGGTAGAAAATTTGATATACAGGGATAAATTGGCCTCATTGAGAAATTGTAAAGTACCTAGTTTGGAACTGCCTAGTTGTAATTTAGAGATAGGACGACAATCTTTGTATTATAGAGGAGCCATGAGTTGGAATGTAATCCCAGAGTTCTTGTTTATGTCTAATGTGAAAAATCACTGGTCTTTGATTCAACACTGGTATCGTACTAGTTCACGACAAAAAAGGCAATGTTGTGATATATAGAGGTTTTTATAACTTTTATATTCTAGGAGGTTATTATTTATTTATATTGTGTAATTTAAGTTGTATTGTACGTATTTGTGCATTGTATGAAAAAATTAGTATTGTCTGTGTTGTAACACGTTCCTTTATTGTATATTAATATTGGGACCTCGTTGAAAATGAGCTATGCTCAATCAAGATTATCCTTTATTCATTTTTTTTATGAATAAAAACATTTTACTACTACTACTACAACGGTGGTTGTTCATAAAGCTGTTTATGTTTGTGATCTTTGGACAGGTGCACAGAGGAAAGGAGGTTGGGGCATAGCAGGGAAATGTTATAAATAGTACAATTTCTTTTTTTTTTTTTCTTTTTCTCCCCTCCTACGTCCCTACCAGAGACGCACCTTCGGGAGTCGCTAATGAAACCCATCCCTGCCACCGACTTACCTGCTGCTTGGGTTCCTCAACCTGCTGCGGATTACCCCCCGGGCAGGGCTTGGGGTGGGATGAAACACCCCTATACCTTAATGTCTTTGTCAGGTCCCTGAGACAGCGACAGTCAGTGGTATATCAGGACTGGGTTTGGGGCTCCATCTACCCAGCTCTGGAGGGTGTTTTTTCCCCTTTTCTGAGAGGACATTGCTAGCCCTTGACGTCAAGGTGCAGTTGCCGACGTCCACAACATCCTCCCCCCTCAATGATGTAGCCCCTAGAGGTGATTGGTCCACAGGCCTCCACCCATGACCAATCAAACCCCCAAGGTGCCGACGAGCTGTCGCGCCCCCAGCCTCTGCCAGAGGTCACTGCTCACCAGGATGGATCCCTCCCCCCGGAGAAGGCGAGCTGTCGTTGGACGCTCAGCCTCCCCCCCCCCGGGTGATCCCCGGCGACCCGAATCCGCTCCCAAACCCGGGTCGCCGGCGTGGTGTGAGGTGTGGCATCCAGCGCCTCAACCCTCAGCGCTACCGGGCCGGCCCATAAATAATACAATTTCTAATTATATATCCCTATATCTATAAAATAAACAGTGGTTGTGGATCAGATTGCTTTCACAAAGACAGAAAGAGGGTGGGTTGCATAACTGGCACAAGAGTACAACAGAATGTCTCAGCTAAGCACAAAACATCCATGTCTTTCTCATGAAAAGGTGAAAAATCGACACCTATCACACAGTTCGTGCCACTGATTGCATCAGACTGTATCCAGAGGACCTGTACGAAGATGGTGGTGAGCTGTTCTGCAGATTCTGCTGCCAGACAATCGACTGCCTGCGGAAGCACACAATTGATCTTCACATGAAAACTCAGAAGCATGTTGAGAGAAAAGCAGCAGCATGGAAGAAAAAACAAGAAGGTAATCCTATTCACATTCATATAGTTATTTAATGTAACTGTATCTATGTGCAGACCATGAATGGTAAAAATGTTTTTTTTTTCATTTTGTTGCAGGCAGCACCCCTTAAAAAAGGTACTGACCACTACATTTCCAGATATTTAGAAATGTTTATATTGTGTAAGATTAGAATATAAATGTGCATGTGTACTGATTTATGCTTTGTTTTTGTTTCGGCTGAACCTCCCAGAAGATAGGTCCACCTAGATTTATATATCTGTTTTTACAAAAAGTAGTCTTGTATATATTTTTTCCCCGTAAGTACTTTTCAGTGATTTTTCGGGTTTTCTCCCTGTCCTACTCCTGTGCGTACACAACGTGGTACACACGTGTGGAGGCACATGCAAGCCCTATGCGACGCCCCACCCTACTAGTCGCTCCGATACTGCTTACCACCGGACCTCCATCTGGTGACTGTGGGACTGCGGATGGGTGACCCCACCCCTTTCCCTGGAGAGAAGAGGAGAGTCAATGCTCAGTCCTGCTTCCATCCTCCCCCCCTCTCCTGGCAACATGGCATCCGGAGGTCGTTCCTGAACCTGGGTCACTGGTGTAGCATAAGGTAAGGTGTCCAGTGCCTCCGGTAAGGTGTCCAGTGCCTCCGGTAAGGTGTCCAGTGCCTCAGCCCTTGGCACCACCAGGCCAGTAGTCTTGTATATTTTACAGAATTTGACTAGCAATCTGAATATAAGTGCAGACATTGATATTGATTTATGTTTTGTTTTTTGTTTCAGACAACACTTTGCAGCATCAGCAGTCACTATCTTCATCATTTACTAGAGCTAGAACTGCTATGCTGGACAGGAAAGAATTTGTGAAGGACTTCATCAAGTGCCTAACCAGAGCAGACATCCCCCTTGAAAAAGCTCCTGCATTTGAGAACTTCCTATACAAATACACGAAGCAGGGTGGCAGTCTTCCTGGGTCGGCTCATCTACGCACCACATATCTACAAGAACTTCGACCTCAGCATGAAGAATTTCTCTGGAACCAGACAGAGGGCACTGACATTTTTGTAATTCTGGATGAGTCGACGGATGCCTGCGGCCATACTGTGTTTGCCATTTTGGCACTGCCTCTTAACAAGGAGCAGCCTCTCCTGATTGGAGTTGAATTTCTGGAACACGTGAACCATTCCACTGTCTTTTAGGCTTTGATACGGATCTTAAATGAGAACAGAGTGAACTTCAACAAGGTGCTTGCTGTTGCAACAGGCTGTGCAAGCTACATGCATGAAGCCTTCAGATCTGTTCTGGTAGGTATTTTACCCAATGCTGTACATGTGACTTGCATTGCACACTTGGTAAACCTTGTGCTTGAAGTATGGTCAACTGTGCTGGAAGATCTAAACACCATTGTCAGTTTGGTCAAAAGACTGTTCTACCAGAGCCCCATGCGACGTCACAAATATATGGCCTTTATGAAGGCCAAAGCTGGAATTATACCAAAGATGCCAGTGTATGCAGTCGTCACACGTTGGGGCTCTTGGGTAAGAGCAGTGGAATACTTTTCAGAATACTTGCCTGTCTTAACAGAATTTATAGCCTCTACGGCATCTGATGCACCCACTTTTAAAAGACTGAAACTGCTGCTGGCCAGCAACCTCAATACATTGGTGGCACAAGCTGCATTTGTTAGTGAACATTCGGCTGAGCTTGTGAGGCTTATCGAGGAACTGCAAGCCACTACTGTCCCACAAGGACACACCATTTTTTGCAGATTGCAGCAGGTACACTTATTTCTGGACTTTTGTGTAACATCTGGAGCTGGCAATTTTAAGCCCAAAACTGTAGAAAAGTTGGCACAGTGCAAGGATAAAGAGAGAGCAGCATGCTTGAAACTGTTTCAGCAAGTAATGTTAGAAAGTTCGTGGAAGCTGCGTAATGTAATCGAAGCCCACCCATCCATCAACATATTCAAATCCGCATGTGTGTTCGATCCACAACTACCAATACTTGAGAAAGGCAAAGAGAACTATATCCGAGATTTACCAGGACTTGCAGACATTTCTGACTTTGACTGGAATGTTTATATAATTTCAGCAAAGTCCATTCCGGCAGACTTCAGTATCTCTGAATGGTGGGAGGCTCAGTCAGAGTCCCAGCAAAAACTTGCAGTGCTTGTGGAAAGGTATATGTGATTGCCAATTAGCACAGCTGACATTGAGAAGACTTTTTCTGTTTATATAGACTTGCTGAAAGACAACAGACACAATCTAAAGGAAGAAAATGTCAAACTTTTGTTAATGTTAAAATACAACAAAACATTTCAGTAATCTTACGATGCGTCACTTAAACCTCCATTTATTTTAGTCTATGCATGAACACGGCTTTTGGTTAGAATTGCTTTAATATGTTCTGTGCTTTGTTGGGATTGGGTGCTCCTTCAGCTGTGAATATGTGTAGGATAATACGCATCACAATAAATATCTTGGTTAGAATTGCTTTAATATGTGTGAGGTGTTGGGATTGTGTGGTACTTGAATTGTAAATATGTATATAAAAAACTAACTAGATTAGAATCATTTTATTATGTGGTGTGAAGTGTTTGGATTGTGTGCTCCTTGAATTGCAAAGAATGAAAAATGGGAACCATACTGTTTATAAAAACATACTTTATTTCCCTCTGCGTTAATGTTACCTTTGTTTGGAAGTGAAATATATTTCAGGTTTTTTTGTGTGCCATTTACTTGATTCTATTTCATAGAATGGAGATTTAATAAAGTTCAGCTCTTACTGTAACTTTCTATGTGTTTCTTTTTCTGTGTGTTTCTTTTGATATATAAACCAAACAGAAGCATATATATTAACATATAGATAGATATTTGCTGGCTATTTTATGCATAGAGAGCACGCAGAACCCTCCGCAATTCCCCGAAAGAAATAGGGGAAAATCTCTGCAATTTTATGCAAAATTTTCCGCAATTTCCCATTGTCCCTGGACATAACTTTACATGTCTGATGTGCTGGCATAGAGGTGGTGGTGGGGTTGCAGGCCCCAAAATGATCAGTACCATAATTATGTTTAAGTTCTCTTGCAAGTTTCACCTGTGGTTTGCATCGCCTTCACTGATGTGTGTGGCAGCAATATTTGACAGAAGGGTAGCAGTTTCTCTCTAGGGATACAACTTGACATTTCTGGCAAACGCAGTAAACATGTTAAGTGCTTAAAATGGATTTATGTTGTATTTCTCAGGAGAATAGCTCATGTTTGTGTTATGGCTTTGCACTTCTTTGGGTGGTTGGTGGTTGCATACAACTACCGGTCACGCACCATCACATAGCAATGGGAAACAATTTATTTAATGTGGCAAATACTTGACATTTGTGGATAGCAGGAGTACACATGAATCAGTAACAAAAACATAGTCAGGAAAATTATTCATGTGTATTAGACATAACAGAACAGGGCAGGGTCAGTCATCAGGGCAAGGGGAATGAAGAAGTCTACATGAGGGACAAATTCAGGGAGTGAATAAGGGAAAGGATGGAATGAAATAGGGGACATAATATAAGAAAATTACACAAAACATTACGAAACAAATATTGTACAGAACGAAAAAAGAGGATGGAGGGGAACCGGACATAACAGTTTTTTTAATCACATTTTATAATTTCCTTGGTGTTTTTTTGGAGGGGGATTCTGAACACAGCATGTACATAATAAACAAACTAAGTTAGTAAACATAAATTGAAAATTTACTGTGCCGCACCACCACTACTGCCAGTAGCAGTGCCAGGCCCTCCACCACAAAGCTCATGCAGGAAGTTCAACACCTTGTCCTGGCTGGGCATCAGTTTCTCAATGCCATCTCAAATTTCCTGCTGGAATTCATTAAAATCTTGCCGCAGCTCTCACACCTGGTCCCACAGGACAGCCACTTTTGACTGTGTGACAGCTGCTCTGGGGTGCATTGGTGGCAGGGAAGGTGATTGTGCTGCTGCCTGCTAACCTTTGGATGCTCTAAGACGAGTAGAGTGGTGAGTCGCATTGACGGTAGCACAAAGCCGACCTCATGTTGCCCCTCTTTGGACTACATAGTTTCACTATCATCATTACCACTATGTGCTGCCAGCTCAGGCTCCTTCACCTTCCACTCAGCCAAGTGGTGCATTATGAGGTGCGTCTGCTGGCCAACGGTCCCCAGGCGGCTTCCCCCGCCTCACATTCCGGCCACACATTTTGCCAATGACAACAGTGTCATCTGCAGGATTAAGAGAGAAAAACTCCCAAACTACTGACCGCTGTGCCACAGGAAAGGGGGGGGCCCAGGTAATACTACTATGGGGCACCTATATTCTCATTCTCGGTGCCAGTGGTGGAGCTGCTGGTAGTGGCACTGGTAAGATCAGTGGGTCGGGCAGACACCACAGGCTCCAGCTGGGAGGTGGGGGCTACTGGGTCCTTTGCTGCTGCTGCTTCAGGGGAGCAGTGGAAATCCCATCCTGTGGTGGGGGTGGGGGGGCATCAGCGCCTCTTTGGAAAACACGCTGTTTAAGGTGAATATATATCCCACCGTTCTTCCAGCTTTCATCCTCCTGGCCATCCATTATTTTGAAAAAAATACAAAAAAACTTTACACCAAAAAAAAGTTAATAAAATAAAGTCAAAGGGAGAGACACATACATGCACGCACGCACGCATGCACACACACACACACACACACCCCCCTACCTAAACTGACAAAAAAAAAGAGATTATGCACTAACAAAAGTTCTCAGAAAACAAATGTAAAGATAAACTATTAAACTAAATGTGTTTATTGTGTAAAAAGCACTAGTAAATATAGATCTCTCCCAGTATGGCTATGCCCGTCTCGCACTCTCAGTCTCAACAACTAGATCTAGTCTGAACCACCACTAACTGCCGAAATGAAATTGAAACATTCACTTCCTGCCTGCCTGGAATCTCCCATGTGACCTGTAGTAAGTGAATCCTGTGACAAACCAAGTTAACTTCGAAGTTGACCAACGACGTTCCGTCAAAGTTTTTTAACCAGAAGCCAATTTCGTGAAATTTTTCACGAGGTGAAGTTGATGACTTCGCAGAACTTCGGGGGCGGAATAAAACTTCGCAACATCTCTAATGTCAAAGTTTCAGAAGGAGTTCTGCCATTGCTCAGTCCCTCTGCCACCCCCACACACACACCACAGTCACTCTCTGTCGCTGTCCCTCCCTAAAGCAGCAGAAACGTGGGGTCCAATACACTGAATATGAAAAGCGCTATATAAATGTTGATTCTTCTTCTTCTTCTTCTCTCTCTCCAGTAAGGACAGTCTTTTCTTTCTTTGTTTCCATTTGTTTTAAATCACAGTGTGGAAGTGCGGATAAATATCACTATTGGTAGTCAGCCTCAGCCCGTTCCAGATTGCAATCGCTGTCTCTAGAAGCTGAAAACACCAGCATCTGCAATCAAGTTGTATAGGCAGCATCAACATAAATACTAAGGAAATGTAAATAAATAAATACATAAAAAAGTAAATAAATGTTCACTGTGACTCCTCGCAATGCGACAAACAGGGCGCCATCTTTCCGGAACTATTCAGCTTGCCCGCACACGGAATCATAGCCAATCAGGTGGCATGCTACAAATGAGCGACACAAAATTTATTTATTTTATTTATTTATTGAAAGTGTTTCATCAGGAGAGACACACTGAGCAACAAGATGCTCGACTCACGGTGCAACCTGGGGGGGTACAAGGGAGGAGGGTGTACATGAAACAAGCAATAGATTGTACATTGGAGTTAAGCAATTCAAGCAATTGTTACATAGTTAAGGGTGGCTTTACATACTTCCTACATGAAGTACATGAAGAGAGAGAGACACTACATACATGTGCCATAAGGTGGGTGACATTACATACTTGATTACACATCTAGAACCATACAAACACATGCGTAGGTGCCTACTATCTAGTATTTAGTTCGGAGTATGTTACACAGAATTGGCCAATAGAACTAGAAGCCTGGGCTTTGGGCCAGGGAGTGGTGACAGGTCTGAGTAGGATACACAAGGAAAGATGATTGGGTTGACTTAGGGAAGACGTTGTCAGGGAGATAAGCAGGGGGATAGCAGAAGTGCCATGAGGGGTCAAGTGCATGGGTTGGCAGGGCAATTTATAAGCCAGTCATTTTGGGCAAAGGCCAAGCCACTGGTCAGGCCGTGTAAGGAGAGGAGGGAGAATGATGAGGGAGGGAGGTGGAGACTCAGGCAAGGGGGGAGGGGGAGGTCAGGGGCATGCACAGTTAGGCATGTAGAAGTTAGTGAGGGCAGAGGCTAGAGAGTGTTAGGAGGAAGAGTGGTGGATTTGGGCTGGCAGGTCATTCCAGAGCTTAGGGAGAAGGTAAGAGAAAGCCGATTGGCCTGCAGAGGTCGTTTGGTGAAGAATTGCTAATAGTCTGGAGTCAGTAGACCTGAGGGAATAAGCAGGGGTTGCTGGGGAAGATAAGGAGGTGACAAGGTAGGGCAGTAGGGAACCAAGCCAGAAATTAGAAACAAATTTAGCACTGTGAAGTAAGCGCCGGTTGCTCAGGGATGGAAGGGCCAGCAAATGGAAGAGCTCGCAATGATGGGACCCGGGGGGGGGGGCATCGAGGGCAAAACAGCAGAAAGCATTGAAAAGGGGGTCCAGTCTGGATAGGGTGGACTTGGGGGCAAAGCTGCAGACAACATCGCAGTAGTCGAAAGAAGGTAGAATCATTTTCAGGATGATTTCACGTCTTATAGGAAGCGGGAGACTAGTGCGGTTTCTATAGAGGACACCAAGTTTAGGGCGCAGTTTTGACAGGATGGCATTCACGTGTGTGGAAAAGGCAATATGGTGGTCAAGCCAGTCCCCCAGGTACCTAAAGGAGTGCACGTCTTCTAGGACAGTGTTATCCAGGGTACAGAAGATCAGTGGGGATGTAAGTCTGGATAGTCTCTGTCTAGTGCCGAAAGTCATAGAGACTGTTTTCTTGGCATTGAGGGAGAGTTGTAACAGTGGAGCTAGAGCCTTCAAAAGCTGCAATAACTCAGTGTGATGTTACACCGGGTTATTAGAGCTTTTGAAAACTTTATACAACAAGCTGATATAGGGGGTCACCAGTAATTATAAATATTTAAGTGCAAATAAGAACAACAGGTTTACACTGTCAATACACTATGGACAAACTGAAGGTAAATACGTATGGTGGAGGGAAAGGGGAAACTGGAGCACCAAGAAGAAGGGAGAGGTTGAGTTGGCTAACACCCCCCCAAGTTGAGAACCTTAAAGGTAATTACTGTACTGCCTCCCTCTGCATTCAACTTGGTGGGGGGCAGGTGTTAGCTTGTCGACACTTTGCATTGACTGCCCCGCCCACCCCATCACGTGACTTCCTGCTGTCAATTTCACTAAGTATCCATTTCCCCCTTTGTAGGTTATACAAACCTAACACTAGATGGTAGTACAGTGCCTTTCCTTAAACCATCTCTGTATTGGCTGTTCCCCTTTTTCTCTCCATGCCCCTTGACTGCTTCTTCTCCTGTTTCCTGTGCTCATTACACCCAGTGATCACTAGGAGTTGCTACTGTATCACCCTCTCCCCCTCTTTTTCACCCCCCTCTCGGACCCTTTTTCCCCTGCCCACCCCTCTTTTGTATGCCCAGCTGAAGCCTTCCCCCCTGGGGTTCGAACCGTGTACTTTCATCACCGTAGTCCATGGCCCTACCGCTGTGCCAACTGGGCCACCACACTGTTGGTAGCCTCTTTATCCCCCTTGTATCTCCTAGGCTCCGGCCCCTTGGTCATGGCTACCACTATCGCTGCTCCTCTGCTCCCGCTCTCAGTTTTACTCCTGTTACTGTGTGCCCCACCTGCCCCCACTGGGGATGCTTCCCAAATGCCACTCCCCTCCATACAACCCCTCTTCTGTCCCACTCTGTATTGCCACTGCCCCCCTACTATTGATACTCTCCCCCCCTCTACATCCCACCGGTGCTCTTGCTCTTGTTGTCTCCCTCTCCTGACTTCCCCTGGTCCCCCTCTTCCTAGCCATTTCCTCTCGTGCACCCCTCCCATTCCAGTCTCCCTCCCGATGGGGACCTCATACTACTCACCTCCCTCCCATCATAGACATCTCTCACATTTTAAAGTGATCTCTCTCCTCCTCATGTTGTTTGGTAATGTCCACCCCAACCCTGGACCCACCCCTGCCAGCTCCAACCACCCCCCATTTACAGCTGGGCTCCGTATTGCCTCCATGAATATCTGCAGTTTCCTAAGGAAGTTTCCTGATCTACAAGGCTGGATGGTTGTACACCAACTGAATATCTTAGCAATCATCAAATCGTGACTCTCTAAGTCCACCCCAGACTCTTTTGTCACTCTACCGGGGTACACCCTCTTCAGGGAAGACAGAGTCTGTAAGCATAGTGGAGGTTGCACCTTATGCCTCTGTGACTCACTTCAAGGTCATGCCCTCCCCATTTGGATTACAGTGCTCAAGTTCTCTCCCTCAAAATCATCCCTGACTCCTCAAGAGCCCCGCTTATAATTACTGCTGCCTATATCCCTCCACACCAACAGAATCTTGCTCTCCAGTCTTTACTTGACCACCTCGGCCCCGTTCCCCCCAGAGTTGAGCAAATTACATTGGGTGATCTTAATACAAATTGGCTCGTCAGCTCTGCCTCCCATACCAAAGATGCCATAGTGGCCCTCGACCTAACCCAACTGGTTGCCCTCCCCACCCAGACAAACCCTGCTAATGGTACTGCCACTCTACTGGATGTTGTCCTCGTGAGCAAACCCCGGAAGATTGCTGACACCACTGTACTGCCCAATGCCCTAAGTGACCATTTCCCAACAGTCTTCTCCTGGTCTTGTAAGACACAGAAGCCAGCTCCCAAGTGTATCCTCTGGCGATGGCTCCGACCTGCAAACTGGATCAAGTAAAGGAACACCTCACTCGATGGGACTGGTCCCCTATTAAACTAGCCAGAGACTGACACTGCATTCAATTATTTTGTCCACTCCTTCAATTCTGCCTGTGACCTTTTTGCTCCCCCCTCCAGACACACCATTAAAGAACATGATTCCCCCTGGCTCACCCTGTCCCTAATCAACCAAATGAGGCTCAGGGACAATGACTCTGGCAAGCCTTTGGATAGACAGGTTTACCATGCCGCAAGAAACAAATGCACCTGGGCCATCTGCAAAGTGAAAGCAGACTATTATAGATCAACTCTTGCCTCCTCCTGGGGCTCGTCCCATAAATTCTGGGACAACATTAAGGAACTAAAGGGAAAATCCAAGTCCCTCCCCCCGTCCCAACTTAACATCAATGGCTTAATTACCACTGACCTGCAGTGCATTACTGGCAACCTAAACACTGCCTTCTCAAATCTTAGCATGGTGCTTCCCTCCAATTTCTTCGACCTGTCCCCCTCCCCACCCACCCTTTTTCTATTTTCATGCTGTCTCCCCATATGAAGCCAAGCCCTACCTCCTCAAAGCCCTGAAAGGTACCAGCCACAGTAACGACTCGCTGGACCTCAAGCTTCTCCATCTGGTATTGGATGTTGTACTCTCCCCTGCTTACCAACCTTCTCAATCACTCCCTCTGCCTCAGTCAGTTCCCATATGCCTGGAAAACCACGGTTATCTCTCCCATTCACAAAAGTGGGGACTGTACCTCCCCTGGGAATTACAGGCCAATATCCATTCTACCCCTCTCTCTAAGGCCCTAGAAAGGATAGTAGCTGATGAGCTCATTGACTTCCTCTCCACTCATAACCTCCTCTGCCTGGAGCAACATGGTTTCCACCATGGGCATAGCACCACCACCACCCTGATTGAATTTTCCAGTTACTTACACTCAGCCCTTGACATGGGGCATCTTGCTGGGGTGGTTTTCATTGATCTTTCGAAAGCCTTCAATACCGTCAACCATCCCCGCCTCCTATCCTCCCTCCTGTAAATTAGACTTCTCCCAGAGCATCCATGCTTTGTTCTCCAACTACCTCTCATTCCACTTACAGTGCATTAAGATTAACAGTACCTTCTCTAGCAGTCACCTTGTCTACTCAGGGGTCCAACAGGGCTCTATCCTGGGGCTCCTGCCTTTTTTTTAATTTAACTTTCTTTTTATCCCCTCCTATCCCCCCTCCCGGTTTCCACTCCTTCGGGCTCGCTCATGCTACCCACCCTGACACTGAGTCTGCGCCTAGAGTGCCCATGGGTGACTTCTACCTTTCCTTCTGTCTTTCGTGGAGCACCCTAGCACAGTGGGGTCTGCCCATGGTTCCTGGACTGGGCAGCTGGAGTGGCCGTCATCTAGGCCCACCGAGGTTGGTTTCCATTTTTTCTGTGCTTCCTGCCCCCCCTTCCCTTGAGGACATTGGCTTGGGCAAGTGCGTGCTGACACACGCCTGCCAAGTGCCTAACAATGTCCTCCTCCTGACTCAGCCCTTCTAACCGCCAGTGCCCTGTGAGCCGGTGCACCACCGGCCTCAAGGGCGTCAGATGAATACAGCACCCTGGTAACCATCCCGAGGGAGAGGCGTCCGTTGGGATCTTTCAATCCTCCTTCCCCTGCCCGACCCCTGACACCCGAGTCCGTGCAGACCCAGGTCGCCAGGCGTGGTGCGAGTGTGATGTCCAGCACCTCAACCCTCAGTGCCACCAGGCGGCTGGCCCCTGCTTTTTAGTTTATATCTAAACGCTCTCCCCAATACCTGCATGGGGAATGTTCTTCTTTATGTGGATGATGCAGTCCTTTTCTTTTCCCACTCAGACCCCATCCTCCTTCAGGCTGTCCTCCAAAGCTCCTTTACCCAGGCTGAAAGCTGGTTTTCCAACCACAGACTTGTACTTAACCTGAAGAAGATGAAGATCATGCTCTTCGCCCACAACAAAAATAAATACAAAAGCTCTCCCCTTAGTGTACTATCCAATAAACTCCTCCCCCCTCGAACAAGTTAGCTCCTTCAAATACCTTGGCATAACTTTTGACCCTACACTCACCTTTCTTGACCGTATCCTTACTCTCTGCTCTGCTGTCAGCTCATGTGTGGGCCTACTTTACCACCATAAAGGCTGCCTCCCCTGGAGGCACTGAGGCTGGCCATTACCTCCTCAAACCTATCCCTTGTGGACTACAGCCTACTGATCTACAGGGCTGTTGACAACACTGCCCGCAACAAAATTAAACTATCGATTAACAAGGCCTACCAGCTGCTCACAGGTTCTAACATTCTTACCCATACCTGCAACTTGTATTCGTTGGCAAATATTCTCAACTTTAACGAGAGGCTGCTTTACCAGTCCTGCCTCTTTGCCATGAAAATCACAGCAGGTCTGCCTCCCCCCCCCCCCAGGTTTGTCCATGATCATTCATCCATTCCCCCAACCCCACTATCTCCACCTGTAGCTCCTCCAAGCCCTTTCTCTATGTACCCAGAGTCAGGTCCCCCCTTGCCCAGCGTGCTTTTTTCTATAGAGCCCCCTCCTGGTTTAACTCCCTCCTTGCAGCCATTTCCTCTGAAAGACAGATTGGGCTCTTCAGATCTGCTCTCTGGCTCCATCTGTTCAACTCCCACAGCTGTAATTGCTTATAGCGGAGAAACTTGCCCTGCCTATGGCCCCTTCCCTGGGCCCCCCCCCAAATATGTTTGCTCCCTCTAGTGTATTATAAGCCATTTCTAATAAGTATCTGTGTTCTGTATAAACCTGTAAGATGTGATAACCTTAGCTACTACCCTGAGTGTAAAGGAATTTATACCTTGTATTTTGTATATCTGATGTATCACGTTATTTTGTTTGTCCACATTGTTCTATGTACTCTGATGTGGAGCCTTTGTAAATGAGTCTCGACTCAAAGGGTTGCAATTCCGGTACCATTAAATAAATAAATAAATAAATACAATGCGTAGCATGCTTTAACACAAGATAACACCCAGCCAGCCTGTGCACGTATGCCTTCTACTTCAGTGTACAATGTAATTAATACAAGGCTATTTTCTTCAATGGCAAGCAGTATTCCCCAGTTCGTTAAATTATCAGCAAAGGTTTTTCTACCAAAAGTGGAATGAACTAAAAAAGAAGGAAGTTCAAGCTGGTAGTGATTCAATCCTTGGGGCATCTCTTCCAGGAACTGTGTGGCTCTGAGAACACATAACTGTCAGAAAAACATTCTTTCTGCTGCCGAACACGTTTTTTTCCAGTGGAATTCCCCATTTGTGGTGATTTTCATATACTGCAAAAATCATCAAATCAGTTTTATTTATAAAAGGTGCTTTTCTAAAACCAAGACGCCTATACAATAAAATGCGTAAAATAAAGTAGATTATTATAAAACAAGCATATAATTCCACAAAAAGCAATATAATAGCAGCATAGTAAAGTAAAATAACCCCATCAATCAGCAAAAGCCAGGTTAAATTAATAGGTTTTTAAAGCAATTTTAAAACTCTGGATGGTTAGGCAATCTCGTACCCGATGAGGTAGAGAGTTCCACAGGGACAGAGCAACAAAACTAAATGCCCTTGCTCCCGATGTCTGCAAACGTAGCCCGAGAACCTCTAGCAACTCCTCATTGGTGGATCAGAGAGGACGGAGGGGACAGTAGGGACAAAGGAGATCTTTCAGGTAACCCGGTCTCTGGCTGTGTAGAGCCTTATAGGTTTACAAAGCAACCTTAAAGGTGATCTGCCCCCGTACTGGCAGCCAGTGCAGACCACGGAGCACAGGCGTTATAAGACTGGCTCTCGAAGCACTAGTCAACAACCTGGCTGCCACGTTCTGCAGTAGCTGCAGGTGACAGATATCAACCCCGACAGCCCTAGCTAAAGGGCATTGCAGTAGTCAAGGTGGGAGGTAACGAAAGCGTGAACCAATGTTGGAAGATCATCAGGAGGAACCAGATGTTTCACCTGGGCGATATTTCTCAGATGGTAAAAAGAAGTTTTTAACAACTGCTGACACTTGTGATTTTAAAGTCAGACAGTCATCAAATATAACACCCAGTTTCTGCACTCAATCTGAGGTAGCTAGCTGGACACCTCCAAGCCACAGACCCGAAGGTGAATCTGCCAGCATACCCACATTACGACGACCCGGGTTCACAACCAACACCTCAGTTTTTTCAGGGTTCAACCTTAGCCAGTTCACATTCATCCAGGCCTGAATTTCAGTTATACAACTGTTGAGCACTGAGACAGCATCATCTTGTTCAGGGACAAAAGACATGTATAGCTGAGTATCATCTGCAAAGCAGTGAAAACTCAAGCCATACCATCTAATAATCGCTCCCAACGGCAGCATATACACTGCAAACAACATGGTCACTAAAATGGATCCCTGTGGAACCCCACAGGGCAGGGAGAATGGAGCTGAGGTACAAACCTCAGACATCACTCTCTGAGTTCTACCCATGAGGTAAGATTGAAACCATCTGAGGACAGTCCCCGAAAGTCCACAGATAAACCGCAGGTGATCCAACAGCACACCATGGTCCACAGTATCAAATGCTGTAGAGAGATCAAGAAGGACCAAGATGGAACGAATCTTTCGATCTCACTATTAGGAGGTCATTTAGTACCCAAACAAGAGCCATCTCAGTACTATGTCTCTTCCTGAAACTGGACTGGAGAGAATCATAGATATTGTGGCTGGTCAAATGGTCCTCCAGCTGTAAAGCCACCACCTTCTCAATAATCTAACCTACAAAAGGGAGGTTAGAGACCAGCCTGTAGTTTGTAAGACAGTCGGGATCCAAGGAGGGCTTCTTAAGAAGAAGCCAAACCACAGCCTCCTTAAGGGAAGCTGGAAAAATTCCTCTCTCCAAGGATAACCAGACTATCTTGACAAGGACTGGGCCAATGACCTCAACGCAGCCAACAAGCAAGTACGTAGGGCCCGGATCCAAACTACAGTTGGTAGGTTGTAAAGACTGGATAAACATGACAATATCACTGATTGTAGGCTGGCCAAAGTCGCACCACTCAAACTGGGAGTCCAACATCTCCTGCCGACCACTGCTACTCCCTAGAGAAAGGGTCAGGCGGATGTCAGACCTGATCATGGCAACCTTATCCATGAAGAAACGAGCAAACTCCTCACACTGCACTTGTGAAAAAGCATTTCTGGGCTGAAGACAGAGTGGATTGCACAGTCTGTCCACAGTCCGGAAAAGCTGAGCTGGTCGATTCCACGTGGCAGCAATCTCCCTGGACAGGAATTCTACCTTCTTATGGGAGATTGTTGATTGATAGACCAAATAATGGTCCATCAAACTAAGCCTGTCACCCACCAGGCCGGACCTCTGCCATTGCCTTTCTAGCCTTCATCCAACTCTCCTCAACTCCCTCAAGTTCTCATCAAACCATGGAGACCTAGGGCGAAGGGAGAGTGGACAAACGCAAACAGGAGCAATAGAATCCAAGGCCTCTGTCACCACCTTATTATACAGTAGGTGAGTACAAGATCCCCTGGATCCATGCATTCCCTCGGCATGCCCGATAGGTCCAGCACCTCCATCAGGCCATCTGGGGAAACACCCCTCAAGGTACGTTACTGGACCATCTCCATAGGGGCAGGCCTCTTAGGGGGGCCTTAAAACTGAAGCTGATGGTATCATGGTCTGACCACCCGACTGGTTCCACCACCAGATCGGATATCTCCATCCCCAAGAGAAACACCAAAACCAATGAATGACCACTAATGTGGGTTGAGGAGGAAACAACTTGTGTGAGGCCCAGTGAACTCATTAGCTGGAGGAAGTCTTGTCTGACCTGCGAGAGTTCATCATCGACCCAAACATTGAAATCCCTAAGGATCAGCCATCTATGGGGTCCCAATGTTAGGTTGGTGATGAAGTCCGTGACTTCCTGCAGGAAAACATTCCTGTCTCCTGGTGGATGGTAGGCGAGAAGAATCCTGCACCCCACACCCTCACCCACGATACAGTCCAACGAGTTGGTGGCTCCCACTGGAATTTCCCTCAGGTTCAGTTTTGATTTAAAACAAAGGGCCACACCCCCACACCTATGATCGATCCTCAGGCGGTGTATCACCGAGTACCCGGGTGGAACCGCTGAAGCCAAAGCAGGGCCAACATTTCCATCCAACCAGGTCTTGGTGATGCAAGCCAGGTCAGTTGAATTAACAAGATCCCCAATTATGGAGGTCTTGTTTTTAATTGACCTGGCATTGCATAACATCGCCCGAGTTCAATGAGCAGCTGAGGAAGACCGAGTTTCCTGTCTGCAATAAGCAGAACCCTTGGGTATGGGAACAAGACAGGGAAGACCCCTCTCCAGGACCCATTTTGCCCCAGGGCGTCTCCTTGTTCCCACAATCCCAATCCGACGACTCCTCTCCGTTCCCTCAACAGGCCAAGTCCCCACCCTAACCCTCCTTGCTATTCCTAATCCCCTACACCATCTATACACCTCTGGGGATAAAGGGGGGGGCAACAAAAAGGGCAGAGATCCCTTAGCCTGGAGGGGGAATAATGCCTTACCGTCAACCCTGGCCAGCACATTTTCTAAAACAAATAACCCCAAACCAAGTAATAAATAACCATACAAAACAATGCAGTCTAACAAATACAACCCCTCACCCCAAAATTAAAATGACCTAACTAAAACAGAGCACAAAGGCTTAAAGGCAGCAGCAAAATAATCCCAAACTAGCAATATGTCTCTGTCTAGAGAGCTCCTACCTCTCTGGAAGATAACACTGTTAGATTTCCCAAACAAAACCTCTCACGTTTGTCAGGGTAAAATCATTAAGTAAGATGAGACTTTGACACTCTCACTATTCAAAGTCAAAACTTTAGGCTCTCTCACTGCCCATAATCACAATGATACTCTGGCCAAAACAATAGAAAATGGGAAAAAGTCAAACCAGGCTGTAGTCCGATCTTCCAGTTCAAATCCAGTTCAATCCAATTTGGCTCCCAGGGTCTCCAGTATGATTCGAATAAGGAACCTTCAAGACATCCCAAACCGGGCTTACAATAATCCACAACAATCCTCCTCCTCCCAGTTACAAGCACTCCACCTCAGCACCACAGACACGGCCCACCCGGCTGAATCCCTGGAAGCTTAGGGATAACAGGTTTTAGGGCCAACCTTTAGGCAGCACCCCCAAACCCAACCCCTGTGTGAGCACCGATAAGGGAGAGAAAGAAGAGAGCAGGGCCATGAATATCCAAGCCGGCCACAGTCCAGGAAGAAATGATTCCAAAAGGCCTCCTCGATCCTACCGGAGCCCCAGAGTTCTCTCAGAAACAGTTCCGGACCAACAAGTGGTCCAACAGCCGACCAGGTTTGTTGCACAGTCTTCAACACACTCCACCACCGACCCAGCGCCGCTCCCCCAACAACAGTTCCAGTGCAGGGCGTGAAAACAAAAGCAACAACGGACTCCTCATTAGAATCCCAATAACAAACTCCCATCAAATCCCAATGCAAGTCATCAAAACCACAGGATCAGACAGTAAGTTGGACAATAGTTGTCAACTGTGAAAACAGTGCCCTAGTGACTTTCTACTGGGGCTTCACCTCCCGTACCCTCCTTAAAAGAAATAACTATCGGGGGATCACGTGATGCAGAGTGCTGAGTAGAAGCTCCTCTGCTAAGCTCCTGCCTCCCGAATATAAATTCGTCTTCTTACATCATTAAAACTCAACTAATTCCTCTGCTTATGAGTTTTCCCTGTGTCTAAATAGCCGGTGCTCCAGTTTTGGGTATCTGCGTGGTAAATAGAGGCTTATATGATGAAAGCCCTGCAGAAACATACCCCTCACCACTCCTGAGAAGGCCTCAAAGAAATCCCGAGCCTCGAGTGGCCCAGACAAGCTGGATCCTGCGTATCAAGCCGAGGATCAAGAACTCTTAACTCTTAACAGGTTCTTGGAGGAATTTAAACCATATCGGGAAGAGATGAAAGATATGGCAACTGATTTGAAATCCCTCTCTAGAAAATTGGATGAAGTCTCTATCACAGTCTCGGATAATACTGCCCGAATAGTTTCGATCGAGAAAAAATTGGAAAGCCTGGATCCTGAATTTCTATTAACAAGTCAAAAGTTATCTCGCTTAGAAGCTAAACTCGAAGATTTGGAAGGCCGTAGCCGAAGAAATAATGTGGTAATACTCAGGCTTCCAGAAGGGGAAGAAGGCCAGAATACAGTAGTTTTTGTCCAGAAGTTGGTAGACAGGGTTGCTGGTCTCTCTCCCTTTGGCCCAGCGTACATGATAGAATGGGCTCATTGGTCCCTGTGACCAAAACCCCCACCTGATGCTCCTCCTCATTCCATTATTTGCCGCTTCCTGAACTATCTAGAAAAGCATCATTTCTTGCAGAAAGTCAAGGCCCTACAAGAAGTCAGATGGGAGAAGGCGAAGCCGAGAATTGCTCAAAACATCCCTGGTTTGGTTCGTTTGAAGCGTAAAGCCTTCCACCCGATTGTATCTAAGATCATAGCGGCAGGATTGATTCAGGATGGGTACCCAGCGAAGTTACAAGTCTCAGTAAACGGCTCTTGGCTCAATTTTGAGGATCCTGAAGCTGCGCTACTAAGCCTTAAATCAGCTTTGCCAGATTTGTTCCGGACGACCCGAGAGTGTATCTTGATCTTCGGGATTCACTGAGAGCTGCTGAGTGAACTGTTACTCATTTCTTTCATGGAGAAAGCTTCTTCTAATGATGGAGTTCTGCTGTGTTTAATTTCTTAACTGGAACTGGGTTACTAGTATACAACCTGACTCTTACTATTTTCATGCCCTGGCTTGTTGGTGTTAATAATGTTTCAGGGCGAATCCTTTTGGAGGGCCTGGCGATAGCTTACTTGGGACTGCATCCCGGATAATGTTACATATTTAATTTCTGGGGGTAGCATATGGGGGAAAGCTTTCGGTTAATGGCTCCTGATTAGTTTTTATATGTTAAACTTTCAGATTTTTGAGCAGTTTGCGGGTTTTCACGGTGCTTTTGGCAGGTCGGTTGGACTGGGCTATGACAACAAGAGGGTGCAGTTCGCCCAATTAACATAGGTCTGGTGATTTTGACTCGAGAGGGATTTCTCTCAATCGCTATGCCATCCTGGCTTTGCAGGTTTTTTTTTTTTGAACTAGGGGTCAGTAACCCCTGGGTAACTACTCCTAGTTATTTTCTCACTTCACGATCTCATTTCGGTTCTTATCTGGTCTCTCGTTTTTTCATGTTCTCAGTTCGAAAACAGGGTTACCCCTTCATATTAGCTTCTCCCCTAGCTCTGGTTCTTGGTGCAGTTTTCAACTCTCATTTTGAAGTCTTGTAGAGACCTGCCATATTCACGTTTGTGATACCCGGTTTCACTTTTTTTCTCTATCTCTAGTGGACTCGCCAACATATGTCCACAGGCTCTGGAAGCCTGAGACCACTCCTTAGGCATCAAGGGCTCGTTAATGCAATTCATAAACTACTTTATATCTAGAGATAAGAGGGTGTTCATTAGCAGGGGATATTTTTGGGGGCGGGAGGGGGAGGATATGACCCAGTGCTGTGCTAGCCTTGTGACAGCTTGGGGGAGTGAGTGCTATGTGCTCTTGTTGGGGGGAAGGGTGTACTGGGGGCATAAACTTGGGCTCCTGATGAGGGGGATTGGGGTGGTGGGAGGGCCTTACAGCAGCAACGGGTAGGGTTAGATTACTCGTGTTATATACCCTGAGTGCAGGGCCGAACCTATTACCCCTAGTAATCCTTAGTAGGTGGCCAAGGAGGTGACTTTTGCAACGTGGAACGTTAAGGGGATCAGGAAAAAATCTAAGCAATATCAGGTTCTTAAACATTTAAGCCTATTATGCACTCAGATAACTTTCCTACAGGAATCACACTTATTAGAAACGGAAGCCTCACAAGTGAGGAAAGAACAAGTGGGGACAGTGTATGAGGCCCAAGGCTCCTCAAATAGTTGTGGGGTCATGCTTGTTATTAACAGGAGCATTCCCTTTGTTTCAAATCGAGTTACTAAGGACCCTGAGGGTAGGTTCATTTTAGTTTTAGGTACTCTCTAGTCAATACCACAGTTATTGGGCAGTATATATGGCCCTAATGCAGATGACCCTGGGTACTTCATGAGACTTGTAAATGTAATCCTGCCTTTCCTTCCTATAAGGATTATTCTGGGGGGTGACTTTAATCAAGTCGTAGACTCAAACCTTGACAGGTCAGGTGGTGGATCAGGGGAGCTCTCTCCAGGTCAGAGGGCTTTTAGAGACCTACTGGATCCATGCGGGCTCTGTGATGTCTGGCGTGTCCTAAATCTGGATTCCATAGAGTTCACTTATAGGTCATTGGCACACAGCTCGTAGTCCCGCATTGATTACATCTTCATTTCTCAGACTTTCCTGCCTGGGGTTAGGACCTCATTGATCCAACCTGGTCCTGTCTCCGACCACTCCTTGGTGTTGTGTAAACTGGCAAATCAGGATGTTTCAAAGAGAGAAACAAGATGGAAGCTTAATGACCAGTTGCGTAAAGATTCTAAATATTGCAAAATCAAAAGGGAGCACATTGAGGCTTTTTTTTTGTCCAACTCTTTAAATAGTGCAAAACAGGATATTATATGGGGGGCTTTTAGAAACATAGAATTTGACGGCAGATAAGGACCGCTTGGCCCACCCAGTCTGCCCATTTCCCTGCCTACTGGATAAGCTGCAGATCCTAGGTAACCAGCAGCCTACTTCTTTCTACCCCCACGTCCTAGAATTGCCTTATGACTGTCTCATGCATGCCTGAATTCCACCACTGTTTTTGACTCCACGACCTCCTCCGGAAGGCCGTTGCATGCATCCACAACCCTCTCTGTGAAAAAATACTTCCTTAAATTACCTCTGAGCCGCCCCCCCCATCTTCAAATTGTGCCCCTTGTTCTTGCACACCTCTTTTTGAAAGATGCTACCCTCTTGGACTTTGTTGATTCCCTTGAGGTACTTGAAAGTTTCTATCATGTCCCCCCTCTCCCTCCTTTCCTCGAGGCTATACATATTAAGCTCCTTAAGTCTCTCATCATATGTCTTCTGGTGCAGACCCTGCACCATTTTAGTTGCCCTCCTCTGGACAGCTTCCATCCTGTCTATGTCTTTGCGAAGACTGGGTCTCAGAACTGCACACAGTACTCCAGATGGGGTCTGACCAGCTGTCTGTACAGAGGATAATAACTTCCTGTTTATACTGGTGATGCCTCTCTCATGCATCCCAGTATCCCCCAACCCTCCTTGCTGCCCTCTCACATTGCTTGCCACCTTTGGTCATCTGATATGACTACCCCAGGTCCCTTTCCATTTTTGTTGTTGTTAGTATCTCACCCCATTGTGTACTCTTCCCTGGGTTTTTTGTTTTCCAGGTGCATTACCTTGCACTTCTTAGCATTGAATCTAAGCTGCCATACATTTGACCATTCCTCTAACTGCCAAGTCCCTTTTCATCCTTTCCACCCCACCTTGTGCATCAACTCTGTTGCAGATCTTTGTGTTATCTGCAAAGACATACTTTCCTTCAGTCCCTCTGCAATGTAAACTTATAAAGACATTGAAGAGGACGATCTAATACTGAACCCTGCGATATCCCCACTAGTAACCCGCCTTTCTTCAGAGTGGACTCCATTTACTATTACTCTCTGTGTCCTATGCTCCAGCCAATATTTACCCAGGCTGTCATCTTGGGACCCACTCCCAGGCTAGCTAACTTGTATATTAATCTTTTGTGTGGGACTGTGTCAAATGCCTTGCTAAAGTCTAGGTAGAGCCATGTCACAGCCCCTCCCTGATCTACTACTTGGTCACCCAGTCAAGAAATCTATCAGATTTGTCTGGCATGACCTTCCCGCTGTGAATCCATGCTGCCTTGGGTCCTGTGCCCCTCTGGCCTCTAGATATTCAACAATTCTTTCCTTCAAAGTGATTCCATCATTTCCCCACCACTGAGGTTAAACTAACAGGTCTGTGGTTTCCTGCTTCTGCCTTGCTCCCACTTTTGTGAAGGGGAATCACATCTGCCCTCCTCCAGTCCTCGGGTGCCACCCATCCTCCATGATTTGTTAAACAGGGTAGTCAGTGGTGTCACTAATTCCACCCTTAGTTCTTTTTAGAATTCTGGGATGAATCCCATCAGGCCCCATTGCTTTGTCCACCTTCAGTTTTAAAGTTCTTTCAAAACCCTTTCTTCTGTAAATGGTCTGGTATCAACTTCTGTATCCAGAGTGTTTCTACTGTTTGTTTTAGGTACCTCCCTCTTCCTTTGTAAATACTGAGCAAAATATTTGTTTAGTATCTCTGCCCTTTCACAGTCACCCTCTGCCCACCTCCCCCTTTGTCAGCCTCACTATCCCTCCCTTGGTCTTCCTTCACTCCCTGATGTACCTATAAAGGTTTATCCCCCTTCTTAACTTGAGTTGGCTATCTTTTCCTCAGTTTGGGCCTTTGCTGTTCTGACTGCCTTCCCAACTTCCTTTTGCTTTAACTGATACAGTTCTCTGTCCTGCTCCTTCTGTGATTCCTTGTACTTCCTGAAAGCTTTCTTTTCTCTTGAACCTTCACTGCCACTTCCTTTGGAGAACCATAGTGGTTTCTTACATCGTTTAGTTTTGTTTATTTGCTTCACACAAGGCGTATTACCTCTGTGATGGCAGTTTTATTATTCCCATTGTTCTTCCCCCTCCTTCCTGCCCATTTGCTAGTGCATTCATAGGCACTCACCCATTTTGTGAAAGTCAGCCCTCCTAAAGTCCAGTACCTTTGCCTTTGTAGCTGACTCTATTGCTGTGTTTATAGTGAACCATACTGTTCGATGGTTGCTAGTTCCCAGATGACTACCTACTTCTACATCTGTTATCCTCTCTTCATCTCCATTTAGAGAACCAGGTCTAGATTGCTCCCTCTCAGGTGGGCTCCAACACTAGTTGTCTAAGGCATGCCCCTGTAGGGCATCTAGAATAACCCCACTCTTGAGTGGCTGCTGCAACTGCACTCCAGTTAACATCTGGCATGTTCAGATCGCCCATCAACATATCTCCCTTTTCTACCTTACTAAGTATACTTTCTATCATTTTCTTGTCCATTTCCTCCCCCTGAGAAGGGGGTCTGTATCCAACCCCTGTGTGGATTGTGGTGCCATTGCCGGTCTCCAAATTTACCCACAGTGCTTCTTCTCCTCCCTGTTTTCCCTTTTGTTCTGCTGCTTTGATTCCTTCCCTTATGTAAAGAGCTACTCCTCCTCCTCTATTACCCTCTCTGTCCCTCCTGTAGATAGTGTATCCTGGGGTATATTTTAAGGCCTACATGAGAGGCGTTCTTATTAGTATTGTGGCGGCTAGGAAAAGAGCCAGGGAAAGGGAATTATTATCTTTGTTATCCCAAATTCGGGTTCTTGAATTTAACGTTTCGGTCAATTCTCCAGAAGAGGATAAGATGAAGCTCCTAGTGTTGAGAGATAGATATTTAGAATTACTCCGGGAAAAGGCAGAGTTAGCTATCATATGTACTAAAGCTAGTTACACTGATCAAGGTCAGAAGGCGGGGTGCCTATTGGCACTCCGTATCAAGCAACAAGAATCTGTGAGATTTATCCCTTCTATCAGGGCATCCTCAGATGGGTCTCTGAAAACATCTCCTACTGAGATAGTTCAAGAATTCATAGCATACTACAAAACGCTGTATGGGGACATAGAGCACCCCCCCAGCCCTGTAAGCGTGGAGAAGTATCTGACGGACTCTCACCTGCCCTCCCTCCCAGCACATCATAAAGACTCTCTCGTCTCTTCTATAACACAGGAAGAAATCGCTGAGGTTATCAATGGTTTACCTTCAGATGAAACTCCTGGGCCAGACGGATTTTCTTCCATTTTCTACAAGACGTTTCGAGAACTTTTATTACCAATACTTAATAGATTATTTCGGCATATTCTATCCAGGACGGAGGTTGATTGTCATCTCCTTGAAACCTTGATAGTGCTTCTCCCCAAACCAGACAAGGACCCAGAGCTTGTCCAAAGTTATAGGCCTATATCCCTCCTAAATCAAGACATTAAAATTCTCTCAAAGAGTTTAGCTAACAGATTATCCGTGGTACTCCCTGAGTTAATAGGTATGAATCAGGTAGGATTTATGAAGGGACGCTCATCGGTGGACCACTTGCGTACGTTATCCCACATCTTCTCGGCTACCAGAGATGCCGAGTTCTCTGCAGGCCTGGTCTCTTTGGATGCTGAGAAGGCGTTTGATCAGGTAAACTGGAGTTTTTTGATTAAGGTATTGAGTACCTTCAAATTCCCTCCGGTATTCATATTCTGGGTTGCTGCACTATATACTGTAAATCCCCGACAGTAAGAATCTCAGTTAATGGGGTTTTCTCTAACTCCTTCCCACTTTATTCAGGTACTAGGCAGGGTTGCCCCCTATCGCCTCTGCTATTTAATTTATACTTGGAATCCCTCATTCAAAACATTCTCAAAAATACTTCTATATGAGGTATCCGGGTTGGGCGTCATGAAATTAAACTCACTGCGTATGCAGATGATTTGTTGATACATCTCTCCCATCCGGCTTCATCAATACCACCCTTACTGAATTAAAGAGCTAGATTCAGCGAGCTATCCAATTACAAGCTGAATGCCATTAAATCCTTATTTTTCCCATTAAACCACAAGGTATTTAAGGACAATATTAGTCCCCTAGGCTTAGGTTGGACTCCTAGAGTCTTTAGGTGTTTGGGCATCAAGTTATCCCGTAACCCCTCAACATGGTTTAAAGATAACCTGGACTCTCTCTCACAGGTTATTATTCATGACCTTGACAGATGGTCCAAACTTCCTATATCGTTATGGGGCAGGATTAACATAATTAAGATGAATGTATTTCCTAGAATTTTCTACCCCCATCCCTTCTCAATTCTTTTATCCCTATACGCTGGTTTAAGAAATAGCACGATATATTTACAAGATTTATTTGGGCTGCCCCAAAACCAGAGGGGAGGCTGCGGATTCCCCATATGGCATCATACTATTGGGCCAGTCATCTAGTAAAATTCGTGAGATGGATATCCCCGGGCCCTGAAATGGAACAACCAGTATAGCTTAAGATTGAATTAGATGCAATTAAAGCTAAATGCTTGGACCCCTTAACCCTATTTTACCTCAAACTGTCTCATGTAAAGATGGCTGACTGTACCACAGTAGGTATCTCTTTAAGAGTTTATGTGCAGTTATGTTTATTTCTTCATTATTCTCCTCAGACTGATCTAGCTTAGTCTATTTGGAACTCCCCATAGAAACATAGAATTTGACGTCACCCAGTCTGCCCATTTCCCTACCTAATGGATAAGCTGCAGATCCTAGTTAACCAGCAGCCTACTTCTTCCTACCCCCAACCCCTAGAATTGCCTTATTACTGTCCCATGCACGCTTGAATTCCACCACTGTTTTTGACTCCACGACCTCCTCTGGAAGGCCATTCCATGCATCCACAACCCTCTCTGTGAAAAATACTTCCTAAAATTACCTCTGAGCCCCCCATCTTCAAATTGTGCCTCCTTGCACTATTTTTTGAAAGATGCTACCCTCTTGGACTTTGTTGATTCCCTTGAGGTACTTGAAAGTTTCTATCATGTCCCCTCTCCCTCCTTTCCTCGAGGCTATACATATTAAGCTCCTTAAGTCTCTTTTCATATGTCTTCGGTGCAGACCCTGCACCATTTTAGTGCCCTCCTCTGGACAGCTTCCATCCTGTCTATGTCTTTCATGAATTGGGTCTCCAGAACTTCACACAGTACTCAGATGAGGTCTGACCAGCTGTCTGTACAGAGGATAATAACTTCCTGTTTCTACTGGTGATGCCTCTCCTATGCATCCCAGTACCCCCAACCCTTCATGCTGCCCTCTCCACATTGCTTGCCCACCTTTAGGTCATCTGATATGACTACCCCCAGGTCCCTTTCCATTTTTGTTGTTGTTAGTATTTCACCCCCCCATTGTGTACTCTCCCCCTGGGTTTTGTTTCCCAGGTGCATTACCTTGCACTTCTTAGCTGCCATACATTTGACCATTCCTCTAACCTTGCCAAGTCCTTCTCATCCTTTCCACCCCACCTTGTGCATCAACTCTGTTGCAGATCTTTGTGTCATCTGCAAAGAGACATACTTTCCTTCAGTCCCTCTGCAATGTCACTTATAAAGACATTGAGAGGACTAGTCCACTGAACCCTAGGTGCCCCACTAGTAACTCCACTTTCTTCAGAGTGGACTCCATTTACTATTACTTTCTGTGTCCTATTCTCAGCCAATTCTTTACCCAGGCTGTCATCTTGGGACCCACTCCCAGGCTGGCTAACTTATATATTAATCTTTTGTGTGGGACTGTGTCAAATGCATTGCTAAAGTCTAGGTAGACCATGTCCACAGCCCCTCCCTGATCTACTACTTTGGTCACCCAGTCAAAGAAATCTATCAGATTTGTCTGGCATGACCTTCACGCTGTGAATCCATGCTGCCTTGGGTCCCGTGCCCCTCTTGCCTCTAGATACTTGACAATTCTTTCCTTCAAAAGTGATTCCATCATTTTCCCTACCACTGAGGTTAAACTAACAGGTATGTAGTTTCCTGCTTCTGCCTTGCTCCCTCTTTTGTGAAGGGGAATCACATCTGCCCTCCTCCAGTCCTCGGGTACCACCCCTTCCTCCCATGATTTGTTAAAGAGGGTAGTCAGTGGTGTCACTGGTTCTACCCTTAGTTCTTTTAAATTCTGGGATGGAATCCCATCAGGCCCATGGCTTTGTCCACCTTCAGTTTTAAGGTTCTTTTAGAACCCTTTCTTCTGTAAATGGTCTGGTATCAACTTCTGTATCCAGAGTGTTTCTACTGTTTGTTTTAGATACCTCCCCTCTTCTTTTGGAAATACTGAGCAAAAATATTTGTTTAGTATCTCTGCCTTTCACAGTCACCCTCTGCCCACCCTCCTCCCTTTATTAAGCCTCCTATCCCTCCTTGGTCTTCCTTGGCTCCCTGATGTACCTATAAAAGGTTTTATCCCCCTTCTTAACTAGGTTGGCTATCTTTTCCTCGGTTTGGGCCTTTGCTGTTCTGACTGCCTTCAGCTTCCTTTGCTTTAACTGATACAGTTCTCTCCCGCTCCTTCTTGTGATTCCTTGCACTTCCTGATGCTTTCTTTTCTCTTGAACCTTCACTGCCACTTCCTTTGAGAACCATAGTGGTTTCTTACATCATTTCGTTTGTTTATTTTCTTCCTCAAAGGCTTATTACCTCAGTGATGGCCATTTTATTATTCCCATTGTTCTTCCACCCCTCCTTCCTGCCCATTAGCTAGTGCATTCCTTAGGCACTCACCCATTTTGGCAAAGTCAGCCCTTCTAAAGTCCAGTACTTTTGCCTTTGTATGGCTTGACTCTATTGCTGTGTTTATTGTGAACCATACTGTTCAATGGTCGCTAATTCCCAGATGGTTACCCACTTCTACATCTGTGATCCTCTCTTCATCTCCATTTGAGAGAACCAAGTCTAAGATTGCTGCCTCTTGAGTGGGCTCCAATACTAGTTGTCTAAGGCATGCCCCCTGTAGGGCATCTAGAATAACCCAACTCTTCGAAGTGGCTGCTGCAACTGCACTGCAGTTAACATCTGGCATGTTCAGATCGCTCATCAGCAAAACTCCCCTTTTTCTGCCATTCTAAGTATACTTTCTATCATTTCCTTGTCCATTTCCTCCCCTTGAGAAGGGGGTCTGTATACAACCCCTGTGCGGATTGTGGTGCCATTGCCGGTCTCCAAATTTATCCACAGTGCTTCTTCTCCTCCCTGTTTTCCCTTTTGTTCTGTTGCTTTGATTCCTTCCCTTATGTAAAGAGATACTCCTCCTCCTCTTTTACCCTCCCTGTCCCTCCTGTAGATAGTGTATCCTGGTATGTTTACATCCCAGTCATGGTTCTGTGTGTACCATGTTTCTGTGACTGCCACGATATCCACATGTTCCTCTTCCGTCAAGGCCACTAAGTCAGGAAGCTTGTTACTCAGACTATGGGCATTGGTACTCATTGCTCTCCATTTTTTGATGGCTTTACCTTCTTTTGCAGCATCCCCCACTGACCTTTCTACCTCATTCTTTTTCTCATTTAGTACCCTGTTTTGTAGGGAGAGGCTGGGATTTTCCTGCTGCTTATCAGTGCCTCCCCCCTTGACTAGTTTAAAAGCTTGCCAATGAAGCATTTAAACCAATTGCTCAAAAGACTTGTTCCTTCCTGGACAGATGCAGACCATCCTGCCAGTATAGGCTGGTATCCCTCAGGTGGAACCCCAATCCCAATGAAGCCAAACCCCTGTGCTCCACACCAGTTTTTCAACCATTCATTAAACTGCATGGTGCAAAGTACCCTCGCCTCACTCATGCCATTGACAGGCAGCACCTCAGAAGAGATACTGTGTGTGCTGCTTGTCTTGAGCCCATCCCCAATTCTACAAAGTCCTTCTGCACTCTAATCTCATGATGAGCCAAGTCATTTGTCCCTAGGTGGACAATGACATCCAGCTCAGACTCCTGTGCAGCTGTTCTCGTGATTCTGAGGATGCTTCCTGTCCCTCAAGCCATGGCACCAGGCAGGCACCTTACTTCAGTTTTCCCAGCTCTCCCTGTTCTATCCCCTAATAATTGGGTCCTCCACCAGGAGCTGCTTCCTTTCCTTGTGGTGTCCTCTGCCTCCTTTCTGTGGGCCTCCCTTGTGACAGTTGTCCTCAGCCTCCTTAGTCTCCTCTGCGGGTGCATCCATAGGAGAGCTATGCTCCCCCAGAATGGTGTATGGATTGTGGAGTGGAACAACTGACTGGGTGTGCCTCTGTTCCACCATCCTCACCCTCCCTGAGCCCACTGTGGTCCAACTGCTGTGCTTTCTTTGCAGCCTCTGAGGTAGTAGTGGTGGCTCTGGTGCTCCCTGGATGGGGGAGGTTCCCTTCCTACCATCCAGTGTGGCCTGAAGATGGGAAACTTCCTCCCTCAGGTCAGAGAGTTGTCTGCAAATAGGGCAGCATCTCAGCCTCCAGAAAGACTCCCAGAAGACTGCTGCCCCACAGCCATTACATTGCAATACTCCCCACGTTTATCTACTTTTTTTTTGTGTTTGTGTGTGTGATTGGTTTGTTATATAGAAATATATATATTATACAATGTGTATGCTTATATTGTCAGTGCAGTGTGCTAGAGAGGATATGACAGTGACATGCACCTTGCACTCTTGAGGAAATGATGTCAGAACCCCAGGTATAAAGGAACTATTTCCAGGGGTGGGTGGGGTGAAGGGTGGTTAGGGGTTGGGCCTAAACTGTGCCCTCACAAAACAATCAGCCGAAAGCTCTGACCCACCGCTGCAATTAATGCCTTCCTGTCAGCAAGATGCCCTACACAACAATTTGACAGAGAAAATACCCTGCTAATCAAACAGAGAAAAATCCAGACATCCAAGTCAGACACAGGTAAACCTCCCAGCCCCAAAACAGCCTGGTGGTTTGTGCTCTAACAATCCCAGCCCAAAGTAAGTCAGCTGTGCTTTAAACTCTTCCTGCACTGAACATATTAAGAATTGTAACAAACGTAAAGCTAGATCCACCTCACTCTGTTGCTTGAAAGACTGTCTTTTCCTGATAATTCTAAGCTCCTTGTTTCACCTTTTAATTAGAAGTAGCCTCCACCTGCAGAATATCTGCTACAAACCAAAGACAATTGTAAGGTTCACCTCCCTCTGTTGTGAGCACAAAATGCAATATAGAATTTGCAAGTGCAATGCAGAATTTCTCACACAGCTCACAGCTGAATAAAGAAGTAGTGTCCTTCCAGGTCAAGAAGATGTGCTTTGTGTCTCTAAATATTGCAGCCACCAGTAACTTATAGTAATCTGATCTAGTCTGGATATCTCCAGCCAGGGCAATTTGTTGACAATGGTTGTGATGCAACCTTTCCTGTTCCAATACAATACTTTGTGGTTTGAAAACAATGAGGTGAACAATTTCCTGCACCTGAGGCTGTCTGTGTTTCAATTAACACTGCAGGTTTTGCTATGACAACTCCTTAACCACAGTAACGTATTTAAAAATGGTTTAACTATCACAAACTCCTACGCACCAGTAAATTATTTAAAAATAGTTTCTGTCCCCAAATCCTAGAAGTCAATCCAGCTACCCCCAAGGGACAGCCAAAATGCAGTATTCAAACACTTGTGAAGTTACTTCCAACATAAGCAGAGTTTGCAAGCCCCTTTTTCAATTCCTCAGCCACCTGTAAATTTAAAAATAGTTTAACTGTCAGAAAATCCTAGTAGACAATCTGGCTACCTCCAAGGGTCTACCCAAATGCAGTATTCAAATCCTTCTGAAGTTACTCACGAGATAAACAGAGTTTGCAAGCCCCTTCTTTGTTAAACACTAAATAAATATGTAAATAAAAAGCAATTACCAAGGGTAGTTAGTTTCACCTCCCACAGAATTGAGCAAAAGTGCATGTTGTTGCAGATATCAAGTGCAATATAGAATTTCTCACACAGCTCACAGCTGAATAAAGAAGTAGTGTCCTTCCAGGTCAAGAAGATGTGCTTTTAAAATGTGTTCCATCTTTTACTATTAACAGAAAGCAGATTCCCAGTAAGTGGTTGCCCCAATTAGGTGATGGAAAACTGTTTTCCTTGGTGGATGGGGAGGGACACTGGTTGTCCCCAGGTGGAATTATTGAAAAGTTTCTCATTCCGGTCTTCTCACTTTAAAGTCATGCAGTTAACACACCTACTCACAATAGTCCTGGGGAATACTCCCCCTTCCCAGAAGGTGTCAGCCTTGATATCTGAAATCTCCCTATTGTCTGGATCCTCAGGCACTGTATCTAAGTTATACAGAGTGTTGTATTTTAAAAAATATGGGGACTCCTTTGGACCTACCAGATTCTGGAACTCACTCCTCCCTCAATACCAGTTGGAATGGCAATCCCTGTGGAGATCTTGTCATAAATATGTTTCCCAAGATAGACTGCGTCTCATGCAATACCATATATTACACAATATGTATTGTACTCCTGTTAAACTAAAGAAATGGGGTTTCTCAAACTCTAATACATGTACTAAGTACAGGCAAGAAGAAGGAATGCTCCTTCATGTTTTGGTCCTGTCTCAAAGTTTCCCCCTCTATGGAATTCAATTAAGATGTCTCTGGATCCCCTGCTGGACCTTCAGGAGTACTTTATTCCTGAGATATGTCTCCTAGGGGACATGTCCCTGGTTAGAATTAGAATCAGAAAATTTCATATCTCCATGATTGCTCTTTCTGTTAAAAAAATCATTTTACGATTTTACGTCATTGGAAGGACCAATCCACCCCATCTTTCCAGGTGTGGTTGCATGAAATCATTGCTAATCTCCGAACAGAAAAGGCGATTGCAAGTCTTCATAATAGACTAGCAGCTTATAGTAAAATATAGGATCCCCTCCATTCATTACTCTCACTGTCTCACTGATAATTATACCACACCTCAGTCCTACTCATATGTCTAATGGAAATATTTACTGCACTTTAGGGTGATATAGTCTTGTTGCTGCTGTAAGGGGGTGGGGTGAGTGGGGTGGGCTTGGCAGTTCTTACTGTACATGTGGTATGTCACACTTTGTTCTGCTGTAACAGCCCTTTACAAAAGGAAATGTATTAATAAAGTTTCAATTATAAAAAAAAAAATGACTATCAGGGGACACAACTCAGGGAGGGGCAGATAGTCGGGAGGGGGCATATAAATTATTCCTACTCTGGGGGTGGCGCAACTCAGGGAGGGACAAAGCTGGGATGGGGGCACGACTGCAACCCTCCCAAAACAATGCACTGAGACTTGAACCCAGGTCAGCTACATGTACCAACAACATTCTCAGACTGTCACCCTAACCTTTAGATCACACTGCCAGAACGATGAAGCAGTGCAGATACGTGAACTTACAATGCCCAGCTTCAGCTCAACTCAACTCATTTCAACTCAACTCAACTCAACTCTCTTTATTTATAAAAAGCGCAATTCACCAAGGTATCAAAGAGCCTGTGCAGCAATTTAAAATTCAAAGAATAAAAACAGCAATAAATAATAATATACAAATCTACTTCAGCAATTCATCCAAATTCAGAAAAAGCAAGATTGAAAAGATGTGTCTTTAATGCAAATTTAAAACTCTCCACAGTCAGGCACTCCCTTAGCCTCACTGAAGACTACTACCTACATTGCTCACATAACCATTCACTGTAATTGCCACTTCAGCAATATCACATTTACTGTTTTTCACTTATTGTATTTCACTCACTCTTACTGATTTGCTCTTTTGAAGTTTTGCCATTTAAGCAATTGCATGGCCTGTGGGGTTTTGGGTTTAACTGTTCTGCTTGTTTTAAAGGGCACCACCCCGGCAACCAGCTGCAACATCACAGGGCCTGTGCCATTCCTACAGCTGGGTACCCAGTGAAGCACAGGGAGCCCCCTTTGAGGCTTAAGGGTTAAACTGGTATCAGTAGATAGTGCCCCCAGTACAGGTAGACTGGTAATACTAAAAGAAAAATAGGCCTAAAATTATTGAGGTCACTTGGGTCTCCTGATTTGAACAATGGTATAACTTGAGCAGTCTTCCAGATCATTGGGAGTTTACCCAGAGCAAGGGATAAAGAGGTGCGTGATTAGTACAGCCAAGACACAGTAACTAAGCTTTAAAAAGTACGGTCCAATAAGATCTGACCCGCACTTTTTCTGGTATCCAGGCATAAGAGCAAGTCCTCCACGTCTCTGAGGGTAACAGGTTAGAAGGAGAAAGCCATGGCTGAGGCATGGGGGATAGGGGCAGGCTTAGATGAGTCCTGGGCTGAGAACTGGGTTCAAAGGCAACTGGCAAGTGAGGAGTCGAAGTTCATCCCTGCAGTGGCAAAGTGGTTATTTAGGAGATCTAGAATCCTGGCTTTGTCAGTGATAGATGAGTCACCATGCAAAATTTTTGTAGGGAGGGAGTCAGAGGATGCATGCCCTTCGACACCTGTAAGCGTTTTCCAGAACTTGGCAGGACACACAGTGGAGGAATCCAATGTTGTGCGGTAATAATTTACCTTTTCAGTTCTGATAAGCTTCATGCAGAGATTCCTGGCGGTCCTGAAGGCAGTCCAGTCAGAAGTTGTTTTGTTTTCCATGCCTTTTTCCAGAGTTTGTCCCTATTATACAGGGTGGACCTCAACTCAGCCGTAAACCAGTGAAAGGACTTCTTCTTGGTGCGGATTTTGACCAGGGGAGCATGTTTGTCAAATCAGCATGGTGACACCAGGGAAACATCTATTTCATAGGGAATGTCGACCAGAGGGTGGGGGGTGCACTAGGCACCAGTGAAACATTTATTTCATAGAGAGACAGCAATCAGAAGGTGGGGGTGGGTGCCACTAGACACCAGGGAAACAATGATAGGGGGATGGCGATCGGACAGTTGGGGATGCCACTAGATACCAGGGAAAGTTTTTTTTCAGTTTACCAGGGACCGTACAGAACTGCTCACTCACTGAACTGAGGAATAATTACATGAATTATGGATTAATGTATTAGTTCCACAGTTCATGGGTGTTATTCCACAGTTCAGTGAGACAGTGTTGCAAAACAGGATGAAAATTCGTCAACACATTCAGAAGATTTCTGATTTCGCTAAAGGCAGAAGTTCAGAAAATTCTGCAAAAGGTGTGACATTTCGCAGAAGTTCTGATAAAGTGGAAATTGCAACTTTCACCCAGTTGTACTAGTGGTGTCTATAGGGTTTCCTCTCATTTGGCCACCACTCAGGGAGAGGGCTGCTAAGTTGGCGGGTTCAGAGGGATACAATTGGGTGGTTGCACTCAGACAGTCAGAGAATACTGGAACTGTAGATGCTATATTGGGGGCTGACTGAATTAAGTGGAAGCCTAGAGTCTGAGGATGTTTGCCAAGCTCAGCAGCGGCAACTTTGCCCAAAGTGGATTGGGGGCGGGTTGCTCGAGTTGTCATCACACTCACAGGCTAGGGGACTAGGTTGCACAGGGTATTGGCCCACCACCCACTAGCCGTTTGTTTAGATGGGGATGAAGCACAGATCCTCACATTGCTCTTTTTTTTTATTTTTAACAAGGAAGTGGTCTAGGCACAGCCCTTTTTCAGCTGCACCTGACATAAAATTAACATTGAATACACAACTTACAGCAAACAATAATAACAAGTACATACATTGACACTTGTTATTACAGTTCATAAGTTTAAATAACAAACACTTAAAATGTTTTACATTGTTTGCTCCAATTACAAAATCTGCAAACTCATTTAAAATGGACGGTGCAAACCATGAAAAAGCCTTCTTACTTATGTCGAGTTTAATTGGAGGAATGGAGTACAAAGTCCTAACACTACTTCCAGTCATTTTACTCTTCCTCATCCAAGGTAATGCACCTGGGAAACAAAATCCAGGGGAAGAGTACACAATGGGGGGTGAGATACTGACAACAGTAAAAGTGGAAGGGGACCTGGGGGTAATTATATCAGATGACCTAAAGGTGGGCAAGCAATGTGAGAAGGCAGTAAGGAGGGCTGGGGGGATACTGGGATGCATAGGGAGAGGCATCAATAGTAGAAAACAAGAAGTTGTTATCCCTCTGTACAGACAGTTGGTGAGACCCCATCTGGAGTACTGCATGCAGTTATGGAGACCCTATCTCCACAAAGACATAGACAGAGTGGAGGCTGTCCAGAGGAGGGCACCCAAAATGGTGCAGGGTCTGCACCAGAAGACATATGAAGAAAGACTAAAGGAGCTTAATATGTATACCCTTGAGGAAAGAAGGGAGAGAGGGGACATGATAGAAACTTTCAAGTACTTCAAGGGAATCAACAAAGTCCAAGAGGGTAGCATCTTTCAGAAAAAGAGATGTGCAAAAACAAGGGGGCACAATTAGAAGATAGAGGGGAGACAGTTCAGAGGTAATGTAAGGAAGTATTTTTTCATGGAGAGGGTTGTGGATGCATGGAACAGCCTCCCTGATGAGGTCGTGGAGTCAAGAACAGTGTGGGAATTCAAGAATATGTGGGACAGACATAAGGCAGTCTTAGTGGAGGGTAGGAGGAAGTAAGCTGTTGGTTAACTAGGATCTGCAGCTTATGTGTTAGGTAGGAAAATGGGCAGACTAGGTGGGCCAAGCGATCCTTATCTGCTGTCAAATTCTATGTTTCTATCCAAATGCATGCAGGACCTCATGAGGACTGGGACCACCCCAGTAGGCAGCTGCCATGGACACTCAGTAAGATAAGGAGAGGGAGACTAAGGAGGGGGAGTGCTTTTCTCCTGGACCATTATGGGCTCCTTGGCATTTTAGTGGGTGTTGGTGGGGGGGAAGGGGTTGCAAAATTTGCATTTAGGCTTGAATACAGAATTGGAACTTTTGATTCAAACTCCGATTCTGGCTCCAGTTCCTTAGCATATATTGGAACAGAATCCGAGTTGAGCCGGATGTTCAGATTATCCAACAAATGCATGACAGAATGGAAGGAATTAGCAGATTCTGACCCACACTACTGGCCACTATGGTCTGAATGGGATAGATAGGTAGATAGGTCCCACTGTTTCTCTTTTATATTTAAATTCCGGTTTCAGTGGTTTGGGTCCCTCTCTCCTACCTCTCCTCCCTCCTCTCTTCCATCCCCACTTTCTCTCATTCTCTCCGCTGTAGGTATCCTCATATCCTCTCCATCCCCCAGCCTCACACTACTACTGGGCAAGCTGCCTTTTCCTACTGCTTCTCCTTCCCCTTAAAACCTGCTCCCATCTACCAAATGCTTCCCCTCAGTTTCAGCCCTTGGACACCACTTAAGGCACCTTCCCGGTCCCACCTGTCACTGTCAACCCCCACCCCCTTGTGACTCTACTCTTCACCTCCTAGCCACCTCTAGCAATTTTCTCCCTGTTCTTGAATATGACAGAGGCTGACTTCTGTCAGACTATGGAACTGCAACTGCCTCCTCAGGCACTACGCACTTTATCTCATACTCATGTGATTGTTTTTATAATGTATGGACAGTGTCTACTGACCCCTATTTTCAATCAGTTTATAACCTGATAATCCCATCGTTATGACATAAGTATGCTGTAAACCTTGCTTAACTATGTCATAATGATGGGATTACTGGACAGAATGTCACCACCTGTCAGAATTCTTGGAAAGGAAAAGTGATTTGCTGCTTGGATATTCGTTCAAAACACACACATTCCATTCAGACAGTTACAGACCTGCTGCAGTATAGATCACAATTGCTAATTTCAGCATTCCAGTTGCTCATCATTCAAACCAGGAGGCATTCATAGCTGAGGAGGAGAACAAATGTACATTGAAAAAAAACTTTTTTTCCCCCCAGAGTGGCTAGTTTTCCCATACACAATAAAATACAGTGCCTGAGTAACTGTGGTCAACTACGAACGTAATCACCTCTCGCAGTTGCCATGACAACTGTAAACCTCTCGAGCTGCACTCTCAAGGTTTATTTGGTTGTCCTGGCAACTGCTTGAGATGATTACCTCGTAGTTAACCACTGTTACTCAGGCATTATCCTTTATGTATTTACTATGTGCCTGTTATAATCAATTAGTAATTGTTGCCTGCTGTACTTCCTCCAGTAGATGCTGCCTGTTAGTGTGTCTGCAGTCTAATCTGTCACTGTACTGTTCACTGAGATGTCATGATGTATAGTTCTGCTTGTACTTCCCCCTCCCCCTTCCCCAGGTCACACCTGGAAACGAGCCTTGGATCAGTGTGCATTTCCCAATTACCAATTTTCAAACAATCAATTAATCCATCCATACATACATATGTAAACAGATAAATAGGTAAATAAATAGGGGCAGACTTGACGGTGGAGTAGGACTTTTTGTGCTGTCATTTTTCTGTGTTTCTGTTTAATTTTTTTTTAATTTGTGAATGGGTGTAATGAGGCCATGATAAGTAAACGACGTTTAATTCCTTTTTATGTTGGTGCGCTTGCGCAGCCAACATCGTGGGACAGTGCAGCTTTAGAGGCGCGGTCGCTGTTGGGCGAATGCAGGGTACGCACCTGTAGGTGTGTCCCGCATTCCCCAATCAGCCTGCATGCCGGCACCACACCATGCATACATAATGAGGCAAGCACATCTAAGAAAAGGTCTGCTGCAATCCGAGCAAAGCTCAGCAGACGCAGTGGTCCTTTTCTTGCCGTGCTCGCTGCCATTGTGTACATGGCGGGACACTGGTCGTAGAACTGCCGACTTCAGGGGTGCCCAATCCCCCTGTTGGCTGCCCCTGCCCCCTATGAATGTGCCGACAGGGGAGCCCACTCCCTATCGGCATAAAGCACCCCCCCAATTGTTTAATGCCGGTCCAATTCCCTCGGCTATTATCCGTCCCCACTTTCCTTTGTGTGCTGACGGGGGCCCTCCCCATCAGCAGAAATAACCCCCAATTGTTTAATGCCGGGGGGTGCCCAATCCCCTCGGCTCTGTGCCCCTTCTTTGTGTGCGACAGGGGAGTTGCCCAATCCCTGTTGGCATAAGTCTCACCCCGTGTTGTTTGCCGACGAGGGTGCTCAATCCCCCATCAGCTACAGACCCCCCCAGTTAGGTGGCACGCTGGGAACCCACCCCAGCATGCCAAATCCCTGGGGAAAAAAACTGTCCAGCGATGTTTTTTTTTTTCTTTCTGAACCTGTAAAAGGAAAAGCGGTCCCTCGTAGTCTCCGTGCCCCTCCCCCACCGCACCCACCCACTCGCACCCTGCCTCCCACACCCCCACCCCATACTTGTCTCCGAGCTCGGCGCGACGATCATTGGTGGACTGGGAACACATCTGCACTCTTGAAAGCCGACCGCGAACTGAGGAAATGCCGGTAAGCTGTATAATGGGATAGATAGGGTTTTTTCAACTTTAGTACATATCTCAGGCATTTTTGCGAATTTTGGCCCCAAATTTTCAACATGAGGTTTCTGGGACCCCTTCTCATGAATTCTTGCACTGTCATGGCGTTATTCGGTCCTGAAAGGTGATTTTGAAGTCACTGCATGGAATCACTTTCGGGACCGCAAAAGGAAATAACAGTGCCACTGTTCATGAGGGGGGCTCTCAAAAACCCTATGTTGCAAATTTGGTGGGACAAATCCAAAACATGACTGTTTTACGGGCGTGGGTAGCAACTGCACAACGCACGCTCGTAAGTTAGGGAATTTGCAATATTTTCATGCCAGATTCTCAACATTGGCATGTTACCACACTTTCTTGTGAACCGTATAGCTGTCACTTTTTACATCCTGGCCAAAATGTGTTTTCGCACTTCTGGTGCAGAATAGCGCGATCATGGTGCGAAATCAGTGTTCGGGACACATTACAAAAATGACAGTGACACTGTTCATGAGCAGAGATCCTAAAATGCCTGTGATGTAAATTTGGCGACAATACTCCTTAAAATGACTGTTTTACGAGCGTGCGTAGCAACTGAGCAATGCATGCTCGTATGTTAGCTCATTCACACTATTTTCATGCCAGATTCTCAACATTGGCATTTTACCACACCTTCCTGTGAACTGTACAGCTGTCATTTTTCACATCCTGGCCGAAATGTGTTTTTGAACTTCCGGCGCAGAATAGTGCGGTCGCTGTGCGAAATCAGTGTTCGGGACACATTACAACAAGCATTTGTCAATGCCGAATGTTGTCGTGCTGGCATTGGCAGTGGGAGTGGCATAGCTAGAGACGCATAGTGCTGTGATTTTGTGAATGTGTCTCAAAAGGTGATTTTGCACAGCGAGCACGCCATTGTGCGCCACAGCTGTGGAAACACGTTTTGGGCAGGCTGTGAAAAATGGCAGCTGGACTGTTGATAAGGAGACATGCACAAATGCCAATGGTGCAAATGTGGCATGAAAATATTGCAGATTGACGAAGTTACAAGGGTGCATGGAAACTGCGCAATGCATGCTTGCAACACAGTCATTGTATGGAGTTTCAGCACCAAATGTTCAACATAGGCATTTTAGGACCTCTGCTCATGAATAGTGTCACCGCCATTTCCTCAAACTGTCCCAAAAACTGATTTTGCATAACGGCCGTGCAATTCTGTGCCAGACGCGCAAAAACACATTTCAGGCAGCTGTACTGTTCATAAGGAGGTATGAAAAAATGGCAGTGATGAACAGCTGGAGTGAAAGTGTTACAAATTCAGCAAGTCACAAGCGTGCGTGGAAACTGTGCAATGCACGCTCATAAAACACTCATTTTATTGACTTTCGTTCCCAAATTTTCAACATAGGCATTTTAGGGCATCTGCTAATGAACAGTGTCACTGTCATTTTCATCATGTGTCTCGAACACAGGCTTTTCACAGCGACCGTGCTATTCTGTGCCGGAACTGCGAAGACAGAATTTTGGTCAGGATGTGAAAAATGACAGCTGTACTGTTCATTAGGAGGTGCAGAACAATGGCACTGTAGAAAATCTGGAGTGAGAATATTAGAAGTTGCGAACGTATGAGCGTGCGTGCAAAGTGCACAACGCACGCACGTAACACAGTCATTTTATGGAGCATTGTCACTAAAGTTTCAACACAGGCATTTTAGGACCTCTGATCTTGAATGCTGTCACTGTCATTTTTGTAATGTGTCCCAAACACTGATTTCGCACAGCGAACACGCTATTGTGTGCCGAAAGTGTGAAAACACATTTCGGCGAGGATGTGAAAAATGACAGCTGTACAGTTCACAAGAAGGTGTAGTAAAGTGCCAAATTTGAGAATCTGGCATGAAAATATTGCGTATGCACTAAGTTACGAGCGTGCGTTGCGCAAGTTGCTATGCACCTCGTAAAACAGTCATTTTATGGAGTATTGTCACCAAATTTTCAACACAGGTATTTTAGGACCTCTGCTCATGAACAGTATCACTGTCATTTTTATGTTTGCTTGCATGCATGTGCAAGAAACATAGTGCCATCATCGGAGATTTCGGAGGTGTGTCACCCCCTCCTCCAATTCAGCCAGTGTGTTGGCAGGCACGGCCCCTGTAAGCCAATGCATGCTGGAGCTGTCTATGACACGCTCCAAAATGCAGTGGCATACAGTTGAAAGGGGGAGCTATGCTTGAGTGAGCAGCAATAAGATAAGATTGCTCACGCGCAGCTCCCCCCCCACAGACAGAAGCCCACGCAGGCGTGCGTGCACTGTATAGCCGACGGGGTGCCCAATCCCCGTCAGCTGTGCTGCGTTCCCCATCTCCCCCAAACCCTTCTGAAATGCCACGCTGGTGCCCACTGGCGTGGCAAGTAATATAACCCGATAGGTGGTACCCAATCCCTGTCGGCGGCACTGTCCTAACCCTCCAGTAGTAAGGTGCCGCGCTGAGCCCACCCCAGCATGGCAAGCAATCCTTAGGCCAGCGGGCTGCCCAATCCCCGTCGGCTGAGCGCACCCCAAGCGTCCTTGTGCCACGCTGGAGCCCACCCAGCGTGGCAAGCGTCCCATGTTGTCCGTTTTTTTTCCTGTAAAGAAAAAGCGGTCCCACGCAATCTCCCGCTCCTCCCAGAACCCGCACCCCCACTGCGCACCCAGCCTCCCCACCCCCACCCCATACTCACCTCCGGAGCTCGGCGCAGCGATCTTCGCTGGACCGGGAACACGTCTGCACTCTTCAAAGCCGACTGCGACGAAGATACCCCGATAAGCTGTATAATGGGCTAGATAGGAGGTTTCAACTTTATTGCATATCTCAGGCATTTTTGGGAATTTTGCTCCAAATTTTCAACATGGGGTTTTGGGACCCCTTCTCATGACTGATGTCACTGTCATGGCGTTACCGGGCCCGAAGGGTGATTTTTCAGTCACTGCGCGGTCTCTGCGGCGAAATCACCCTTCAGGCCTGAGCTCTCGCCATGACAATGTTTATCGTCATGAAGGTCACACTATCCCATGTTAAGTGAACAAATCCCAAAAATCTGTTCTGGCGTCGTTGCGCACGTTCCTACGGGGCCCGTAAGTTCGGAAATTTTCAAAATTTTTTTTATTCCAGATTTTCAACATTGCCATTTTACCACACCTTCTTATGAGTAGTACAGCTGTCATTTTTCACATCTCACCCAAAACGTGTTTCCGCCCATGTAGCGCACAATGGCACAGTCGGTGTGCGAGATCAATGTACGGGACAAATTAAGAAAATCACAGTGACACTGTTCATGAGGTGAGGTGTTAAAATGGCTATGTTGAAAATTTGGTGGAAAAATTCCAAAAAATGACTATTTTATGAGCGTGCGTTGTACAGTTCCTATGCACGCTTGTAAGTTCATGACTTTTCAATATTTTCACTCCAGATTTCCAACATTGCCATTTTGCCACACCTTCTTATGAGTAGTACAGCTGTCATTTTCACATCTCACCCAAAGCATGTTTCATACATGTAGCGCACAATGGGCGCAGTCGGTGTTGCGAAATCAATGCGGGATAAATTAAAAAATCACAGTGACACTGTTCATGAGCAGAGGTCTTAAAATGGCTATGTTGAAAATTTGGTTAAAAAATTCCTAAAAATGACTGTTTTACGAGCGTGCGTTGTACAGTTTCTATGCACGCTCGTAACTTTGTCAATTTTCAATATTTTCACTCCAGATTTTCAATATTGCATTTTTACCACACCTTCTTATGAGTGGTACAGCTGTCATTTTTCAAATCTTACCCAAAATGTGTTTCCACCCATGTAGCGCACAATGGCGCAGTCGGTATGCGAAATCAATGTATGGGACAAATTAAGAAAATCACAGTGACACTGTTCATGAGCAGAGGTCTTAAAATGGCTACGTTGAAAATTTGGTGAAAAAATTCCTAAAAATGACTGTTTTCTGGCGTCGCTCGCAGTTCCTTTTCGTAAGGTATGCGGTATTTAATATTTTCACTCCAGATTTTCAACATTGCCATTTTATTACACTTCCTTATGAACAGTACAGCTGCAATTTTCATATGTGCGCCCAAAATGTGTTTTCGCACATATAGCGCACAATGGTGCTGTTGGTATCATGAATGTTTAGGACAGATTAAGAAAATCACAGTTATACTGTTCATGAGCAGAGGTCTTAAAATGGCTATGTTGAAAATTTGGTGACAAAAGTCCGTAAAATAACTGTGATACGAGTGAGCATTGCGCAGTTTCCACGCACCCTCGTTACTTCATGATTTTGTAATATTTTCAGTCCAGATTTTCACCAGTGACATTTTCCACACTTCCTTATGAACAGTACAGCTGTCATTTTTCACAACATGGCTGAAGTGTGTTTTCACACTTTCAGTGCAGAGATGCGTGGTCACTGTGGGAAATCATTGTTCGGCACAGATGAAGAAAAACACAGTGACACTGTTCATGATCGGAGGCACCAAAATGCCTGAGTTGACAATCTGCTGTAAAAAATCCCCAACCTAATTATATTACGGGTGTGCGTTGCACAATTTCTATGTACGCTCGTGACTTCACCATTTTTTTAAATATTTTTAGTACAGATTTGCAGCATTACCATTTTTTACACCTCCCCATGAACAGTACAGCTGTCATTTTTTACATCCTGTTCGGAATGTTTTTGCACCTGTGGTGCTAAATGCCATAGTCACTGTGCATAAGCAGCTTTCGGCTAACAAAGTGATATTTCCCCTGTTCATGAGGTGGGGTCACAAAATACCAACAAATGCCTGAGGTATTAGGGTTTCCAACTATAACGCCCAACCCTGTAGAGAATGACAGGCATCAGGGCTGTGACTTGGGATTCTTGCCTGTGATGCTCATACCATTCCACATCCTGCAGTCAGTGAGAGGCATCGAGGTATGCCTTGGACTCTTCGGCCCCAAACTTCACCCCATTCTCCTATATCGCACCCATCTCACCATATTTTCGAATGAAATGGGGTGCGCATAAGGACCAAAGACCCCAAGGAACACCGTGACACTTGTCAGTGTCTGCAGGGTGGGGTGTGGTGAAATGGCGTGGCCGTTATGCCTGACGACCCAAATGCACACCCCAATCCCTGTCACTCTCTGCAGGGTGGTGGTGGAGTTGGCTTCAGTTCAATACTTCACTGCCATTCCTATTACGCAGCTCTGTAACTTCTACGCTACCACTGCCAATGCCAGCAAGCAAACATTCGGCATTGACAAATGCTTGTTGTAATGTGTCCCGAACACTGATTTTGCACAGCACCCGCACTATTCTGTGCCGGAGGTGCGAAAACACATTTCGGCAAGGGTGTGAAAAATGACAGCTGTACAGTTCACAAGAAGGTGTGGTAAAATGCCAATGTTGAGAATCTGGCATGAAAATAGTGTGAATACGCTAACTTATGAGCGTGCGTTGCGCAGTTGCTACGCACGCTCGTATAATAGTAATTTTTTGGATTTTTCTCAGCAAACTTGCAACGTAGGCTTTTTGAGAGCCCCTCTCATGAACAGTGGCACTGTCATTTCGTTACTCGGTTGCAAAAGGTGATTCCGTGCAGTGACTGCGAACTCACCTTTCGGGACTGAATAATGCCATGACAGTGCAAGAATTCATGAGAAGGGGTCCCCAAAACCCCATGTTGAAAATGTGGGGCCAAAATTCCCAAAAATGCCCGAGATATGCATTAAAGTTGAAAAACCCCTATTCATTCCATTATACAGCTTACCGGCATTTCCTCAGTTCGCGGTCGGCTTTGAAGAGTGCAGATGTGTTCCCGGTCCACAGAAGATCATCGCGCCAGACTCCGAAGGTAAGTATGAGGTGAGGGGGGTGAGGCGAGGAGGTGCGCAGTGGGTGGGTGCAGGTGGGGGAGGGTATCGAGACTACGAGGACCGTTTTCATTTACCGGTAAAAACAGAATAAAACATCACAGGACAGTTTTCCTTTTGCAGGGCATTTGGCATGCTAGGGTGGGCTCCCAGCATGCCACCTAACTGTTTTGGGGGTGTCAGTAGCCGGCGGGGATTGGGCACCCTCGTTGGCATTACAACTTACAGGGAAGTAATGCTGACGACAGAAAGAAAGCGTGAGGGACGCGAGCTGAGTGGGATTGGGCACCCCCCTCTGCATTCAACAATTGGGGGGTTTATGCTGACGGGGAGTGGACTCCCCCGTCGGCACACAAAGATGGAGGGGTTAACCGACAGGGGGATTGGGCATCCCCGAAGTCGGCAGATGTTAGGCGGCCACCCGCTCACCAACCATGCACATAATGGCGGTGAGCATGGCAAGAAAAGGACTGCTGCATAAGATGAGCTTTGCTTGGATTGCAGTGGACCCTTTCTTAGATGTGCTCGCCCCATTATGTATACATGGTGTGGCGCCAGCATGCAGACTGATTGGGCAATGCGGGACGCACCTACAGATGCGTGCCCTGCATTCTCCGAACAGCGATCGCGCCTCCAAATCCCCATTGCTGCCAGATGTTGGCTGTGCACGCGTGCCAACATAGAAATGACAGTGATACTGTTCATGAGCAGAGGTCCTAAAATGCCTGTGTTGAAAATTTGGTGACAATACTCCATAAAATGACTGTTTTACGAGGTGCATAGCAACTGTACAATGCATGCTCGTAACTTAGCACATTCGCAATATTTTCAAGCCAGATTCTCAAATTTGGCATTTTACTGCACCTTCTTGTGAACTGTACAGCTGTCATTTTTCACATCCTTGCTGAACTGTGTTTTCGCACTTTCGGAACAGAATAGTGCGTTCGCTGTGCGCAATCAGTGTTCGGGACACATTACAGAAATGACAGTGACATTGTTCATGAGCAGAGGTCCTAAAATGCCTATGTTGAAAATTTGGTGACAATACTCCATAAAATGATTGTGTTACAAGCGTGCGTTGCACAATTGGCATGCACATGCGTACGTTCGCAAACTTCTGATATTCTCACTCCAGATTTTCTACAGTGCCATTGTTCTGCACCTCCTAATGAACAGTACAGCTGTCATTTTTCACATCCCGACCAAAATGTGTTTTCCCAGTTCCGGCACAGAATAGCTTGGTCATTGTGGAAAGTCCGTCTTCGAGATACATGATGAAAATGACAGTGACACTGTTCATTAGTAGATGCCCTAAAATGCCTATGTTGAAAATTTGGGAACGAAAGTCAATAAAATTAGTGTTTTATGAGCGTGCATTGCACAGTTTGCATGCACGCTCCTGACTCTGTGAATTTGTAATACTTTCACTTCAGCTGTTCATCACTGCCATTTTTCATACCTCCTTATGAACACTGCAGCTGCCTGAAATGTGTTTTCGCACATCCGGCACAGAATTGCACGGCCGTTGTGTGAAATTAGTTTTTGGGGCAGTTTGAGGAAATGATGGAGACACTATTCATGAGCAGAGGTCCTAAAATGCCTATGTTGAAAATTTGGTGCCGAAACTCCAAACAGTGACTGTGTTGCAAGCGTGCATTGCGCAGTTTCCATGCACCCTTGTAACTTCATCAATCTGCAATATTTTCATGCCACATTTTCACCACTGGCATTTGTGCATACCTCATTATCAACAGTCCAGCTGCCATTTTTCACAGCCTGCCCAAAACGTGTTTCCGCTGTTGTGGCACACAATGGCGTGCTCGCTGTGCAAAGTCACCTTTTGAGACACATTCACGAAATCACAGCACTATGCGTCTCTAGCTATGCCACTCCCACTGCCAATTCCAGCGCGACAACATTCAGCATTCACAAATGCTTGTTTATAATTTAAGGGAGTTTTAGATTTTTCAAGGCAGGAAAAATGGTAGCTGTTTTGAAATTGTTAATAGTTTATGTTCTGTAAAGTAGGTGTAAGGAGGTTAAATCATATAATGAGGCGGACCCTTTCGCCATTTGTCATCACAGGATTTACCCATGGGTAAAGACCCAAGTGGGTGAGTTGGATGCAGGGTTTTTCAAGTCCAGTTTACAATATAATGTTGTATCACTTACATACAGTGGGCACACTGATCACATCTTAACAACCGAAGGGCCCAAGCTCAACTTCCTCTACAGGTCTAGACACTGCCGCCATGCTGATGGGAGGAAGCAGATCGATTCTCACTTCCTGCTCCCTTCCCTTCCAGGTGACAGGACCGAGAGGAGCACAAAGAGGCTCTGAAGGGAACATGGGGTTGCTCCTAAAATTAACTTTGCATTTTTATTTTTTTCCTTTTCTTTTTGTTTCAGGGTAGGTTGCCAGTGGAGTGCGGGAAGTTAGAGGAGCGAGTGGAGTAGCAGCGGAGGGAAAACTTCACTAATACATTGCTTTTGGTCTTTGTATTTTCAAACAGGACTTTGTATTTTCAAACGGGCATGTTTACCTGGGGTTGCTGTTGTATTTGTGCTAGGCAGAAAATCTGGAGTTTGGGATGCAGGGTGATTGAGGGGCTGCCTTTATTGTTTTTTGCCAGATCGAGAACAGAGGTTAATCCCTCCGTCCTCCATCCCACCCATTCCGAGCTCAACCACTTACATAGAGCCAGAAAAGAGAAGGGCCAAACTGTGCTTCCTGTCACAGGACTAACAAGCATTTTGTCAGTGCCGAATGTTTGCTTGCTGATATTAGCATTGGACGTGCAGGAGTTAGACAGATGCAGAATAGGAATGGCAGTGAAGTATTTAACTCATGCCAACCCCACCTCCACCCTGCAGAGATGGACAGGCATTGGGGTGTGCCTTTGTGTCATCACCCATAATGCTCATGGCATTTCACCTCACCCTTCCTGCAGACACCAACAAGTATTGAGGTGTGCCTTGGGGTGTTTGGCTTTACAGTCACCCATTCCATAAGGATATACGCTGAAATGGGTGCAGTATAGGAGAAAGAGGTGAACTTGGGCCGAAGAGTCCATGGCACACCTCAATGCCTGTCATTGGCTTCAGGGTGGGGGGTTGGGGTGGAATGGCATGAGCATTACAGCCGGCAATCCAAAGGCACACCCCTGACACCTGTCAGTCTGTACAGGGTGGGACCTTATTGTTAGAAACCCTAACGCCCCAGGTGTTTGTTGGTATCTGCACTATAAATTTTCAACATGGCCTTTTTGTGACCCCCCCCCACCTCATGAAAGCATTTGTGACCTCTGCTCATGAACAGTGGCACTGTGATTTTGTTAATCTGTCCCGAACGTTGATTTCCCACAGTGACCGCACCATTCTGCATGAGATGTGCGAAAACACAGATCAGGCAGGATGTGAAAAAAGATAGCTGTACTGTTCATAAGGAGGTGTGCAAAATTGACAATGTTGACAATTTTGAGTGAAAATATTACAAATTCTCAAAGTTACAAGTGTGCATGGAAACTTCGTAACGCATGCTCATAACATAGTCATTTTATGGACATTTGTCACAAAATTTTAACATAGGCATTTTAGGACCTTCACTTGTGAACAGTGTCACTGTGATTTTCTTAATCTGTCCCAAACACTGATTTTCCACAGCGACCGCGCTATTCTGTGGTGGAAGTGCTAAAACACATTTTGGCCAGGATGTGAAAAATGACAGCTATGCTGTTCATAAGGAGGTGTGAAAAAATGTCAATGTTGAAAATCTGGAGTGAAAATATTACAAATTTGCAAAGTTACAAGAGTGCGTGGATACTGCGCAACGCATGCTCATAACACAGTCATTTTTTGGAATTATTTCACCAAATTTGAATGATAGGTATTTTGGGAGCCCACCTCATGAGCAGTGACACTGTCATTTCGTTAATTGGTTCCAAAAGGTGATTCCACACAGTGACCGCAAAATCACCTTTCGGGACCGAATAACCAGATGACAGTCACTGAATTCATGCGATGGTGTCCCAAGAACCCCATGTTGAAAAGTTGGTGCCAACATTTATGAAAATGACTGCGATATCCACATAAGTTGAAAAAAACCCATTTATGCCATTATACCGCTTACCGGCATTTCTTCAGTTTGCGGTCGGCTTTGAAAAGTGCAGACATGTTCCTGTGTGACAGGGTAGAATAGGACCCTGTCCCAATGGTTATGGAGAAGGTGTTTAAATGCAAGTGTAACCCCTAGATGGCGCTATACCAGGGGCTACTACCCCTGCCTGATTTGCCACTAACAGGTTGAGGGGCCTGGATCCAATGGCGGGTGCCTCCACCCAGAGGTCAGGGTTTGCAATAGTTAAACTAACTTGGTCACAGCCCTCTGGGACACTGCAACCCCCCTTTCTTCCCACTAGTGGCCCACACAATATATCAGAATTACCTTCACAGTATACACTTACCCCCAAGTCTGGTTCCGGCACTGGGACCTCCAGTGAAATGAGACACAGTGCAACAATCACAGCACAGTACTTTAACATAGACAAATACCTCAGGCAGTATAACTTTGCTGAAACAAGCAGCTCTGATTTATTTAGGGGGATATAACAAGGACAGGGGGAAATCAGGTTAATTAGCTTATCACTCTAATAATCTACCTATGGCTCTGTGCACAGGCCTATCCCTATCAGTTACTGTCCCTGGGTACCCAAGCCCTAGTGGCTAGTCCAAACCGTGGCAGCTGGTAGGGCCCTTTCACACAGAGAAAAGAGAATTAAACAGTCAGCAGTACAGTAATTCCATTTGGATTTAATGTGGCAATTCAACAGGGAGCAACCCTGAATTAGTACTCACGACCTCCAAATAAGATAGGGTCCTTCAATGTCAGCAGGGCTCACTTGAGGTACACAAACCTCTGCACACATCCATATAAAAGAAAGCACTATACCAGGCAGGCTGCATCTGTATCCCGATCGCAATTACTGCACAATACCCGGAGAACACACAGCAGATTCAGTTCCTGACAGACCGAGTGCAATTTTCAGCCATTCTCCAGTCTTCTACAGGGTGAGCCTGGTTTCTACTCTTCAGAGATCCTTGATTCTTTCACAGGACAGATTCAGTCCTAACAAGCTGTTACAACGTTGCAGACCGAACTTCTGCCTTACACACGCTTTTTGACTAAACTGCACACTGAAAAGCACAGGGCTCCTTCCTTCTTCACTGCCAAAGCTCAACTGAAACTCCAACCGACAAAACCGGGCACTTCCTTTGAGTTCCTCCCAGTTCTTGACTGGATTGGTTGTCACTCACAATAGACTGCTGCTGTTGGTCCAAAAAGGCACTGAAGTCTAAACTACATCTCCCAGAGTCACTGCCCATACAATCCTCTTGTGGCTGGCTCAGATTATGAGTCCAAGTTCTGATTCGTCCAAGGCACCATTTTAGAGCTAGCTTACCCCACACTGATTGGTCCAGTTCAGCAGTTCAAAACTAGAATGGGAACTAGCAGACACAGTTCTGACTGCAAAGAAAGCAGGTTAGACAAACTGTAATTTCATTATTACTGTAAATGATTTCTGGCAAACAGTTACATATTTCAGATAGGTTCCCTTTGCACTCCTAGTGACTGCAAAAATGAAGTGAATTGGCAGCAGCTTGAGTGGTACTCAATCAAAGAAACACACAGTCCCCCCATACAAACTAATTATGTCTGCAAGCAGACAGCTCTTAAAGAGACAGTACCAGAGGTTCTAAAAACACTCACTGATAAATGGCTTAAATGCCAAACACCATTCAGGCTTGGAGCATTCAAGCAAGCTCCTGGAAGTCTTTTGGGAACCCCCATTTGCAGGGGGGTTACACAAGGATCTGTTCTTTTCTGTCCCTTCTCTATCTGGTTGCGCAACTAAATTTTCCTGTAAGACCTCGGACTTGATCAACCCGAACAGTCTCGCAATTCTTTGCCTCTCAGTTTTCTCTTGCTGTCTGTTTTCCTCCCTTGCATATCTGCTAATATAAAAATATGTACAAATCATTGTATGGAATGAAACTGATAATGGGATCACTTTTGTTTACAGAATATTAAGTGTTACTGTTGAAATGTATATTAATTGTTGTATTTTGACATGTCTTGAAAAAGCTAGAGGTTACTTGAGTGCAAATGTTTGAGTCTTTTGCAAAAGCTGGAGGGGCCTCAGGAAGCTCACTATTCTAGCAGCTCCTGATACTTACGAGGACAGAACATTCTGCAAGAACAGGATGCTTGCTAAGGATGGGGGTTGGAAAAGACTTACATAAAAGAGCTGAGCTGAGCTGCAATGGTTTAGATAGAGATTTGTTTTTGGAAGAACAAGAGGGAGATTACAAGAAAGATTTTATTTTGCCTCTGTACATAGTTCTTATGAACAAGTTTATATATTTTTTTTATGTTACTCCTACTATAACTAAAGTTTTGGTGAATTTTACAACTGCTCCTGGGTTTTCCCTATGCTTCCTGACCTGTGCCTCGACGACATCCTGGTCCACCGAAGATCGTTGTGCTGGACTCTGGAGGTAAGTATGGGGTGGGTGTGAGGTGGTGGGTTGCACAGAGGGTGGGTGCGGGTTGGGAGACGGGGCACCGGAATCACCGAGGGACTTTTTTTTATTTTACAGGTTAAAAAAAAAAAATGCGGGAAGGTTTTCTTTATTTACAGGTGGTTTGGTACACTGGGGTGGGCTCCCAGCACACCACCTGAGTGTTTCTTAGGGGGGGCTGTAGCCAGTGGGGATTGGGCACCCCTGTCGGCACATACAGTGTGTTGGGGGGGCCCATGAACCGAGGGGGATTGGGCACCCCTTGACACAACAAATGGGGGGGTATTATGCTGAAGGGGATTGGGCTTCCTGTTGGCAAATGAATTTAGGAGGGGCATGCTGACAGGGGGATTGGGCACCCCCGTTGGCTTTTATGGGGACTGTGAGAGGCGTACAGCAAGAGCCACCGCCAAGTGAAATTAAAAACAAATGCAGGGACATTATGCCAACGGGAATTGGGCTACCCCGTTGGTAAATGAACTCGGGAGACGGCATGCTGAGAGGGGGATTGGGCACCCCTGTTGACTTTCATGGCAACTGTGACAGGCGTCAGCTGTCTGTCAGCTTCTGTGGGGACTGTTAGAGGCAGATGGCAAAGCCATCACCATGTTTATTGAAAGGGGACACCAGACAAGGCAAGCTGTAATTTGCTGCTGCAATCAGGGACCGCCCCAGCAGCTAAAGCAGCTGATTGTTAATGATGGGGCACTCCCTGATTGCAGCAGAGTTTCTTTCAAGTTAGTGGCATGCTACACTACTGCTTTATTGGCGCCACAGAGACGAGCCCCACAATGGACTGCTGGCACTGGCTACAACTCTGCCGCACCTACACAACTCACTACTTCAAGCAAGCTGACGCAATATGTTTCTTGTGCATGCACGCAAGCAAACTTAAAAAGGGCAGAAAGAGGGAGAGAGAGAGAGAGAGACAATGTAGAGGAGAGAAAAGGAAACAAACAAACAAAATAAAAAAAGGGCCAAACACAAGACTTGGCACAAAAGCATTAAAACCAAGAGTTTAAATATAGCAGAAGAAGGGTTCAGGTAGCAAAGCAGGTGGTGACAGAGCAGAAGTGGAGGATGCAGGGAGTGGTGCAGTGCAGTGGGTGCGTGGCAGCAGTCTTCAGGAGGACATTCTGGGTACTGTGTTGCTGCCCCATATGCAGACACAGCTCTGGCTTGAGGGTGGAGGTGACTAGTCTCTGGGCATAGCTAGTAGTAGTGGGGACCTTCGCCTCCACCCATAGGCCACCATGTCTGCAGCCAGTGCTGCAACGAGTGCCCGGGCAGAGGGCTGGATGGACTACAATGGGCTCAGAGAGGTTGAGGGAGGTGGGTCAGAGACACATCCCCCACTTGGTCCAACTCAGAAACTCCTATGCTGTCCTGAAGGAGTGGGAGAATCCAGTGAGGGAACCCAAGGTTGCAACCAGGTAGGATGAGCGGGTACTCCACGAAGAAGACCCAGGGGCAGGAGGCAGAGGACCCCAGAGGAAGAGAAAGCTACTCCTGCTGGAAGGCTCAGTATTCCAGGGAATGGGTTTGGGTACAGGTAGTGGGGTGGAGAGTGAGGTTAAGTGCCTTCCAGGGGGCACTGCTTGGAGGGAGGGTGAGCGGATCTATAGGATCGCTAAATCAGTAGCAAAAGAGGGGGTGTAGGTCATTGTCCACCTGGGAACAAATGATCTGGTCAGGGATGAAGCAAGCATGGATCAGATGCAGGAGGACTTCAGGGAGTTAGGAGAGCGCCTGTAGAAGGTAGCAAGCTCCATGACATTTGCAGAGGTGCTGCCGGTCCAGGGTGGGGGATGCTAGGAATCTCTGTATCAGAAGCTTCAACACTTGGTTGGAGGGCTGGGGCAGGGAAAAGAGTTATGGCATCATTGGGACCCGCCTGAAACAATGTGAGCCTGTACAAGGGTGATGGCCTACATCTGTCCAGGAAGGGGCAGCAGTCTACAATGAATAGTTTAAATTCTTGTTTGGCAAACATTTAAACTAGCCGGGGGGGGGGGGGTGATGGGAGCAGGGAGAATAAAGTAGCCTGCCCCTATAGGTTAGTGCAGCCAGAAATGAGGAACAGGAGGGTAAGGTGTTGACAGGTACACCTGAGCCAGTTATAAAGGGAGTGACAGAGGAAGGGAGGCAACAAAAGAAGGAAACCAGGGTTGGAGGTAAGAAACAAGAGGGCAAAGGCAGCAATAGAAGAAGGGCTGGCATGAATGCATGGAAGACCATGTTTACAAATGCCTGCAGCCTGGGAAATAAAATCCCTGACCTGGTGGCCTTTGATGGTAGAGGCTGACCTGGACATAGTGGCAATAATTGAGACGTGGTACACTGCAAATCACGACGTGAGCGTACCAGGTTATGCTCTATTCAGGAGGGCTAGGGAGAGTAAAAAAGGGGGCGGCCTGTACATTAGAGAGGGTATAAAAGCAACTGCGGTACAGGGTATAGGGGGGAGGCCAAGACACTGTGGGTCACCCTTGAGCCTGGCAATGGCCCAGCAGTCCACTTATGGGTGATATACAAGCCTCCAGCGTAGGAGAAGGTGGTGGACAGGGGGCTTGTGGATGAAATACATGAGACAGCAACAAAAGGGGAGATACTGCTGCTGGGTCATTTTAATATGCCAGATGTGGATTGGATCATCCCAGCAGCTGCTTCAGCCAGGAGCAGAGACATCTTGGACTCCCAGCAGAGGGCAGGCCTCAAGCAGCTAGTGCTAGAACCCATCAGGGACAGGGTGATTCTGGCCTAGTACTGACCAGTGGAGACAGAATCACAGAAGTCCAGGTAGAAGGTCACCTGGGGTCCACTGACCACCACACAGTGTGGTTTAACATGAGTACAGGGTCACAGTCAAGCCATACAAAGGCAAGAGTCTTAGATTTCAGTGGGGTGGACTTTGCTAAGATGGGGATATGCATCGAAGAAGCCCTAGGGAGGAGGGAGGGAGGGAGGTGGGGGGGAGGCTGAGGAGCAGTGGACACACTTAAAAGGAGTCATAGTAGAGGTGATAAACCAGTGCATTAGGCTGAGAAACAAAGGCAAGTAAAGGAAGAAACTGCCATGGTTCTCAAAAGATGTAGCAGAAAAAGTAAGGGGCAAACGGTTGGGTTTCAGAAAATTTAAGAAGACACAGAAGGAAAAGGATAGGGTGGTGAACCTAAATTGCCTGAAGGAAGTAGGGAAAGCTGATACGCTGGTGGGATGATCCAATCCACATCTGGCATATTAAAATGACCCAGCAGCAGTATCTCCCCTTTTGTTGCTGTCTAACTAAAATGGTGCAGGGTCTGCACCAGAAGACATGTGAAGAGAGACTTAAGGAGCTTAATATGTGTAGCCTCGAGGAAAGGAGGGAGAGGGGGGACATGATAGAAACTTTCAAGTACCTCAAGAGAATCAACAAAGTCCAAGAGGGTAGCATCTTTCAAAAAAAGAGGTGTGCAAGAACAAGAGGGCACAATTTGAAGATTGGGGGGGGCGGCTCAGAGGTAATTTAAGGAAGTATTTTTTCACAGAGAGGGTTGTGGATGCATGGAACGGTCTTCGGAGGAGGTTGTGGAGTCAAAATCAGTGGTGGAATTCAAGCATGCATGGGACAGTCATAAGGCAATTCTGGGGGGTGGGAGTAAGAAGAAGTAGGCTGCTGGTTAACTAGGATCTGCAGCTTATCCAGTAGTTAGGGAAATGGGCAGACTGGGTGGGCCAAGCGGTCCTTATCTGCCGTCAAATTATATGTTTCTATGTTTCTATGATAGAAGCGCAAAGTCATGAACAGAGGAAAGATTAGCACAGATGGTGAAGAAAGGGAACAAGACATTCTATAGGTACATCAGTGATAGAAGGAAGTCCAAGCGTGGGATTGTAAGGCTCAAATGGGATGAACAGGAGCATGTGAAGGGAGACCTAGAAAAGGCAGAAATACTGAATAAATACTTCTGTTCAGTATTCATGGAAAAAGGGGAGGGACAGGGACCACAGTTGGGCATCAGATACAAAGGGGGAGGGTGAACACCAGTTCATTTCCAGTAGAGAGAGAGAGACCTAAAGGAACTCACAAAACTGAAGGTGGAAAACTCAATGGGATCAGATGGCATACATCCCAGGATGTTAAAGGAACTATGAAGGGAGCTAGTAGCACCACTGGCAGCCATGTTAAGTGAGTCGCTCAACACAGGAATGATTCCAGAGGACTGGAGGAGGGCACATGTGGTCCCGCTTAACAAAAATGGTATCAGGGAGGAGGCAGGAAACTATAGGCTGGTCAGTCTCACCTCAGTTGTGGGGAAGATTATGGAGGTGCTTCTTAAGGAAAGGATTTTTTTATTGTTTTGGTAACTGGGTAAGGCCCACTAGGCACAAGTGCCTGTTTTCAGGGGCAACCCAGGAGCACTGGGGTGGTTAAGTGACTTGCTCAGAGTCACACAGTACAAGTGGGAGTTGTGGGAGTCAAACGCAAGTCTGTTGTGTAACCCTTAGGTGGTGCTATCCCAAGGGCTACTACCCCACCTGCTTGTCTAGTAGCAGGTTAAAGGGCCTGAGTTCTGAAACGGGTGCCTCCACCAGGAGGTCAGGGTTGGTAGTGGTCAAGCTAACCTGGGTACAGCCCTCCGGGACACTTTAACACCCCTCTTTCCTTACTAGTGGCTGGAACAAAACACAATAATCACTTTCACAATACCCTTGATACACCACACAAGTACCCACAGTTCCTCACATACCACCAGGGCTTCCCTCTGGCCCAGCCCTGGGGACCCCCTGTAAAACAAGGTTATACACAGCAAATGACAGCAGTACAGTACTCTTGCACAAACTGAAACCACAGTCAGGGTAAATGCAAAAAAGAGTTAGATCTGATTTATTTAAGGGACTTGAACAAGGGAGGGGTGTAATCAGGTTAATTTACTTAACGGCTGTATCAATCAAACGGTTATGCATGCACTTCGGGGTCCTTAAACAGTCACATACTCTGATGGATAACAGTGGGCTAGCCAGGAATGTTGCAGCTGGTTGGGGCCCTGTGATGCAAGAAAACAACATGCACAACACACACTATTTGTAATCCGGAGCCGGAGGGCTCAGTTCATAGAAAGAAAACAAGACAATCAGATGACACACTTTTAGATTAGGCTGTTGTTGCAGGGAGCTACCCTGATGATTACTCACGATACCCAAGACTGGACACAGGCTGGACGTAAATCGAGACAGCAGGTGGTTAATCTGGAGTGCAGAAGAAGCAGGGCCCACACGAATCGCTGAGGTGTCATTCCTGTTCAAGCGTGGAGCAAGGGGCTGATCCCCAGGCAGGTCTCTTGTTGATGGCTTTCTCTGTGCAGTGAATAGTCTGGCTGGGCCAGTGTGGCAAGGCCCCGGCCAAATGGAGACAAATTTGGAAACAGTCCGTTTTGAGCTGGATACAGCTTCCAGCAAGCAGAACATAGTTCACACAGTGGGGAACCAAATCACGATCCACTAACAACTAACAGGACATTTACATGTAAAGAAATTCTATTGTATCAGGCAAACCACTCTCCGGTCACAATCGCAGAGTCTCTGCACAAACCAGGGATTCAAAAGCAGCTGGAAATCCTGACAGGCCAATCGTATTCAGCAAAATCTTTGGTCTTCCTCAGGTATGAACCTGGTAAAAACCAGTGGCTTACTTCCTTCTCACAAACTCAGATTTAGTCCAAAATAATTCTCTTTTCTCCCTCTCGGGGGCAGCAGGCAGACATGCAGGCCACAACTCGGGCCTTTCCACAGTTTTCCCACGTGAAACTGCTCAGACGGCTCCTTGACTGTCTCAAGCTGTTGCTTCTTCAGCTCCTAACTTTTTTTTTTTTATTTAGTTGTTTAACCAGGTATAGCACACTAAGCTGAAAGCTTTTTTACAGGAGTGACCTGGGAGCACAAGGAGGTTAAGTGATTTGCTCAGGGTCACACAGTATGCAAGTGGAAGCTGTGGGATTCAAACCCAGGTCTGGTCTGCTGGATGTCACCAGATTTGCAGCTCAGAGCCTTAGACCACTGCGCTATACTGCCTCCTAGTTCCTACCTCCAACTTAGATTTGACTCAACTGCCAGCAAGCCTGGGACTTTCTCCAGAATCCAAAAGGTTCGGTTGGCTGATCTGTCTGTCAGTCACAACAAAGGCTCCCCCTTCAGGTGCAAAAAGGTGCCAAAAGCCCCAAGCTACAATTCCTACAGATTTTGTCTCCAGAGAGCTCCTGCAGTCTGGCTCCATTTTAGGTCCCAACAGTACTGATTGGTCCAATTCGGCAGTCCAGGACCAAGATAGTGGAGATAAACAAAACAGTCTTTGCTGCAAAGAAGGCAGGTTAGACAAACTACATTATCATTATCACTCTAAATGATTTTCAGCAAATAGTTACATCTTTCAACAGAGCTACCTCTCAGATTACTTATGACTGCAATCCAGGCAGCTTTTAAAGAGACAGTGCACAGAGGCTATACAGGCACTCTCTGGCAAGCACATTTAAACTGCTAAAATGCAGGACACCAGCCTGGCAGTGAGCATTTAGGTAAGATCAAGGAAGACTTTTCAGGAAACCCCATTTGTTGGGAGGTTAGAGTTGGAATATTCCAAGCTCATTGCTCTAACCTCTAGGTTATACTGCCAGCCCCGGATTGGGGAGCACTTGGAATCCAGTGGAGCCCAGGGTCCAAGGCAGCATGGATTCACAGCAGGATGGTCATGTCAAACAAATTTGATAGATTTTTTTGACTGGGTGACGAAGGAGGTGGATTGGCAGGAAGTAGTAGATGTTGCTTACCTTGATTTCCGCAAGGCCTTCAACACCGTTCCCCATAAACTGCTGGTTAACAAGTTGGGTAGCCTGGTCATGGGCTACAAGGTGGTGAACTGGATTAGAAACTGGTTAGTGGCAGGAAGCAGAGGGTGGTGGTTAATAGGCTCCAATCTGAGAAGAGGGATGTGATGCATGGGGTACCTTAAGGGTCAGTCCTGGGACCAGTCCTTTTCAATGTCTTCATTAGTGACATTGTAGAAGGGCTGGAAGGAAAGGTTTGCCTGTTTGCAGATGACACCAAGATCTGCAACAAGGTAGACACTCCAGAAGGGGTGGATAAAATGAGTAGGGACCTAGGAAAGCTGGAAAAATGGTTTGAAGTGTGGCAACTGAGGTTTAATGCATAGAAGCGCAAAACCATGCATCTGGGATGCAGAAATCCTGCAGAGAGCTACAGGATGGTGGGGGATGCTGATGTGCGCTAGGGAAAAAAAGGGACCTGGTGTTATCATCTCAGTCGACCTAAAGATGGCCTAGCAGACTACAAAGGCTGTAGGGATGGCCAGTGGAATGTTGGGGTGCATAGGAAGGGGTATCACAAACAGAAGGAGGAAGGTGGTGATACTGCTATACAAAACACTTGTGAGGCCTCATCTGGAATACTGTGTACAGTTGTGGAGATGGCATCTTCGTAAGGACATAGATAGGGTGGAGTGGAGGCAGTTCAGAGAAGGGAGACTACGATAGTGCGGGGCTTGCACCAGAACACATATGAGGAGAGATTAAAACATCACATTATATATACACTGGAAGAGAGGAGGGAATGGGGAGACATTATAGAAACCTTTAGGTATCTGACGGGCATAAACAGGGTGAAAGTGGGCAACATCTTTCAGTATAGGAGAGGTACAGGAATGAGAGGGCACGATATGAGACCGGAGGGGACAAGATAAGAGGAAATGTGAGGAAGTGTTTTTTTCATGGAAAGGGTGGTGGATGCATTAAGTAGCTTGCCCCAGGAGGTGGTAGGAGCAAGCACAGTGAAGGTTTTAAACATGCATGGGATAAGCATAAGGGGATCCTAGAAGTAGGAAGGAGACGCTAAAGCTGAAGACCAAGTGGGGTCAGTGGCAGCAAATAAAGGTAGTTGTTTCTATGTTAACTTGCCCATTCCCTCAAGCAGGTGTGACTGCCACTGACTTTCCTTTCTGTACACGTGCGCACAAGCAAAAGGCCCTGATTATCTGCTAGCCCACCCCACACACTCCCTGTACTCACGTCATTCAACAGCAGCACTTACCTTCTCATTTCCTAGGATGAAATGTGAATTTTGTATACAGACCTTTCCATTTGCAGCACCAGACACCAGGAAATAATTCCCTGTCGAGCTGAGGAATGCTTTTAGCTTGCAAACTTACAAGACCAGTTTTTGCAGCTCCTTTAGGACTCCCTGTACTTGTTTTGATCCAGTATTCCCCTCTCCCTGACCATGATGATGTTGCATAACAATGCTCATGCCCTATATTGCTTTATAAAATGGAAGAATAAATCCAGAGACCTCACTACAACAACCGTCACATGACTGTGCATTAAACTGTCTCGCTGAAATCCAAGACTGGATGAATTCCAGTTGGCTTCGATTGAACCCTGACAAGACGGAGGTGTTAGTCGTGGAACCAGGTCGCCAAATAGAGGAGTTGGCTGTTGGGCAGCCTTCTGGGCTTTGGCTCGAGGGCTCTCAGCTCCTGACCTCCGAACAGGTGTGGAATCTGGGGGTGATATTAGATGCTGGGCTGACACTTCGTTCACAGGTGTCAGCTGTGGTCAAGTCCTCTTTTTACCACCTGAGGAACATTGCCCGGATTAAGCATCTTGTTCCATCCAGCGATCTTCCAACCCTGGTCCACGTGTTCGTGACCTCGCACCTTGACTACTTTAGCTCCCTACACCTAGGGCTTCCTGGGGTTGATATCTGCTGCCTGCAGCTAGTACAGAATTCTGCAGCCAGGTTATTGTCTGGGTCTACTCGATCCAGTCATATCTCACCTGTGCTGCACGTTCTGCACATGTTCAGTGGCGGATCACCTTTAAAGCTGTCTTGCTGACTTTTAGAACCCTCCACAGCTTGGGTCTGAGTTACCTACAAGTGCTTCTGAGTCTCTACTGCCCCCAGACCACTCCACTCAACTGACAAGGGATTGCTAGAGATTCCCAGGGTGCATTTGAAGTCCTCGGGAGTTCTGGCTTTTGCTTTTGCTGCTCCCACTCTGTGGAATTCTCTACCTCGTCGAGTAAGAGAGTGCCAGACAGTGGAGAGCTTCAAAATTGCTTTAAAAACATACGTAGTTTGCATGTGCTTTCCCTGATTTTTAGTACTGGATATTTAAATATTTAATAGTCTTATTAGTTTTATTTATTTGTGTTTACTTATTTTAGAACTTGTTGATTGTACAGCACTTTGATATTTGATATTGCACTTAAATAAACTTTATTACTAATATTATTATAAAATACCAAAAAAATCTCATTATGAAGACTGGAAAACCACATTACCTACAAAAAGACATTTTATAAGCACAATTAGCAACTCCGGGGTGTATATTAAAGGATTAACAATGCACGTCCCATGGGCATAAGGACACTCGGCCTTTGGCCTTGTGCCTTACTATGCCCCTGAGGTATGCCTCATTAATCCTTTAATGTACACTCCATCATGGCTTATTGCTAATGTAACCCCACTTTGTTAGCTTGCTTTATGACTGAATGTACTTACCTGTACAGTTTGTTTTTAGCCTGTATGTAAATATCCTTTCTGGGCTATGTTAATCTGTTGAATGCTGTAATCCTCCATGGGACCCCCCCCCCCATAAAATGAGATGCTGATTCTCATGGGGTCATCCCTGTTGGTGTAAATAAAAAATTAAATATTACATTTTAACAGCTGGAGTCTATACACAGTCACAAATACCTGTGAGGATGAACATGGGGGGGGCAACAGGCTTCTTGTGGTACCACAACTTACTTTGGCATACACAAAGCAGTTGCACTGTTGCTGGGGGATGGGTCTCCCTGCAACAGTGCTGCTTGGCACTTTAATGTAAGTGACCTTTTCCACAGGGTAGTGGTGGCACATGGGATGGTGGACTGCAGTAGGCACAGGAATCTGTGCAAGGAATAGCACCAATGGTAGGGTAATATGCCATGCTCTGAGAGCCAGCCAGATGGCGCTACTGTCAAAGTTGTCCTGGCACTCCCTTCACCTCATACCTGCTACTCTCTTGTGGGTCTTCCCATGTGCTGTGCTGGAGCCTGCCTAGTCCTCTCTGCTGGTTCTGTGCCCCCCCCCCAGAGTACACTCTGAAAGATCCTGCAGTCCCAGGTTTCCAGTGGCTTTCCCCCTCCCTGCCCTGCCCATACTGTAGTAAATCTCCTAACCCCTTTTCCCTCTGGACTTTTAGTTCCTGTTTGCAAGCCTCTCCCGTCCAAGAAGAGATTTTAATCATTTTACTGATGTCAAAGGTTGCTGTGACTTGCTACCAGGATGCAGATGCTGGTGAGCTCCTAAATATAACTTAGTGGCTTATTAGGAAGCTGGCAGCACCATTATGTTGCCTGCCTTTTCCCGGTGCAGTCACTATTCTTTTTTTTTTCCAGTGCATCTTTACTGAGTAGCAGCATAGGATATGCTTTGTGACTGGTGTGCATGGAGTGCAACTTAGAACAATGGCAAAAAAGTAGTCCTTTGAAATGCTTTATGACACTAAATTGCAACCGTGTTGGGGCTCTAGGAGGTTTAGAGTTCTATGATGCTGGGTGAAAATCATGTAACTAATACGTCAGATTTAAGGAACGTCCACTAGAGGGCAGCACATTTCTGCATTTATATATCTGACAGCTTTGGAACCAAAAACATTTACAGATGTTTTAGATCATTTAACTTGAATGGGTAATTTTTAGCCCATGGCTATATTTATAATCCGTGCCTTTTGTAAGCTGAGTTCTAATGCCGGGATGCTGAGCACCATTTCAGAAAGTACGGAAAAAAGTACTCTATATTGTTAGACAATTTCTTTGATGGCATTGCATGAAATTGTTAAGCAGCTCAGTCTGCTCCTGCCCCGTTTAATTTACAATGAATTAATTAGCTGTTCCTCTACATTAATTTTTTCAATTTTTATGGGGAAACAAGTAATTTAAAAAAAGTTTTATTCACACTGGCACTCTGTGTACAGCCACAAGTCCTGCCTGCCTTTTCTGGTTCACCATCTTGAAATGATTCTGCCAGTGTTCAGCTATGTGCAGGTGTTGTATAGTGCTGCTCCCAAAACAACCCTCATCAGAGAGGACCCCATTGTCATTCCCTTTGTTGCTTTGCTCTAAATGCACCCCCTCCTGTTACACATAACTGTTCTCTTTACCTTAGTCCCCCCCCCAGCCTCAGTGTCTGCTCCACTGCTCTTCCTATCTAAATGCTGGTTCTCTTACTTCCCCTCTACCTACTATCTGCTCTCCTCCCTCCATCCATCCCTCCCTTCCTTCAGCTCCCTCCACTCATCTAATGCCTGCTCATTTTCCATTTCTCACTGTGAAGCCCCTACTGGCTAGTCTGTGTTCTCTGCCCATACCGACTCTGTGGAATAGACTCCCTCTACATCTCTCCACCTCTGTTCTCTCCACCACATCTCTCCTTCATTATCAATACTTCCTACAACTAATCCCTAGTGTAACCAGCCTCCATCTTAACTCTGCTCAAGGCCTGTTACTATGGCTCTCGAAGGGTTAAGTCTGACCCTGTGAGTTGCTTTCAGAGAGGCCCCTTGTTTGCTTGGAGAGAGGACAACAGGATGCTCTGGCGCAGAAGAAGTAGAAATGTTCATTTGTGAATATTCATGGTCCTGCCCAGCCCCAAAACTCCATCAGAAGGGGAGGCAAGTAAGCATGAGTGGTTCTGTTCAGTCCAGCAGCAAGAGGAGTCCAGTCTCTGGCTGCAAACTGGCCAGGGGCCGAAGGGCCCAGGGATGATGGCAGGGTCCCTGGGCTCGGGTGGTACTGATCCTGTCAGGGTCTCTGGAGTTCCAATCAGTGCCAGGCAGCGAATCACACACGTAGCCATACACCTGACTCCAGACTCCTAGTAGGTGTGTTGTTCTCCTAAAGTTTAATTACTTATTTGTGGAGATAATATATTCCTCAGCAGTCAGAGCCCACTATGTGTCACACAGTACCAACCCAGCTCTAAATAAGCTACAGCTGCACTCGTGGTTGTGACGTGCACAGCATTTATTTTAGAGAATTTGTTCACTGTTCACAAATAATACGATGACTGGATATAATGGTTCGGGAAGTTTATTCCCTTGTTTGAAAGCTCAATAAAAAATAAAATAAAAACAGTACTTCATATTATCTGCGGATTGACTAAGACAATGTTGCAATATATGGATAAGCTTAAATAATGCCATTCTGACCCATCACAAAATTTCCCTGTAATGCACTAGTCCCATTCCTATAACACTACTGTCACACGAATGATAATAGATGGTTTCAGAGTGATAATACTATCATTCAGCTGTGATAATAGATGGTTTCAGATTTGAACGATAGTATTATCAGCACAGTACAAAGGCACGAGACAGTGAGCGGCGCATCCTGAGTGGGAGATGGTTTTCCACTAAACCTGTTTGCTAAGCTCCCAACTTAAGACCCAGGGTGAATGACCTGACATTTTTTGAAGGGTGCCTCGTGATTGGCTGATTTCTGTCTGTGGGGGAGCAGAACAATGTTGAAAACATGGTGGCTCTTTACACTCGCTCAACGATGTGTGCCTTCATTTCTTTACTTTGTTCTTTGTACATTAAATGAATTATCTGATTGATTCTGCATTTGCTGAAGGATGGAAAAACTAAAAGGTATGACTGCATACCAAATCTAAACGAGGGAATTTCAACGGACACTGGGGGCGGTGAGGGGGAGCAAGAGCGAGCGAGCGACTTCAGTAGGGTGGTGGGCCGAGACTGAGCACATCTTCAGTGCAGCGGCCAACCAGCCCGTGTCACAGAATCCACAAGAAAAAAAGCCACAGAATTTCTAATTTCATCCATATATTACAAAAAAATAACAAATACTAAGTGTGTATTTCAAGGCAGTAAGATCATCTCATGGTTTGGGAGATTTTGGGAACCTCTTGAGCTTTGCTCTCAAGGTTCCAAGTCACCAAGACCTCTCGATGGTCTTACTGCCTTGTAATACACACTTATCTATCTATTATTCTATTTGTAAAGGCACAAGGGTTTATTAAATACATTTTCTCTTACAGCTGATATGAACAATTTTGGCACAATGGGTACTGTAGAAGTGTACTGGCATGATTATAAATGTTCCGGACTGTTATTACAGAATTTAGTCCACGGCATTGCAGCAACTGTTTTTTTGTAAGATGTTGTTTATCTTTTATCAGTTATTTAGAATAACCCCTCACATATGGCAATGAAGATTAAAGAGATTTATTATCGTACTCTGACAATAATGTATATTCATCCAGTACTCAGATCCAGAAGTTGAGAATGTACACTTTAATTCTGAAACTTCGTAAAAATAAATGAACGAAACAAAAAGGTCTGTGGAGTTCCATCAGCAGACACCAGGAAGACAGGTCTCCGAGGAAGGCACTGAGGACCCCAGTTAGAACAAGAACCAGATGGCACACCAGGGAGAGTGGAGGAGGGTGGCACCTCAAGGGTGGTTGCTGGGACACTTGTGGATCTACTCCCGCCAGAAGTTACCAAAAGGAGCTCACATTTGAGTGGAGCAGCCGATCATGATGTACATATGTAAATAAGTGTAGCAGAAGAGATTATTTATTTATTGGTATATTGGAAGTAACACCTTTGCACAGAGCTCATTTACAAAGGTTCCATGGCAGAGATGCAGCAGTGTTTAGTACATCACAGTGAAGAAACATGAATGAAAGGATCATGCAAGATCCGAAATACATTTACAGCATTTACAATATACAAAGGATCAATCAGTAATTAGTTCCTGTACTCAAGAATAGCACAAGGTGCAGCAGCAGGTAATGCATTGTCTACAGCTGAGGCAGTTGCAGGGAGGCAACTTTGTCTACAGTAATCCAGGCAAGTCAAGTAGGACTACTGGGGCCATTATTAGAAGGACTTGCCTGGTGGTTGTACTGGCAAACGTGTTGTAGAGAGAGGTGTTTTCTCAGAGATGATTTAAATTGACACAATTTGGGTAGCTCCAACATTGAGGTGGGAAATGCTTGTAGGAAGCAGAAAAAACTTGGTATTGTTGTATGTTTCCCCTTGCCAGGTAGCTAAATGAAGGATTGTTGGGAAGAGGGGGCCTGGCAAGAGCTGCAGCTGGGAAGTCCCCATGTGAGGGTCAGGCAAGGGAGTTTGTATCTTTGGACTACTAGAGTTATTGGTATGCTCCTAGAAGGAGGCAGGTATGGCCAACCCAACTATCAATTGTATTAGTGCTGTCATAATGCTGACGTGCTACTCAATTTAATAGATGTACTTCAAGGGCAGGATGAGACAGGTGCAGGCATGGAATCACTCCAGGGATAGTGCTCACCTTACCTGGAGGCATGCCATGCACAAATGGTCTTGGGAGTGCCAGGGCCCCAAGGATCCCATAGGGAGGTTAGGGAGCATTGTAAAAAGTGTAAGTGGACTCAGATTACATCTATATTGTAAATGCCTATATCTCGTAATAAGAGGGATAGGCCTTGCAAAAGTTAACTGTGGGAGAATTCAGGCAAGATAAACCATGGGATGATAGAATGGAAACTGGAGTCTCAGTTTGGATAGCAAGGGTACAGTGTGATGCAGCTGGTACTGTACTGTGAAATGAAGGAATGGAGTTATTGAAAGGGAAATACCCTTTGACTGTGTGGTATCTTGCAGAAGCCAAGTAAGTGCACCCAGCTTGATCCCAGCTCCAAGTTCCATCTCAGTTTGTGTGTGGTCCCCTGCTTATTCAAGGTGGTGCGCTTTTAAAACTCAAGACATACTTTTAAATCCAAGAATACTTACTCTCTCTCTCTTCTAAGTGGTGTCAGCCCCTCATAACACAAGTTCTGCACTCTCCACTTCTTAATTATCTGAGCAATCTAATATCCAAGGGAGATAATGAGTCTTAAAGGGCTTATGCTTCTTTTAAAATAAGTCTTAAACATTTTTATCATGAACAAATGTGTTGTACTTATTTTGTTTGAGTTTGTTTAATAATTCTGTGTCCTAAAATTGTGATGTATGTATTTATGGTTTGTGATTTGTTAACTCCATAACATCATAGGCTTTAGTCCCAGGTCGCATATGAAAAAGGGCTTTGGCTCATACATTTACCTGGAAAACAAAAGTTTAAAAATAAATAAAAATAAATTGCTTGCCCTCATTTATATAGTTATGGTCACATCATCAGATTTTTTTCCTCTAAATCCAACTTTGAAAGGCAGCGGTGATCCACTAAAAACACACTATCACATTTATAAACTATATGTTACCCCACCCTACAGTACCTCCTACCTACATACTCTCCACGAATTATCATTAAATGGTAACTGTTACAAATTATACAAATTTTGCTACTTCCTCGAAGAAAGTAGCACTATAGGTATACTGCCAATTACTGTATCACATTGGAACCTACTTAAATCACTGCTTAAGCTATTGGCTGGTGACGCACTGTACCATAAGACTCACGTAAATGTGACCCTTGTACCCAAACAAAATCTGAATAACTGTGAAATACTCCACTCTCTCTTACTCATGGGTGGCTCAAAGACACTACACTTATTTAATGTTTACTTACCCCCTTGTGTTAGTAAACTTGGTCTTGAGGAACTCATTGACTTTATACCCACTGTAACAATGAAAAATGAAATCATATGTTTGGGGGATTTTAACCTTGACTGCCTGGGCCCCAACGCCTCTCAACTGGCATCTACTATCAGCAAAGCTAACCTTGCACAGCTCATCCAATCTCCTACAAGGATCACTGCCAATGGCACCAGTAGAACTCTTAATGACTGGGTATTAACAAACAGAAAAGACCGCTTTACCTCTGTCGGTGTTCTACCAGACTGTCTACTGTATATGGGATGCTTCTCCCCCTTCATATCCACCCAAAGTGCTAACTTTCTCCAACTTTGCTCTACTTGATTCAGCTTCCCTTATTTGGGACTTGTGTCTAGTTGACTGGTCCTCTATCTTTATCACAAATTATATCAATAGTGCGACAGAATACTTCAACAGTACCTTACTCTCTATACAGGAGAGGCATATCCCGATCACAACACGTAGGGTTAGGGGCCAAACCACAAAGTGGCTTAAGCGCCCCCCCCCCTTACAACAGCTGAAACTAAGGGACAAACTATGGAAAACTTGGAAATCCTCCTCTCTTCCCTCCGATTACGAGCAGTATCATGCTTTACGTAATGTCTGCAAGAGAGACATTCGCTCGGCAAGAAGCAACTACTACCGTGAGCTCCTTCGCTCCTCCTCAGCCAACCCTAAGAGATACTGGTCCCAAATAAATGAGATCCTTGGGAGTCACAGGTCCGAAACACCCAAAGAAATGATCGTAAATGATATCAACTGTAACAACCCCTCCACTATAGCTAATGCCTTTAACTCCCTCTTCACTAAGTTTCCTCTGACATCTCCTTCCAAAGCCCAATGCCATCTTTTCAGTGAGCCAGACCTAGACGACCTTGCCCATCCACTGACCCTTGCTCCTGTCTCCCGTCTTGAAGTTCTGAAACTTCTTAAAACTATTCCTATTCATGGAAGTGCGGGCCCCGACGGCATTGAACCTAGGATTCTTAGACTGGCAGGTCTGATCCTAGCCACACCTGTCACAAGACTTTTTAACCTTTCCATCTCCTCCTCCACTGTACCTCAGGTCTGGAAAACTGCAAGGACTACCCCCTTTTCAAAAAAGGTGATCCCCCAAGGTCTTATCTAACTACTGACCTATTGCCATTCCACCAACTCTTTGCAAACTTCTTGAGAAGCTTATCCACAATCAGGTCTCTTATCATCTCCAAAAGTTCGAGATCCAGACACCTGTTCAACATGGTTTTAGGTCTGGTCACAGCACCACTACTGCCCTTTCCCTATTTACTAGTAGGTCAAGATGAACATAGATAAGGGTCTCCTTACTGGGGCTGTTTTTGTAGACCTCACGAAGACATTCAACCTAGTCAACCACCCCCTACTCCTAAGGAAACTCTATGCTTGGTGCGGCAGGCTCCACCTTATCATGGTTTAACAGCTACCTTAGCAATCGTACACAAGTTGTTGCCTTCAATAAAGTCCCCTCTTCCTCAGAGGTCCTCCCATAGGGTGTCCCTCAGGGTTCCATATTAGGCCCCTTGCTCTTTTCTCTCTTCATCAATGACATTCCTTCCTTTCCTACTCACTCCCAGGCTATAATGTATGCTGATGACCTGGTCCTCCTCACTGCCTCTAATTCTGTCACTGACATAAGTGATCAACTATCCCACTCCTTCCAAAGCATCCAGTCCTGGCTCTCCTCGAATGAGCTCATCCTCAACCTACCCAAAACATATGCCATGCTCTTCGGATCCCCCAGAAAAGTCCAAATAGCTATCCCCTGTCTGCAGGTCCATTGCCTTGATGGTTCTGCCATATCGAATATGGACTCCTTTAAATACTTGGGTATGACACTTGACCAGTCTCTGAACATTTCCTCTCATATAAATGCAAGCATATCAACATGAAGATTGGAGTCGCCTACAAAGTTCGCCACTCGCTTACCCCTTCTGCAAGGATTTCCATAGCCCAGGGTATCCTCCTTCCAGGGCTTAAATATGCACTACCAGTCCTGTCCCATGTAAGTGTTACTGCTCTCCAGAGGTGGGAAGTAACATACAATAATATTTGTAGATTTGCCCTGTCTGCCCCTAGACTCACCCACCACTGTCTTCTCTACTCCTCTTTGAATTGGCTTGTTCCTAATGACTTGCGTTCCTATACCCTTGGATGCTTCATCGACTCACTTACCCATATTCCCAGACCTGACTGTCTTGGTGCTATGTTAATCCCTGTGATTTATGCTCATTCCCTGAGGTCCTCTGCCTCCCCCCTATTCTTTGTTCCCCCTTGCTCATCAAGAATGGGTGAACAAGCTTTCTCCCACTTTGCCCCCAAATTCTGGAACTCCCTACCTCCTCATATCACGGACTCCACATCTCATGACTCATTCAAGACAGCACTCTCCTCTTACCTAAGGACACACGGTGTCTGCAAATGCTCTTAACTTTCTTTTGTTGTTTTTTCCTGTCTGATATGTCTATGTTAAATCTCCTACATTGTTATGTTTTGCTTCTATCTCTACTTATCTGAATGTAATCCACACTGTCACACCTTCCCGGGTTGGGTCCAATATAGGTATAACTTGATTTTGTTTTCATTTGTTTCACCCCTGCGTGGGTTACCTATATTAACAATGTTGATTTTTTTTTTTTTACCTTTTTGTGTGAGGTCTTGCCTTGGGATACTGTACCATTTTCTACTGTTTATTTTGTATCTTTGTATTCTGTACTCTCCCAGGTCGTGCTTGAAAATAGGCAGGTTAAATTGTCTAACGCACTTACTTGGTCACCAAAAGGTAATAAATAAATAAATAAAAATAAATAAACTTAATCCAGGACCACCTACTGGGAATGTAGAAACTGGGCTCCCCTTAGATGCAATCTGGCGCAATGTCCATGGCATAAAACGGGTCCATCTGAATATAAAGAGCCTCAGAGCCAAACTACTTGAGTTAGAAGCATGGGCCATACTATACACTTCTGACATAATTGCTATCATTGAAACCTTGCAAAAACCGACTTTCCTGCTCCATGACATCGAACTCCCTTGCTTCACCACCTTTAGGCAAGATAGACCATCCAAGAAAGGTGGGGGTGTCCTTATGTATGTACAATCCTCTCTGACTGCCTTCCTAGTTCCCCTGGCAGGGCTATGTATAGAAAACTGTGAAGCTATTTTCATACAATTCATGCTAGGAGAGACAAAGTCTCTGAAGTTAGGCTGTATTTATAATCCTCCTAAAGTTGCCACTAAGGCCCTCAAACTCCTGCTGAACAGCGTAGCTGACCTCCCATGCAGAAAAAGAATACTCCTAGGAGAGTTTAACATCCACTGGTCCCATGACATCCAAGGAGGAGTAAAGAATGCCCTACAACAGGCTCAACTCACTCAACTAGTCAACACCTTCACCAGGCAAAATTCTAAAATGGGAAATCATACCACCCTCGTCTTAATCCTAGCCTCGAAGCCTGAAAACTTCATAGCAGTGGGCATATTTGCCAATTCTAAAAGTGACCACTCTCTCCAGTCTTTGGAATCTGAAGGAATAACTTACGTAAACCCCCTTCCTAGAATTTTCTGGACCAGAGACTACACCAATTCCGCTCCACTCTCTTCACTCTCTAACAGAGGTGGACTGAACCCAAATCAGATCACTCCCTACAATCGATGTAGCACTAGATTTCTTTAGAAATAATTTCCTTTTTGTGGCTAACAAATACACCTCCCCTTAAACAAGTCCAGGTAAGAGGCCAACAATCAAAGTGAATAGCAAGAGAGCTCAAACAGCTCCTGTTAACCAGGGACAGGGCATGGAAAACCTTTAAAGTCACTAAACTACCCCATGACTGGCAAAAGTACAGGGAACTACGCAATAAATGTAAACACAAACTAAAAAAAAGCTAAGCAGAGCTACCTCTGTAGCTTCCAGGACAATAACCTACAAGATCCCCAAAAATTTTGGACCCAGATAAATGCCATCCTAAAGGGGCGGCCATTGGATACAAATAGCAATATAGAAATTGATGGAAAAGACTGTGAAAATCCTGGAGAAGTGGCTATTGCATTTAATGATTTTTTCACTAATCTGGAGAGCTTCAAAAATACCCCGCAGCCTTCCCCCTGTATCCCCTTCCCTCGTTCTCACCTCCATGGACCCTTCACACCCTAACTTTAACTTTAGGCTGGTAACTAAAAAAGAAGTTCTGCTGCCTCACTCCAAACTATAAACAACAGGCTCTGCAGGGTATAATAATCTTGAACCCAAGCTCCTCAGACCTGGAGCCCAAGTAACTGCACATCCCATCATGCTACTATTTAACAGATCCATCCAAGAAGGAGCTGTTCCCTCGGCTTGAAATGTTGCACTTGTAACCCCTGTTCATAAAAAGGTGCTAAAGAACTTATTGAAAATTATTGTCCAATCTCAATCCTTTGTACCTTAAGCAAATTACTTGACAGACTACTCTATAATCAACTCATTGATTACGTGGAGTGGCATAATTTCTCACCTCATTTCAACATGGGTTTCATAAACACCATGGTACAGACACCGCCTTAATCCAGCTAACCTCTGACATCCTGCGTGGGATAGATAATGGACTGATGACAGGTGTAATACTTATAGACTTAACCAAGGCCTTTGAACTCATGGATCACCAAATACTGCTAACCAAGCTCTATTCCCTAGGCCTTGATAGGCTAACTATATGCTGGTTCTCAAATGATCTAGAAAGCAGATCACAGTATGTTAAATAGAAGGGCGAGCTATCCGACAGGTGCTTGATCTGTGGGGGTGTCCCCCAAGGGTCAATACTGGGTCCACTTCTTTTCTCACTCTATATAAATAAAATCCTATCAATTGTGGTGTGGCAGAAATGTTATTATATGCTGATGATGTGGTGCTATACCGTAGCTCAAATAACGTCACAGATGGTAACAGACTGCTCACGTCCGATATATACCTGCTAGAGGACTGACTCTTGACTAACAAGTTGGTGCTCAAAAGTAAAAATACTAAGGCCATCGTCTTTGGCCCAAAGAACTTAGGCCCCCAAAGGGGGAATTTGTTTACCCCCTTCCTCTCAGCTGGTACAAATATAGAGATGGTTGGCTCCATTAACTATCTAGGAATCCATCTTGATCAGGATGTCACCTTTAAAGATCACATCAGCCACCTAGTGAGAACACTTCATCAAAAAGTCAGTTTACTATACCATCTAAGCCCCTACCTCTCCAACGAGTCTCGGTTAAGTATAGCTAATGCAACCCTTTTGCCCACCCTTCTTTACAGATCTTCTGTCCTTTCCTTGGTCAGATGCTCAGAACTAGAAAAGTTGAAGTCTCTTTACCATACAATAGCTTGCTATGCAGCTGGTGCACTGTTTAAAGAACACCACTGTAAAGTTATCAGCTCCCTCAATTGTCCCCCTCTTGTTGGTCAACTTCAATATTCAACATTATGCCTCGCGTTTAATCTTATAGGCCTGCTTGCTCCCCCTGACCTTTACGACATGTTAATAATTAAACCTGTAATGCGAACACTCAGATCCGCAAATAGAACGCTCCTACAGGTCCCCAAAGTTAAAACAGCAACCGGTAGTAGGTCCTTCTCAAATTCTACCCCTACCATTTTGAATGCCCTTCCCAATATCCTGCAGGAACTCTCCTCTTTGGTTGAATTTAAAAAGGGCTTAAAAGCCCACATTCTAGGAAAACAACAATGTAACTGCTATTACTGACATATATAATTATTTCTCTACTGTATTGTCCAGACTATGTATTTGTTGCATTGCAACAGGTCCGTATATGCGTATGAGCAATCTGTACATCCATGTGAGCTCACTCTGTATTCCAAATATGTGTTCATTGTATAAAGATGTCTCAATGTGTTATTTATTGTTAAGCACAATGATATCCCGGTCATGTAGCCTTGTATTTAATGTCACAACCTCCTCTGTAATAGTAATCCTGTTGTTCAATATTTGTAATTAATTCCAGGACAGCCCTAAAAAAGGGACTCCGTGAGGCACAGTGGGTTCACCAGAACATCAGAATTCAATAAATAAATAAATTATTTGGTGCCCCAGTGTTTGGTTCATGGTGCCCCTTGTCCAGTATCCCATGCCCGAGGTGGTAGCAGTCCTTGTGCAGGTACAGGCTTTATGATGTAAGGCAGGTGCTTCTCTGATGAGACGACCAGCATATACCCCTAGACACATGAGGGTGCCCAGCCTTTACACTAGTCACCCTGCAGCTCTCTACACCCCCTCCACTCTCAATTTCATTTTGTATTACCTGCTTACAATATCTGCATATTATATTTACAACAATGTGCTTAAATTATTCTGTCTCTGTCTCCACTACAATATGATATCTGTATATTTACTACAGTATGTTTCATTTATTTATCCCGTAAAATTCCTTATTGCCCATCCTCCTGTCACATCTGGGAATGAGATTTTGTCTTCATTTCTGTAGGTGCATACCAAACAATCATGCTTGTGCATCAGCCCCGGAACGTACATAAGTCTCCATTTGCATGCCCACCCACTATCCGGTCCCAGCTTTACTTACTCCTGAAATCAGGTGACATTAAATTAAACTCCAGACCTTTCAAAAAGGCTAAGTTGAACCTCCTAACACCCTGTCCAACCTGGCCTGATATAAAAGGGCTTAAGATAGCCCAAATGAACATCCAAAGTGTCAGACGCAAAATAGCAGAACTTGAAAGTTTGACTCAACATTATAAGCCCGATGTTCTTTGTTTAATGGAGTCCTGGCTATAACCATCCGTACAATCTCATGAAGTCGCACTCCTAGGTTACTCCTCCTACTGCCGGTACTGACCCAGCAAGAGAGGAGGGGGGTACTAATATTTAGAAAATGGGTCTGTCAAATTCTGCACCCTGATTGGCTGACACATCCAACCACGTGGTCCGGTATCAGGCAACAGAGACAGGGAAATAGTAAGTCCCATTCTGTTTGCCTGCTTGCTGGTATTTTTGGGCGATGGAATGTTAAGCATGTGGACGGCTGTCGTTCTTTTTTAAATCTAGCTTAGTTAGACCGAGTAACAGAGCAACTCTCTCCCACCAGCCCTTTGCTCTTTTGTCTCTTCCCCAGTTTCTCTATTGCCATTTTAAATTTAATTAAAAAAAGCCTCTGCCTAGCGCTGCTATACAGCGCAATGCATCTTGCCCTCAGCCCGAAACAAAAGTACAGTATGACACAGTATTCTCAGGACCCACTGAACTCCTATACTGTACCTTGTCACCTGATCGATCACAACTGATGTAAAAAAATTATCACCTAAGCACGCTGCTGTGCCAAGTGTTCTCACTCGCTTACTTCCTGGTCTCCAGTCATTGCAGCTCTGCCCGTCTGTGTGCTTCTGATTAAGTTAAAAAGAAAATGAAATTGGCGGCATGGCTTGACCTCTCCCGGTCTTCTACTGACACACAATGCCGGCAACTCCAGCGGTTTACCTGTTACACTCATAGAAACATAGAAACATAGACTTTGACGGCAGATAAGGACCACTTGGCCCACCCAGTCTGCCCATTTCTCTACCTACTGGATAAACTGCAGATTCTAGTTAACCAACAGCCTCATTTCCTGCAACCCCCACTATAATTGCCTTATGTCTGTCCCATGCATGTTTGAATTCCTCCACTGTTTTAGACCCCACAACCTCTCCAGGAAGGCGGTTCCATGCGTCCACCACTCTCTCCGTGAAAAAGAATTTCCTCACATTACCCCTGAGCCGTCCCTCTAACTTTAAATTGTGCCCTTGTTCTTACACATCTCTTTTCTGAAAGATGCTACCTCCTGGACTTTGTTGATTCCCTTGAGGTACTTAAAAGTTTCTATCATGTCCCCCTGTCCCTCCTTTCATCAAGGGTATACATATTAAGCTCTCTCAGTCTCTCTCTCATATGGTTTCTGATTTAGACCCTGCACCATTTGGGTTGCCCTCGTCTGGACTGCTTCCATCCTGTCTATGTCCTTGCGTAGATGAGGGTCTCCAAAACTGCAGCAGTACTCCAGATGGGGTCTCACCAACTGTCTGTATAGAGGGATAACCACTTCCCTTTTTCTACTTGTGATGCCCCTCCCTACGCATCCCAGTATCCCCCTGGCTTTCCCTACTGACTTCTCACATTGCATACCCACCTTTAGGTCATCTGATATGACTACACCCAGATCCCTTTCCATTATTGTTGTTGTTAGTACCTCTCCTGCTATTGTGTACTCTTCTCCTGGATTTTTATTTCCCAGGTGCATTACTTTGCACTTCTTTGCATTGAATCTAAGTTGCCATATGTCTGACCATTCCTCCAACCTTGCCAAATCCCTTCTCATCCTTTCTACCCCCTTGTGTATCAACTCTGTTACAGATCTTTGTGTCATCCGCAAAGAGGCATACCTTTCCTTCCAGACCCTCTGCAATGTCACCTATAAAGATGTTAAAGAGGACTGGACCCAGTACTGAGCCCTGAGGTACTCCACTAGTAACCCCCCTTTCTTCAGAATGTGTTCCATTCACTATTACCTTCTGTGTCCTGTTGTGCAGCCAGTTTTCTACCCAGGCTACCACCCTGGGACCCACTCCCAGGCTGGCTAACTTGATTATTAATCTTTTGTGCGAGACTGTGTCAAATGCCTTGCTAAAGTCTAGGTAGGCCATATCCACAGCCCCTCCCTGGTCTATTACTTTGGTCACCCAGTCAAAGAAATCAATTAGATTTGTCTGACATGACCTTCCTGCTGTGAATCCATGCTGCTTTGGGTCCAGTGCCCCGCTGGCCTCTAGGTACTCAACAATTCTTTCTTTCAGAAGTGATTCCATCATTTTCCCCACCACTGAGGTCAAACTAACAGGTCTGTAGTTTCCTGCTTCTGCCTTGCTCCCACTTTGTGAAGGGAATCACATCTGCCCTCCTCCAGTCCTCAGGTACCACCCCATCTTCCCATGATTTGTTAAAAAGTGTGGTTAGTGGTGTCACTAGGTCCTCCCTTAGCTCTTTTAGGATTCTAGGGTGAATCCCGTCAGGCCCCATTGCTTTGTCCACCTTGAGTTTTAGGAGTTCTTTCAGTACTCTTTCTTCTTTAAATGGACTAGTATCAACCCCACTATCCAGAGTGCTTCTACTGTTTGGTTTAGGTAACTCCTCCTCCTCTTCTTTTGTGAATACTGAGCAAAAGTATTAATTCATTATCTCTGCCTTTTCACTGTCTCCCTCTGCCCACCTCCCCTCTCCTTTATTAATCTTCCCTATCCCTCCCTTAACCTTTCTATGTTCCCTAATGTACCTATAAAAGGTTTTATCCCCCTTCTTAACTGAGTTGGCTATCCTTTCCTCGGTTTGGGCCTTTGCTTTTCTGACTGCCTTCCCCACTTCTTTCTGCTTTAATTGATACAGTTCCCTGTCGTGCTCTGTCTGTGATTCCTTATACTTTTTGAATGCAGCCTTTTTCTCCTTAACCTTCCCTGACACTCTTTGAGAGCCATAGTGGTTTTATTCCGCTTTGTTTTCTTTATTTGTTTCACACAAAGGCTTATTGCCTCCATGATGGCAGTTTTGATTTTCTCCATTGTTCTTCCACCCTCCTTTCTGGCCATTTGCTAATGCATTCTCAGGTATTCACCATTTTGCCAAAGTCAGCCCTTCTAAAGTCCAGTATCCTTGTATTTGTATGGCTTGTCTCCATGGTTGTGTTTATTGTGAAGCACACTGTGCAGTGGTTGCTTGTTCCCAGGTGTCTACTGACTTCTAAGTTTGTGATCCTCTCTCCATTTAAGAGTACCAGGTATAATATTGCTCCCTCCCGAGTGGGTTCCACCACTAGCTGTCTAAGGCATGCTCCCTGTAGGGCATCGAGAATGACCCCGCTCTTGGATGTGGCTGCAGTCCATGTTGCCCAGTTAACATCTGGCATATTCAGGTCCCCCATCAACAGTATCTCCCCTTTTTCAGCCATTTTGAGAATGCCCTCTATCATTTTCTTGTCCATTTCCTCCCTTGAGACGGGGGTCTGTATACAACCCCTGTGCGGATTGTGATGCCATTCCCTGTCTCCAATGTGACCCAGAGTTCCTCTTGTCCTCCCCCTTTACCTTTTGGTTCTGTTACTTTGATCCCTTCCCTTATGTAGAGAGCTACTCCACCTCCTCTTTTACCCTTCCTGTCCGTTCTGTAGATTGTGCACCCTGGTATGTTGACATCCCAGTCATGGTTCTCCGTGTACCATGTTTCTGTGACTGCCACAATATCCAAGTGTTCCACTTCCATCAGGGCTACTAGCTCTGGAAGCTTGTTTCCAAGACTACGGGCATTGGTAATCATTGCCCTCCATTTAATGTTGGCTTTATCCTTTTTTACCCCATCCCTGCTCTTATTGCCCTTGTCCATTTTTCCATTTACCCTGTCCTGCCCTCTGTCAAGCTCTGTACCTCAGTGTTTACCCTACTACCTGCCATGCTTTGTGGGGAGGCTTGAACTTTCCTGTTTCCTATCAGCACCTCCCCCCTTGGCTAGTTTAAAAGCTTGCCAAGGAAGCCTTTAAACCTGTCACCTAGGAGCGTGTTTCCCTTCCTGGACAGATGCAGACCATCATGCCAGTATAGACCTTCATCTCTCCAGGTGGACCCCCAGTCCCCAATGAAGCCAAAGCCCTGTGCTCTGCACCAGTTTTATAACCATTCATTAAACTGCATGGCGTGCAGTACCCTAGCCTCACCCCTGCCATGGACTGGCAGCACCTCTGAGAAGGTTACCATGCTTGCTACCTGTCTGAGGCCCCTCCCCAACTCCACAAATTCATCCTGCACTGCACTGATCTCATGCCTAGCTAGGTCATTTGTCTCGAGGTGGACAATGATATCTAGTTTCCTCTCCTGTGATGCTGCTTCTGCAATCCTGAGGATTCGCTTCCTGTCCCTCCAAGCCATGGCACCAGGCAGGCACCTTACTTCCCTCTCCTCTCCCTTCCCCAGGTCTACACCCCTAACAATTGAGTCCCCTATCAGAAGCTGTTTCTTTCCCTTGTGTTGTCCCTTGCCACTCTTTTGTGGGTCTCCCTTGTGGCTGTTCCCAGCATTCTTCTTGGTATCCAATGAGGGTGTCATCATAGAGGAACCTTGATTTGCCAGACCGACATATGATTTGTGTAGAGGTGCAACTCGGGGGCTACGCCTCTGTTCCACCACCCTCACCCTCCCAGAACCTACTGTGGTCCATCTGCTCTTCACACATGGCAACCTCTGAGGCAGTGGTTATGGAACTGGTGCTCTTTGGGTGGGGGAGTCCTCCTTAGTCCTTGCCAGTTCAGCCTGGAGGTGAGCAACCTCCTCCCTCAGAGCTGACAGTTGCCTGCAAATAGGGCAGCAATGCAGGTTCCAGAATGTTTCCCGGAAAATTGCTGCCCCACAGCCAGTGCATGGGGGCAGACACCGTATAACACCATGAAAGAGGGGTCTGTTAAACCGAATAAAAAAAAGACAAAAACTAAGTAAAATCGCTGCCGTTGTACATCGGAATTGTAGCTCTCCTCCACTGCTTGATTTTACAGCCCAAGGTCGCACGCTTAACAGCCACATCTTCCCAATGAAAAAAAGGTTTCACAAGGAAGGCAGAGAAGTGTGTTTTAAACATGAAAACTATGCCAAGATATGGAGGAGACGGGGAATTAAAAAAATGCCATGTCTTCTTCTGTATGTGAGGGTGGGGATATGTAAATAAAGAATGGCTGGGGGGGCAACAGAATATGGAACAGCTCAGAAGCAAATGGACTACTTTACCCAAAAGAAAGTTTTTTTTTAACATTTATATTTCTTTTTAAAGTTATTTACACTGTTATTTTATAGCCTAGTAAAAATATACACAGATGTCCATTTTCTAAGTGCAATAATACCCTCCAGGGTGGGCAGTATTGTGCTATACCGGACCTTCCAGGGGCTATAAGGCCCTCCGCCTGCGACGTCGGGCCTCATTACGCCCCCTGGGCGGGCCGGTATAGCACAATACTGCCCACCCTGTTGGGTATTATTGCTTACATACAGTACTAGTGTACAGCAGGCAGTCAACGAACTAGCAGACCTAAACAGTAACCTTAACATTGATCACCTATTCATCTCAATTACCCTCAGCCAAGTCAAGCAGCTGACCATAGGATATATCTACCTACCCCCTAAACTTGCATCCGCCTACTTCACCGAACCTTCAACAGTCCTACCCTTCCTCACAGAGATACCATGCTCTGTGACAACTTCAGCCTTGACTTGTTTGGCCCCAAAAGAGCTTTATACCAGTCAGCTATATCTGACACCAAGCTAGAACAATTAATTGACCAACCAACTAGACTTAACATGAAGTCAGGCAATCACACCCTACTTGACTGGATGTTAACCAACAAGACTTACATCAAGGCAACAGGAGTCCTCCCTGTTGCACTATGTGATCACTTCCCGATGTTCTGTATCTGGAAAAACAACTTTCATCCCCCTTCCTCAAAAACTATCAAATCCAGAGATCTAACCAACTTTAACACCTCTGAATTCCTGCATAGTCTTGCTTCCACTGATTGGACAACTATCATCACTCTTCCTGATGTAAATCAGGCACTAGAATATTTAATTAACACCTTCACCTCCATCCTTGACCTCCATGCCCCCTTCAAGTTGAGAAGGGCCAATGGAATCCACTCCTCCTGGCTCTTCCAGAAGCTATAGCTCCTAATGTATTCCAGAGACAAGGCATGGCAATCCTTCAAAATGTCTGGGCTCCAATCAGACTGGCAATCCTACCGGCAGTTGCGGAATGCCTGTAAAGCTAAAGTATTCAAATCTAAGCGGAACTACCTACAATCCCTGTAAGTAAGGAACCTTGCTGACCCTAAATGGTTCTGGACACAAATCAGTGCTCTCCTTAAGGGCAATGAATGGAAAACCCCACAGATCATTATCTCAAAAGGCTCAGAACTATCCTCGGCCTCCAAGATCACCACTGGAATAAATTTATTCTTCACTGACCTTGACTTGTACAAGGTAGGTCTACCAGTTACTCACCCCGCACTGCAAGCTTCCTACCCTGAAGCTCACTGCCCCCTCTTTCATATAAAACTTACCTCCTGCAAAGAAGTCCTTAAGCTTTTGTTGGATCTCAACCCTGATAACTCTCCTGGCTTACACACCCTGTCACCTAGATTCCTTAGGATTGGTGCAACCACACTGGCTCACCTGATTGCCCAGTTGATTAATAGATCCTTCCTCACACACTCCATCCCACACAAATGGACAACCACTATTGTTGTCTCCATACACAAAAATGGCCTGACTAACCTCGTTGAGAATTATAGACCCATATCCATCCTGCGTCTATCGCAAAAATTCAGGAACAATTCCTATACAATCAGTTGCACTCTTTCCTTGAACAGACTAATGTCCTTACCATATATCATCATGATTTCAGGAAATCACATGGGACCGAATCTGCTCTCTTGAAGGTTGCCTCTGACATATTTCAGGCCATGGATCAGGGTAGTGCCAAGGAGGCAGTCTTCATAGACCTCATGAAGGTCTTCAACCTTGTTAACCATCTGCTCCTCATCTCCAAGCTCCACTTTCTAGGCCTTGACTCCAGCTTCCTCTTTTGGATATCTAGCTACTTATGTAACCGATTCTAGTGTGTCAAATGGGTTGATGCCCACTCCTCCTTATCCACAATCATGGATGGGGTTCCCCCATTATCTATCCTTGGACCTTTACTTTTCTTGATCTTTATCAATGACATGCCTCAAAACTGCAGGGGGGCATCGATCCAGCTCTATGCAGACAATGCCATACTATAATGGTCTGGCTAAGACGTCTCCTCTATTCAGTGTGACCTGGAAAAAAACTTCCAGCAACTGGAAGCCTGGTTCATAAAGAACCTACTGATGCTGAACACAAAGAAAAATAATCCATGTTGTTCTGTCATACCTCCTTTGACTTAACCTCCCAGTGTCCTCTGGTTGCTAACACATCTTCTGGTCTGCCTCTAGAAGGGGTTGGGTCCTTCAAATACCTGGATATGACACTTGACAAACAACTATCCTTTGACACAAATGTAAACAACATTATTAAAACTACTAATCAGAAACTTGGCCTCCTTTTTTGCACTGCCCCTACCTTACTCCTAGTGCAAGGAAGACTATTGCCTCGGCTACCCTCCTCCCTGGTTTATTCTATGGTGCACCCATAATTCACTCTGCCAAGACATCTACTCTGGCCAAACTTAAACAAACCTATCACAGGATTGCTCATCTCGCCACCACAGCACCAGCTCGGGCCCACCACTGTGACGTTCTCAAGTCCCTAGCCTGGCCGTCCTTTGGGCCTAAAATGGACTTCCCTGTTTTATGCACCATCTTTAAACTCATCCAACTTCCTCACCCATCCTCTCTTACCTACTGACTCTGAAATCCTTCCCCAGGACCCTCAGACACTCCCACCTCCCATTACTAAGTCTTTCCAAAGTACACCCTGCCATAGGAAAGCAGTCCTTCACATCCTCAGCACCTCAGAAATTGAATATTCTCCCACACAGTTTACTTTCTGGTACATCTGTTCCCCTGCTTAAAAGCCGCTTCAAGGAAATCTGCTTTCCCTCTCCAATTTGCAGTGATAATTGCACTTAATACCCTCTTCTAACTCCTGTGCCACCTCCTTCCCTCACCTGTCATCTCTGGCTTTTCAATCTTCTCCATATCCTCCTCCTGTATTCACCTTTCTCTGCTCATATATTTTGTTCATATGTAATATACTGTATTTTGAGTTTGTTTTATGCTGTAATTACTACTGGGCTAAGCTCGCCTGCTCTAGTACCATGGTCTACGCCCGACTGAAGGACTACCGATGAAGGACTTCTCTGGACCTGAATGGAATCAATGTCCTGCTACAGAAGTAACAGACTTATTGCTCATAACACACCTTTGTATTGATATATTATCTCTTGCCTCAGACTGTACTCGTACTCAATATATTTTGTCTCTTGCATCCAATTGTACAGTGTACCACCTCATTATTTCATGGAAGGTCTCTATTCCTGGGACATGACTGCCTCAGTGGGCCTACCTGGTCATCAAAATTCCAATGAATAAAATAAAAATAAATAGGTTAGCGTAGTAAAACAATGTCAATACATAACTAACTAAATTAATTAAGAATTTCTGTAGTAATTATTTACAGTGGCTTTCCTTGCTCATTGATTCTTGCACTACCATAAGTTGTTAATTTTATTCAGGTTACATTTTTAATTTTTGCACATACTTGTTTTTGTCTGTTTTGTCTCTGCATCGGTGATGCTTAGTTTTTTTCATTTTTTCTTGTTTTAGCTGCATTATTGCATTCAATTTGATTTATTCTGTCTTATTTCCCTTGATCCCCCTCTCCCCAGGTCACACCTGGATATAAGCTCAGTGTGCCTATTGCGGTCACCGAATTTTAAATAAATAAATAAATGTGTATATATATATATATATATATATATATTTTATAAAATGGGTAGGAAAAAAGAAGCTCATCTATTGGATAGTCATCATCAGGTGACCGTGCATGCATCAGAGCGTGACCGCACACCTGCACTTTTACCCCCCAAAACAATTTTATAAGATAGTTATTCCACTCTAGGATGTGCTGTCTCGCTCTGATATACGCACGTCTTGGGGTGGTTGATGCACTCGGCCTGCGGCCTTATGTGTAGCAGCGCACACCAAGGTGTGTGTATATCAGAGCGAAACCGCACACCTTAGAGTGGGTTATCTATTACATACATATATATATATATATATATATACAGCATATATATATAGGTTTAGTGCTCTGGATGCCTCAAGGTGGCAGCAGAGAGCAGAAATTGGGTATATAAGGGAGCTGACAGAAAGTATTGTTGCCTTTTCCAGTCTGGGCATTAGGCCTGGGGCTTGGGGGGAGAGGAGGAGGCTGGAGAGTAGGGACAGGATAGGTGGGCAAGTGAGGGAGCTCGACGGTCCAGGAGGACCAGTGGGAAATACACCCAAAGTAAAGTGCAGTCAGGACAGTTATGCACCGTGGCCAATGAGGAGTGGGGGCATGGAGCTCCAGTGGGGATACAGGTAGCTAGGTCCTGCGTCATGGGGGCTATGGCATTAGAGAGGCTTTAGCAAGCCGAGCCAATAGATGTAGGAGCCCTTTAGGAAGCCCAAAAAGATGTTTTCCCAGGTCGCCAGGGTTTGAGAGGGCTGTAGCAGGGACCTCTCAGGAGGAAAACCAGTGGCAGAGGTTCCCCACGTACCAGGTGTGGCAGGGCTGCCTGGGTGGTTGAGGTAGCCAGGGAGCCTCTCATCTGTTTAAGTGGCCTGTTTGGAGGGACAGTTCCTGGGTAGAGGTGGGCAAAGTGGCCAAAATCCAATACATAGTGCAATTTGCATATTAAGGAAGTATCCGGGGAGTAATCCACAATGCAAAGTGGAGTACTTTGCCTTCTAATTATGATCGCGAAGTCCATTGGAAGTACTGACTTTGCGTTACTCTGCCTTTCTCCAACCACTTCTACAATGTGAAGTGCATTGATTTTAATGTACTTCACATTACTTTGTCTTGTTGGCGAGCTCTATAGAGAATTATGCAGTGATTCATGGGATTTCAGGTCACATGGGCTCTAGATTGTTTTGCACAGCCTCAGTTCTGGGCAGCGTGTGTGTAATGGTAGCTGGAGACAGTTTACTCTCAGAGTTCTGAGATTTATACCCTCTAAAAAATGTTTAAAAAGCCTTTTTGAGCCATTTATTTTGCTCAAAATTCAGTACATCGATTGTAGGAAACCCTCCTGTGCTCATATCATTGAGTGTTTATTGTTTTTTGTGTGGATTTAGAATGTTGATTTAGAACATTCAGTCTGTGTACTGACAGTCACTGTTGAAGTGTGCTTTGGGGAGAGGAATATCTGTGGTGGAGGTAGATTAACTGGAAGAAAGGCAGTCTTTTTAACTGTTGAAAGATTTGGTTATATTACTGAAGTTTTCAATTTGCTGTGCATTACCGGTTGTGTGTGTGAGTGTGTGTGCGCGACGTGTGCCATCAAGTCAGACACATTTTATTGTGCCACACAGTGATTGTAACACTGCAAACCTGTTATGCATCTGCGTTATTTTGTACTGCTTTTTGGTATCTTGGTAGTTGGACTGTAACTGCAGTGCACTGCCCCCCCCCCCAACTGGCAAAAGGTATTCTTTTCCAGTTTTGGATTTGTGAGCACTGGTTAAGGTGTTGCTGTGCCTTTGCATCTGCATCTCTTGAGTGCACTGTGAATTCTTAATCTGTCTGTGCGTTTGCATCTGTTTGCTGTCTAATCTCCATCTGCAAGCCACAGTTGTTGTTTTTTGGCTTCCCATCCACCCTAAACTGAAAGTTCATAATCTAAATTTGTTTAGAATTTTCTTGGTGATCCCCCAAAATGCCTGCAAAGAGACGTGCAAGCAAAGCTGTTTCTGGCCATGGCACTGCTGCCAGTGGCAAGACTGGTCATGGGTGTGGTGGTACGCAGAAGTGCATAGCTGATGTCAGTAAAGGGATTTCTCCATCAGTGCTTTTTACAGCACAATCTGTTGCTTCACTGTTAGTTGGAGGAGATGATGTTGTCCCTGTTGGTGGTGTTAGTGCGATTTCTGCTGGCATGAGTGTTGCTGCCCCAAGTTCCACTTCTGACCAGTTAGCCGATTTAGAAAATATAATTGAGTCTGAAGCTATGACTGACAGTACAGATGATGTCATACTCCCCAACATCCCCGTGGTAGTTGAACAAGATTCTGATCCTGACAATGATAACCCACAATGTCACATTTCTTCCAGCGCTGTTGAGGTCATGCCTTTGCCATCCAATGATTCAAAGTGTGGCACAAAAATATCAGTTGATGATAATGATGCTGTGGTTGAAACATGTTCTCCACAGGACAGCATCCAAGCTGAAATTGTGGATGATGTTGGTGAATACGATGATGATGTCAGGGCCCCTGTTGAGAAGTGGAGAAAAAGAAAGTCAAGGTGACTGTGTCTGGGTCTGTTGGTGTTAAATCCCCCCTCCTCAAAAAGGTTGTGATGTAGTGGTTCCTGTTGATGATGATGATGACCCAGTAAGAAGCATAGGTAGTCGTGGTGGTCAGTCAAAGTCCAAGTGTGTCCAGCAAGAGAAATCATGTAGTACATCCCCCATTTCAGAGGTTAAAAAAATTGAGTCCAATATGCAGCACCACGGACATGTTAAAAGTAGGGGATCACAATCCCTTGCTTGGCAATTTTTTGTCCAAGATGCAAATGATGAGTCAGTTGCAATCTGCCAGCTTTGCCATGCATGTGTGAGTCGAGATAAAAAGGGGAGTCATCTGGGCTTGGGGGGGCAGCATGCACATCTTAAGAACAGGCACATGGCACTGTGGACCCGGCACCAGAGGGCAGCTAATGCCATAGTGGGGCGTTCATCCTCATCATCAAACTTATTGAGCATGTTATCCCCTTCCATGAGTGTAAGACCAAGAAGCATTGTCAGTAATAGCACTGAAATAACACCGGAGGATTACTACAGGCATGATGATGAGGGGGAGGATTATAATTTAGAAATATTGTCAAGTGGTGGACAGAGTAGCAGTGGTGGTGGTGGTGGTGGTGGTGGCCTATGCGGTATGTTTAGTGCAAGTGGTACATCAACTCCTTTGCTTAAAACAGGAAAAATAACTTCATTTGTGGACTTGTCACTTGTGCACCCCTCTTCATCACACGTCTGCACCCCACCCCTGGCCATTTGCATAGCAGAGCCATTTGGCACACCCCGTACAAAACATATAACAACAAGTCAGCCCACATTGCAAAGTGTTTTTGCTCATAACCTGAAGTACCCACCCAGTCATACAGTGTCACATGAACTTAATGCTGCTGTAGCCGAAATGCTTTTGCACTTCTCTTTCATGGAGAATTCAGGATGCCGGCAGTTTGCAGCATGCACTTGACTGAAATGGAAAGTCCCATCCTGGACAAACTTTTCCATCCATGCTGTCCCCAAGTTATACTGGACTGTGGCTGACTCTGTAAGACATGCCCTTCAACATTGCTCCTCTCCATTCATCCATTTAAGTATGGATATGTGGACAAGTGGCAAAACAGCAGGGAGTTCGTATTTGTGTATTACTGCACATTGGGTGCAGGTGCCAGGGTTGTTTGTGCTGGTGGTAGTGGGAATAATCTGTGTAGTAAGGCAGACTGTCGTGGTAGCAGACTGCATGTAATGCTTGCAATGCGCAGTGTGGCCTGTTCCCAAACTGGTGAAAACATGCTGAACTTGCTACTGACTGAAACTGATGAGTGGCTGAATCCCATGTCCCTGAGGGCTGGATTTACAGCAAGTGACAGTGGCTCAAATGTGGTTAAATGCATCATGATTGGTGGCTTTGTTCAGGTTCCATGCATGGCCTACTGTTTAAATCTGGTGGTGCAGGAGTTTCTGCAGCACCCTGGTAAAAAGGAAATGTTGACAGCTGCATGCCATATCTGTTCACACTTTTTATGCTCTGCAAAGGCCCGTGACCAGCTTTGGCAGCTGCAGATCAAAAACAGCCTCCCACAGCACTGCCTCAAGCTGGAAGTTATCACTTGGTGGAACTCTACTTTATACATGGCAGACAGGTTGTATGAACAATACAAAGCAATCTCTGAATATCTCATCATGCACACTAGCTGTGACACTTCTGGGGCCTCCATGTCTCTCACAACCTAACAATGGTGCCTCATGGACTCTCATAACAATTTTGAGGCCTTTTGAACATGCCACACAGGCAATGAGTGGTGAGTCTGCCTCCATCAGCCAATCAATTCCACTATTGCGGGTGCTGAGGCAGACATTGCTGAATCTATTGCATAGTCTTGATGGTTCCGGAGACCGTACCAGCAGTGTGTTACTGAAACATATGCTGACAGTATTTGACCGCAATCGGCATATCTTGAGCATTCAGCACAGTGATAAATTCACAATAGCAACAATGCTGGACCCAAAACAGAAAACTGGAATTGCGTCACTATGGGAGGGAGGGCCTGAACAGGTTAAAAATGTTAGCAGGCAACTGGTGCGTTTGGTTTATGGGGCATAGAAGTCACGTGCCAAAGTCAGCAAACCTCACCAGCATAACCAGGCTGAAGGTCAGTTTGGAGTAGTACCAAGCAAATCCTGTAAGGTGGCTGCAATTCCAGGTGGTCTGTCATCAAAACTGGTTGCCATTAACACACTTTGGGGAGCTTTGTGCCAAGTCGGGATTTCTGACATCAGTGATTATAGAAAACAGGATGATGAGTCAACTACTGGACTTCGTGCAGCACAGCGAATGGCTGACTCATATTTGGCTGAAAACAGGCATTTGTCAGTAATTGACAATCCTCTTTTATACCGGAGTAGAAAGGTCAGTGAATGGCCAGAGCTGAACTCAATGGCACTGAAGTACCTGACCTGCCCACCCCCCAGTGTAAGTGTCGAGAGGGTATTCAGTTCAGTGGGGGCAATAGTTCGGGACCATCATACAAACAACTCTCCTTCAAATGTCAGCATGCTGACATTCATAAAAATGAATCGGGCACATACCAGCTTGAACTGCAACCTCTGTATTCTTACCCCATCATGGTTGTGGTTGTGGTGAGGTGATATGGGAGAAGCAGACCACCCTGGTGGCAGCATGAAATGGCCTACTATTGAGGTAGATGATGAAATCATGGAGAACAAATTCCCTAGTGGGCACAATTCAGACACTGATGACTGCGAGGGCAGCTTCCTGTATGGTGATGATGATGAGGTTGATGTTGGTGGATTTTAAGTTAAGTGGTTAAAAGGCTGTCACATTTTTTCATTGGTACATGTTTTCTTTTTTATAACGTAAAATCAGTGTCCCACCCTGAATGAGACTCATTCCATAATTTCATATTGGCAATTTGGCACAAGTAAATTCACAATCCTTATATTTTGCCTTCCCCAGCTTGGTACTATTTCTGATTAGACTTAACAGAATTTGTGTTGCTGTCATTAGCAAACACAGTCAGCCTCTTAAACACAACTGTCCAAAGTGTAGTACTAGGTGTTAGTCACTTAGAACCTGCTGATTCAAGATATCTGCCTCCTGTCTGAGAGTGAAATATTGTAACACAATACATATCATATCCAGCCACCCAACTATGTCTGTGTCTGTCTGACAGTGACAAGGAATGTGTTGCAGCTGTTCCCATCACCACCACCAGTAAACTGCAGTCAGCAAAAGCCACCAGAAAGTAAAAGTGAATGTCATCATGTGCCTATGACCACCACCAGTAAACCAGTCAGCCAAATACGCCAGATACTATCTCAGTGAGAGGGAATGTGATTGTTTTCCATCCTGTGGCCTGCCCATGCTGTGGCAGATGGAGACCGCATCCAGCAGCCACAGCCGCAAGACTTCATTCTATCAATACTTTCAATCTGCTAATCAATAAATCAATCAATCAATCTTTATTTAACCAGGTGAGCATCACTGATAAGAATTCATTTACACAATGAGTCTGGGCATTCACATATATAAGTATAGGCAACAGTATATACAATGTTACAACAATTGGGAGTCCAACAACACAGTAATTCAAAAAAAGAAAAGAAAAAAAAGGAAGTAAATACACAATAGGTACAGGGCAGAGATATACTGTATACAGTGTTACAACAAATGAGTGTTCATACCATGCAGTAATGCTAGCATAAACAAGGAGAAAGTTTACATATCTTAGATGAAAGTAGCATACATATTTTGTTACAAAAACCTTTGTACATTAGGTGGGACAGGAACCTATGCAGCAGGAAAGGGTAAGCAGAAGGGGGAGTAGAAAGAGGAAGGGGGCAAAGCCAGAGGGGGAGGAAGAGTGATACATTTGGGGACGGCATGACATAGTTTTGGGAATTGGTCAGGGTAGAGCTACAATGTGAAAAGAGGCAGGGCACGGAAAACAAATAGGGGAGAGGAGCTTAGAATAGAGAGTAAGAAAGGTGCGGGAAGAGTGCCATTAACGGAAGCAAGTACAGGTTTCTGAAAAAGAACGTTGGTAAAGAGATTTGAAGAAGTTCAGTTTCACAGGGATTGACAACATTAGAGTTTTCTGTATTGTGTTCCAAATGACAGGAAGAGCATGACTTACTGCAGATTTGCCATATCTGGTTCTCACCTTAGGGATGAATAGCGAGATGTAAGAGAGGCTTCTCAAGGTGTAGTTTCCAACCCTACAGGTGGGCAGGCAACTCACAATATAATGCAGAAGCATATTAGTGATTGCTCTGTAGGTCCAGAGCACTGCATTCTTTTGTCGTCTGAATGTTAGCGAGCTCCACCCTACCTAGGCATAGAGTTCACAGTGGTGTGTGGCATAAGGGAGACCAGTTATGAATCATATAGCTGGATGACAGAGTACATCCAGACTAGAGAGAGAGAGAGAGAGAGAGCTTTGGGCCTTGGCCATACAGGAAATCAGCACAATCTAAAAGAGGCAAGAATGTAGTCTGGACCAACCTAGTTTTAGCTTCTGGTGTAAGTAGATTTATAATACGGAAGAAGAGAGCAAGTCTCTGTTTTAGTTTTTTTGAGAGTTCAGCGATATGATGGACAAAGGACAATTTGTGGTCTATCCAAAACCCAAGATACTTACATTTCCCAACGAACTCCAACTGCTCACCCAGTAATGTGTACATGAAGGGAGCAGAACCAAGGAGACAGCATTTAGTTGCAAAGGTAGAGGGAGCAAATATCATAGCTCTGGTCTTTTTTGCATTTAGGAGGAGCTTTAATTGAAGTAGATTTTTCTGTAAATCATCAAAGTCTCGTTGGAGATCACTGCAGGCAAGATCCAGAGTAGGTCTGTCAACATACAAGACAGTATCATCCGCCAACAGGTGGATGTTTGCTGTGCAAATACCAGTATTAATCCAGATAATATAGACAGCAAATAGTAGCGGGCCTAAAATGGAGACTTGAGGGACACCCCTTAACAGGATTTTTTTGAGGAGAGAGGCCCCCCTCAACCTTAACCAGCTGTTGGCGCTCAGTAAGGTAGTTAGTAAACCAGTTCAAGGCTGGTTGGTCTGCTCCAATATTACTTAGAACACACAGAAGTAAGTCGTGGTCCACAGTATCAAAAGCTTTGCTCAGGTCAAGAAACAAAGCACACACATCATTTTTTGTGTCCTAGGCAGTCTGCCAATCATTAGTGACCTTAGCCAATGCAGATATAGTGTTGTGGCAAGGTCTAAAGCCTGACTGAGCAGGATTCAACAGGTTGTAGGTCTCCAGAGAGGACCTAAGTTGCTCATTGACCACCTTTTCTAATGATTTGGATAGGATGGGCAACCGTGATATCGGTCGGTAGTTATTTAGGTCACTGGGGTCAGATTTAAACAGGGGAACAACATGCGCTATCTTCCAGACTGGGGGAGTGCTCCCTGTGCAAGGGACATACTAAAGAGGTGAATAATAGGGGGGTGACAGAATGTAATATCCCAGCTTTAGGTAATAAGGTTCAATATTGTCAGCACCTGCTGATTTTATGGTGTCAAGGCTCAATAATAGATCCTGTACTTGGTTTAAGGTAATTGGAGTGAAGGACATTACTCCTTCATGGGAGGGGATAGCTGAGGCATGGCACACCAGGTCATGGCTGCTCAGCTGCTAGCAAAGTTGAGATGCTGGAGAGGTGTCAAACGCCAGACCAGCTGTCCCAAAGTGGTTATTGGTAAGCTCAAGGATCTCATTTTTGTCCGTGGTGGAAATGCCACTAGATGTGATTTTCTGGGGGAATGAGTTGGCAAGGTGAAATCCTTTAATGTCTCGGAGTGTTTTCCAAAATTTGGTTGAGCAATTAGATGCGGATTCAAGTTCAGCATGGAAAAAATTAGCTTTCTCAATCCTGATTAACTTAGTGCATATGTTTCTTGCAGCACTAAATGCCACCCAGTCCATTGGTTGCTTAGATTTTCTCGCCCTTTCCCATAGGTAATCCATGTTTAGCAATGAACTTTTTAGGCTAGCCGTAAACCATGGACAGCTCTTCTTTTTGGTGCGTACTTTGCACAGAGAAGCATGTCTGCTTATAGTCTCAGTGACTATGGCTTGGAAAAACTCATATGCTTTGGATACCATGCTAGCCCGATAGAAATTTTGCCACTTAGAGTGTTGACGTTCAGAAAGGATGGCATTAGGATCAAAGTTCCATTGACTTCTTCTGAAGACTAACCTAGACATAGAGATCACTTTCAGGACAGACTTCACTCAAACAATGGTGCAGTGATTGATAAGGTCATTAAAAAGTGTGCCAGGATGAGAAATAATGTGAGGCTTGGTCACTGAGATTAGATCCAAAAGTGCACTGTTTTGAGGATTTTTCCAGTTTGGCCAGGTAGGCTCCCGAATAAGCTGGGTGAGTCCAAACACATCACAGCCATCCTTCAGAGGCTTAGAGGTAGCAGATAGCCAGTCCATGTTGAAGTCACCCATGATGATTAGTTCAGAGGCTATTGTAGGTAGAGTCTCGCTCAAGAAGTTCAGGATTTTTTGGCCCGCTGAAGGAGGCCTGTAGCATCCAAGGATATGAAGGGGGGTTGACTGGTGTAGTTGAACCTTTACAAAAACACACTCATACTTTTTAAACAGCTAGGTGGACTTGACTAGAGATGTATATTTGTCAGCAACGTAGATAACTATGCCCCCTCTCTTAGTTTGTCTATCTACCCTGAATACGTTACAGGAAGAAATATTGAACTCATCATCCTGGTTCGTAGGTTTCAGCCAAGATTCCTTAACCACTAGGATATATGGCTGTGCATGGCAGATCCTCAATTGTGTAGCATCAAAATGCTTTAGCAGGCTACGTGCATTAATATGTAAGAGGCCCATATCCTTTAAATTAGCCTGTTTGTTGGGGTTTGCTATGGGAAGAGTAGGGCCAGGGTTCAATTCCATGTTACTCGTGCAGATGAGCAGCAGAAAAAGAAGCTTTCTGATGGCATTTAGAAGTAGCTTTATGAGATGCATTCTTCCCCTTTTATAGGTACTAGCATGCTGCGGTGTCTGAGGAATGCGAGGCCCATGAAGGCCTAGAGAAGCAGATAGCAATACTTTGACAGAGATACTGCAATAGTGTAAAACATGGCGAGTAACAATCACTTATTCAGTGAACCTCCCATGGTATAAAGATTGGGTGCCACAGGGCACATAGAGGTAGGAGTTTCCATCGAGGGTAAACAATGCAGCAGATTCAACAATATCAGGACAGGGAGCATGTGCAACAGAATGTATACAGTGAGTATATGTATTAATTTTTCATACTATGGAAGTTCCCTGAGCTGTGTTATGCTTCCTTTTACATTTCTGAGATGCACTTGAGAAACACATACAGTACAGTCAACTTATTTTCTTTTTTAACAGGTTAACAGTTTCAAGCACTCTCCTGGACCGGAGGACTGTAGTACTGCAGTATTGTCTACAACCATCTATAGGATTTCCATTTCAGGTAAGTATATTGATTTTATTTCATTAGGTCTTTTTTGTAGTTCATTTTTTAAGGAGAGTGTAAATCATGGAAAGTAGGTGACGTGTACTCACATAATATAGTTTTCATGCACATCAGATACTGTATTGCTGCAGTAGGCCAGGGCGGTGTTGAACAAAGTCTTATCCAGGTTGTGACAAGACGTCTTTTAAAATGTAACTTAAGTTAAGACATTGGGACAGTGCATGGGTTACACGTACTAAATTTGTGATTTGTTCTTGGTGTTGCTTACCAAGAGCTTGGTATCTGTTAAGCTGGTTATATAACAGACAATAACAGCCACACTTTGAACAGCATGTGTTACTGCAGTGAAGTACTAATAATTCCTTGTTCATCTGTTTTTGCAGGAAACATTTCAGTGCTGTGTGCTGCTATCAGTGCTTTCTCCAAATAAGAAGTTCAACTGGTATGAATCATGACCATCAGGACTGGACTGAAGGATACACAGAAAACCTGTGAAGAATATGCAACAATCATTTGTCAATGCTGAACGTTCGCTTGCAGGTATTTGCAGTGGTATTTGGCACTTGGACATGGCTTAAATAAATCAGTGACAAAGAAGTACAAGCATTTGTCAGTGCCGAATGTTGCTTGCTTCTATGTGCTGTTTAGGTATTTGGAAGTCATTGGAGTGCAAATATTGAAAATTCGCGAACTTACGAGCGTGCGTAGGAACTGCGCAATGCACGCTTGTAAAACAGTCATTTTTAGGAATTTTCATCAAATTTTCAACATAGCCATTTTAAGACCTCTGCTCATGAACAGTGTCACTGTGATTTTCTTAATGTGTCCCATACATTGATTTTGCACACTGACTGCGCCATTGTGCTCTACATGGGAGGAAGCACGTTTTGGGCAGGATGTGAAAAATGACAGCTGTACTGCTCATAAGGAGGTGTGGTAAAATGGCAATGTTGAAAATCTGGAGTGAAAATATTGAAAATTCGCAAACTTATGAGTGTGCGTAGGAACTGCGCAATGCACGCTTGTAAAACAGTCATTTTTAGGAATTTTTTTACCAAATTTTCAAAATAGCCATTTTAAGACCTCTGCTAATGAACAGTGTCACTGTGATTTTCTTAATGTCCCATACATTGATTTCGCACACCAACTCGCCATTGTAAGCTACATTGAAAGGCTGCGTTTTGGGCAGGATTGAAAATGACAGCTATACTGCTCATAAGGAGGTATGGTAAAATGGCAATGTTGAAAATCTGGAGTGAAAATATTGAAAATTCATGAACTTACGAGCGTGCATAGGAACTGCGCAACGCACGCTCATAAAACAGTCATTTTTAGAAATGTTTTCACCAAATTTTCAACATAGTCATTTTAAGACCTCTGCTAATAAACAGTGTCACAGTGATTTTCTTAATGTGTCCCATACATTGATTTCGCACACCGACTTACGAGCCTGCGTAGGAACTGCGCAATGCACGCTCGTAAAACAGTCATATTTTGGAATTTTTGCACCACATTTTCAACATGGGGTTTTTGGGACCCCTTCTCATGAATGATGTCACTGTCATGGCATTATTCGGGCCCGAAGGGTGATTTTGCACAGTGACTGCGCAGTGACTGCAAAATCACCCTTCGGAAAAATCACCCTTCGAGCCCGAATAAAGTCATGACAGTGACATCATTCATGAGAAGGGGTCCCAAAAACCCCATGTTGAAAATTCAGTGCAAAAATTCCTAAAAATGCCTGAGATATGCAATAAAGTTAAAAAACCCTTATCTAGCCGATTATACCACTTACCGGCATTTCCTCAGTTCACGGTCGGCTTTGAAGAGTGCAGGCGTGTTCCCGGTCCACCGAAGATCATCACGCTGAGCTAAGGAGGTAAGTATGGGGTGAGGGGCAGTGTGGGGAGGCGGGTGCGCAGTGGGTGGGTGCGGGTTGTGGGGGGCCTGGGAGAAGCGCCGTGGGACCATTTTCGATTTCAGGTTTAAAAAAAAAAATGGCGTTGGACATTTGCCATGCTGGGGTGGGCTCCTAGCATGGCAGAAGGATAGCTGGGGGCATGGAGCCAACAGGGATTGGGCACCCGTCGGCAGGACGATGGGGACAGGACATTTGCCACGCTGGAGTGGGCTCCCAGCGAGAGAAGAGATGGCTGGGGGCCTGGAGCCGACGGGGATTGGGCACCCCGTCGGCGGCGAATGGTCTGCCGGGGCGTTGGCCACGCTGGGTGGGCTCCCAGTGTGGCAGCAAAGATTTGGGGTGCGGCGTGACACAGTGCTGTGTATGACAGCGGTGGATTCTTTGAAGAGAAGACCACCACTGTCATACACAGCACCATGTCCGATTGGTGCAGGACTGCCATGCCTGCTCAATGGAGCAGGGGATTGCAGGAGAGGGGCACACCTCCAAAGTGTCCCATTCTCCCAAGACGTTCCTTGCGCATGCGAGCAAGCGAACGTAAAAAAAGAAACCATTAAGGGAACTTGCTTCCAAATGATAAGCCCCACCAGCCCCCCCCAAACAAAAATACTTACCTTGACTGTATTCCAATGCCAAAATTTCTCATCAAGTCAAAAAATGCACACCCCAAGTTCTTTTTTTTTTCCCAATTGTTTAACCAGGAGAGAGCTGAAAGCTTGTTTACAGGTGTGACCTGGATGCACAGGGAAGTTAAGTGACTTGCTTAGGGTCACATAGTGTGCAAGTGGGGGCTGTGGGATTCAAACCCAGATCTCCAGGTTTGCAGCTCAGAGCCTTAAACCACTGCGCTACTGCCTCCCTAAAGTTCAACTATATGATGATCCGTGATACAAAAAAAAAGCAATTATTAGATGTATATATGTAAATATAAATGTATAATATGTGTGCATATAAACATTTAAGATCAGGTTCTGTGGAAAACCCCGGTGGTGCTAGGTACACTAACCTATCAAGGGTAGTATGAGTGTACACACAAAGGGCATCCTTCCTGTATAGGTCAGAACAGCAGACTTTGGGAAAGCAACAGCACCATCACATCATCATGGTTAACTCAAAGGTCATCTTTTGCTATCACATCATTTGGCAAGACACTGTGCATCAGCCCAGTCAGGGCAAGACAAGAAGCATTCCATGAAATTCCAAGAGCAGCAGCAGGCAATATAGTTCTTGCTGGAGTGTGTGTACACGCTTGAATGAGTGCGGCACACATTCATGGAGACTATTCATCACATTTAACGGTCTCATCACTTTTTTCAATATTTGGATTCTGGAATTTTTGCCACATTTATACAGCACCATTTCTTTGGTCCACAATTATGAGGACTGTGTGTACGCATAATAGAGTGCATCAAGAAAGACTGCAGACTTTTCAGCACATTATGCTCTCATCATTTCTCATTATATGTAGACTGGAATTTTCGGGACATAAGAAGACAGCAGCATTTTGGGGTGCACAGTTCAGTGGACTGGGTGCACAGATGAATGAGTGTGGCATGAATTAATGGAGACTTTTCATTCTATTTTATGCTCTCATTTCTAGTCATCTGGAGTGGAGAATTTTCTGGACATAAGACAGCAGCATTTTGGGGTGCACAGTTCAGTGGACTGGGTGCACAGATGAATGAGTGTGGCATGAATTAATGGAGACTTTTCATTCTATTTTATGCTCTCATTTCTACTCATCTAGAGTCGGAATTTTCTAGACACCAGACAGCAGCATTTTGGGGTGCACACATGAATGAGTGCAGCATGAATTAGTGGAGACTTTTCATCCATGTTATGCTCTTATTTCTACT